>CM041780.1:114585883-115185883 GCA_023374045.1 Limonium bicolor
GATTTTGATATATAATAGGCCCTGGGAAGAGCTAGGAAACTTAGGGAACAACCCTTGGATTCTTAGTGTCAGTTTTTAAGGGCAGCTGCTGAAAAACGATTATGTATGGCTGAGTTCTGATTGCGCGAGGGTGTTTGTCAGACTTTATGTTGAAGTATGAAGGTGTAGCTGAGATAGTCCTATAGTCAAACAAGTCAATCAACAAGAGAATTGTCCATTCCTGCTGAAAGATCGAGTGAGTCCTTTGGTCGAGCGAGTCTTCGTCTTTACTGAAAGATTGTGTGAGTCCTTTAGTCGGTTGCGAATATTAAGGAGCAACATTTACTCCCTTTGTCAATAAATATCGGGTTCAGTAAACTCAGTCAGGTGAGTAACGAGTTAAATCCGAAAATATGGCAATATGGACATTACGGTCTTAATACTTGGAAACTGACAGAGTCAGTCAGCTGCATTAGACGTGAAAATCATTGTTGAATGTTGCCAAGTCATCCAACGGTTGGGTAATTGTATGAAAATTAATGGCCAAGGCTTAGCAACATTCACAAAGAAGTTAGGACCAATTTTAAGCAACTACAAGTAACTACAACGTTCAGAAGCAAAAATTTAGGGAATAAACTCCCTCAACGGCTCTAGGGGATTTGCTATATAAAGAGCTAGAGTTCTCAGTTGCAAGTGTGCTTTTCCACCCCCCATACTTCCCATGTTAGGGAAAAGTCACCAGAAACAAGAATTTTTCTGTCATTTTTAGTTATGATAGTTTGTGCTTTATCGATAGACTCAATCTATGGTGTTCCTAGGCTTACACATTCATCAAAAAGCTTATCAGATCATTTGTATGGTGAGTGAGTCCCAATGAGTAGATCCTTTCTACTTAGTGGGAAGTATAAGTTATTTTGTTTTACAAAGATTATATTATGTATCTATTTGAGTTCGATTTAGTGTTTCCACATCTCTAGTGCTTCCGCGTACTTAGATCTATTGAGTCAAACCATCTCACAGACTAACACCTTGAGTTGGTTTGAGTCAGCTTTCCGATCCCACACTTTAGGTTTGGACGTCTTCTATTGATGTCATGTGAGATTGTTCCCTCTGAAGCGTCCGGATGTGCGTCCGGACGTCACTATTAGTGTAGCGTGGGTTTCTTCTCCTGAGGTGTCCAGACATGTGTTTGACTTTACTCGTCCGAACGCATGTTTGTTGTCCGACCCAACTCGTCTGAATGGAAGTTCAGACAAAATTATACTTTGTCTCAACACTTGTCCGGCCTTGCAAGTTCAGATGCAAAGTCGAACATAACTTCAGCGGGGGCCTAGATTCTTCATTTTAGCTTCGTTTTTCTCCCCATTTGTTGTATTGGAATCCTCATGAGAAAGTATATACATTTCCTAGGCTTATCCCTATGTTGGACATATAAAATGTACTTAGTGGGAAGTATAAGTTATTTTGTCCAGGCTTATTACATCATAAGCAAATTATAGGTCGTTTTTTCATTTGTAGCGACTATACCTTTGCCCTGACCCTTTCTTACCATGAAAGATTCTCTTAATTCCATTAGCTATCATGTTATCTCTTCGTCCTCATCTATATCCTCCTCATCTGTTTCAGTAGAAGTCTCGTGAGCCTTAAGAGCTAAGTTTTTTTATTGAAGTCGATGTAGTGGAAATCTCACCTTTCATCTTTCCCTCATAGATCATGAGTTTTGATGTGAGTTCTTCCAGTGACATTGAGCCAATCCTTGATCAAACAATCAAGACACTTCTCATTGATTTCAGCATTAGTGAGAGTAGCATTGACGGATTTGATATCTCCTTGAATTTTCTCAAACCTTTCAATGGTCCGAGTTATAGTCTAACCCTCATACATCTTAAAATTGTCCAAATGTCTTTTAAACTACTTTCTCTTTGCCTTTCTAATAGAGTCTATTCCAGCATAAGCATTCATAGAAAAATCTCACACTTCTTTTGCAATACGCAAACCGAATACCTTTTGTTGGTCAGAATCTCACAGTGATGACCCTACAACCTTGTCTGTTTCTGCTCACTAGTTTTTTGTCATGGTCATCTCAACTTGTTATAGCTTTTCTTTTGAAACTCCTCCTTCCATGACCTCTGGCTTATGGTGTCCTTTGTCACTACATCTCATAAATCCAAATCGATAGAGATCAATTGATCCTTCATTCGCTTACACCAACTAGGGGGTGCTTGGTACATGTGTATGGTAATAAATCTATGGGAATGGAAATAATGTTATCCTATTTCCATTCTTGGTAAATAAAAATCCTATTTTTTAGAAAGAGAGAATGGGAATTAAATGACCTCTATTCCCACAATTTGATAAACATGGGGACGGGTGGTTATCAATTTTTGATTACCACTGGTATAGCGGCACGGAATTGATAAATATTTTCAACCTTGGTTATATATTTCTTTAATAAAAGTAATTATTTTTTCAATTTAGTTTTTTTATTATTACTCTATTAAATTTATTTAAAAGGAGTAAGTTAAATTATTTAAAATTTGATATTATAATTAAATATATTCTTACAAAATTTTATACTAGCTTTTAGGAATATTTTAATATCATTTAAATATGAAATAACAAAATTCAAACTTTATTTCTGTTACATTTGGAGTCACTTAATATAAATCATTATATGAAGTTAAGACAAACAAAAATATGAAGATAAAAAAAATGTTAAAAGTTTCACCAATGACAAGATAAACAAGGTAATAAAAAATATTAGAAAGCAAAGAAATCTTATCAATTGTGATGGAAGTATTTACAATTTTCTTTGTTTCTTAAACTGTATATATTCATCAATTTACTATAGTTAATATCTTACAATACATATTTATATTATTTTTCTATATATGTAGTTATTGGCTTAATTTCTTTATCAAATAAAAGCTATTAATTTATTTTTTATATCTATAACTATCAGATTACTTTTAATCAAGAAAAAAAATGTGACATATATATATATATATATATTAATTTCCTTCCGAGGGTGTTAAATTTTTTCACCCCCAAAGAATAATTAGGACAGCCAGCCACTACAAAATGTTAAGATTTATTTTATATGTTGAAAATATTAAACTTGAGCTAAATGATTTTATTTAATTATTTTTTGTAAAATTGAATTTAATGTTACAGTAAAAGTTTTATTAACAAATTTATCAGAATATGTTTATAATCTACTATGCATCAAAATGTCAAGTGTTATATTTATATGTAAAGAAAAATAGTTAAGTTGGCCTAAATACTTTAATTTTATTTTTTGTAACCGTTTTATTAATGTAACAGAAAAATATTTATAGAATTGTAGAATTAACAAATTTATCATAATATGTGTATAAACTAGTGTGTATGAGAATAACAATAAAATTTGTCTCCCACTAGTTTATAGATACTAAACCTTGGAATGGAAATACACTAACCATTCCTCTATTTCTATTCTCATACCCATTCTCACTATTTTTATTCTCATTCCTAGCCATTCCCATACCTACATACCAAGCATGTCCCTAGATTAATTGAACTTGGAGAGCTTTGGTGGCTTGATATTGTAGGAATTCATCTTCGATCTCCTCAGAATATTTCTCTTTGATTTAGAAAGATGAATCTTGCTCTGATACCAATTGTAGAATCCCTACTGTTGTTCTTCTTGAGTATAGAACTCACAATGTGCTTCATATGTGAGTATGTGACTCATGACACGTACAGTCGAAAATAGAAACAAAATTTTATGATAAACGAAGTTTTATTCAAACTTGTGGTTACACAATCACGTATACCAAAGTATACTTCAATATGTTTAGAACAATCTTCAAACCTCACTTCCACGTAATTCAATCACTCTGATTAGACTATTGAAATACATAACAGAAAACTATGGTAACCGAAAACTTTCCAAGTTTCTTCCTTTTTCTCTCCATATTGTCGTAACCCTAATGACTATGTTGCTCTTTCTATTTATACAACCTGAGATCGAATATCTATCTTAAGATAAAATCTAAAAGATAGATAGTATCATAACACCAAATAGACCCTAAATGAAATAACTTAACGTTTGTTAAGTTGTGGTAGTCGATATATAAAGTTCTGCCTCTTTCTGTTAGTTCAAGACTCATCAGTTGTATCTATGACTTACAAGTTACCACTTGAGTTTGACAATGATCAAAAGATTAAGCATTAACAACATATCTTGTTATCACTCCAATCACAACTTAAGTTATATGTTGCCATAAGGGCGGGTTTTCCACAATTGCCTCAAAGGGCGATTCATTCTTTTCAATTAGAAATGAGAGAGAGCGGAAGAGAGAGAGGCAGAGAGAAGAGTAAGCAAAGAGGTTGTGCTTCTTGCCAAAATCGAAGAAGCCGTGGGGCATGGAAGAATCGAGCTTCCCGTAAAAGACGCAGAGGCCGTGGGGCATGGAAGAGTTGCGGTACGCGTGGATTTCGAAGAGAGCGGCAACGGGTACGGAGGAGTTGCTCCCTCCACCGGGGTGGAGTTCTGGTAGTTCGAGGCGGTGTGGGAGGCTTAGGCGTGGGCAGAGGGAGGGTGCGAGGAGTTGGGACAGGCGCAGGAGGGAGTCGCGGCGGGGCTTGAGGCAGGTGTGAGCTCACCGATCTCCCCAGCGGTTGGGAAGCAGGCTGGCGAAGCCAAACCGTGGGTATAGGCGCCGTAGTTCGGAGCTATGTCCCTCGGTCGATGAGGTTTCTGATGTTAACAAAGATGGTGGAAACCAGGGCCGCTCTCTGTTCATCGACAACATAAACAGAGCGGCAGATGGCAGAGCTCTCAGGTGGCTCTTGCGCATGGACAAGAATATCGTGCGAATCTTCATCTCAAGGAAGCGACGCTCTAACAACAATCTGGCCTTTGCTTTCATTAAATTGTCCAGTCCTTCTCTTGTTAGTCAGGCGGTGAAGAAGGTTCACGGACGTAGGTTCATGGGCTTTAAGTTATTTGCCCGCCGAGCAAAATACGAACTGCAAGGGTGGTCTGTAGGTGGCTCGGGGATGCCCAAACAGAAAGGCGATGTGGGCAGGGTGGGAGTCCCAGGTGTTTCGAACTCTGGGGCCATGGCGCATGGTGGATCTAATTCAGAATCTCCGGATAGAGCTGCTGCGACGGAGATGGGGAATGTAGGTGGAGCGCAGGGTGGGGGTGGCGTGGGTCACGGCCAGTGCTGTGGTTGCGCCGACGATGCTATGTTGGTGACGGTGGATCCTGGTGCAACGGTCGAACTCTCTTGCCCTGGGGAATCCAATCGACGCTCCAAGTTCCGTGTTCTGGTTGGAGTTTCAAAAGCGGGCGACAAGTTGGTGGCAGCGCAGCCTGCTCCCGAGGTGAAAAAAGATGCCTTGTCTGGTAAAATTAGTGCGATTGAGCAGAAAGATGTCTGGACTGTTGGGAAAGCAGATGGTGCAACTTTTGGCTGGTCATGGTGCTATGCGGATCCCACCATGTCGGGATGGGTTTACCCTTATTATAATAGTGGGTGGGCTGGTCAGCCGGTCCAATCTCTTGACCAAGACGGGCAGTGGAGGTATGGGCTCGGTTGGGGAGGTGGATGGTCTTATCCTGCAGCCCACACTACGGGGGGCGAGCCTTGGGGTTGTGGGCAATTTGATTCTGCTCATGGTCGGCCAGTTGCCCCAAGTGTCAACATGTCAGCCAGAGTGAGAGGGGATTATGGTCGGCAACCAACCTCTCTTAAATTGCCAGTTAGTAGTAATGAGGCAATCCATGATCCGGTAGCCGAGGAGATTGTAAGGTCTGACAAATTTGGTCCGACTGATGAGAGGAGGGATAGCAGCAAGATGTATAATCATGAGATACTAGAGGTCGACCTAGACTCTAGCAATAATTTGGACAAGGAAGGAGTTGCCAAGTCGACGTGGTGTTAGAAACCCCCTCATAGAACAAGGGGATGATAAGGAGATGATAAGGAGGGGGGGATCTAGGGCTCTGTTTGAGGACCCCGAATTTCCCCCTGGCTTTGAGCCTAGTGGAGGTCCAGCTGGGCCGTCTATCCATCCCGATGATGCTTATGTTAAGGAGGAGGCTAGACAAACTCTTTTGCTTGCAAAAGATCTCGGTTGTCAGGTTTTGGACGAAGAGCGTGCTCTGAGCAACCTCAAAGGGATCATCCGTGAGCATAGAGATTCTTATCAAAAGAGATGTCAGGAAGCCGAAGCCGGAGTAGGGGTTAGTGCTGACAGCGGCTCGCATTCAAGCTCCAGAGTTAGCTCGAGAAGGACTTTTGGGTCTAAGCAAGGACCCGTAGGTTTTAGCAAATTCTCTCGTATTAATAAATTGGCTAGAAGGGGTAAGGGAATAGTAAGAGCAAGAAGCTAGAGTCGGGTATTTCTCCTTTAAAGTGGAAGGGTAGTTTTCATAAGGTATGTGTCTTTCTTGTATGTGTGGCATATGGTTGTGATGGATCCCTTGCTTGTGTCTTGATGTTTAGGTGTGTACTAAGGACATGGTGGGTACTCTTTTTCCTTCTCAAGTTTTTTCCTATTGGGTTTTACTTGAGGAGGTTTTAATGAGGCCCGTAATACCGGTCCGACTATCTTTTATTAACCAATGGCGAAAGCCCAAATTATCAAAAAAAAAAAAATCAACAATACGAGCTATACAGAATAGTCACACCAATAGTTATCTTATTTTTCATACTAGGTTGAATACACAGTCAACATTTAAATCATATTTCCGGAGAAGGGCTTGAACAATTATAACTTGTTTTGGTCAGATTAGTCTCAAGCGTACATGTGGAAAGCAGCGCGGTCCATTCATGGCTGAAGTTTCATGGGCATGTCCATTATCTCTCTTCGTTTGTTATATATTTGAGTCCATGCAAAAGCCAAGAATCACACTACCCATTTGTTTACCTCAGAAAAATAAACAACCTATTAGTTCGTCTTATGCACACGTTGATTGGCATTTTACGCATATTAATATGGAAGGTTTTTGTGAGATTCAATGTATGTGTACCTTTCCATTGAGTGGGTGGACCAACACGTCGATGTTGTTGAATGATCATATATACACGTGGCAGGTAAGAATAAAAGGAGGAGGTTTCCTAAACTCCTTCCAGGTCCACAAGGACCGAAGCAGAGCTGTGATATATAAGTACCACTCTGTATTATGGAAGAATTTTGTTTAGTGTTTTGACCCGGTCACAGTGGCGATTCAATCTGTAGAGACTAATTTTTTCAAAGAAATAAATATATGACGATATTCATATATGAAATGAAAATTTAACAATATCTGATAATGTAAGAGGATCTTTCAGGTATTTGATGATAAACAATAATTTTTTTCTTCTAAATGGAATTTGATCATATTAGCTATAATATATTTTTTTTTATAATTGAGGCATATAGCCAATTTTATTAAGCTGAAATGTCCTGAATAATACCAGGAGAACGTGAACAATGGGCCTCGTTAAAACATGCTTACGGCTCTTAAATTTTATTGGGAAAATTCACAATATACCCCTTTTTTCTTTCGTAATTCACAGTATAACCCTGTTGGTTTTCGTAATTCAACTTTAAACATGCTTAAATGTTGTCCAAAATTGATGAAACTTTACATGGAATATGCTTAAGTGTTATACTTTGGTCCAATGTCAAATTTGAAGTTTTTTAAGCTCACATGTGACATGTGGGACCCAATGAAAATTGTGACATGTTCATTGGGTCCCACATGTCACATATGAGCTTAAAAAATTTGATATTTGACCAAAATATAACACTTTAGCATCGTCCATGTAAAGTTTCATCAATTTTGGACAACATTTAAGCATGTTTAAAGTTGAATTACAAAAACCAACAGGGGTATATTGTGAATTACGAAAGAAAAAGAGGTATATTGTGAATTTTCCCAATTTTATTTAATATGAACAAAGCCATATAATACTAAAATGCTGACCGAGTCTATCTAAGGTGTTAGACTTAGGGTGACTCGTTCTTAGACAAATTATGGATGCGGAAGCTTTTGTTGAAATTTACAAGAGCCTAAAAACTTATTGAAAACTTAAAGATAATTTTACAAACTAGCTTTACTCTTGGTGTTAGACAGAATGACTTTGTCTAACTCCTACACTAAAACACTCTAAATATGGATCAATACAACATATGAAGTGTTTGGGTGCATTAGCTCTATAAGCTAGATGAATCTATGTGCGCATAGAAAGAACTTAGTCTTGAAAATAATCTCTCAAAGTGAAAGCTCTCACTAGAAAAGTGTAAGTTAAAGCCACAAAAAGTGTAAAATGACTTCTACCTGGTTAAATACTGATAAAGTCGAAGTAACTGATCCAATGACGTGTAAAATAATGTTTCCACGACCTTCCACTAAGCACAAGGCGGGAATATCTCCAACTGTTGTGCGGCTGACTCATTTTGACTCAACTGCCACAGATTGACTAACTCTGATGTGCCTCAACTGCAATCTACATTGTTGGTCGGCCTTGAGAGTGATGGGTAGTTATTTCCTTTGACTTCTCCATGTTCTAGCTTTAAGTGTGTGTTTTCTCGCTGCTACTTTGATTATTCAGACTTGTCTTTGTAGTGGGACTCGTTTGGGCCTTCTTCAACCTTGATCGTCTTGATTGTCGAAGCTAGTAATATGTGACCGTATGTAGCAATTATTTCCTTGTATTTCCCCACGTTTTATCATTAGAGGTTCACCTCCTAGCTTCTGGAACTTTCCAAGAAAATCTTATGTCCATCATGGCTCTTTCACGCAGTGAGACTTCTTCAGTCATTCGGACTTACTTTGATGTCATTATCAGCAAAATCCATGGTTCCAACAATACTATTAGTTTTATGACAATTTACGATGAGTATGAACAATGTGATGAAGATTCAACTGCTACATGATATTTAACACATTTCGTATTAATTATAAATTTTAATATCGATACAAAGGGCTTCCCAATTCATCCAACAAATACCCCTGTCCGAGAGATCCACTCCACCAAAATTATCGTATAATTCTGTGAATCTCATGGATCAGGCCCATCGGTAGGCGGATAACTCCCATGACATAAGATGGAATAGCTAGTAAAATGGATTTGATAAGGATACATCTCCCTGCTTGGGCCACCATCATGTTCCAACTCTGCACCCTTTTGTAGACCCTGTACCAGAGCTCCCCAAGGTGAAACACTAGGGCGAATATAACCCTTATTCAACAATTCTTCTAGCTAGGATTTTAATTCATTCATCTCATTTGGAGCCATTCTATAAGGAACATTAGAAATAGGAGTTGTTTCAGACATCAATTCCACTATGAACTCTATATCTCTATCAGGTGGCATTCAAGAATTTCTTCTAGAAACACATCTGAAAATTCTTGAACTACCAGTATTGTGCCAATAGCTTCTCGAAACTTTTGTTAATGCCACTACCTTCTTTACTCATATCTTGAGCATAACACAAGTAGATAAAATGTCCTTTTTGCAAAATACTTACTACCGATACTATTTTCACTTCAGACTTGTTCTCATCCCCTGAGTAAGAAATTCTTTTTCCAAAAGACTTCTTAAGACTTACTTTCTATTTTGCACAATCGATCCAACCCTTATACTTATTTTACCAGTCCATCCCCCCCAATATCACATCAAAATCAGTAAGTTAAACTCTACCAAATCAGTTTCAAAGTCATCTCTACAGATTCTAACATTCTCACCTTCAGCAACCTACTACACTGAATTACTCTAGTCACGGATAAAGAATACTGGTATTTGCCTCCACACCCACTTTCTTCATAAAGGTAGACAACACAAAGGAATATGAAGCTCCAGAATCAAATATATATTGGCAGAGTTACCCTGAACTAGATACATACCTGAGATAACATTTCCTTCTTCTTCTGCCTCCGTTCTACTCATCACATTGATATGCCCTTGCTTCCAGGGATTTCTTCTAGAACTTCCCTTATTCTTTCCTAGATTCTTATTTCCTTCTGCATTCAAGTTACTCTTTCCTGATTGACGACCATAGCTTCTCTGGGGTTGATTTGTACTACATATCTAACTCTTCTGCTGATTATAAGGTCTATTCCCACCACCCCCCTCCAATTTCCAAATCCTTGCTGGCCACCGCCAGGGTTATTCCGGTAGCACTCAAAGGATCTGTGTCCCAGTTTACCATAATTGAAACATTTTATCAACTTTCATTCACAGTCTACCCTTGGGTGATTCTTTCTACACCTCTTACAAAAGACAAAACTTTCTCTTCTACCCTTATTTCTTTCAGACACAAACTGAATTGAAGAAAATTGTCTCCCACCTTACCAAAAAGTTTCTAATTCCCTTTCTGACCAACTTTGAACTTTTTCTCTTGATTGACCTTTATGAACTATCTTTCTTTTCTTAGTTATCTTCTTTTTGGTTTCAAACTTCCTCTTCTGCCCAGTCTGGATTTCTTTTCTCTTCTGCTGCACTCTACAAAGATTCACAGCTTTACCATAAGATTCTTGTAGTGTAGGAATATTCAACACACTAAGAACTTCCTGTAAGCTCTAGTTTAACCCTCCAATGAACCTTTGTACTTTAGAAGCTTCAGTCGGAACCATATTAGAAGCAAATCGGCCTAACTCAAGAAATATAGTATGATAATCCTTCCCACTCATGGACAACTGTTTTAGTTCAGAGAATTCCAAATACTTTGAAGATCTTCCCAATAGAAATTCGGTTCAACCATCAACCTGTCTTTCTGAGCATTCCACCACAGATCAACATCTCCCTTAAAATAATACACTGCTCCACTTACTCTCCTCTCAGCTGGATAGTTGACTACATCAAAAATCTTATCGAATTCTCTAATCCATTCTTCTGAAATTACTGGATCCTCCTCACCAAAAAAAGAACTTGGATTCATCCCAGCCAACTTCTTTGTATAATCTACTAGAGCATTCTCCCACTACTCCTGCCTCTATAAGATTTGTCCCATGCTGAGGGCCAACTCTCGCAACTGTCTAAATTGCGCATTGTTGGCCAAATCTATAAATCTATTTCTGAATATTAGTTCTTTTCACTATATACCAACACATTCATATTCACTTAAATTATTCACAAATACAAGCAAACACAAGCAGTTTAAGTAAATACACAAAAATAATCACAGATCCCACCCGTGCGGTTTACTTAAATTTTAACATATAATTCTTCACTTCAATTTATTTAAACTTCGGCTCTGATACCAACTTGTAACACCCCGAATTTCCTAACCAAATTTCTTCCTTGGTTACACCTCATTAACTGTGCAGCGGAAACAAATTAAACCTATTCGAGGTATTATCGCCACACTTACTTAAAGTAAGTGCTAAGGCTATAAACTCATCCTTCTTGGATACATAAAGCATGCCTTATATTGTTTAAGCAAGATCTTATAAGTTACAGTACAAGAGACAAAAAAGATTCTTTCAGTTCAAAGATTCCGAAAGATCCCTTGTCCACCCTATAATCCTTTCGGAAACAATCTTCGGGAAGAATACTATACTTAGCCAAATTTTGCACAACATTAGTTACAACTTAAAACTCTACACTAGTCATGGCACCCTTCACAAAATCCCCAAGCACGTCAATCTTCATCCTGTAACCATTAATCCAAACAAGCACGGAAAGGGGTTGCACAAATCAGTAAAACTAAGTACATTATTGTTTTATCTTGTAAAATTCATTTTGTTTGGAAACGTTTTAGCATGATATAATACACAACAACAAGAAGTCTTCTAGCATGAAACATAGTCAACTGAGCTCATCCAACAGTTCATTAGGAAACTGAATGTCAACAACCATGCCAAACAACTCAAACTCCACCACTAACACACCCGCGGGCACACAGATCTAAAACAAAGAGCTTTAAGGCTCTCGGCCCGTTGGGTAATCAATAATCAAATCTCATAGGCACACCGGTCATAAGACAAAGGACTTCTATGGTCCACGGCCTTTGAGTAATCAATTCCACCTCAACCTATATCCTTAAGCATGCACACCCTCCGTAAGGTACTTTTGATCCAAAGGAGTAGATTATAGAGCTTTACTACAATTCATTAGTAGAAATACATAAATTAGTGGAAGAACTTGCTTAAATCTCCAAGATAGACTTCCCCTTATCAAGCGCATAAAACACATGTCCAAAGACCAATAGTTCACACACCTTAATGTACAACTATTCACTTAATCCAAGAGCAAAGATACAACCATTAATCAGAACAGCCTTCATCATCATAATATCACCAGAAATAGAGTATAACCACTACACTTACCATATGTGAATCAACCCAACAGTATACACCATAATTTTAGTAAAAGCAAGTATAAGCACCATATGTAACACATACAAGTGAAGAACACAACAATTTACCTCAATTTTTACTTTAGTAGCCATACAATAATTCCCCCTTCGCTAGACTAGTTTCTGTATGAACTCTCCTCTTGATTGACCTAGCTTATTTACCCAACAGCTTCTAGTCTTTGGTCTCGCTTAGTCTTTTTATAAGCTATGACTAGTTCCAAAATTATTTTTAGTGAAATAAACTAATGAATATATATATGTAGAAGCTTAAAGGGTATACTATCGGTAGGATATATGGTAAATGTGAGGTTACTTCACTTAGGAGGAAATAGAAGCCGACTAACTACAAGGAAAGGCTGCACCCTCGTAACATGTGGCACTCACTAATAGGTTAATAATTAGGTGAACAATAGCTACAAGACACATGGAATGGGCAGTGACGATATTACGACTTGAGGGTCCTACACACATCTTCCGGTAAATATTCCAGTATTTCTTCCGGTACGTTCTTCCAGAAAACACTTCCGGAACACAGCCATACTCATTCTTCTGGAAGGTAACCTTAAACATCAAACTCAGCTCTCTGAAAGGAATATCACTAGGGATTTACTCACAATTACCAAGATATGTTTTGGGGTATTTCATTGACATCTTCGTTCTAGCGGTGGATCGTGGTTGCGTCTTGTGTTGTTCGTTCCCTTCAAAAGACACTAAATATTAATGTTGGTTTCCAAATACATTCTTCTTTGCTTGAATACAAGTCCAAGAAAAAGGTACATGCTTTGGCTCCTATTTATATGCAACTAAGTCAGTGAAAAAAGGACATAAATAACACTCTTATTATATCTTGATGATTTATCATGAATGAAAACAATGGTTGGCATTTATGTTTGGCATATTTCCCTATGTATGTTTGTTTACAGCATATATGGCTCTAGGAAAATTTATGCCCTTTTATGCTATGAGCTATTTCCGACAGTCTGGCTTGTAAAAATATCGTGAGTAAAGAGAATGAATGGAAAAGCAGAGTATATGCTCTTTGTTCGCCGGTTAGGATTGCAAAATTATTGTAAGTGAAGAGACTGAACGGAGGCATAGAGCTTGTATGCTCTTTGTTCGCCAGTTAGGGTTGCAAATTCATCGTGATTGAAGAGAATGAGCAGAGGCGCAAAGCTAGTATGTTCCTTGTTTGCCAGTTAGGGTTGTAAAAGTACCGTGATTGAAGAGAATGAGCAGAGGCGTAGAGCAAGTATGTTCCTTGTTCACCAGTTAGGGTTGCAAAATTACCATGATTGAAGAGAATGAGCAGATGTGCAGAGCATGTATTTTCCTTGTTTGTAAGCTAGTGCTACGAAATTACCGTGAGTGAAAAGAATGAACATGTGACCCTGTTCACTAGTTTGGGTTGCAAAAGTACCGTGAGTGAACAGAATAAAGACGCCGTGAAATTCTTTCTTGGATTTTTTTAGTTCCTTAATTGCTCTTATTTTGTTATTTCTACTCTACTTTATCATAAACATATTTTTTATACTAAAACAGTTGACGCCAGAATAGATCGGGTGAACGGTCGAGTGGCCAGGGGAAAATACAAATATATTAATATTCTACACATTGAATTTTGGTCAAACGATAGTTATATTCTATCAACTTTTTTTCATATTGAGTTTTATCAAGATTTGGGTATGTGTGGACCTTTGGTGGTAACAAATTACTTGTCTTATAACATTTGTTAATAGTCACTTTATTAATGTTTTAATAAACTATTGATTTAAATTGTAATAATATTTATTTGTACAGAATACGGTAAACGCACTGGATGTATTAACTTAACTTATGCTCCAAAAATGCCACACAACCAAACAAGAGTTTTCAAAATAGCTACAAATATGCCAGCTCAAAACTACAGTAAAACAATTACAAAAAATTCATGTTGAACAAAGAGAGCGGTTTGGATAGGTAAGTTAGCAAAGAAGGGGAGGGAAACATTAAAAATTTGAACTCGTACATTCAATCGTGTTTCCACTCCGCGCGGTTAAAATTTAAAAGAACTATATAATATTGCCCTTATTTCAAAGTTTTCTATAAATGCTTTCAAAAACTACAATATTTACCTAAAAATTATGATATATTACAACTAGTGCCCAAAACACACTAATTTTCCAAAAATGCAGCTAGCACCACTTGGATGACATTAACATCGACGAGGACGTACAAGGAGCCCAATCAGAGGTATAATTTTATGTATTTGCAGTAATTTTAAGTTAAATTAAAGTAAAGAAAATTGGATAAAGGTATTTTATGGTGGCACCGTTTTAGCTAGTCGCACGAAGTGACAACATTACAAATTCAAGTATGCTTTGAATCTGTTATGTTACCACTTCATGTGACTAGTCAAAATCGGGGTCTAGGGGTGAAAC
The DNA here is from genome assembly GCA_023374045.1 of Limonium bicolor. Taxonomy (NCBI): domain Eukaryota; kingdom Viridiplantae; phylum Streptophyta; class Magnoliopsida; order Caryophyllales; family Plumbaginaceae; genus Limonium; species Limonium bicolor. Next base: position 114,600,619 of record CM041780.1, read on the forward strand.
GCCCTAGTGGAAGGGAAGGGCCAACGCCCCCGGGTTTTTTCGATGATAGGAATTCTATAAACCATCTCAATTTATAGTTTTTCAATAGATTTAGACTCATAATAGAACAAAATAGAAAAAAAATCAGTCAAAATGTCAAAATAAGCGTGACAACGGAATCCCATAGAAGTAGGTGTCAACACCCACAAAACAGGGCGAGCGTTGACGCGATTGAAATATGACAGGCGTTGTCGAGGGGATAGTAGGACACACGTTGATACGAGGATAAAAGGGCGTCTGTCGTCGCCCGCTAGCGTCGACGTGAGCCCTTCTGGGTTGGCATCGACACCTGCCTCCCAGGTAGAATCTATCACTTTTTTCATGATTCTAACATTTTTTTGTTTTTTTACAAACTTAACTTAAAAGTACCGCAAATACATAAAAAATCTTTGAATTATCCCCTTGTAATATGTGAAATTTTTGGATATATATTATATTTTTGAAATCATATTAAAGTAAGGACAAAAAACTCATTTTCCCGAGTAAGTGAATTGAAAATTCAAGTGTGCATATTAACCCTCAAATATACATCATCCAGTTATGATAAACTGTGAGCATCAGGAAAAGGACTCTCTTATTATCATAATTTATCACACCAAGGTGTTGAGAGTCCATGAGACTAGGATTCTCGAGTGCTCCCTCTAAGGCTCTGTTCGGCATGGCTGTTTTACGGCATATTTGTAGCATATTTGGTTGGCTATTTTGTCTAGCATATTTACAGCATAAACGGTTGGTTGTTTTGTGCTGGCATATCTGTAGCTGTTTTAAAAATTGTTGTTTGGCAGTGTGGTTTTTTTATCTGGCATATTTGAATAAATTAGTTATGTTACGTCGAGTGCGTTTACCATTTTCTGTGCTACAATTTTAAAAAGTTTAATTTACATTTTAAACATTTTTTATTAAGAAAAAATAAAGTAAGTGCTAACAAATATATGGATTAATGTATACATAATATATTAATTAGAAAAAGAAAGTTTAATTACAATAAATATTTGTTAACATTTATATTAAGGTCTATCAATGGATAACAAGAATTGTAACTATACAAGCCTTTAACACACTAATTACTTGTTCACATTTGAATAAAATGAAATATGATAATTAGTTAGTGAAATTATTAATGTATACATCATACAAAAAATCAGCTTAGTTCACTGCTGGAAAAAAAAAGAATAAACAATGCCCTTTTAAAAACAGTTATATTTACAATCATTTTTTTATCATAGGCCGGACATCTTAAAAAAACGCTTTTGTTAAGAAGCGTTCTTTATTGAATCGCGCCCAAAGACAAAACAACGCTTTGTAAATAAGCATTATTTATATGTAACATATAAAGAACGCTTCCTTGGTGAAGCATTTTTTATGTCTTTGGGCGCGATACAATAAAGAACGCTTCAGTTAAGAAGCGTTCTTTATGTTACATTTCGCTCAGCATAAAGAACGCTTCTTTTAAGAAGCGTTCTTTATGTTACCCAAAATATAAACCTCTTTTCGCCCGAAATCCCACGCTCTCTGTAACTCTATCAATCAAATCGATTGTTCCACTACCCACCGCTCTCTGTAATACTCTCTAGCTCTTCTCAATCGAATTGGCCACGAGAAACCACCGTCGTGTCCGCGCGCTACCATCGTCGTCGCCTCTTCTTCTTCTTTCTCTCGATACTGCACCATCTTCAATAATTTTATCTTCTAATCTGCAACCCCAAATTGGTGAAGGAATTACATGCATTCGTCGATATTGATCGCCTCTCTTTTGGTAATTTTGCGCACTAGCGAACAGTATACGTATATATGTCTATCCTTATTTTTCATATACCTCTTCGATCGTTGATTAGTTTTACAAATTAATCACGTGAACTACAGGAACATACATGCCTAGCCTTCACTCTCTACATCAATTTTAAAACCCCAACTAGCAAAAGGAACATTCATGCGCGCGCGCTCTATCACCTCTTCTGCTGAGGTAATTTTGCAAACCAAACTTGTTAATCAGACATGCTCTGTTTGGGATTAATATGTTTATGAGCTAGGATTAAGTGTATGTACGTTTGGGATTAATTTTGCATGCAAACCAAACTGTCGCATCTATTGTTGTACTACTGCATGTGTGCTGATTTTTACTTGCTGGTTGTACAATGGACTTGGGAATTAATGTGTTTATTAGTCGTGAAATATAATGCGTTTGGGCATGCATACATGCATACAAATATAGCCACGTAGTTATGGTGAAATTTGGTTAGAAATAAAATGGGGCCGGATTAAGTGTTTTTTAGGCTTTTAAGTTTTTAAAATGTTAGTATAACCTAGGGTGGAAATATTAGATGACTATAGGGTGTATTAATTACGAAGACATAGCATTACGGCATGGTCAGCATGTAGTGAATGTGTTTGACCGAGATCAGCAGAGACCGAGTGGTATTGATCTTCAGAAGCATCACAGAGAAAATCGGATAAAAAGCCAGGCGAATTTGGCCGATGGTGCACAGGAAAACGGTGTGAATGTGGGGCTGGATGTTTGGGAAGGAATAAGATGAAGAGACAAGAAAGAAAAGGAGACAGGTGCTGCCTCTATTAAAGATGAAAGTAACGACGATCATGATGATTCTTCTACTGATACAAAATAGAGAGAAGAAGAAAAGCATGGTACAAAAGAGACAGAGGCAAATACAGATGAAAGGATGAATGAGAACTCATAAATAGAGAGGTTGAAGAAATTGGCTAAGAAGTTAAGTGAGGCTGCCACGAAGTAGAGTCCGGTGGCGATTAACGAATTACTGGCCCACTTCATGACCTTGAATGTAGAAAAAAGTTTTCTAGAAGAGTTATATGAGGAGTAGAAGAGGAAACATAGTCGATTATATGGTGGCATAGGGGACTGTATGAAGATAAAGTGGTACCAGATCGCCCGGTTGATGAGTTTCATGACTTATGGATGGAGATGGAGATGGAGATGGAGATGGAGAAGCTAGGCACTTCTCCATCTCCAGTTTTGATTGGATTAATTAATTCGCATCTTCTTTCAGTTTTGAACATCAATAAGTCTGAGAAATCCTTAAACACTTAGACATGAATGTCTGTAGATTGCATGCAGTCAATTGGAATACTAGCCCACACACTGTTGGTGTGGGGTGCATCGTATCTTTTAAAAACTAGATGAAGGTCCCTTGGAACCTTCATCTAGTTTTTTTAAAAGATATGATGCACCCCACACCAACAGTGTGTGGCAAGTATTCCAATTGACTGCATGCAATCTACAGACATTCATGTCCAAGTGTTTAAGGATTTCTCAGACTTATTGATGTTCAAAACTGAAAGAATATACGAATTAATTCAATCGAAATTGGAGATGGAGAAGTTCCTAGCTTCTCCATCTCCATTTCCATCCATAAGTCATGAAACTCATCAACCAGGCGATATTGTACCACTTTATCTTCATATAGTCCCCCATGCCACCATATAATCGACTAAGTTTCCTCTTATACTCCTCATATAACTCTTCTAGAAAACCGTTTTCTTCATTCAAGGTCATGAAGTGGGCCAGTAATTCGTTAATCGCCACCGGACTCTGCTTCGTGGCAGCCTCACTTAACTTCTTAGCCAATTTCTTCAACCTCTTTGTTTCTGAGTTCTCATTCATCCTTTCATTTGTATCTGCCTCTGTCTCTTTTGAACCATGCTTTTCTTCTTCTGTCTCTTTTGTATCAGTAGAAGAATCATCATGATCGTCGGTACTTTCATCTTCAACAGAGGCAGCAACTGTCTTCTTTTCTTTCTTGTCTCTTCATCTTATTCTTTCTTGTCTCTTCATCTTATTTCTCAGGTACGTATTATAAGTTTTGTGTTTGAATTGGTAATTTAACTATTTGTGCATGTTTGGATAAGTTTAAATGGTGTACTTAATTGCTTTTATAATTCTCGCGTGCAGCTTGTTGATTTCTTCTCAATACAATGACATTATTCACAAGCCGATCTCGAGTTTGTCAAGGAGCACATGTGTTGAAAGCACTAAATTGATCAGAAGAAGTCATGAGTTGTAGCTATCTTTTCTTTTTTCAAATGGTTGTATAGTTGTGAACTTGACCATTTAGTAGTTTGGGTAACTAGTTACTAATGTTTGTAGTTGATAATTGGTACACTTAAGCGTATGTGTTGTATAATGCAAACAAAGTACTACTGTTTCATTTGTTAAAATTCACCATTTTGGTCGATCTGGTATATATAATGCAAACAGGTTTGTGATCAACTTTGTGATATGCGCAGGGTAATAAATTGTATATAAAAATATTTAAAAAGAAGACCACATAAGAAACGCTTATTTGTATAAGCGTTTCTTTATACTCTCGCGCCAAATGCCATAAAGAACGCTTATATACATAAGTGTTTTATATAAGATGTCATAAAGAACGCTTATAGTATATAAGCATTTTTTCTGTTATCACATAAAGAACGCTTCAAGAAGAAAGCGTTCTTTATGCCTCATAGATCCCCGCCACCTTACACACCTTAAAAAACGCTTTAGTAATAAGCGTTCTTTTAAAATTCTGTATAAAAAACGCTTACAAAGCGTTCTTTTAAGAGGTTCGACCATTTGCGTCGCCGGCATAAACAACATTTATAAAACGTTCCATAAGACAAATATAAGCGTTGTTTATTCTTATTTTCCAGCTGTGGTTGTTAAAAAAAATATAGCCAAAATATTACTATAGGTACATACAATTAAATATTGAGATTTTATACCTTATTTCTAATAAAATGAGGTATTACCATTACAATATGGTGTTGGTAAATAATTTTTAAAAAATACTACTCATTGGCATTTTTATAAAACCAAATAATAACTAAATTAATTTAAATTAGTTAATTTATTCACATCAATCGCTACAATTTTGCAACCCTAACTGGTTAACAATACAATACACAGAATTCATTCTCTTCATTAGGGTAATTTTATAAAATTACAGTATTCATTATCTTCACTCTATTCATTTTCTTCACTCTATTCATTCTCTTCATTACGTTATTCATTGTCTTCATTTTTCACTCTTTACTATCAGAGACAAAATGTCACATATATGCCAAAGAAAAACCTTTACCAAATGAAGCCAAAAATACAACAAAATTTTAACAACAGTTAATTTGTTACCGTCGTAGGTCCATACATACCAAAATGTTTATTAATTTAATACAACAAAAGTTCATATGACATAAAATATAGTTTAATAGGAATTAAATGCCTAACATTAGCATAAATAGCACCAACAATCTTGTCCTGCATATTACTTGCTCATAGAATCAGCAAGCTCATCCGGGTCATCGTCCAGCAAGTGTTCCTCGTCTTCATCATCAGCAGAACTGGATCCTTCTCCTCCTTCCCCTCCTCCTCCTCCTCCTCCATCTACTTCGTCAAGACTGGCTAAGTTGCTGAGGTAGGTTTGTTCAGTATCACGTAGTTATGCAACGCGAAACACGCACTAACAATCCAACTTTGGTCATGGACATCGTAAGGTGGTACCATAGCCTGTAACACCCCTACCTGATCTAATCAAGCAATTACCTCGTAATCTGTCTCGATTACCAATGTCAAAGCAGCAGAAAATTCACTACAATCGGTGGGTGATACAATGCCGTTAGCCACCCACGTGACTAACAAGGCCAAAACCAAATACAATAATCCAATTACTATATCGGTCTGATGAACAAAGATACCGAGTACTCCATATCAAACAATACATTTCATTTCGTTCCTTAATCAATTCAAGTACATAAACAATTACATCCACAATTTGATTCTATACCGAGTATCTACAATCCTTAAACTGCCAACAACATTTCGGACTTACAATTCAACCATTACAATTACAATATTCCTTAATCAACTACCCATGCTTATACGGCCGTCCCTGTCCTACACTCGAACGGTATTCGGCTCCAAAGTACCTGTAAAGTAAAAACGGTGCCCCAAGGGGCTCAGCAAATTGCTGGTATGAAATTCGCATACCCCGCGTGCTAACGGGGTACGCCGACTACTTTGTCGAGAACATGGGGTTCGTATTAATTCAACAATCATGCTCGATAACAATACATTAATCATGCACAACAGCGCAAACATGCTCGCATTCCAAGATATTCAAACAAGGAATACAATCCACACGGATATCACATCAAGCTCGGTAAATTCATTTACCTTATTCTTAAACCTTGACAACCTTATCTCAAGTGAATCTCATTCTCGTTAATCACCAACTTATCCATCCCAACCGAATAGTTTACTTGTCTCCTAGATCCTTAGACACTCTCGGTCCCGACCTAGTTTCCTTAATTATTCTACTCTTGAATAATTTTAGGTTAAGCCTCATAGGCCTCCGGGCAGAGACATATATATGTCTCACCACCGGGCTTTTATAATCTCAATACGGGATTAGAAACATTCCCTCATGTTTCCTTTTTCATATCCCATAATACCCAACTTACCTCTTTAGACGGGTAAGCTCTGCCAGTCTCACTCCAATCGGGCACCACTATGTGGCACACGGCCCCGCAGGGCACCACTATGTGGCACACGGCCTGGTAACAAGGGAGTTCGACCATGGATTCGGAAACAAACGCTCTGATGTTTCCGCTTCCTTGCACACGTGACTCACAATCCCCTAACCCAACTCTCGGGTTAGTAATAATACATACTCGCATATATATAATTATGTATTAGTCAGTAGCATCCCTCTCGATGCCATCTCACAACTTAGGAGGTTTTCCTAATTCGCTGCGTTCACCGATTTATGGGTCGCCCCTACACTTCCATTCACTTAAAAGTTATAGTTATTTTCTCACTTTGAGTTGGATCCCCGTATGGGAGGTTGACTAATCATAAAAGGGAGTTCACTAATCCTGTTTAACACTCATCACATTTTGGAAGAGTTCGTATTGTTGAGTTTATCTTGCTCTCTAATCGAGAATTCTTATGTGTTCCACATGTCTAAATCATTTCATGTTTTGACTCTTTCTACGAGTCGCTAACCAAACATTACTCCTATACAAGTCGGTCTACAACACTAAATTAAAAAACACAGTCAACAAGGATACTTAGCACATGCAACATGCATCAAGATATACATCAAAAGCAATAAATCATTTTCATGCTTTTATCTTGATTAAGTCGGCATACAAGCAAACAACACACAAATCAGTGTAATCCCGGTAGCATACGGGGCATGAGAAAATCATACCTTACACCATGGGCTACGCTACCATGTCACCTTACATTCCTCGGTTCACACTTGATCCTCTGATAATGTTTCAAACATTTCTATTAATATCAGGTTCATACGGTACGTAAACTTATTGCACCCCTTACTTACCCCGTTGTCCCGTTATCTTGGTCCGGGACACGGTCCTGGTCCCTAGTCCCGGACCAATACATTACTTGACTTTCGGCACATTTTAACACTTAGTCCGAGTACTGGTCTGGGTCTCTAGTCCCGGACCACTACATTTCTCAACCTTCGGGGCATTTTTCGTGTTGGTCCGGCCCCTAAGTCCCGGATCCTGCTAAAAAGCTGCTAAAATGTGAATTTTCAGCCCCAATTCCAACCTTAATCCACTCTCATTCATTCCCTAATCTTTCCACATGTTTTCTACATGTTTAAACACCCTAAACACTCTTTAAGAACTCCTTAACCATTGGTCAAATTCATTACCCAATTCTTGTTCAATTCCACAAATTTTAATTCTCACATTTTGCATTTTGCACACTAATGCTCTAAAAACATTTCCATGACAGTTTGCACTTCTACCATTCATTACCAATTCATCTCATGACCATAACCATTCAATCCTAGTCATTTGCACTTCATTGCTCAAGTTCAAACCTTCATTTTCAAAGCCACGTACACTAGGTCGTTTCTAGAAATTCAAGACACTAAAACATCCATTTTGCTACAGATTTTGCTCACTACTTAACTCACCTCTAAAATAGCTCCTAGGTGGTTAACTAACCAAATTGGTTTCTCTCCAAATACCTAGTTAACCCTTGGTCATTCCTTACTCATGACATCTCTTAAAACACCATACTTTCTACCAAAATTTTGCCATGGATCACCTACAATTCTAACATGCCCAAATGCATTATTTTCACTTCCTAAAACAATTCAAACTAGCCATACCCAATATTGGGCACTAACAACACACAAATTTCATCCAAAAATTCCATCAATCACAATATAGTGCATTAACTTAAATGCTTGGTTCTTAGGCCCTTAAATCAACATAATTTAAACAACCAAACTCTCACTAGCTCAATGTCATTATTAGTATCTTCTTAGTTCATTTTAAACCTAAATAAATCTCATCTAAATACAATTCTCAAAGGATACTAAATACAAGGTTTAAGGTAGAGCATTTACCTAAATTTCTAATTTCCTTTCTTCTCATTTCTCTTCCTCTTTCTCTTGCTTGGAAGCGGCCAAGAGGTGTGTATCCCTTGATAACCTCTAACCAACATTCCAATAGGGATAATGAGTACTAAGTACACACCTAGACTCATTGAAACAACCCTAGAACATTAAGGGGTGCTTAGAGCACTAAAATGAGAAATTTACCTTGGAACCCTAGGATGGTTTTATGAGGGGAATTAAGACCAGGTTCCCACCAGCTTTTGAAGCTTGAAATTGTGCTCATACAAGAAAAGAAACAGGGCACATGATCAGCCCAAAATCGGCAAGTATAAAGAAGGAGGAAAATGGGTTTTCTTGGATTTTTCTTACGTCAAACCAAAGGGGAGATGAACTAGCTCCTTAGAAACTGATTTTCTCTTCAAATGGGCTATACCCATGGAGGTCAACTTCAACCTTTGAAGATTTTGGAACGAGGGAAATGAAGCCCTTGAGGAGAGGAACACAAATATATGATTTGTTTTTAATTTGGAGCTTTATTGTGGCTTGGGCAAGCTTGGGAAGGAGGGCTTCCATGGAAGGAGCTCAAAACCGTTCAAGAGGAAGAAGAAAGGGGAGAAAAATGGCAGAGAGAGGAGGGAGAGTTCAGATGGTAAGGAAGAAAGTGAAGAGAGAGAGAGAGAAAAGAAAAGTAAATAAGTACTTTTCACTTTTTCCTTTTTGACTTATTTGCTTCTCCTCTCACAATGGGAGTCATCTTGGCTTAAAAATGCTGAGTCATCCCTTTTTAAAACCACCCCCTCTAATATCAGGCAAAGGCGTTGTAACACCCATACCGCTAATCCAATCATTAACTCCTAACCCGTCTCAATTACCAACATCAAAGCAGCGGAAAATCATACTCCAACGGTGGGTGATACAATGCCGTTAGTCACCCACGTGACTAACAAGGCCAAATCCAATCCAAATAATCAATACAAATACAATATCGGTCTGATGGATTATTATACCGAGTAAACTACACAACGTTACATTCCATTCCTTAATCGAAATTTCAACCAAACACAAACTCCAACTCCATATTATACAAATACAAGCCTCCAATCAATTCTATACCGAGTTTCTACAACTATCAAGGGTCCAATACAATTTAGACTTACAAATCAATCTTTACAATGCACAAACGTTCCTAATCAACTACCCATGTTCAACCGCCATCCCCGTCCTACACTCGAACGGTATTCGGCTTCAAGTACCTGTAGAATAAAAACGGTGCCCCTAGGGGCTCAGAAAATTGCTGCATATGAAATTCGCATACCCCGCGTGCTAACGGGGGTACGCCGACTACTTTGGTCGAGAACATGCGGTTCATTTTAATTCAATCAACATGCTCACATACGAAGTATTCAAACAAGGAATACAAGAATAACCAACACACAAGTTTGTTAGTCATAAAATATTTACTCTTAGGCCTTGAGGGTCTCTACCTCTCTATGCCTTGGTTCCTTAATCATTATCTACCCATTCTCTTGAGTTACTCTTACTCAAGTTCTCTTACTCTCAATCTCTATCTCAATTCAAGTTCTACAATACTCAAACTCAATTTCAACTCACATACTCTATTCAATTTCAATCTCAATTACTCAATTCCTCAAAATCTCGATCAAATACTCAAATCAAATACTCAAAAGCATCTTTTAAGTCATTGCCCATGACCTCCGGGCAGAGTCATACACAAGACTCACCACCGGGCTTAAAATCAAACGGAACTATACATTAGCTCCTCAAATTCTCAAATGTCTGGTTCTCTACCGGACTACTCAAATTCCTAAAACTCCTCTCTCGGAGTTGTTTCATAATCTCATAGATTGGCCTAGAAGTATCTCTCTCGATATCCTCCATTAGCTTAGGGAATTCTCAATGTCTAGTATTCTTAGATTTAAGGTTTTACCCAACGTATCGTATACTCTCATGTTAGAGACATTGTTTATGTTAGTCGGATCCTCTCATTGTGGGTCGACTATCTTTCTGAGGCGTTTGGTGATCCCTTACCATTCTTTACTTCTCTCAAGGTTCATGTCTTGACAATCATTGATCCTCTAAATAAAAGTTCCTTATATACTTCCACCATTAATCGTTTTGTGGATTAAATCAATTCGGTCCTCTAACCGTTATCAGGAGTTTACTAATCCCGTACGCTCTCTCACATTCTAGTGAGTTCATAGGTTTGCGTTAGCGTTTCTTGGTTCAATAGTTTTAGTGCGTTACCACATTTTCGTTAATTCGCAACTTAACACTTTCTTTGAGTATCTAGTCAAACAAGATTCAACTATGAGTCGAACTACAGTATACATTCACATCCAAGCACTTCATTCACATTCACACATTTCATGAATTATACAAACTTCAAATTCAATGAACAGTTCAACAAGGAACAATACAATTCAAGCACAAGATAGTGCAAACAATCCGATTCGTGCATTTATCTTGTTTAGGTGATCACACAAACACACAAGCACACAAATCAGAGTAACACCGTTAGCATACGGGGCATGAGAAAATCATACCTTTCACCGTGGTTTACTTTACCGCGTCACTTTATGTTCCTCGGTTCGCACTTGATTCACTGATAATATTTCAAGTGTTTCTATTAATAACAAGTACTACGGTATGTAACAATTAATACTCCCGTAGTTTAACCCTGTTACCCCGTTAATCTTAGGTTCTTAGGGCATATTTATCTTACCATCATTACCCTACTAATGGATTACTACTAATGCCATTTTTTTTGTGACCCGACCGACCCACCCTGGGTCGGTCCCCTAGGTCGGTCGGGTGCAGAGGCATTAGGTTCCAAAAATTCCAGTCCGACTAACCCAGACAGGGTCGGTCCCTTGGGTCAGTCGGATGAAGAAAGCTCTGAGTTTGCAGATTTCAGGCCAACCGACCCTACTAGGGTCGGTCCTAGGGTCAGTCCAGCCCAGTACCTATCTTAACTACTCACTTTGAACTCCAAATTCACCTCCATTCTCACCCAATCTTCTCCTAATCATTCCCACATGTTTTCTACATGTTTAGACACCCTAAAACACTCCTTAAATAATCCCAAATCATTGGTCCAATCCCTACTCAACCTCTTGCTCAAATTCTACAAATTTCCATTCTCACTTTTACATTTTTCACACTTGTGCATTTCTAGCTTCCTCTTGGTGGTTTACCTCTTGTTCTCACCCATTTTGACCATTCCTAATTCATCCTGGACAATTGCATTAACTACACCCAAGTTCAACTCTCATTTATAAGTTTTGCACCCTAACTCATTTCTAGTTATTCCAATGCACCATAACACCCATTTGCTACAGATTTTACACACTCAAATCTCCCTTCTCCAACTACCATTCCATGGTGATTAATCTCCTCAACTCAACCACATACACACCTAGATTCTCCAATTCACTAAGTTACCTTAAAACACTTATTTTCTACCGAAATTTCGCCATGGTTTCCCCATAAACCTAACATATCCCAACTCACCAATTTTCACTTAAATCAATCCTAAACTAGCCACATCCACAAGGGATCCTACCAGCATATAAGCTCAATCCAAAATTCACCAAAACAACAATGTAGCTCCAAAATCTCAACAAGCCACAATATGAACACAAACTCATTTCACTTGGCTCTAAGGCCTTAATGCAAATAACAATTTACAATTATCTCTCCTAGCCTCTCACATACTTTGGGTTAATTATTCAATTTAACCCATCCCAAATTCTAAAACAATCAAACAAGCTTTAAGGTAGATTTCATACCTTAATCTTCCAAGTTTCTTATTTCAAGTATTCCCTTCCTCTTCCTTCTCCCCATTTCGTCCAAGTGGGCGATGGAGTTTCCAAACTCCATCCAAACATCCAAGGAACACCAAATGAGCATAATTAAACTTCTAAACCCTTAGGAAAAATTCTAATTCAATGAAAGGGCTTAAAGCACAAAAGCTAGGTTTTTACCTTTGGAGTTTTAGGAGGCTTTTTAATTAACCCTTGAATCAAGAAGGGGGTTCCACCACCATTGGAGAGTTGAACCAATGCTCCAAAAAAAGAAGAAAATAAGGTGTCAAAGAGGGGCAAAATTGGCCAGCACAAGAGAGTGGAGAAAAATGAGGTTTTTGATGAATCTTTTTACCTTAGAAGATTGGGAAGACTCCAAGCTTCAAGAATATGTAATCTTCTTCACAAATGGGGGTATACCCATTGAGTCAACTATCTCCATTTGATATTTTGAAAAGAGAGGATGATAGAGCTTGTTGAGAGGAAGAAGAATATATATTTTATTTTACATTTGGAGCTTTAATGAAGCTTGGGCAAGCATGGAAAGTGAGGAAGCCATGGATGAGTTTCTTCAAAACCGTTCTAGTAGGGAGGAGGGAAAGAAATCAGCAAGGAAGAAGAAGGGAAGGAAAGAGAAGAGGGAAAAGAGAAATAAGGGAGGAGAGAGAGCACTTTTACTTTTGTACTTTTTTTCTTTCTTTTTCTTTCTAGTTACTAATTGAGAGAGGGGAGGCTTATTTAATCTCTAAAAACCGGCCCCCACTATATATGTAAGCTGGAGCGTTTTTCATCTTTTACAAAAAACGCTCGTTAATTTACCCGGTTTTAGCACTATTCACTAACCGGGCCCGTTTTCCGGATTTTTCTCGTTTCTTTAATTTTAATGGTTCTCAAGCTTCCATTAACGTTTAATTATTGTTATTTGGTTGTCTATAATTTTTACGGGTTCATTTGACCACTCAAAGTCACGTTTTTGGGTTTTCTTGAAAAGCGTGCGCTAAAGCTTTATTAGCATTTTAACCCATTATTTGGATCTGTTTTCTTCGGGAATCGTTCCCGTATATTAATTAGGCCTAACTAAGCCTTAATAATTCATCTAGGACCCTTGTTGAGGTCGTATTCCTCCTACGGTCACGTAACGCTCATTTTTGCATTTTTCACTTTTAAAGCGTTTTCTCTTTTCTTTTGGATTTATTTTCTTTACCACAATTATTTAGGCACTAATAGGCCCTAAAATATCATATTAAAGTAATTTAATCACCCTAATTAAGTTCGGGGTATTTCAATCTACCCCCTTAAAGAACTTTACCCTCAAAGTTGGTGAATCTAATATAGTTAGTCACATAGGTATTCTATGCTAAGGTTATAACCTCTATATAACCTCACTCCTCACAATCTCACAGGTCTGTCTCTATATAAGCTACACATATCACAGCATGTATAGCAATCAAAAATACTTTTGTATTCTCTCCATGGGGTCGGTCCGAAGGCAAGAAGGCACTACAGTCCTCGAGTCCCATATGGAGTAATACATTGCTGATCTCTCAGGTACCGGTCACGTTGAACACTTACGCTTTCTGATTCACGGCCGTTTAATGACAAATGGGCACTTACTCTCTCTAGCCCACGGTCCCTTTGGTTCTGATCAAAACATTTGCATCTCTAGATATCCTCAGACACTCTAGGTCATCCAGACACAGGACTTCTCTACATCCCACTGCCCTTGGAAAAATACACACACTGCCACCGTCCTACCGGTCAACTTAGGACCGTTGCTCGTCCGGTGCAATGGTTTGAAAACTAATACACACTCCCACCGTCCTACCGGTCAACTAAGGACCGTTGCTCGTCCGGTGTAGTGGTTTTGAAACCGTTATTCATTCTCAAGTTTGAAGGAAAACTCTTTTTCCAAAATCTGTTGGAAATTCTTTTTGAAAACTCCATACAACTCCAAAATCCAATTTATGCTACTTGCCTCTATTCTTAGTCGTGATTATTTGTGTCCACTTATAGGGAGCTTCAAGAGTCATCCAACCCTGATGTGATCCGCACCAGTGTTGAACTATCCTTCCACCCCAATTTGTGTTCGGTTTCCCTTGATCGCTAGCAGATCAAGTTCCACCTCCCTCTCCAATTCAAACAATCAATTAGTCAATCATTTTCATTTTCTACCTTTTAATCTTTCTAGTCATATCACAGAGCAAAACATTTCCAATTATGAAATTCATTTCTTCAATTATTACTCAACTCATCAATTACTACTCGTTCCAACTCACGGAACCTAAGTCATTCATCATTCTCAATCATACCTACATTAACATAATTCCAAGGATGGAACTCACTCCATCCATCGTCCTCAAATTAAATCACCTAAGGAACACACTTCCTACTAGGTTCTACATCGGTTTCATACCGATTCATACTCGCCATATCTCATGTCTAATCTCAAATAGACAATATCATAGGGATTTTAGTTCTCCCGGAGTACATATGTTTATGTAACATAGGCACCAATCATCGAAACTAATTCTTTTACGCTATGCGCATTGTAGTTTACGCACTCATTACGTAAAACATACACTTTGCGGTTTTCGCTCTACCCCCCTTAAGAGGGATTACGCCCACGTAATCTACCATGTGTCAACATTGGACATTGGTCTAAGGCGTTCAGCAGTCATGGAGTGGTTCAGCTTCCATGCGGTCTATTATAAATGTTCTTTGGTCAAAGGGTCTTAACCAATTTATTGGTTTAGTCCCTGCACCAATAATTCTCATTAGAGTTGTTTAACTCTTAACCGGTTCAGTTCTAGCCTCATAGGCTTCAAGGCATTGATAATTAGCCATTTATTCACTAGGTATTCTAAACCTTAGAATTCTGGGCCCGCTAGCTTCTGCTGCGCGACCCTAATAACTTAGTGTTTATTTACCCTTCTCGTTATGCTCAATGTGCTTTACATCACCCTTTTATCCCTTTTTATCTTGGGAATAAGGTTTATTCAATCAAGCGTGGTACTCCTTTACCGTACGCGAACTCAGTGAGTTACAAGTTTTCTATCCAGCTCTCTGAAAATCTATGTACATACTATTGTGTACTTCTGTGATTATTCACCGGGTTCCTCTGACTTATTGTCGGTTGAGGTTGAGCCACTACTTGGTTGTAGTGGTTCCTCTGTTGTCAGTGGCTTCTGAATTATGCCCACTTAACTGGTTTTGTACACGTGATCTTTTACTTGTACGAACCTGCATTTCTATGCATCGGTCTTCTAAATGTTCATGGGTTTCCTACCGCTTTTATTCCGGTGGAATTCACCTCGTGCTTCTTTAGCCTTAGGCCGCACGGTTTATTTCAAAGCTTCTGCTTAACTAGCTTTACCACGATTGACATTTTCCCATATTCCTAGCTATCCCACTAGATCATTAACTGCACAATTGCAATACCAAAACACTCAGTCCTACAGAGTGCAGAGGCGTAAATCCTTGGCAGTAAATCTCTTATGCGATTGCAATAGGAATGAACATTACTTCCTTTGTGAGGTGCTTCATCATTTGGTACAGACTCTTGGCTTGTTGCCCGGTCTGTCTGACATCTCGTATTTAACAAATCCATAGCATTGTGTGATTACTGAGGTACATTGGTCTCTTACTGCGCACCATGTTCGTATTTGCTTACGACCTTGGTTTCCATGGCATCCGCTCATGTGTTTCCACCATTTATATAATGGTTCGCCATTCATTTGGCTGTTTACTGAATATACTATACTTGTGTTTCTGTGCTCCTTGAGTGTTATTGATTTTCTACCTCACATTTCCACATACGATATTTCTTCTTAACCGATTACTCCTCGGTTTTCAATAATTGTTATCAAAGCTTATTTCACATTGCTTGGCAATAATTGTATGCTCAAGCTTCACTACATTAGGAGTTCTGAAAGAGATATATTTTCAGACGTTCACTGTTGACATCCCCTTCTTTGGAATCCATACGTTCACCGCTCTCACGGTACTACGATAATGAGTGGTATCCTCGTTCGTTAGTTATTAAATCATCTTCACGGGTGCCGTTCTTGGCAACTCTCCATATGGTTCACAATGGGTTTTGCAACCGTTGGATTATGTATTGTAGTAGGTTCATGGCATACTAGCCACGTTGCCTAGAGCTCTGCTCACCTTAGGTTGTTCATAAGCACTGCTTCCCGAATACCATCAACTGGTTTGGGGGTAATATCGGGTTCCATGATAAGATCATCGTGTCACGCTTCCGTCTATTGGAGGTCCTTTAAGTGTCTTGGTATTGATCGGTAGCAATTATTAATTTAGGTATCCCCTAGTAAGTGAGATCCCTTCGGTGTTCTAACCGAATATTCGTTCTAATTCCTGTGTGTTCTCGTCACGACATTTAGTTCAACCCCCTTCTTGGATTGCTCCTGGGTGTTATCAAGTCATGCCATTACATCTGGCCCATACTTTGGGTATGTTTTGTTTATTACCCCGCTTACAGGTTGGACTCAAATTGTCCCGTTTAGGGTTATAATGTCTCCCGTTCTTAGGGTGGACTATAAATAATTTTCCTTATGTCTTGACCGGGTCGTTATCCTCTTCGGTGATGAATGGCATTCTCCGGTACCTTATATGATCACTCTGGGTATATTATCTTGTCCATTGAACGTTGAAGTGTTCGCGTTAGGCATTGCCTTACTGAGTTTAGACTGGGTATTCATCCTGGCTATCCCGTATTTGCTTCAAGATTCCTTGAGACATATCCAATGTCTTTATTCGATTGCTTGTGCTTCTCGCACTTTTGACTCTTTCATCATCCTCCTGGAGTGGGTTCTTAACTTCTTTTGCTAGTAAGCTTATCTGAGTTCCTTCAATTGTTCGAGGTATCTAACTGTTTCGGTTTGAATTTACCTTATGGTCCGTAGAACGGAATCAACTACTTCCATGTTTCATACACCACTTGTATACATACGTGAGGTACCTTATTGGTACGTTACCACTTACCTGCCTAACTCAAGAATAGGTCTGTCAGGCCCACAAGCTCCTTCGGAGTGCGGTCGTCCCACATCCCGTATTTGGTACACTCGTAGGGCTCGTCACACGCCTAGGTGAAGTATTCTATTGTCAACTCCTCTTGTATCATTTTGTCATACTTACCGCAATTCCTTTGGTTTGGTTTTAAAAATCTGAGGTTTAAAAGAAATATTTGGGTTTTAAAAGAAAGGTTGTGTCTGAAAGAAAGATCTTGGGTTTCAAAGAAAAGTTCCATGGTGCTGCCATGTCTAAGGTCTTGACCAAGTCTAGCTTCTCGCTGACTAGTATGTTCGTTAATATGATAGTCGGGCCGTCGGGCCCTTCCAAGGTTTCGTTCTTCAAGTTCCTAGGATTGGTAATCCTATGTTTGCTCCATTCGTCATAGCGGTACTTTAGTGAGTACTTGTTGGTCATTAACAGTTTTTCCGAATGGCCCTGTTGTTGCTGCACTTGCCCTGGCAAGTGCGCGGGTAGGTCAGTTTTCAGGTTAATGTATACCGGTTACGGTATCATTTCTATCCGTATTTGGTGGTTTTATTGGATCTCCCTTTGATCTTAGTGATCAATTTCCTGAGTGGCTTCTCAGTGTTCTTGACATGGTTGTCATTAATCCGGGTGCTTCTCCATTCTGGGGCTATCCCTGTTTGTTTAGTTTTGTGTCTTTCCTCGTTGCTCGTTCCCACACTTTTACCGTGGTTACCAAGGTTTGACTTATCCTTAGGAGCTACGTCATAGTCCTGTCGGTGTGAGTTTCATGAATACTCTCATAGTCGTCTGAACTATGTCATTCGAGCATTACTGCCTTTTGGCATTGTAGGTTTGGAGTTATCCAACCTTGACTAATTCCTTAGCCGGTTTGTATACCGTTGTTGGTATTATCAAGCATTACAGTCCGCAGACTCTCTTGTCTCGGGTTCGTTACTCTATCTTCCTCGCTTC
The DNA here is from genome assembly GCA_023374045.1 of Limonium bicolor. Taxonomy (NCBI): domain Eukaryota; kingdom Viridiplantae; phylum Streptophyta; class Magnoliopsida; order Caryophyllales; family Plumbaginaceae; genus Limonium; species Limonium bicolor. Next base: position 114,618,842 of record CM041780.1, read on the forward strand.
ATTGCGCGGTTGTGCTTCTCTTCTTGCTGGCTACTCATGGTTCTCGCAATTGCGAAGCACGTCGCCCCATGGTGCCGTAAATTTCATTATCCTATATTTAGGATCTTCGACCTTCTGTCATTAAATGCGGTTATTGTTGTTCCAACGAGAACCGTCTCCGGGATTTCCAGTTCCTGGAATCTACCGTATGACAGATTCCTTCTCTTACAAGGCTTATTTGTAACTGCCAGCTCGGGTTTTACCCGAGTGTGAGAGGTCTTTCCATCTCTCTAGCGTTCTCTCCCCAACTTTACAATGGGGGGATGTGGAGGGCGGGATTGGTTATGTAGGTATCCAGTTCACACTGGAAGTTCCTAACTAGCGTACCTCACACGCTAACACTCAACCCTTAGCCCTAAGTCTCTAATTCCTAACTCGGTATTTTCCTAAACTCGGTATTCCAACCATCAGAGCGATACTTCGCTCGGATACCACTTTTTGTAACACCCCTACCGCTAATCCAATCATTAACTCCTAACCCGTCTCAATTACCAACATCAAAGCAGCGAAAATTCATACTCCAACGGTGGGTGATACAATGCCGTTAGTCACCCACGTGACTAACAAGGCCAAATCCAATCCAAATAATCAATACAAATACAATTTCGGTCTGATAGGTTATTATACTGAGTACACTACACAATGTTGCATTCCATTCCTTAATCGAAATTTCAACCAAACACAAACTCCAACTCCATATTATACAAATACAAGCCTCCAATCAATTCTATACCGAGTTTCTACAACCATCAAGGGTCCAATACAATTCGGACTTACAAATCAATCTTTACAATTCACAAATGTTCCTAATCAACTACCCATGTTCAACCGCCATCCCCGTCCTACACTCGAACGGTATTCGGCTTCAAGTACCTGTAGAATAAAAATGGTGCCCCTAGAGGCTCAGAAATTGTGCATATGAAATTCGCATACCCCGCGTGCTAACGGGGGTACGCGACTACTTTGGTCGAGAACATGCGGTTCATTTTAATTCAATCAACATGCTCACATACGAAGTATTCAAACAAGGAATACAAGAATAACCAACACACAAGTTTGTTAGTCATAAAATATTTACTCTTAGGCCTTAAGGGTCTCTACCTCTCTATGCCTTGGTTCCTTAATCATTATCTACCCATTCTCTTGAGTTACTCTTACTCAAGTTCTTTTACTCTCAATCTCTATCTCAATTCAAGTTCTACAATACTCAAACTCAATTTCAACTCACATACTCTATTCAATTTCAATCTCAATTACTCAATTCCACAAAATCTCAATCAAATACTCAAAGGCATCTTTTAAGTCATTGCCCATGACCTCCGGGCAGAGTCATACACAAGACTCACCACCGGGCTTAAAATCAAATGGAACTATACATTAGCTCCTCAAATTCTCAAATGTCCGGTTCTCTACCGGACTACTCAAATTCCCAAAACTACTCTCTCGGAGTTGTTTCATAATCTCATAGATTGGCCTAGAAGTATCTCTCTCGATATCCTCCATTAGCTTAGGGAATTCTCAATGTCTAGTATTCTTAGATTTAAGGTTTTACCCAACGTATCGAATACTCTCATGTTCGGGACATTGTTCATGTTAGTCGGATCCTCTCATTGTGGGTCGACTATCTTTCTGAGGCGTTTGGTGATCCCTTACCATTCTTTACTTGTCTCAAGGTTCATGTTCTGACAATCATTAATCCTCTAAATAGAAGTTCCTTATATACTTCCACCATTAATCGTTTTGTGGTTAAATCAATTCGGTCCTCTAACCGCTATCGGGAGTTTACTAATCTCGTACGCTCTCTCACATTCTAGTGAGTTCATAGGTTTGTGTTAGCGTTTCTTGGTTCGATAGTTTTAGTGCGTTACCACGTTTCTGTTAATTCGCAACTTGACTCTTTCTTTGAGTCTCTAGTCAAACAAGACTCAACTATGGGTCGAACTACAGTATACATTCACATCCAAGCACTTCATTCACATTCACACATTTCATGAATTATACAAACTTCAAATTCAATGAACAGTTCAACAAGGAACAATACAATTCAAGCACAAGATAGTGCAAACAATCCGATTCGTGCATTTATCTTGTTTAGGTGATCACACAAACACACAAGCACACAAATCAGAGTAACACCGTTAGCATACGGGGCATGAGAAAATCATACCTTTCACCGTGGTTTACTTTACCACGTCACTTTATGTTCCTCGGTTCGTACTTGATTCCCTGATAATATTTCAAGTGTTTCTATTAATAACAAGTACTACCGTATGTAACAATTAATACTCCCGTAGTTTAACCCCGTTACCCCGTTAATCTTAGGTTCTTAGGGCATATTTATCTTACCATCATTACCCTACTAATGGCTTACTACTAATGCCATTTTTTGTGACCCGACAGACCCACCCTGGGTCGGTCCCCTGGGTCGGTCGGGTGTAGAGGCATCAGGTTCCAAAAATTCTAGCCCGACCGACCCAGACAGGGTCGGTCCCCTGGGTCGGTCGGATGCAGAAAGCTCCGAGTTTGCAGATTTCAGGCCGACCGACCCTACTAGGGTCAGTCCTAGTGAAATACCCCAAACCTAGATATGGTGTTTAGATGATAAACTAAGGTATAAGAAGGATAAATAATGCCTTATAAACTTTGGAAACAATTTAAACCAAAGAAAACACAAGGAAACACCAAAAGAGCAATTTAAGCAAAAATGTGCTCTAAGCTTGGAGTAACTTTGGGTAACACCAAAATATCATTCTTAGACTTTAGTAACATGCTAATGGACATGTTAAATTAATTACCAAAGAAAACCAAGCTCAAAAACAAGTTAAAACACAAATTGTGCTTTAAGGACTCTTAAAGCACATTTTTGAAAAATTGTCTTAGAAAGGGCTTTTGAGTGGCTAAATGCCCATGATTACTCCTTAATCAACTTGGGTACTACTTATTATCACATTAGGAAGTCTAAATCAATGGGAAATCCAAAATTTCACAAATATGTGCACTAATTGTGAATAGTAACCAAATAGTGCCTAGTTTAGTCTTTAGTCAATTAAGTTTAATTAATTGGTCAAACAAGACCATGACTAGCCTTTATTATCAAAGGGGGCCGGTTTTCTTAGGGAATGAGTCACCACTTGAGATAGTCACATTAGAAAAGAAGGGGGAAAAGTAAGTTAGTTACTATTTGCTTTTAAGGAAACAAATATCTCTTTTATGCTACCTCTCTCCTCCTTTCTTCATTCCCTCTTCTTCCCACCGATTGCACCTGCTCTCTTTCTTCTTCATTCACGTAGGAAGCAACTCCATGCTAGCTCCATCTTCATTTGCTTGCCAAGCACTCATCTTAGCTCCAAAACCAAAACAAAATACATATTCCTCTTAGTTAGCTCAAGCTCTTCCTTTCTATCTTTCCAAAACTGCAAGAGTTTCATTTTGGTGCCAAGGCAAACCACCATTAGAGGAGGAAATATAAGCTTGAGGAGTTCATTAGCTTCTCCATTCTCTTAAGGTAAGGAAAATGTAAGAAAAACTAGGTTTCCATCACCTTTCTCCATTACCGAAAACTTACACTCATGGGGCTTCATTTTTGTGCCTTGTTCTAGCTTGCTTTCTATTCTCCAAGGGCTATAGGAGGTCCTTCTTGATTCATATCCAAGCTTACCTTAAGACTTCAAGGTAAAATATTCATTTTAATACCTTAAAACACATTTTTAACCTAGGGTTTACTCCTTAGGGTTAGTGTATTATTTATCACTCATTGGAGTCATTGGATATTGATTAGAACATTGGCAAGGAGAAATAAATTGGTGACCGACATTGTTCAAGGAAAAACTTAAGGAGGAAAGTTTGTGGAGCTTGTAAAAGAACAAGGTAAATGTCTTACCTTAAGGTGTTTAATGAATTAAGGGATGGGATTTAGATATGTGATAAGTTTAGTTTAGAGTTTACGTTAGGTAAGGGTTATCAAACCTAGGAGAAAGAACATTTTTATATTGAGAACTTGTGACTAAGGAGCAAATGAGAAAGGAGATAGTTAAACAATGTCAAGGTGAATTATAAGGACATTTATATTGCAATGGGAGCCTTGTTGTATGTATTTGCAGGTCAAAGGCTATATATATTGAGGAAATTTAGTGTTTAAGATTTATGCATTTAAGGGCCTAAGTGCCAAGCAATTTAAGTTTATGCATTATATTGTGATGTAGTGTAGTTTGGGAGTATATTGTGTGCTAAGATGGTGTAATGAGAATTTGAGTGTTCATGGTTGTTTGATGGTGAAAACCTAAGTTTTTGGGTGTAACAATATGCTAGGGAAACTATGTCGAAATTTGGTGAAGAAACTTGGTGTTTAAGATGTTCTAAGGAGATTTGACTAAGGAAGTGCTAGGAAACTTTAAGAGTTGTTTTGATGAAAAAGAGTGAGTTTAAGGTGTTCTTGTGAATTAGAATGACTTAGGCATTATCTTGGAGGATATAGGAATCAAATGAGTGTTTTGGGATACACCAAAGTCATGGTGAGAGTGTATTTAGGACTTATACGAATATTGGTAATCAAGTAGGAAAAAAATAATGCCTTGTAAGGAGGAGGTATAAACTTGTGGAGAAACTTCAAGTAGTTGTATAAAGGAATTTTGGATGGTGAAAGATGCTTGTGAGATGATGTTGTGGGTGATGAGGAAACGTCTTGGGATAGTTTCTATCATAGGTATGAAACACCACTTAGAAGTCTAAGGAAAAACATTATAGTGTAAAGGATTTTGTAAGCAATTGTGAAGTGGTTAAAGAAGTTTTTGGTGAGTAATTTAAGGAGTATAATGGAAGCCTTAAGGTGTGGTTGAAGTGCCCAAATGAGGTTGGAACATACTAGGATATGTAAGGTGAAGTTTGGAGTCAAATGGGCAATTAAAAACAAAGGTCTGGAGCAGACCGACCTTGGGGACCAGACCTGTAAGGTCGGTCGAGCCCAGTTTACCCAGCCAGAAAACCTTTTGGAATGGACCAACCTTGGGGACCGGACTTGCAAGGTCGGTCGGGCTTGAATTTTGTGTACGGATTAAGTCTCTGGAATGGACCGACCTTGGGACCGGACTTGCAAGGTCGGTCATACCTAAATTTTTCTACGGGAATTGGTCTCTGGAATCGACCGATCATGGGACCGAACTTGCCAAGATCGGTCGGGCCTAAATTTATAAAGGGAAAAACTCTCAGGAATAGACCGACCTTGGGGACCGGACTTGCAAGGTCGGTCGGGGTAAAATTTTCAAACGGTAATATGTTCTGGAATGGACCAACCTTGGGTAAACTCGGTCGGTAAGGTCGGTCGACCCAAAACTTATAAAAAAAAAACTTTAAGTTCTAAAGAAGTTAATTGGTATTAGGGTATGTCATTAAGAGGGTAATGATGATTAGGAAGATAAGGACCTAGGGGATTAAGTTAAGTTAAAACTTTAAATGTTAAGGTTAAGTTTGTAAGATTAAGTTGTAAGAACTTAAGAGTTGTTAAGTGGGGATCATTAAGGGTTAAGTAAGTTAAGTAGTTAAGTAGTGTATAAGTAATTAATAATCTAAGTTGGATGAATATTTTAGGGTTTGAAAGTTTGGAATCGGAGAGAATTAGACAACCGGGACAACCGACGGTGAACGGTACAGTTTTCTTGTGACCTTCTTGCTAACGAGGTGTCCCTCGGCTTGTGTGCTATTTGTTTATGTGTGCCGATTGAACAAGATAAAGCATGCAACCGGTTATATTGTACTTATTGTGTGTGTTATTTACACTAACACATGAGACTTGAGGTTAGTTACTAACAAGGTTTAGTACAAATTGGAATGAGATGAGGAGTTATATTGTTTAACAGTTGGTTAATACCCAAGAAGGTTTAACTAACACTTGGTTAATAAGATTTTCACTAACTGGAACTTAAGGGGGAGTTAGGAATCCGGGACTGACTCCAGTCATGCATGTTAAGGATAGAGGGTCGGTATTTGAATCAGATCCGACTTCCGCTTGAGGACTTGTCTTCGGACTTGTTGCCTAGGGTCGAATGTCCACCTGGCTACATTGGATTTTCAGTCCAAGGTAGGGGGCAGATTAAGATGGTGCGGTAGGATCACCTAAATCCTAAGATTAAGATAAGTTGTTTATTCAACCAATGGAGTTAATAGCTCATTGGCTAGGGTTGCTTTAGACCCGACAAAAATAAACATTGAGATAAGATACAACCATTTCTATTTACATAACGGTTTGTATACTTAGATTAAGGTAAGGATTAAGATTGAGGTTAAGATAAGGATTAAGATTGAGATAAGTTAAGGTGGAATGAGGTTAAGTGGATTTGGAATTTGAGGAGTTAACTGATTAACTCACTTACTAAGTGAACGCTTTTAAGTCATTCTTTGTGTGTGAACTATGCTTGTTCATTTGTGGATTATTGTTCTATTGCATTACTTATTATGTTATGCACCTAATCAATCTCCATGCTATCGACAATTAGTCGTCGTAGCCCCGTTAGCTTGGGGGCCATGAGAGGATTGTACCAGCAAATCGCTGACCCCCTCGGGGGCTATATTTATTTTGAAGGTAAGCGCCCCATGAAGACTCATCATGAGAGTAGGGGTGGTTAGACTTAGGTGGGTTTATTTTTGAGCACGGGTTGCGCTTGTGCACCCGTCTGTTAATGTTTAAACTCGTGAAGAGATATGTGGGTTGTTGAGATACTTATAAACTCGGTGGGTATGTATATTTTGGATTAGTATTGTAAATGTGTAAGGTTCGGTATTTCCTGTTGTTCAAACCATAGCAAGGTCCTGGTGTTGGCTTATTTCCGCTGCGATGTTATATTTATGTTGTTAAGTTTGCGATAACCACGATTGGCTTAGGTTGGGGTGTTACAAAAAGTGGTATCAGAGCGTAGTTACGCTCTGATCAAGAAATACCGGACATAGGTAACCACCGAGTTAGGATATGAGTTAAGACATAAGTTATGGGTTAAGGGTGTGAGTTGTTAGAGTGAGTAGAGCCAGATGACCACTATTAAGTGTGGATCGTCTTTACCGTCTACGGACGTTATAAATTCGTGAACCGAAACAGTGGTAAATACGAACCTAATGTGAGTTGTGCTTGTTCAGATGACAGGATGTCCTAGAGGAGGCCGAGGCCGTGGCCGAGGCGACGAGACTGAGATACCGGGAGGGCTGACGATCGCAGAGATCGTGGCTGCCGCACTAAGGCGCATGGGCTATCAGTCTGGTGTTGGTGCACCACCTCCACCGCCACAGCCCCGGGAACCGAATTGGGTGAAGAGTCTGGCTGACCTTCGACCCGCACACTTTAAGGGGGAGACTGATCCCGCCAAGCTTGAGGCGTACATCTCCGAGCTGGAGACCGCCTTCGAGACCCTTGATGTCCCTGCTGGGATCAAGGTGCGTCTGGCTGTATTCTACCTGAAGGGGGCAGCGGGCGATTGGTGGAAGCTGGTGAGGGCCGAGCATGTGGCCAATCCAGAGTTCGGTTAGGAGCAGTACACCACACTACTACGAGCCAAGTATTATCCCGCCCATGTCCAGACGAAGAAGCGCCTACAGTTGGATGCGCTAAAGCAGACGGACAAGATGACGGTGTACGATTATTACTCAGAGCTCACCGCCTTGCTTCGTCTTCTACCAGGTCTTGGGTATTCAGACCAGATACTGGTGGACCACTTCTATAGCGGGCTTAGCCATCGACTCCGCTACGGCATGGGGCCGACAAGTTATACTACCTTGCAAGTAACGAGAACGATTAAGATATGAATAAATGAGTAAGATTTAGACTTTGAGAAATAAGAGAAACTAATAAGTTGAAAGCAGGAGTGCTATCATGTCGCTGCTAAGGTTGAGATAACCGTCCAGCTGAGGGACGAGGACAATGCTAAGAGGAAGAGTGCCGGTAAGAGCACAGAGAACCAAGGGCAAGGTGGGTACAAGAAACAGAAGTACCAGTCTCAGGCCCAGAAGAGTCAGAAAGGGAAGGTGGAGACTGAGAAGGCTACTGAAGAGCCGCTGAAGTTGACTTATGCTTTAGCTGTGAAGCCCCTGCACTCTAAGGCGCCAAAGGGTAAGGAAACGAATATTGGGTGAATTGAGAACTTTCTAGCAACCATTAAGATACCATTACTAATGTTGAGAATGATCAGGATCTGAGTCTGGGAAGGGAGCCGGTGGTGGCTACCAACGACGCTACATCTGTCACAAGGACCACCCCGGGCTCCATTGCAAGGGGAACAAGGTTGAGTGCAACTATTGTGGGGTATACGGGCACCGAGCATACGAGTGCTTCCAGAACCCCGAGAGTAGAGCCTACAGGCCCGAGATGAAGGGCAAGGGCAGGACCGATCAGGGTGCTGGATCTGACGGTCAGAAGGTGGCGCAGCAAGCTGCAAACAAGAACCCCCGGGTAGTCTAGAAGTCGGTACCCACACTACACATGGTGGACCGGGACGATGAGGCTGAACCCTCATCGAGGCCAGGTACCACTATAAACCATTTAGTAATAAAATTTTCTGCTTACCGCATTTCATGCATGCTTGGTGAATATTGAGTTAAGTGAGAATAAGATAAGATTATAACTTAAGTAAGACATAACCTGTTACCACCTTAGGAAACTTCAACATTTGCTGTCCTATACGTTGAACACCTAACCCGGAAGACACCGACATCGAAACCCGAGATTTTCCAACCAAACAATGTCAGGTTATCCGCCCAGGTATGGTTTTGTTAAGGGGATACCTGACACCCGAAGCACAAATAGCCATCATCAGGAGATGCAGTCAGCTAGGAGTGGGACCGGGAGGTTTTTATACACCGGAGTACCCAGGGGGAGCAAGGATGAAGTTAAAGATGATGAGCTTAGGCAAGGAATGGAATCCGTATGCCAGGGTGTACCAAACCACAAGGGAACAAGATGGAGTCTCACCACCGGGAATACCCGAAGAATTCCATCCGGTTATTACCCAAGTTGTGGAGATCGCTCGGCAGTTGGAAGCTGACCCGATCCCAGACATACGAGCAGACCTTTGCATTGTGAATTTCTACGAGAAAGACGGGCGACTCGGATTACATCAGGATAAGGACTAGACAACGGAGTCTCTCGAAAGAGGGATACCCGTAGTGTCTTGGTCCATTGGAGACGATGCTGAATTTTTGTACGGAGAGCAGAAACGTGCGGACCGTGCTAATAAGATAGTACTTAAGTCTGGAGATGTATTAGTTATGGGAGGAGAATCAAGGATGTTGTATCATGGGATTAAGAGAATTAAGCTGAATACAGCACCGTCAGCAGTGATTAATGCGACGCATATGAGACCAGGACGGTCAAACCTAACCTTTAGACAATATTAGCCATGTAATGTTTTAAGTATGAGATAAGAAATGAGATGTAAGGAAGAAGCACATGATGTAAAAAGGATGGTTATTAATAAAATAACAGTGTTGTTCATATTAATTGTTACGACTCCTGTTATACCATCATTACTCATGAAAGCTTGTGAATACAATTAGGTTATGGACTCAGTACGGAAGGTGCACTAAGCATTCTCACAGAGGCACAGGCCGACGCAAGCGGTACTATCCTCACCGGCACCTTTCCGATCAATGGGATTGAGGCATCAGTTCTCTTCGACTCAGGGGCCTCGCATACCTTTATCTCGGCATCATTTGCGAGAAGGTTGGGGCTAGACGCTGAAGAGCTACCCGACTTCACTGTTACACTCCCGTCTAAGGAGAAGGTTCGTTGCACTCGTTACTACCGAGGAGCCACCATCAGGATCAGGGGTGAAGACTTTCCAGTCACATTTATTGAGTTCAGGGAGTTGGGATTTGATGTTATCTTCAGGATGAACTGGTTTGAGCGGCACAAGGGTCGTATCCTCTGCGCCGAGCACCGATTGCTGCTCAGGAGTCCATCTGGGGTAACAATATCATACCGCTAGAGGCCCAGAGAGCCTTCGACCAGGATCATCTTTGCAATGGCGATGTATAAGGAGTTGAGGAGGAAGGAAGAGGTGTACCTCTGCTATGTCCAGGACATAGAGAGAGACCCCGAGTTCGACCCCGACTTACCGGTAGTGTCGGAGTTCCCTGATCTCTTTCCACAGGAACTGCCCGGCATGCCACCCACTCGGGAGGTAGAGTTCACCATCGATCTGCTACCAGAAACCGGACCGATAGCCAAGGCACCATACCGCATGGCTCTGGCAGAAATGAAAGATCTGAGGGAGCAGTTGAAAGATTTGTTAGACAGAGGATTCATAAGACCCGGCATATCACCATAGGGAGCGCCAGTTCTCTTCTTGAAGAAGAAGGATGGTAGTCTCCGCCTCTGCATCGACTACAGAGAGTTGAATGCAGTGACAGTGAAGAATAAGTATCCACTACCCCGCATTGATGATCTGTTCGATCAGTTGAAGGGGGCATCTATGTTTTCCAAGATTGATCTCAGATCGGGGTATCATCAGATAGCCATTAAGGAGGGAGATATTGAGAAGACGACATTCCGGACACGATACGGCCACTATGAGTTTACAGTGATGTCGTTCGGCTTGTCGAACGCACCGGCGAAGTTTATGGATCTGATGAACCGCTTGTTCCAGGAGCAGCTAGACAAGTCAGTTGTGGTATTCATCGACGACGTATTGATATATTCAAAGTCGAGAGCTGAACATGAGGAACATCTGAGGAGAGTATTAGAGATACTGAGGGAGAACCAGCTTTACGCTAAGTTCTCCAAGTGTGAGTTTTGGCTTGACCAGGTCTCTTTCCTGGGTCGTGTCATCTCAGATGCTGGGATCTCTGTAGATCCAGCTAAGATTGATATTGTACGCACCTGGCCGAGACCGAAGACAGTTACCGACATTCAGAGCTTTCTTGGTTTGGCGGGTTACTATCGGAGGTTCGTCAAGGATTTCAGCAAGGTCGCGAAGCCGATGACCAGTCTGATGAAGAAAGATGCACCGTTCGTTTGGACGGATGATTGTGAGATCTCGTTTCAGAGTTTGAAGGACTCACTGACCACTGCACCGGTTCCGACTATTCCAGACGGTACGGAGGGCTTTGAGGTTTACTGTGACGCATCCGGTAGAGGGCTGGGTTGCGTGCTCATGCAACATGGCAAGGTGGTGGCATATGTCTCGCGCCAGTTGAAGAAACATGAGGAGAACTACCCCACGCCTAATTTGGAGCTGGGAGATGTAGTCTTCGCTTTGAAGATATGGCGCCACTACTTATACGGGGTTAGTGTGATGATCTACACCGATCATAAGAGCTTAAAATATTTATTCACTCAAAAAGAGTTGAATCTCAGACAGAGGAGATGGTTGGAGTTTTTGAAGGACTATGACATTGACCTCCAATACAAAGAGGGGAAGGCCAATGTTGTAGTTGACGCCCTAAGTCGTCGAGCACACTCACTTCATTCACTAGTTTCTTTCTCCAGCTTGGTTGATGAGGTGCGAGAGGCTCAGAGGACAGATGAGTATATAAGGGAGGTCAGACAGAAGCTGTCATATGGTACCTTTGAGAGTCAGAAATATGACTTCAGACTCCATGATGATGATCTGATCAGACTTAAGGGCCGGTTATGCATCCCGCGCAGCAGCACAGATCTGAAGGAGCGCATACTTAGAGAGTCACACTGTTCTTCAGTTTCCATCCATCCGGGAGCCTCTAAGATGTATAAAGACATGAAGAGATACTTCTGGTGGTCGGGGATGAAGACAGATGTTACCGAGTTCGTCTTGAGGTGTCTCACATGCCATAAAGCAAAATTCGAGCACCGACGACCGGGCGGAATGGTACAGTCGATGCCAGTTCCAGAGTGGAAGTTTCATGATATCTCCATGGACTTTGTAGTTGGACTCCCACCTGCTAGGGGAGGTCTCAACATGATATGGGTGGTGGTGGATCGCCTTACCATAGTAGCCCGATTCATACCGATGAAGGATACTTGGAAGGTAACAAAGTTAGCTGAGTTATTTGAGAAAGAAATTATGAGGCACCACGGGATACCGAAGACCATAGTGTCAAATAGAGATACCAAATTCCTTTCGAGGTACTGGAGAGCTACGAGAGAAGCGTTGGGTACAGAATTGAAGTTGAGTACCGCGTTCCATCCTCAGACAGATGGTCAGACTGAGCGTACAATTCAGACACTCGAGGACATGCTGAGGGCATGTGCCTTGGACTTCCAGGGCAGTTGGATTGACAAGTTGCATCTGATCGAGTTCTCGTACAACAATAGTTATCATGCTTCGATCAAATGGCGCCTTTTCAAGCGTTGTACGGTAGACCATGTCGTACACCGCTCTGCTGGGATGAGTCGAGTGAGACGGTCATTATAGGACCAGAATATTTAGAACAAGTTAAGGCTGAAGTTCAGCAGATCAGGGAGAATATGAAAGCTGCTCAAGATAGGCAGAAGTCGTATGCTGATGTTCGACGACGAGACCTAGAGTTCGCAGTGGGCGACCGGGTATTTCTGCGGGTATCGCCGATGAAGGGTGTATTTAGATTTGGGCAGAAGGGCAAGCTGAGCCCGAAATTTGTTGGTCCTTATGAGATTACGGAGCGAGTGGGCCCAGTTGCTTACAGGTTAAATCTACCTGCTGAGCTGGGTAAACTGCATGACGTTTTCCATGTTTCACAGCTAAAGAACTACATGCACCACCCCTCCCATGTGTTAGAGCCTGAGAGATTGACATTAGAACCGAATATGAGATCAGTGGAGGTTCCTCAGAGAATATTGGATAGTAAGACTAGGGACACTCTCCATAAGTCAGTACGACTGGTGAAGGTTCTCTGGTCTAACCAGGATGTCGAAGAGGCCACGTGGGAATTAGAGGATAAGATGAGATCGAAGTACCCTTCGTTGTTTACCGACTAGATTGTATGTATAGGGTACGGGGCATACCCCTTTTTAAGGGGGGTAGAGCTTCCTCGCTTTTGAGTTAGTAAACGAACATGTTTGTTGTTTGTTTGGTTTGTGTAAGATATGGTTGTGTAAGTTATTACACTTTGGTGGTAAGTTTGAGATATGTATAATACTTATGTATTGTATTTGTGGTGGACCTTTGAGTCTTGAGATATGTGAATGTGAATATAAGATGTGGTGTTAAGATTAAGGAAATTGAGTACCATGAATGATTAAGTACACATGTGAACTTTGGGGACAAAGTTCTTTTAAGGGGGGTAGATTGAAATACCCTAAACCTAGATATGGTGTTTAGATGATAAAATAAGGTATAAGAAGGCTAAATAATGCCTTAGAAACTTTAGGAAACAATTTAAACCAAAGAAAACACAAGGAAACACCATAAGAGCAATTTAAGCAAAAATGTGCTCTAAGCTTGGAGTAACTTTGGGTAACACCCAAATATCATTATTAGACTTTATTAACATGCTAATGGACATGTTAAATCAATTACCAAAGAAAACCAAGCTCAAAAACAAGTTAAAACACAAATTGTGCTATAAGGACTCTTAAAGCACATTTTTGAAAAATTATCTTAGAAAGGGGTTTTGAGTGGATAAGTGAAATACCCCGTAATTAAAAATAGTGGTTAATTAGGCTAATAAATAATTTAGAGGCTTAATTAAGTATAAATAATCATGAGGGAACAAATCCCGAAGAAAACAGATCCTTAAAATGGATTAAAACCACTAACGAACCTTAAAGCGCGTTTTTCGAGGTAACCGGGAAAACGTGTCTTTAAGCGGGTCAATAGACTCGTAACAATTTTGGTCAACTAAATAATCATTAATAAATATTAGTGAAGCTTTAGGACCAATAAAAACAGAGAGATTAGTAAAAACTATCAAAATGGGAAGTTGTGGGGTAGAAGTATAAATAACACAAACTTATGTGTCCAATATTGTAAATAAAATTTTAAAACCCTCATGGGTCTGTGTGTGTGTCCGATCCCATACCCCTCTCTCTCTCACACACTCTTTATTCTCTCTTATTTACAAACAAACAAAACTAATAAAGAAAACTAACTTACTTTATTACGTTCCTCCCTCACTCACAAACTCTCTCTCCTCCCTCATTCTCTTCTCTCACGCGAATTCCCTCCCTCACTCTCTGATTTTCTTCCTTTCTTCTCCAAAACCGAGCAGCCATGGAAGAATGAGAAAAATAACACAAATATTCACTTCTCCTCTTGTAACCTCCCTCTCTTCCAAAAATTATAATAAATAACACCACCATTTGAATCCTCTCACCAAGAGCTACATTTCCATCTTCCAAAATTCGAAAACCTACAATTTCGTTTTATGGGTATGTCCCATTTGGAGCTTCAACACCACCATTAGAAGGCCCTCCTTCTCCTTGTTCTTTTGAGGTAAAAACCTTCTTGAAACTCCTTCGTTTTTCTTGTCTTATGAGCAAAACGAATTTAAGCTAAAACCCTTGTTTGGCCTCTTGTATCCTAGCCGATTTTGGCATTGGTGGAGTTGGAATCTTGTGGTTGAGCCACTCCAAGCCTTGTTTACACTCTTGGAAGGTAATATAATTTCCAAACCCTAAAACCTATATTAAAACTTACATAATGGTTAGGGTTAAATTGTGTATTAGAATGGTGTATTGAAATGTGTATATCAATGGGTTGTAGTGTTAGAGGAATTGTGTTTGCTAAACCGGTGGGAAGAGGAAGAGGAAGGAAAGAGAGAGAAGAAGGAGAGAAGAGAAACTAGTAGAAGAGAACAAGGTAATTATACTCTCCTTTGTGTAGCTTTGTAAATGAGTATGTAACAGATTTTAGAAGTTAAAATTGGTATTGTAAATGATAGTGTATTGGTAGTGTAATGTGTAAGAGGATATAAATGTTCTAAGCCTTTAAAGACATTTTAAAACGTATCAAAACAGATTGGGAATGGATTGTAGAGTGCAGGAATTTTTATGTTGTTTTAGTGTGGTATTTGTGTATGAGAATTGGGTACATATGTGTTGGCTATAAACAGGTGGTGTAGTAGATTTAAATGACTGAAACTTGTGGTGAGAGTATAAAAATATAGGGGAGACTATGGCGAAATTTATATAGAATTAGAACACTTAGTGAATTTTAAACTAGGTGAATAAGGTAGGTTGTAACAGATTTTGTTAGAGAAAGATAGAGGGTATATTAGGAGAGATAGCTAATGTAGTTGTAATGTATTAGAGGTGCTAGAAATGCCAATAGAAGAGGGAGATGTAGGAGAGGAGTGTAAGTGTTAAAAATCTGTAGCATAATGCAACTAGAGAAGAAGCTAGGTGAGTGCTGAAAAGAAACTTGGAAAATTATGTGAGTGAATTAGTATAGAATTGTGTAAGGAGTTAAGGAGTGAACTAGGGGTATTAAGAGGTTTAATTGGTGTTATAACATGTGGGAATAAGTGTAGGAACAATGGGGAAGTAATGGGTAAAAGAGATGACTGAAAACAGAAATAAAAATGCAAATACTGGGTCGGACCGAACTTGCGACCGGACTTGCAAGTTCGGTCGAGCCCAGGTTTACAAAGACGGGAAAGCTTCTGGAATCGACCGGACTTGCGACCGGACTTGCAAGTTCGGTCGGACCAGAAAATTTTCCCCGTCTGTAACCTACTGGAATCGACCGGACTTGCGACCGGACTTGCAAGTTCGGTCGGACCAGAAAATTTTCCCCGTCTGTAACCTACTGGAATCGACCGGACTTGCGACCGGACATGCAAGTTCGGTCGAGCCAGAAAAATTCACCGATGTAACCTACTGGAATCGACCGGACTTGCGACCGGACATGCAAGTTCGGTCGAGCCAAAAAAATTCACCGATGAAACCTTCTGGAATGGACCGAACTTGCGACTGGACTTGCAAGTTCGGTCGGCCAGAAGAGTTTCGGTGATGTGAGCTACTGGAATGGACCGGACTTGCAAGGTCGGTCGCAAGTCCGGTCCGGTCAAAAAAAAATATTTAAATTAAATAAATATATATATATATGTATATACCTACATATATATATATGTACATGTATGAAAGCATGCCTAAGTTAAGTATGAAAGTGAACTTAAGTAATGAAAAATAAGTAAGTAAAGTGTAAGTGTGAGAAGTATAAGGACATAGTAAGTAGGAGTTAAGTTGATGATAGGTTATTAATCATTCAATTGTATGTATATAATAGGACTTGATTTGTGACACCGAAGGACGTTTGGAAACACGTACAACGGTGAACGGTATGGATTCCTCATGCCTCGTATGCTATCTTGGTTACTTCTGATTTGTGTGTTGTGTGCTAATTGATCACCAAATAAGATAAATGCACGAATCGGAGTTATCATGTTTACTTGTGAATATGTAGTGTTGTATATGATTGTATATTGTCTTCAAATTTAGTTTGTATAATTCATGAAATGTTTGGATGAATATGAATGAGTGTATGTATGATGAATTGTATTGTGACCGATTGTGATGTGTTTGGACTTCTAACTTATTCCTAACAAGCTAACCATCCTAACTTAAATTGGTAATTAAATTGGAATGAGTAGAAGTCCGATATAGTTTCAGCCACGCGTGAGGATGCGGAGTCACGAGAGGTTGGCTCCAATTCCTGACTCTTAAACTGGTCCACGGCCCAAATCCCTTAAGTGGGTAGCATCACGGATTGGTGAGTCAAGTAAATCCCGGAGGTGGGACGGCGTAGTCCCCAGGGCCGGAGGTCCCGACGACTTAACTTGAGTATAAGTAAGTAAGTAAGAATGAGTAAGTAAAGTAAATGGAAGTAAGTAAGTGCAAGTAAGAAAAAGTAAGTAATGAGTAAAAGCATTCCGATTAACCCGGATGCATAATTTGGCTAACCTTGTGAAGGTAAGTAAGTTGTGTGCTACTGTATTGTTGTCTTGAATTGTGTAATGAATTGTATAAGCATGTATGTTGTATGAAAAGCATGTATGTAAGAAATAAATGAACAGCATGTTTAGTGGACGTCAAATAGTCGGCGTGCCCTAGCTAGCACGCGGTATATGCGGAGTTTATACGCAGTGTTTGCTGAGCCCCTTGGGGCACCATTTTTACTACACGCAGGTACCCGCGAGGGATGAAGATGGGAAGACTTAGTTTCATTTCTTTTATCTTCTTTTGGAATGTAAACACTGAAGTATGATGGGTGTACTGAGTAGTACAAGGCTGTAGTTTTTGAATAGCCGGTGTACCATGGGGTACACCTTTTTGGATTTTGATAGTATGGGAATTGGTATAGATGAGTAGCCTTAGAAACTCATTCTTTTGGAACTTAGAAATGATGTAATGGAATACACTTAAATACTCGGTGATCCAATGATGTAAGTATTTGGTATATGATATTTTGGTAAGTAATTTAGTAGCTCGGTACACTATGTTCATCAGACCGTGACTGTAAGTAAGGTAAGCCTAGCTAGCCGTATGGGCGGTTAGCGGCGTTGTACCACCCGCCGTAGTAAGTAGTAATATTTCCGCTGCGAACTCGTAAGATTAACAGGACGATTAGACGGTAAGCATAGGATTAGCGGTTGGGGTGTTACAAAAAGTGGTATCAGAGCTTAGTTACGCTCTGATGTCCATAGTACCGAGCATAGGGGATTACCGAGTTAGGATTTCAACCGTCTTAAGACGGATACTTAGAAACCTAACTAGGAACTGCCACGGTAGCGCAGATGCTACCGCAAGTAATCCAGGCAATGCAACAAAACCAGCAGAACCAACATACACAAGCGGGGCCAATCCCTCCCCCGCACCCAGAGAAGTAAACTGGGTAAAAGCTATCGCAGATCTCCGTCCTCCCTGCTTTAGAGGCGAGAGCGATCCTGCAAAGCTAGAAGCCTACATCTCCGAAATGGAGACTGCTTTTGAGACCCTCGAAGCTCCTACTGGAGTTCGAGTGAGAGTAGCTGCTTACTACCTCAAGGATGCCGCTATGGACTGGTGGAAACTAGTCAAGCATGAGTATGTCAGCGCCCCCACCTTCGATTAGGATTCCTTTGCATCTCTCCTCCGTTCAAAATACTACCCCGAGCATGTTAAAACAAAGAAAAGGCTAGAGCTGGACGCCTTGAAAATGACACAGAAGATGATTGTCGACGAGTACTACCGCACCTTTACTTCCATTCTCCGTCTCCTCCCTGATCTAGGATACACCGGCCAGGTGTTGGTCGATCGCTTCTATGGCGGTCTGAGCCATCGCCTACGGTACGGTATGGGCTACACGAGATTTACCTCCCTTCAGGTAAATATCAGTTAACCCTTAGTATCAATTCAATTCCTTGAATTCCTTAAATTCCTTGAATTCTTTGAATCTTTCTTTATTCCTCCTTAAATGAGAATCCCGGCTAATACCTGAGATTTCAGGAGTGTTATCACGCGGCTTCTCGCGTTGAAATCACTTGCCAATTAAGGGATGAAGAAACCGCGCTGAAGCGTAAAGCCAACAACAAAAACACCAGTACTGAGGAGCAGAACCAAGGGAAGAGCTGGAAAAAGAAGAAAGAGAATTTCTTTCAGCAATCCCAAAAGAAATCCCAGGGTGAGAGCAGTGCCCATGCTGAGCAGGGCAAACCAGCTGAGCTTCTTCAGCTTGGTTATTCTGCACCGGTGGCAGCCAAGCCACTGAGATCACACCCACCTAAGGGTTCTAGCTCCGGTGTCACCAAAACCTTCTCCGATGGCCGCACCTATGTGTGGAGAAAGTGCAACCAGGACCACCCTGGTAAGGACTGTTATGGGAGGGACATCAAGTGCTATAGCTTCCAAAAACCCGGTCACACCGTGAACAAGTGCCCAGAGAATGGGAAGCAAAGGGGGAACTTCCAGAACTACAAACAGAGGGAAGGCAAGGAGGTTGCATCTGGCGATGCACCGACCCAGCAAGCACCACAGGGACAGGGATCCCGGGGACCTCCGCGGGGTGCACCTCAGAGGCAGCCTGTCCTTCACGTGATCGACCGTGATGGGTCCGGTTCTAAGTCCGGCCCAGGTAATAATCTCAACCTTTAATCCTTGAAGTAGCATGTCTAAGTAGTAGAGTAATTGTTTGGGTGAATGCATGAGTAAATAAATTGAAGTGTGTATTAAGCATGAAATGAAGTAGTTGAAACTAGTACTCACCGTAGATGAAATTTGTAACCATAGGAAGCTTTAGTATCTGTTACCCGATACCGGTAAACTTGAATCAAGAAGAGATCGACATCACCAACCACGACTACACCAACAAACAGTGTCAGGTCATCCGACCAGGTATGATCTTATTAAAGGGATACCTGACACCCGACGCACAAATCTCAATCATTCGACGATGCAACGAGCTAGGAATGGGTCAAGGTGGATTTTACACACCCGAATTCCCCGGTGGAGCGAAGATGAAGCTGAAGATGATGTGCTTGGGAAAGGACTGGAATCCTTATACCAAGACATACCAGGAGACACGGACACAAGATGGAGCGACGCCACCGACAATACCACCAGAGTTTCAGACACTCGTCACACAATCAGTAGAACTTGCACGACAATGCGAACATGAACCGATCCCCACACTTGAAGCGGATCTCTGTATCGTCAACTTCTACGAGAAAGAAGGACGACTTGGGTTACACCAAGACAAGGACGAGACAATGGAATCTCTTGAACAAGGAGTGCCCGTAGTGTCTTGGTCCATTGGTGATGACGCCGTATTCCTGTATAGCGAGCAGAAGCGTGTGGACCTCGCAGAGAAACTAGTATTGAGATCA
Organism: Limonium bicolor; assembly: GCA_023374045.1. Taxonomy (NCBI): domain Eukaryota; kingdom Viridiplantae; phylum Streptophyta; class Magnoliopsida; order Caryophyllales; family Plumbaginaceae; genus Limonium; species Limonium bicolor. The sequence goes on from CM041780.1 coordinate 114,638,615, forward strand.
GGAGATGTCCTAATCATGGGTGGAAACTCTAGGATGCTGTATCACGGGATCAACAAGATCAAGCTGAATACGGCACCACCGGCAATAATCAATGCCACACACATGAAACCAGGATGCCTGAACCTTACCTTTAGGAAGTATTAAATTCATAGTCATGTAATGTTTTAGTAACGTGTATTAGAGACACGGTATGTATGATGGTTGGTTTATCAATAAAGAGCAGTGTTGATTTAATTCCACTTGTGTCCACCATCAATACTTATCCAATTGTGAATTCAATAGGTTGTGGACTCGGTACCGAAGGTAACTTGAGCATCCTCACCGAAGCACAAGCCGGCAGAAGCGGCACCATCTTAACGGGAAAATTCCCAGTAAATGGCATTGATGCCAATGTATATTTGACTCCAGCGCCTCTCACACTTTCGTATCACCATCTTTCGTGAAGAGGTTGAAGCTAGATGCGGATGAGCTACCGAACTTCATGGTTACTCTCCCATCGAAGGAGCGGGTAAAGTGCACTAAATACTACCAATCGGCCACCATCGAAATCAAAAACGAAGCGTTTCCCATTTCCTTCATCGAATTCAATGGATTGGGATTCGACTTAATCATTGGAATGAATTGGTTGGAGCGGCACAAGGGTAGAATCCTCTGCGCGCGAGCATCGTTTGCTGCTCAAGAGTCCTTCTGGGGTTACTGTATCTTACCGCCAGAGACCGAGAGAGCCTTCGACCACACTCATATCTGCCATGGCTATGTTCCGGGAGCTCAGAAAGGGCCAAGAGGTGTATCTATGTTATGTACAAGACCTGGAGGCGAGATCCAGAGTTCAGTGATGAGGTACCCATTGTATCCGAATTTCCCGACGTATTCCCTAAGGAGCTACCCGGCATGCCACCACCGAGAGTAGTGGAATTTGAAATTGATCTATTGCCAGGTACCGGTCCCATTGCTAGGGCACCGTACCGCATGGCACCTGCAGAAATGACTGAACTAAAAGAGCAATTGCAAGACCTTCTAGACAAAGGGTTTATACGCCCGAGCGTATCACCCTGGGGAGCACCGGTTCTCTTCGTGAAGAAGAAGGACGGTAGCCTCCGACTTTGTATTGACTACCGCGAGTCGAATGCGGTCACAGTCAAAAATAAATACCCACTACCACGTATCGACGACCTATTCGACCAGTTGAAAGGAGCCTCAGTCTTCTCCAAGATCGACCTCCGTTCAGGGTATCATCAGATTGCAATCAAAGAGCAAGACATCGAGAAAACGGCATTCCGTACCAGATATGGCCACTACGAATTCACAGTGATGTCATTCGGTTTGTCAAATGCACCAGCTAAATTCATGGACCTCATGAATCGATTATTCAGTGAGCAGTTGGACACTTCAGTGGTTGTCTTCATCGACGACATACTTGTATATTCCAAATCACCAGAGGAACATGAAACCCACTTGAGGAAAGTGCTTGAGACACTGCGCGAGAACCAGCTGTATGCGAAGTTCTCCAAATGCGAGTTTTGGCTTGATCAGGTATCATTCCTTGGACATGTCATCTCGAGCGCAGGTATCTCGGTTGACCCTTCTAAGATAGAAGCTGTACGATCATGGCCTAGACCTAAGACTGTTACCGACATTCGGAGCTTTCTTGGTCTAGCCGGTTACTACCGGAGATTTGTAAGGGACTTCTCGAAAGTCGCTAAGCCCATGACTACATTGATGAAGAAAGATGCACCGTTTGTATGGACACACGAGTGCGAGTTATCATTTCAGAAACTGAAAGACTCATTGACCTCAGCGCCCGTCCTTACTCTTCCAGAGGGCACAGAGGGATTTGAGGTGTACTGTGATGCATCAGGCAAAGGAATGGGATGCGTACTCATGCAGCATGGCAAGGTAGTTGCTTATGCCTCCCGCCAGCTGAAAAAGCATGAGGAGAATTACCCGACTCACGATCTAGAGTTAGGAGCCATTGTCTTCGCCTTGAAGATATGGCGACACTATCTCTATGGGGTAAGCATCACCATCTACTCCGACCACAAGAGCTTACAGTATGTATTCACTCAGAAAGAAAGAAATGAATTTGAGACAGAGAAGATGGATGGAATTTCTTTCAGACTATGACATCAACTTGCAGTATAAGGAAGGGAAGGCAAACATCGTAGCCGACGCCCTGAGCCGTCGAGCACACTTGCTCCATTCGCTACTCGCTTCTTCTAGCTTGGTTGACGAGGTGCGAGACGCTCAGTTGAGCGACCCTTACCTAACCGAAATCAGACAAAAGATTGAGAATGGTAAATTTGAGAAGAAGAAGTACGACTTCAAGCTACATGAAGATGGTTTGATTCGGTTGAATGGCAGGCTATGCGTCCCCCGAAGCAATGCTGAGCTAAGGGATCGCATCCTGCGAGAGTCACACTGTTCCACATTGTCAGTCCATCCGGGAGCCTCCAAGATGTACAAAGATATGAAGAGGCACTTCTGGTGGTCTGGAATGAAATCAGATGTGACGGAATTTGTATTGAGATGCTTAACATGCAAAAAGGTAAAATTTGAACACCGTAGACCGGGCGGAATGGTACAATCTATGCCAGTTCCGGAGTGGAAATTTCATGATATCTCCATGGATTTGTTGTAGGACTCCCACCTGCTAGGGGAGGACTCAACATGATCTGGGTTGTAGTAGATCGCCTTACCAAGGTTGCCAGATTCATACCGATGAAGGACACCTGGAAGGTAGTAAAGCTAGCTGAGCTTTTCGATAAGGAGATTATCAGACACCACGGAGTCCCTAAGACTATAGTATCTGACCGCGACACCAAGTTTCTTTCGAGATACTGGAGAGCTACAAGGGAAGCGTTAGGTACAGAATTGAAGTTGAGTACCGCCTTCCATCCTCAGACCGACGGTCAGACAGAAAGGACCATCCAGACACTGGAGGACATGCTTCGGGCATGTGCCTTGGACTTTCAGGGGAGTTGGTTAGATAAGCTTCATCTTATCGAGTTCTCGTATAATAATAGTTATCACGCCTCGATTAAGATGTCGCCTTTCCAAGCTCTATACGGTAGACCTTGCCGTACACCCTTGTGTTGGGATGAGTCAAGTGAAGCGGTCATAATAGGACCAGAGTATCTTGAGCAAGTGCAAGCTGAAGTGCAGCAAATTAGAGCTAACATGAAGGCAGCCCAAGATAGACAGAAATCCTATGCGGATGTGCGACGACGCGACCTTGAGTTCGCCGTGGGCGACCAAGTGTTCTTGCGAGTTTCACCTATGAAGGGTGTCTTCCGTTTTGGTCAGAAGGGCAAGCTAAGCCCAAAGTTTGTAGGGCCGTACACTATCACCGAAAGAGTTGGATCCGTAGCCTACAGGTTAGCACTACCTGAGGACTTGGGGCGTGTCCATGATGTATTTCATGTCTCACAACTCAAGAAGTATATAGCTGATCCTTCTCATGTGTTAGAGCCCGAGCACTTTCCATCGAGCCGACTATGCGATATGTTGAAACCCAGTGAGAATCCTCGATAGGAAGACCAGAGACACTCGCCATAAGTCTATACGAATGGTGAAGGTCTATGGTCAAACCATGATGTCGAAGAAGCGACATGGGAGCTGGAAGACGCCATGAGGCTAAGTACCCGCAGTTATTCATAGACTAGATAGTCTAGTATTTAGCAATACGGGTACGGTCGTTACCCTTTTAAGGGGGTAGAGCCCTTTTGTTTTGCATTGCTTCGGGTAAGCATTGCTTAGTATGTAGGTATTGTAATAGATTTTGTATGGCACATGTAGTGTAAGTGAATTGGTATGTGTATGTACGTGTAATGTGTAGTGTATGAATGTACTTGTATGATGGATGATGTATGTGTAATGTGTATTGTGAATGGTAATGATGTATGGCGTAATATGGAATGGTATGTATGAAAAATGTTGGATTGTGTATGATGCTTGAAGTGTGTATGTTGCAATGTGGAATGGAGTGAACACCTCATAGGTTGGTAGTAAGACACATTAGTGCAATCGGTTTGCCTAAGGAGTAGAATTACCTAAACCATTAACCCTTGAGCAACTTTGAGGGCAAAGTTTCTTAAGGGGGTAGATTGAAATACCCAGTAACTAAAAATAGTGGTTAATTAGGCTAATAAATAATTTAGAGGCTTAATTAAGTGTAAATAATCATGAGGGAACAAATCCCGAAGAAAACGGATCCTTAAAATGGATTAAAACCACTAACGAACCTTAAAGCGCGTTTTTCGAGGTAACCGGGAAAACGTGTCTTTAAGCGGGTCAAATAGACTCTTAACAATTTTGGTCAACTAAATAATCATTAATAAATATTATTGAAGCTTTAGGACCCATAAAATCAATAAACGAGAGATTAGTAAAAACTGTCAAAAATGGGAAGTTGTGGGGTAGAAGTATAAATAACACAAACTTATGTGTCCAATATTGTAAATAAAATTTTAAAACCCTCATGGGTCTGTGTGTGTGTCCGATCCCATACCCCTCTCTCTCACACACTCTTTATTCTCTCTTATTACAAACAAAACAAAACTAATAAAGAAAACTAACTTACTTTATTACTTTCCCTCCCTCACAAACTCTCTCTCCTCCCCTCATTTCTTCTCTCACGCGAATTCCCTCCCTCACTCTCTGATTTTCTTCCTTTCTTCTCCAAACGAGCAGCCATGGAAGAATGAGAAAAATAACACAATATTCACTTCTCCTCTTGTAACCTCCCTTAAGCTTCCAAAAATTATAAAAATACCACCATTGGAATCCTCTCACCAAGAGCTACATTTCCATCTTTCCAAAATTCGAAAACCTACAATTTCGTTTTTATGGGTATGTCCCATTTGGAGCTTCAACACCACCATTAGAAGGCCCTCCTTCTCCTTGTTCTTTTGAGGTAAAAACCTTCTTGAAACTCCTTCGTTTTCTTGTCTTATGAGCAAAACGAATTTAAGCTAAAACCCTTGTTTGGCCTCTTGTATCCTAGCCGATTTTGGCATCTTGGTGGAGTTGGAATCTTGTGGTTGAGCCACTCCAAGCTGTTGAAGACTTAGGTTTGCAGATGATTGCCTCCTCAGTGATAGTAGCGATGCAGAGATACTTGGCGCGATACGGAAAGTTGTTCCAGCTCGAGTACCTCTGCAGAAGCATCTGTCCACGAGCTTCTGTATGACAAGAAGCGCGACGTTGCTGAAGCAGTTGCGGAAATCCCGCATCGTTGGAGCATTAGCAAGACGTGAGATCGTGATGCACAAGGAAGACCACAACCCCGATACTTGCGGAACCAACTCAAGGAGTCGTTACACTTGAAGACTCCACCGAAGATTTAGGAGATAGTTAACAAGTATATAAGCATGCGATTGTAATTAGTTAAGATGTGCATTGAGATTATTCAGAGAGATACCGCCCTTGAGAGAGAAAATATTCTTGAGAGATCTTAGTGAGATAGTGTCAATTAGCTTAGGTATTTATTACCTAGAGAGCACACATAGAACACTCCCCTTTACTCCTTGTACGCATTGATCTAAGCCGAGAGTAGAGCGAGTGTTGGATGAGACAGAATACTTCTGTCGAATCCCAAGATAGGAAGCTAGGTTGTAATTCATATTGAGTTTCAATACAAGCAGAATCCTATCTTGTTAAGTTTAAACAAAAGCTTCCGTTATTTTTACACCTTTATTCTTCAAGTAGAGTTGGTCTGAGACTAACACCTCAGACCTACTCGGTCAGCACCCCGATCCCATCAAGTGGTATCAGAGCCTGCGTTGGCTGACAATCTCTCAAAATGGCGGAAATCTCAAACACCAACAACAACAACAGAATGCAAGTGGAGAATCCAAAGCTAACTTCCACAAACTACAACATGTGGAAAAACGAGATGGAGTCACACCTCCAGTCCTTGAATCAACAACTCTGGACGGTAGTGACGAAAGGCAACTTCCCAGTACCTGAAGGGAAAGATCCTAGCTCCTATACTGCTGAGGAGCGCAGATGCGTTGAGCTAAATGCCCAAGCCGTACGAGTCATCTACACCAGTCTCTCTCCACCTGAAAGAAGAAGAGTGTATCACATCAAAATAGCCAAAGACATCTGGGATCATCTTCGAGCTGTTCACGAAGGAAATACTGAGCTTCGAAAATCAAAAATACAAGAACTGAAGATGGACTACGAAAACTTCGTAGGAAAGCCTGGAGAATCCCTCAGCGACATGCTCGCTCGATTTACAGAACTCACCGCTACTATGGAAGAGCTACAGATTGGAGAGTCAAATGAAAACATCAACAACAAATTTCTGGACAGTCTGGGTGAGGAATGGACCGAGAGCGTTATATCCACGAAGGCGTCCAAAAGTCTAGAGAAATGGACTCTGACCGACTTGGGATCCTATCTTCAGTCCATCAACAAGTACAAGATGAATATCAAAAACAGAGGTAATAATTCTCACCCAAACCATGCTGTTTCGTTTTCCAATGTGAATCAAGCTTTGCAGGTAAAGACTACGCCCAGCCAGATAGCAGCTCACCAGAATGAGTCATTCCACTATGACACTACCTCTCCAAATCAGGAGTTAATCCAGCAGCTTCGGGACACTCTGATTGACGGCATAATAGAAGAAGGATCAGCGAACACCTTTGAAGACATGGCCATGCTGGTCAAGAACTTTAAGAGATTCATGCGAGATCGATCAGAAAGGAACAATCCAAACAGGTTCAGTCAAAACCAAAACCGACAATATCAATCCTACAACCGTAATCAGCAAGGTACTGGGAACTGGAGACCGAGTATGCTTAAATGCCTGAAGCCGGGGCACTACGCCAATAACTGTCCTCTCAAGAAGAAAGATGATCGCGAGCAATCGTCACTAATGGCAAATTCAGCATGGGGAGACTCGACTCAGAAGAACTGAGATAGGAACGTCAAGCCTAATATGTCTCATGGCTCACAAGAGTCAGGCATGCAAGAGTCCCTCTTCAGAGGTAACTGAATATTTCTCAGATCATGTGCTATTCCCTCTTTAGATTTATCTACTATTATATCGACCCAAATCATCCTGAATTTGATTAACTGAAGAACAAGACAGAATAGCCTCTCTTTATGAAGAAATCCATGTGCTAAAAGGTCATGTAACAACGATCGTCTAAAATTGCAAAAATCTGAAGAAAAGGCTGAACGACTTGAAAAAGAGCTAAAAGATGCTCACAACCTCATCAACTCCTTACAGACTCAAGTCTCTTCTTCAGAAAAATCGTTCCAAAATTCCACAAAAATTCTTCAAACCAATCACCTTTGTTCGTGAGGTTGCTGCAATGCAAAAGCCAAAATTCTTTGAAAACGAACTCCGTGAGTCAAAAGAAAGACAAGTTCGACTTGAGAAAGAGGTCGACTCCCTGAACATCGCCTTAAAAAGGCACGGATGGAATCGGTCCTCATCCAATCCTCCTCGTTGGCTGAGAAATAAAGGCAAAGTAAACCTACCAAAAATAGCCACAAAACCCAATGACCTTCAAAGAAGAAAACTCCAAAAAGAAAAATTTGAAGACAAATTCCGTTGGCAAAGAAGTACGTTCATCTACCTCCTTTATTAATTTGTGGTTACTGTGGTTACGACGGGCATATTCACTCCTCGTGTCATAAGCTTGGCAAAGATTTGTCTTTTAATATGCAACGTTTACATACTTGTCTAGAGCACGAGATGGTTATAGCTCTCTTTCAAAGAGGGAACCCAAGTTCGCCTGGGTTCCCAAGTCTAACTTTTGATTCTCTTGCAGGGAGAGACCGTGGACAATGACTCTTGGTTTCTGGATAGTGGATGCTCACGACATATGACAGGAGACCCTGACAAGTTCACGACTCTCTCTCAACACAACGGGGGGAAAGTCACTTTTGGCGACAATGCTCATGGTGAAATCATTGGTATTGGAACCGTCGGTAATCCCTCTCTCTTTAAAATAGAAAATGTTAATTTAGTAAATGGACTTGGACACAGCCTTCTAAGTATCTCTCAAATTGTGATCTCTCTAATGTTGTTCTTTTCTCGGCCTCTGACTGCAAAATCTTTGACGAGCAAACAGGTCTTCTGAAAGCCACTGGTATAAGGGTGAACAATCTTTACAAGCTATCTCTTGAAAACCCTAACCTAGATGGTACTCTCTGTCTTAGTGTACAGGACAAGAATATCTCCTTATGGCACTTTCGCCTAGGTCATGCACACGGCAAACTCTAAACAAAATCAAGGGCAGAAATCTTGTAGTGGGACTTCCTCAGACGAACTTTTCCAGACCGACTTCCTCTGTCCTGCATGCGTACAAGGGAAACATTCTAGATCAAGCTTTCCAGGTAAAACAGATATGTCTACTTCATCTCCACTGGACATGCTACACATGGATCTATGTGGACCAATGCGTGTTCAAAGCAAAAGTGGTAAGAAGTACGTTCTAGTCATCGTCGATGACTATTCGCGCTGGACATGGGTACTTTCTTAAGAGCAAGTCGGAAACTTTTTCGAATTCGAAACCTTATTTAAACTGATTACTAACAAAATGTCCACGTCTGTCAAGACTATTCGATCTGACAACGGTACAGAATTTTGCAATATTCAGTTTTCAGATTCTGCAGGGAAAAGGGAATCATGCATCAAACATCAGCTGCTCGTACTCCACAACAAAATGGAGTAGTAGAACGAAAGAATCGCACGCTTGTAGAAATGGCAAGAACAATGCTCATCGATAGTAACCTTCCAGCCACATACTGGGCAGAAGCTAAACACTGCAGCATACATTCTAAATCGAGCATCAATTCATCCCTTCATCGGCAAAACCCCATATGAAATTATCAAAGGCCGTCCTCCTTCAGTCGCACATCTACGGCGCTTCGGATGCAAGTGTTTCATACATAACAATGGCAAAGATGATCTCGGCAAGTTTGCATCTAAGAGTGATGAAGGAATATTCCTTGGCTACTCATCACAAAGTCGAGCTTACAGAGTATTCAATAAGCGAACAGCCTGCCTTGAAGAAAGCCCTCATATTCGCTTTGAAGAACTCTCTAACTCTAGTGACTATGACCACACACAAAACGAGCCACATGAAGATGCCGCAGATACTACCTTCATTGAAATACCAGTAGCTACCATCCCTGCACCAAAACACCTCTTGCAACAGACTCATCCTCTGACAGCGACGACGACCATGATGATTCATTTAAAGATGCCTCACCTACTCCCACACAGGAACCACTACCTCCTCCAAAACACAACCACACCCACACCTAACGATCACCCAACACCAGATCACTCCAATAGTATTCCATCATCCTCCAAGAAAATTTCAACAAGCCTCCGCTCACCCCATTTCTCAAATCCTGAGTGATCCATCCAAAGGTGTGCAAACACGTAGTGAACTGCATCAGAATCTATGTGCCTTCAATGCCTTCATATCCAAAATCGAACCTAAGAATGTCAACCAAGCTCTACAGGATCATGACTGGATACTCGCCATGCAAGAAGAACTACACTCTCTACAAAGACACTCTGTCTGGCGACTTGTTCCATGCCCAACCAATCATAAACCAATTGGTACAAAATGGGTGTTCCGCAACAAGTTAGATGATCAAGGAAATATCTCTCGCAACAAAGCCAGACTGGTAGTTCAGGGATATGCTCAAGCTGAAGGAATTGATTACGATGAAACTTATGCTCCAGTAGCTCGAATTGAGGCAATTCGAATACTCGTGGCCTACGCAGCACATCGAGGTATAAAACTCTACCAAATGGATGTAAAAACTGCCTTTCTACATGGATACATCGACAGAGATGTATATGTTGCTCAACCTCCGGGTTTGAAGATCCACATCACCCAGAGTATGTCTACAAGTTAGATAAAGCATTATATGGCCTGAAGCAGGCACCTCGGGCATGGTATGAACGTCTTTCATCTTACTTATTGTCCCATGGATTCATTCGAGGTAAAGTCGACAAAACTCTTTTTACTCTCACCAAAGGTGAAGACATACTCATTGTGCAAATATACGTGGATGACATAATTTATGGATCCACTATTCCTGAACTATGCTCATTCTTTTCTGATCTCATGAGTAAAGATTTGAAATGAGTGCTCTTGGAGAATTGAAATTCTTTCTAGGTCTACAAGTCACCCAACAGGAAAACGGGACTCAAATTCATCAACAGAAATACATTCACGAGCTGTTAATCAAATACAAGATGCAGGATTCAAAAGCCACACCCACTCCAATGACAACAACAGAGAAGCTACATATGGATGAAAAAGGAATTGCGGTTGATGCTACGCTATACAGAGGTATGATAGGTTCCCTTCTTTATCTAACAGCAAGTAGGCCTGACATTCTATATGCTGTATGTCTCTGTGCAAGATTTCAGGCAAACCCAAAAGAATCACACCTACAAGGCGTAAAGCGAATTTTTCGCTATCTGAAAAGTACCAAGACTTGTACCTCTGGTACCCAAGTACTCCTGATTTCACTCTAATGGGTTATAGTGATTCTGATTTTGCAAGCTCCTTATTAGACAGGAAAAGCACGTCTGGTACTGCACAATTTTTAGGACTATGTCTTGTCGCTTGGAGCTCAAAGAAGCAAAACACAGTAGCACTATCATCCGCTGAGGCCGAATATGTCTCCGCCGCTGCTTGCTGTGCACAGATTCTCTGGATACAACAACAACTACAGGACTATCTCATTCGTCCAACTTGTACTACAATTTTTTGTGACAATAATAGTGCTATTGACTTATCTAAAAATCCTGTCCATCATTCCAGGACAAAGCACATTGAAATTCGTCACCATTTCTTAAGGGATTGCGTTGAAAAAGGACAGATACAACTAGAGTATGTTCCTACTTCAGAGCAACTTGCAGACATATTCACCAAGCCACTGCAACGAGGTCCTTTTGAAGCACTCCGTTCACAACTAGGTATGACCCGTATGACCTAGCTAGGTCGTATCTCCTTCTCGTGTTTTGTTAATTCTGGGTGAAATGTATGAATATCTGCCGACCTAGTCTGTCTGTTTAAGTAACAAAACACCAGCGCAACACACGCGTGTTCAGTTTCTGATAACTAATCCCGCGAAATTCTCGCCCTATTATCCGCAACACCCCAGCTCAACCAATCACCTCACAGTACCCTGACACACGACGTTTGCCTATATCTCTCAACCCCCATCTCAAATCACCCTACGCCCAATTTCTTGCTTCTCTTCGTCTTCTACACTCGTTTGTTCACCTTGATCAACCTCCAATCACCATGGCTTCCAACCCTAACCCTAACCCATGTTTTCCGACGCCGAATTACCCAACGACCCTCTGCTCCTCCAAGCTCTCATCAACAAACTCACTATCCTCCAAGCCAAACAAACCCCTACTTCCACCTCTGACTCAACCGCTGTAGCCCCTGCAATGTCCGTCGACACTGCACCCATCACCACCACACTACCCACGTCACAACTGAAACAACCGCCATAGTTCACACTACGGCATCCACAAAATCGGAAGAAACCCCATCCCCAACCAAACAAACATCGCCTCCCACCACTCCAATCATACCCACCCCGATACTATCACAAAATCTCCGACTAAACTTCAGTTCGGATCTCTTCCACCCGCTGATGAAGAAGCAAAGAACCAACAACCTACTCTCCTGCTAAAGAACCCACGAGGTACTTGACCTCGAAGCCAACCCACTGCTCCTGAGTGTTCACCTCCACCCAAGAAAACCCGCCGTGCTAAATCCAACGTCCCCCGCCCTCCAGCTACTCGAACTCTTCGTTCTCGAGCCAAAAACCCTCAGTCATCTTCGAAACCCACTTCTGATGCTCCTGTTCCTGCACCATCTCCTGTAGTCACGGCACCAACTACTGAAGAAAAGCCGCGCAGTACCACCAACTCTTCTACCCAGGCAGACTCCGACACGGCAACAACTTCCACCAGAAAGCGACTCCGTCCTCGCTCCGAGTCTGTCCCACCTACACCTACTACTCGACTAGGTCTGATGACACCCACTCTGCCGTCTACTCCTTACCACCAGACGATTCTGCTGAATCACGGCACTTGGTAAAGGGAAAGCTACTCGACCTGGACTGGCTCCAATCGATGGCCTTCAACATGTTCGAGGAGATGCTCCGTTTCCAAAATTGGATACATCTCTTCCACGGCATTCAGACCTACCATGAGGCAGAGGCGTATGAGTTCTACCAAAATTGCGTCATTCGCAAAGGGAAGATAATGACAGAGGTACACGGTAAACCCATCCTTCTCGACTCAAACTCCATAGCAACCCATCTGGCAATTCCAACTAGTGGACTAGAATTTTATGATAGGGCTGGTTTTCCTGATCTAGGGTTCATAAGTGCGAAAGAGGTCTATGACTTCTTCCTACCAAACAGCAGAGTCGGTCACTCTCTGGACCGACCTGCTCTGTCCAATACCCACCAAATGCTCCACACATTGGTGATCAAAAACTTAGTCCCTAGAAAGGAAGGAAATCAGTTTGCTCGTCCACTTGATCTTGCTATTATGTACTGTCTGATCCACCACCAAAAAATCAACCTTCCAAAGTTAATCCTCAACCACATAGCCTCAACTATCTCCTCACCCCGACACAGCCTGGGGTACGTATTCTGGCTCCCAAAAATCCTTACCCATGTGATGTTGTCCTCGATCCCTCCAAAGCCAGTCGGATAATGGATACCGACATACTTGGTCAGATCCTGTACAACAAAACCCCATCCTTCCAGATCAAATCAGTCTCCAAACAAACCCTCCCTCCAAAAAGCTAGCCCCACCAAAACCCGCATCACCCCTGACTCCGTCTCTTTATCTGAAAGGGTAGCAGCGGTTGAAGACAACCTCGCCACTCTATCCAAGAAGATAGACATGCTCATCGACGTCCTCAACAAGAACCACAAACAGACGATGAATATAATTGCAGGGGGAGTCGAAAAGCTGGCAGAAGAGTTCCGGGAAACATTTGCTGAAACTCTGGAAGCGGCTAAGCGATTGGATGGCGCTGGGACTTCGGGGGAAGATGGAGCACGGGATGAGGACACAGGAATGGATGGAGGAGATGACTAACTGTTACCCCACCCCTTTAACCCTTAGGCAGTAGTGATTCTTGAATACTTTTGACTTGCGCTGGTGGCTTGTTTAACTAACTGCTTCAGATAATGGTTTTTTGGATATTTTTGTGCGTTTCCCCTGATGTTGGCAAACGGGGGAAGCGGTGTATCCCGCGGCTGGTGTCTGCGGGTAACTATGTGTGGATAATGAGTGCCTCTGAAGGCCTCATCTGTTTTTGCTTGGTCGATTTCTGCAACGTGATATTTGAAGTAGTTTACGTACTATGGTTTTTTATCTGCTCTTATTAAACTGCATTACCTTAAGGGGGAATATGTGTTTAAGGGGGAACAAACAGCAAGTTGTTCTCCCGAGAGTTGCTCTGTTTTGTTGTCTGTTCTTTTTACAGGTACATCGTATACAAACCCTCAAGTTTACGCTGGATACACTGAGTTTGCCATCATCAGCAAAAAGGGGGAATTTGTTGAAGACTTAGGTTTTGCAGATGATTGCCTCCTCAGTGATAGTAGCGATGCAGAGATACTTGGCGCGATACGGAAAGTTGTTCCAGCTCGAGTACCTCTGCAGAAGCATCTTGTACCAGCTTCTGTATGACAAGAAGCGCGACGTTGCTGAAGCATTGCGGAAATCCCGCATCGTGGGAGCATTAGCAAGACTGAGATCGTGATGCACAAGGAAGACCCAACCCCATACTTGCGGAACCAACTCAAGGAGTCCGTTACACTTGAAGACTCCACCGAAGATTTAGGAGATAGTTACAAGTATATAAGCATGCGATTGTAATTAGTTAATATGCATTTGGAGAGATTATTCAGAGAGATACACCGCCCTTGAGAGAGAAAATATTCTTGGAGATCTTAGTGAGATAGTGTCAATTAGCTTAGGTATTTATTACCTAGAGAGCACACATAGAACACTCCCCTTTACTCCTTGTTACGCATTGATCTAAGCCGAGAGTAGAGCGAGTGTTGGATGAGACAGAATACTTCTGTCGAATCCCAAGATAGGAAGCTAGGTTGTAATTCTATTGAGTTTCAATACAAGCAGAATCCTATCTTGTTAAGTTTAAACAAAAGCTTCCGCATTATTTTTACACCTTTATTCTTCAAGTAGAGTTGGTCTGAGACTAACACCTCAGACCTACTCGGTCAGCACCCCGATCCCATCACAAGCCTTGTTTACACTCTTGGAAGGTAATAAATTTCCAAACCCTAAAACCTATATTAAAACTTACATAATGGTTAGGGTTAAATTGTGTATTAGAATGGTGTATTGAAATGTGTATATCAATGGGTTGTAGTGTTAGAGGAATTGTGTTTGCTAAACCGGTGGGAAGAGGAAGAGGAAGGAAAGAGAGAAGAAAGAAGGAGAAAGAGAAACTAGTAGAAGAGAACAAGGTAATTATACTCTCCTTTGTGTAGCTTTGTAAATGAGTAGTAACAGATTTTTAGAAGTTAAATTGGTATTTTAAATGATAGTGTATTGGTAGTGTAATGTGTAAGAGGATATAAATGTTCTAAGCCTTTAAAAGACATTTTAAAACGTATCAAACAGATTGGGAATGGATTGTGGAGTGCAGGAATTTTTATGTTGTTTTAGTGTGGTATTTGTATGAGAATTGGGTACATATGTGTTGGCTATAAACAGGTGGTGTAGATCATTTAAATGACTGAAACAGTTGGTGAGAGTATAAAAATATAGGGGAGACTATGGCGAAATTTATATAGAATTAGAACACTTAGTGAATTTTAAACTAGGTGAATAAGGTAGGTTGTAACAGATTTTGTTAGAGAAAGATAGAGGGTATATTAGGAGAGATAGCTAATGTAGTTGTAATGTATTAGAGGTGCTAGAAATGCCAATAGAAGAGGGAGATGTAGGAGAGGAGTGTAAGTGTTAAAAATCTGTAGCATAATGCAACTAGAGAAAGCTAGGTGAGTGTTGAAAAGAAACTTGGAAAATTATGTGAGTGAATTAGTATAGAATTGTGTAAGGAGTTAAGGAGTGAACTAGGGTGTATTAAGAGGTTTAATTGGTGTTATAACATGTGGGAATAAGTGTAGGAACAATGGGGAAGTAATGGGTAAAGAGAGACTGAAAACAGAAATAAAAATGCAAATACTGGGTCGGACCGAACTTACGACCGGACTTGCAAGTTCGGTCGAGCCCAGGTTTACAAAGACGGGAAAGCTTCTGGAATCGACCGGACTTGCAAGTTCGGTCGGACCAGAAAATTTTCCCCGTCTGTAACCAACTGGAATCGACCGGACTTGCAACCGGACTTGCAAGTTCGGTCGGACCAGAAATATTTCCCCGTCTGTAACCTATGGAATCGACCGGACTTGGACCGGACATGCAAGTTCGGTCGAGCCAGAAAAATTCACCGATGTAACCTACTGGAATCGACCGGACTTGCGACCGGACATGCAAGTTCGGTCGAGCCAGAAAAATTCACCGATGAAACCTTCTGGAATGGACCGAACTTGCGACCGGACTTGCAAGTTCGGTCGGCCAGAAGAGTTTCGGTGATGTGAGCTACTGGAATGGACCGGACTTGCAAGGTCGGTCGCAAGTCCGGTCCGGTCAAAAAAAATATTATTTAAATTAAATAATATATATATATATATATGTATATACCTACATATATATATATGTACATGTATGAAAGCATGCCAAAGTTAAGTAAGAAAGTGAACTTAAGTAATGAAAAATAAGTAAGTAAAGTGTAAGTGTGAGAAGTATAAGGACATAGTAAGTAGGAGTTAAGTTGATGATAGGTATATTAATCATTCAATTGTATGTATATAATAGGACTTGATTTGTGACACCGAAGGACGTTTGGAAACACGTACAACGGTGAACGGTATGGATTCCTCATGCCCCGTATGCTATCTTGGTTACTCTGATTTGTGTGTTGTGTGCTAATTGATCACCAAATAAGATAAATGCACGAATCGGAGTTATCATGTTTACTTGTGAATATGTAGTGTTGTATATGATTGTATATTGTCTTCAAATTTAGTTTGTATAATTCATGAAATGTTTGGATGAATATGAATGTGTGTATGTATGATGAATTGTATTGTGACCGATTGTGATGTGTTTGGACTTCTAACTTATTTCTAACAAGCTAACCATCCTAACTTAAATTGGTAATTAAATTGGAATGAGTAGAAGTCCGATATAGTTTCGGCCACGCGTGAGGATGCGGAGTCACGAGAGGTTGGCTCCAATTCCTGACTCTTAAACTGGTCGCGGCCCAAATCCCTTAAGTGGGTAGCATCCCGGATTGGTGAGTCAAGTAAATCCCGGAGGTGGGACGGCGTAGTCCCCAGGGCCGGAGGTCCCGACGACTTAACTGAGTATAAGTAAGTAAGTAAGAATGAGTAAGTAAAGTAAATGGAAGTAAGTAAGTGCAAGTAAGAAAAAGTAAAGTAATGAGTAAAAGAGTAAAAGCATTCCGATTAACCCGGATGCATAATTTGGCTAACCTTGTGAAGGTAAGTAAGTTGTGTGCTACTGTATTGTTGCCTTGAATTGTGTAATGAATTGTATAAGCATGTATGTTGTATGAAAAGCATGTATGTATGAAATAAATGAACAGCATGTTTAGTGGACGTCAAATAGTCGGCGTGCCCTAGCTAGCACGCGGTATATGCGGAGTTTATACGCAGCGTTTGCTGAGCCCCTTGGGGCACCATTTTTACTACACGCAGGTACCCGCGAGGGATGAAGATGGGAAGACTTAGTTTCATTTCTTTTATCTTCTTTTGGAATGTAAACACTGAAGTATGATGGGTGTACTGAGTAGTACAAGGCTGTAGTTTTTGAATAGCCGGTGTACCATGGGGTACACCTTTTTGGATTTTGATAGTATGGGAATTGGTATAGATGAGTAGCCTTAGAAACTCATTCTTTTGGAACTTAGAAATGATGTAATGGAATACACTTAAATACTCGGTGATCCAATGATGTAAGTATTTGGTATATGATATTTTGGTAAGTAATTTAGTAGCTCGGTGCACTATGTTCATCAGACCGTGACTGTAAGTAAGGTAAGCCTAGCTAGCCGTATCGGCGGTTAGCGGCGTTGTACCACCCGCCGTAGTAAGTAGTAATATTTCCGCTGCGAACTCGTAAGATTAACAGGACGATTAGACGGTAAGCATAGGATTAGCGGTTGGGGTGTTACAAAAAGTGCCCATGATTACTCCTTAATCAACTTGGGTACTACTTAGTATCACATTAGGAAGTCTAAATCAATGGGAAATCAAAAATTTCACAAATATGTGCACTAATTATGAATAGTAACCAAATAGTGCCTAGTTTAGTCTTTAGTCAATTAAGTTTAATTAATTGGTCAAACAAGACCATGACTAGCCTTTATTATCAAAGGGGGCCGGTTTTCTTAGGGAATGAGTCACCACTTGAGATAGTCACATTAGAAAAGAAGGGGGAAAAGTAAGTTAGTTACTATTTGCTTTTAAGGAAACAAATATCTCTTTTATGCTACCTCTCTCCTCCTTTCTTCATTCCCTCTTCTTCCCACCAATTGCACCTGCTCTCTTTCTTCTTCATTCACGTAGGAAGCAACTCCATGCTAGCTCCATCTTAATTTGCTTGCCAAGCACTCATCTTAGCTCCAAAACCAAAACAAAATACATATTCCTCTTAGTTAGCTCAAGCTCTTCCTTTCTATCTTTCCAAAACTGCAAGAGTTTCATTTTGGTGCCAAGGCAAACCACCATTAGAGGAGGAAATATAAGCTTTAGGAGTTCATTAGCTTCTCCATTCTCTTAAGGTAAGGAAAATGTAAGAAAAACTAGGTTTCCATCACCTTTCTCCATTACCGAAAAATTACACTCATGGGGCTTCATTTTTGTGCCTTGTTCTAGCTTTCTTTCTATTCTCCAAGGGCTAGAGGAGGTCCTTCTTGATTCATATCCAAGCTTTCCTTAAGACTTCAAGGTAAAATATTCATTTTAATACCTTAAAACACATTTTTAACCTAGGGTTAGTGTATTATTTAGCACTCATTGGTGTCATTGGATATTGATTAGAACATTGGAAAGGAGAAATAAATTGGTGACCGAGATTGTTCAAGGAAAAACTTAAGGAGGAAAGTTTGTGGAGCTTGTAAAAGAACAAGGTAAATGTCTTACCTTAAGGTGTTTAATGCATTAAGGGATGGGATTCAGATATGTGATAAGTTTATTTTAGAGTTTACGTTAGGTAAGGGTTATCAAACCTAGGAGAAAGAACATTTTTATATTGAGAACTTGTGACTAAGGAGCAAATGAAAGGAGATAGTTAAACAATGTTAAGGTGAATTATAAGGACATTTATATTGCAATGGGTGCCTTGTTGTATGTATTTGCAGGTCAAAGGCTATATATTGAGGAAATTCAGTGTTTAAGATTTATGCATTTAAGGGCCTAAGTGCCAAGCAATTTAAGTTTATGCGCTATATTGTGATGTAGTGTAGTTTGGGTGTATATTGTGTGCTAAGATGGTGTAATGAGAATTTGAGTGTTCATGGTTGTTTGATGGTGAAAACCTAAGTTTTTGGGTGTAACAATATGCTAGGGAAACTATGTCGAAATTTGGTGAAGAAACTTGGTGTTTAAGATGTTCTAAGGAGATTTGACTAAGGAAGTGCTAGGAAACTTTAAGAGTTGTTTTGATGAAAAAGAGTGAGTTTAAGGTGTTCTTGTGAATTAGAATGACTTAGGCATTATCTTGGAGGATATAGGAATCAAATGAGTGTTTTGGGATACACCAAAGTCATGGTGAGAGTGTATTTAGGACTTATACGAATATTGGTAATCAAGTAGGAAAAAAATAATGCCTTGTAAGGAGGAGGTATAAACTTGTGGAGAAACTTCAAGTAGTTGTATAAAGGAATTTTGGATGGTGAAAGATGCTTGGGAGATGATGTTGTGGGTGATGAGGAAACGTCTTGGGATAGTTGCTATCATAGGTATGAAACACCACTTAGAAGTCTAAGGAAAAACATTATAGTGTAAAGGATTTTGTAAGCAAATGTGAAGTGGTTAAAGATGTTTTTGGTGAGTAATTTAAGGTGTATAATGGAGGCCTTAAGGTGTGGTTGAAGTGCCCAAATGAGGTTGGAACATACTAGGATATGTAAGGTGAAGTTTGGAGTCAAATGGGCAATTAGAAACAAAGGTCTGGAGCATACCGACCTTGGGGACCGGACCTGCAAGGTCGGTCGAGCCCAGTTTACCCAGCCAGAAAACCTTCTAGAATGGACCGACCTTGGGGACCGGACTTGCAAGGTCGGTCGGGCTTGAATTTTGTGTACGGATTAAGTCTCTGGAATGGACCGACCTTGGGACCGGACTTGCAAGGTCGGTCATACCTAAATTTTTGTACGGGAATTGGTCTCTAGAATCGACCGATCTTGGGACCGAACTTGCCAAGATCGGTCGGGCCTAAATTTATAAAGGGAAAACTCTCGGGAATAGACCGACCTTGGGGACCGGACTTGCGAGGTCGGTCGGGGTAAAATTTTCAAACGGTAATATGTTCTGGAATGGACCGACCTTGGGTAAGGTCGGTCGGTAAGGTCGGTCGACCCAAAACTTATAAAAAAAACTTTAAGTTCTATAGATGTTAATTGGTATTAGGGTATGCCATTAAGAGGGTAATGATGATTAGGAAGATAAGGACCTAGGGGATTAAGTTAAGTTAAAACTTTAAATGTTAAGGTTAAGTTTGTAAGATTAAGTTGTAAGAACTTAAGAAATGTTAAGTGGGGATCATTAAGGGTTAAGTAAGTTAAGTAGTTAAGTAGTGTATAAGTAATTAATAATCTAAGTTGGATGAATATTTTAGGGTCTGAAAGTTTGGAATCGGAAGAGAATTAAACAACCAGGACAACCGACGGTGAGCGGTACAGTTTTCTTGTGACCTGCTTGCTAACGAGGTTTCCCTCGGCTTGTGTGCTATTTGTTTATGTGTGCCGATTGAACAAGATAAAGCATGCAACCGGTTATATTGTACTTATTGTGTGTGTTAATTTACACTAACACATGAGACTTGAGGTTAGTTACTAACAAGGTTTAGTACAAATTGGAATGAGATGAGGAGTTATATTGTTTAACAGTTGGTTAATACCCAAGAAGGTTTAACTAACACTTGGTTAATAAGATTTTCACTAACTGGAACTTAAGGGGGGAGTGAGAAATCCGGGACTGACTCCAGTCATGCATGTTAAGGATAGGGGGTCGGTATTTGAATCAGATCCGACTTCCGCTTGAGGACTTGTCTTCGGACTTGTTGCCTAGGGTCGAATGTCCACCTGGCTACATTGGATTTTCAGTCCAAGGTAGGGGGCAGATTAAGATGGTGCGGTAGGATCACCTAAATCCTAAGATTAAGATATGTTGTATATTCAACCAATGGAGTTAATAGCTCATTGGCTAGGGTTGCTTTAGACCCGACAAAAATAAACATTGAGATAAGATACAACCATTTCTATTTACATAACGGTTTGTATACTGAGATTAAGGTAAGGATTAAGATTGAGGTTAAGATAAGGATTAAGATAGATTAGATAAGTTAAGGTGGAATGAGGTTAAGTGGATTTGGAATTTGAGGAGTTAACTGATTAACTCACTTACTAAGTGAACGCTTTTAAGTCATTCTTTGTGTGTGAACTATGCTTGTTCATTTGTGGATTATTGTTCTATTGCATTACTTATTATGTTATGCACCTAATCAATCTCCATGCTATCGACAATTAGTCGTCGTAGCCCCGTTAGCTTGGGGGCCATGAGAGGATCGTACCAGCAAATCGCTGACCCCCTCGGGGGCTATTTTATTTTGCAGGTAAGCGCCCCGTGAAGACTCATCACGAGAGTAGGGGTGGTTAGACTTAGGTGGGTTTATTTTTGAGCACGGGTTGCGCTTGTGCACCCGTCTGTTAATGTTTAAACTCGTGAAGAGATATGTGGGTTGTTGAGATACTTATAAACTCGGTGGGTATGTATATTTTGGATTAGTATTGTAAATGTGTAAGGTTCGGTATTTCCAGTTGTTCAGACCTTAGCAAGGTCCTGGTGTTGGCTTATTTCCGCTGCGATGTTATATTTATGTTGTTAAGTTTGCGATAACCACGATTGGCTTATGACGGGGTGTTACGCCTAGGGTCGGTCCAGCCTAGTACCTATCTTAACTACTCACTTTGAACTCCAAATTCACCTCCATTATCACCCAATCTTCTCCTAATCATTCCCACATGTTTTCTACATGTTTAGACACCCTAAAACACTCCTTAACATTCCCAAGTCATTGGTCCAATCCTTACTCAACCTCTTGCTCAAGTTCTACATATTTCCATTCTCACTTTTACATTTTGCACACTTGTGCATTTCTAACTTCCTCTTGGTGGTTTACCTCTTGTTCTCACCCATTTTGACCATTCCCAATTCATCCTAGACAATTGCATTAACTACACCCAAGTTCAACTCTCATTTCTAAGTCTTGCACCCTAACTCATTTCTAGTTATTCCAATGCACCACAACACCCATTTGCTACAGATTTTACACACTCAAATATCCCTTCTCCAACTACCATTCCATGGTGATTAATCTCTTCAACTCAACCACATACACACCTAGATTCTCCAATTCACTAAGTCACCTTAAAACACTTATTTTCTACCAAACTTTCGCCATGGTTTCCCCATAAACCTAACATATCCCAACTCACCAATTTTCACTTAAATCAATCCTAAACTAGCCACATCCACAAGGGATCCTACCAGTATATAAGCTCAATCCAAAATTCACCAAAACAATAATGTAGCTCCAAAATCTTAACAAGCCACAATATGAACACAAACTCATTTCACTTGGCTCCAAGGCCTTAATGCAAATAACAATTTACAATTATCTCTCCTAGCCATCAAATACATTCTCTCACATATTTTGGGTTCATTATTCAATTTAACCCATCCCAAATTCTAAAACAATCAAACAAGCTTTAAGGTAGATTTCTTACCTTAATCTTCCAAGTTTCTTATTTCAAGTCTCCCCTTCCTCTTCCTTCTCCCCATTTCGGTCAAGTGGGCAATGGAGTTGCCAAACTCCATCCCAACATCCAAGGAACACCAAATGAGCATAATTAAACTTCTAAACCCTTAGGAAAAATTCTAATTCAATGAAAGGGCTTAAAGCACAAAAGCTAGGTTTTTACCTTTGGAGTTTTATGAGGGTTTTTAACCCTTGAATCAAGAAGGGGGTTCCACCACCATTGGAGAGTTGAACCAATGCTCCAAAACAAGAAGAAAACAAGGTGTCAAAGAGGGGCAAAATCGGCCAGCACAAGAGAGTGAAGAAAAATGAGGTTTTTGATGAATCTTTTTACCTTAGAAGATTGGGGAGACTCCAAGCTTCAAGAATATGTAATCTTCGTCACAAATGGGGGTATACCCATGGAGGTCAACTATCTCCATTTGATATTTTGAAAAGAGAGGATGATAGAGCTTGGTGAGAGGAAGAAGAATATGTATTTTACTTTGCATTTGGAGCTTTAATGAAGCTTGGGCAAGCATGGAAAGTGAGGAAGCCATGGATGAGTTTCTTCAAAACCGTTCCAGTAGGGAGGAGGGAAAGAAATCGGCAAGGAAGAAGAAGGGAAGGAAAGAGAAGAGGGAAAAGAGAAATAAGGAGGAGAGAGAGAACTTTTACTTTTGTACTTTTTTTCATTCTTTTCTTTCTTTTTCTTTCTAGTTACTTATTGAGAGAGGGGAGGCTAATTTAATCTCTAAAAACCGGCCCCCACTATATATGTAAGCTGGAGCGTTTTTTGTCTTTTACAGAAAACGCTCATTAATTTACCCGGTTTTAGCACTATTCACTAACCGGGTCCGTTTTCCGGATTTTTCTCATTTCTTTAATTTTAATGGTTTTCAAGCTTCCATTAACGTTTAATTATAGTTATTTGGTTTACTATAATTTTTACGGGTTCATTTGACCACTCAAAGTCACGTTTTCGGGTTTTCTTGAAAAACGTGCGCTAAAGCTTTATTAGTGTTTTAACCCATTATTTGGATCCGTTTTCTTCGGGAATCGTTCCCGTATATTAATTAGGCCTAACTAAGCCTTAGGAATTCATCTAGGACCCTTGTCGAGGTCGTATTCCTCCTACGGTCACATAACGCTCATTCTTGCATTTTTCACTTTTTAAGCGTTTTCTCTTTTCTTTTGGATTTATTTTCTTTACCACAATTATTTAGGCACTAATAGGCCCTCAAATATCATATTATAGTAATTTAATCACCCTAATTAAGTTTGGAGTATTTCAGGCGTTTTCGTCTTTCGAAAGAAACGCTCGTTAATTTCTCGGTTTTAGCACTATTCACTAGCCGGGCCCGTTTTCCGGATTTTTCCCGTTTCTTTAATTTTAATGGTTCTTAAGCTTCCATTAATATTTAATTATAGTTATATAGTCAACCATAATTTTTACGGGTCTCTTTGACCATTTAAAGTCACGTTTTCGGGTTTTCCCAAAAACGTGCTCTAAAACTCCGTTAGCGTTTTAACCCATTATTTGGATCCATTTTCTTTGGGAATTGTTCCCACATACTATTTAGGCCTAATTAATCCCTAGGATTCCATCTAGGACCCTAACCGAGGTTACTTACCTCCTACAGTTGTGTAACACTCAATTTTACCTTTTACAGTTTTTAAGTGTTTTCTCTTTTCTTTTGGTTCATTTTCTTCACAAATATTATTTAGGCACTATTAGACCTCATATTAGAATAATTTAATCACCATTTTTAGGTTCAGGGTATTTCAATCTACCTCCCTTAAGGAACTTTGCCCTCAAAGTTGGTGAATCTAATATTGTTAGTCATTTTGACATATCATGCCAAGGTCATTATCTCTATAACCCTAGAGGCTCAAAGTCAGTCCATCCAGTGTGTACATACCGGTACAACACCATCATTCATTACAAGCAATTAACAACCGTGGGTACCTACTAGCACCACACAACGTACATCACAGTACCATGCAAACGTGCGTACACGTCAGTACGTCACAAACAATTACCACCGTGCACATACCAGGCAACGCAAAACAGTTGTCAACCGTGCACATACCGGTGCACAAAAATAATCACATTACAATTTAACCGTGTGTACATATCAATACAGCACAAACGTACCTAACAGTACTACACCAACGGGTGTACATACCAGTACAACCCACATACATAGCAGTACAATTCCACACTAAACCCAATTCATCTCACTGCATTTATCCTAACGAGATTACTTTGACCACTCACAGGGAGCTTCAAGAATCATTCAACCCCGATGTGATCAGCATCAGTGATGAACTATCCTTCTGTCCCAATTTGTGTTTTATTTCCATTGATCACTAGTAAATCAAGTTCAACTTCCCACTTCAGTTTCACACAATCAAATACTTCAATCATTTACCATTTTCTATCTTTTAATCATCTAGTCATAAAACAAATACATCTCCAAAGGATGGAACTCAGTCCATCAATCATCCTCAATTATCTCCAATCAACCACCTAGGAATTCAATTTCTACTAAGTTCTACATCGGTTTCATACCGACTCACACACATAAAGCCATGTTTAGTCTCAACTAGGCATATCTCATCAAGATTCTAATTCTCCCCGGAGTTTCTCTACTCCTTACCACTTGTATACTCACACCCGAGTTAACAAGATAAGTATATCCATATCAATGGTATTCGCATCTTCTGTGCGCAGTAACCATAATTACACCACGAATGACCACTTATGTTTATGTAACCTGAGTACCAATCATCAAAATACTTTCTTTTGTGCTATGCACGCAGTAGTTTACGTACTTAATACGTAAAACATACACTAAGCGGCTTTTCGCTCTACCCCCCCCCCCCCCCCCCTAAAAGGGATTACGCCCACGTAATCTACCATATGTCATTATTGGACATTGGTCTAAGGCATTCACCGCCATGAGATATTTTAGCCTCCATGCGGTCTATTACGCAATGTGTTCTGGTCAAAGGGTCTTAACCATATTGACGGTTAGTCCCTGCACCAAGAATTCTCATCAGAGTTTATTTAACTCATAGCCAGGTTCGGTTATAGTCATTTCAGGCTCAAGGCATTGATAATTAGCCGTTCCTTGGTATTCAATAGGTATATTCAATCTTAAAATTATGGCTCACTAGCTTCTACTGCATGACCCTGATAACTTAGAGCTTGATTCGCCCTTTTCGTTATTATCAATGTATTATACATCTCTTCCTTATCCCTTTCTATCTTGGGAATTAAGGTTTCTCCATCTACGTGTGGTATTTCTTACCGTATGCGAGTTCGATGAGTAATAGATTTTCTATCTAGTTCTCTGGAAATCTATTTCATATACTGTTGTATACCTCGGTGATTACTCACTTGGTTCTTCCGACTCACTATCGGTTGAGGTCGAGCTACTACCTAATGTGTAGTGCTTCCTCTATTGTTAGTGGCTTCTGAATTATGCTCACTTAGCTGATTCTGTACCAGAGTTCTTTTTATTTGTATGACCTTGCATTTATATGCATTGGTCCTTATAGCTTTCATAATGTTCCTTCCGTTTTTATTCTGGTGGAATTCACTTGTTGTGACTGTTGGTATGTCCAACACTCCTCGTGCTTCTTTGGCCAAAGGCCGCACGATTTGTTTCTAGGTTTCCTCCTAACCAGCTTGCACCGTATTCATTGGTGTGTGTTGTACGCCTTTCGTATTCAGTACGGGTGATTATTTAGTAATTTGGTACTCTTGTCCCAAAGTCTATCACTTATTTATCAAGTTGATCCACTAGGTATACGCTTTCAGCTTCCTATGCACTTGCTATAGAAATGAATAATGTGTTCCCTGTGAGATCCTTCATCACTTGGTGCAGGCTACTGGCTTTACTGCTAGTCTATCTATCATTTCTTGCATTTCCTCAACTCCACTGAGTCTTACTTATCATTCCACTTGTTTCCCTATGTCATTATCTTACATTACTATGTAACGGTCGCTTATTGCGCACCACGTTCGTGTATGTTACACAACGTCAAATTACACGGCATCTACTATCATGTTAGCTTCTGCTCATGTATTTATACCATTACTCCATGGTTCGCCATTTACTTGGCTGGTTACAGAATATACTTATTCTTTAAATCTCTATGCTCTTTGAGCGTGATCACTCTACAATTCACATTGCACACATATGGTGTTTGCTCTAAACCGACTATTCTTTCGATTCTTGACAATTGCTATAAAAGCTTCTTTCTTCATACTAACTTTGAAATCTCTTTTTCCTTGATCAAATTATCCTTGGCATTAACTACATGCTCAAGCTTCACCTATATTATCAGGTGGGATCCTCTTCCTGGAGGGTCCACATATTTACCGCTCCAGCGGTCTCATAATAACTGAAGGTATCTCACTCCTCTGATTTCTCACAGTGCCCGAGCGTGGGACAAATCAGTAGTGTTGCCACTTGTATCCTTATGTCTCTATACTATAGAGAGCAGGAAATGCAACAAGAAGCCTTGTCAACTGCATACTAGGCTTATGCTCTAGTGATAGTGGCACTGAGGTTGTCCTTACTCCCAACTGCTCATTCATTACATGACTTCAAATTGATTGGTTCATTCACCGTTCCATTCATTTACTCAATTACTTTCTTACTTAACTAATGCCATACCAGGCAATTCTTCTTATCTTCAATGGGGTTTCGCAACCGTCTAAATCTACATCACGTAGTTGGTTCGTGGCTTATAAGCCATATTGCCTCGAGCTATGCTCTTGCAGGCTGTTTATAACAAGCTTCTACTTCTCTGTACACCATCAAACGGTTTGGAGGTAGTACTGGGCTCCATGTCAAGATTGTTGCATCACGTTTCCATTCATAGGAGGCCCTTAGGCAATACCAGATTGCCTTCGGTAGCTTAAGGTACCATCATTACGTGGATTTCCCTTTTGTGTTTACCGAGTATTTATTTCAGCTCTCGTGCATCTATCACAATATTTCATTCAACTTTCATTGACTCCAGCACCCTTCAAGGATTGCTCCTGGGTACTGTTTAGTTACGTCATTACATCTGGCTAATATTTATGGTATGTTGGTAAGCCATATCACCTTGCAGTTCCATATTCCGAACTTCCATGTTTAGAATTGTAATGACTCCCGTTCTTGGGTAGACCACTAATGCTTCATCTTTGCGCTCTTGGCTGGTTTAATATCTCCTTTAATGAAGGATGATATTTCTCGTGGCTTGGGGATTATCTGGGACTTCTATTCCGCTCACTGAACGTGGACGTGTTCATGTTAGGCATTTGCCTTACTGGTTTTAGGTTAGGTATCCATTCCCTCTATCATGCATTTGCTTCGAGATTCTTTAGACATATCCAATGTCTATACTTAATAGCCTGTGCTCCTTGCACTTCCTAACTCTCATTCATTATCCTTAGATGGATTCTCTGTGTTCCTTAATACTTGTTAGCTTAACTATGTTCCTTCTCTTCGACCGTCTGAGGTGTCCAACTGTCCTGGTTTTGAACTTACTTATTGTCCGTAGAATGGAGTTGACTACTTCCCGTGTTTCGTGCTCTACTTGTACACATATGTGGGGTACCATACTGATACATTACTACTTACCCCTACGGCTAACCTATAAGCAGGTCTGTCAGGCCCGCAAGCTCCTATCGGAGTGCGGTCGTCCCACATCTCGTTTTTGTACACTTGTAGTGCTCGTCACATGCCTAAGTGAACGTATTCTGTGTCAACTCCTCTTGTATCATCTTATAATATCTTACTTGGTCCTTCTGGTTTGGTTTTAAAATTTGGGGTTTTTTGAAAAAATTTGAGTTTGAAAGTAAAATTTTCATGGCATTTCAATGCCGGGTGGTTCTGACCAAGTCTAGCTTCTCGCTGACTAGTATATCCCTTAGTACAACGGTCGGGCCGTTAGGCCCATCCAAGTTTCGATTTAAGAATTCTTAATATTGTGATCCTCTGTTTGCTCCATTAATCATCTTGGTACTTCACTAAGTACTTGTCTCTTGTTAAAAGTTTCTCTACATGGTCCTGTTCTTACTGCAATTGTCATGGCAAGTGCGTGATACAGGTGTTTTTTTTGGTTACCCTATACCGGCTACGGTATTGTTCCCAAGCGTATTCAGTAGCCTTATTGGCTCTTTGTAACACCCCAACTAATAACACCACACTTAACCATTAATCGCACCGGAACTTTACTCATAAACTGACTAAATCAATGGGTGTTACACGCCGTTAGCCACCCACGTGGCTAACAGGCTACTACATACACAACATACCAGTCTGATGGACAAGATTTCCGAGCACTACACTTTACATTTACAAATCCATTATAAACTGAATACAAATACATCTACAATCCAAACTGTACCGAGTCTAATACATTCCATTATCGATATCACGCTAAACTAAATAACCACCCATACATAAATAATTACCCCGTCCTACTGTCGAACGGCTACCAGCTTCATTGTACCTGAAAAGTAATGGGGCCCCCAAAGGGGTCAGCACCTTTGCTGGCATGGTAATCGTGCAGCCCGCATGCTACCGGACCACGCACAACTATTTGTCGTCTGAGCATGCGGTTAATTATATTTAAACATACATGAAACTATACACATGTTTCATGCTTAAATTCACACATCCAATGAACGGGATACAAACATAAGGTTAGCACGTCACATCGGTTAGATCACATTATTGCGTTCTTGACCCTTGAGGGTTCTACCCTAATGGAGCTATTCCTTGATAGACGACACACACCCATTTAATTGGGTTATACTTAATTACCCATTATATCTGTACGGGGTTGATTTCGGAGATCAACATACACAACATAACAACATACTTCACATAATAACATGTATACAACTTAACACCGTTCTTCTTAGAGGACGTACACTTTACTTAGGATGTGCCGGAGGAATATGAGTCCAAGCACACCGTACACATTTACTTCACTTAGATGTGTCGGTCGTATCTAGGCCCGGTCACACCATACACAATTTCCCCCTAGCTCCAATAATGATGAGGTAGGTAAGCCTTGGTTAAGCTTGTGTGGTTGTAATCTAAGGAAGGAAAACAACCTTAACATAACAGTATTCCCCCTAGCCCCGAATAATAATCAAGGTAGGTAAGCTTTGGTTAAGCTCGTGGGTGATTGTAATCCAAGGAGGAAAACAACCATAACATAACGAGTGGGAGTTAATTTAATTATAGAGATCAACTCCCAAACAACGCTCACGACCGGAACCCGGATTCCTCACCCCCCCATAATATATACATATTAATTAGATGTTCCTTTATGGAACTTATCACATCATGACACCGTATGGTGTTATAAACTTGGTTAATCACACACAAGGGAGGTAACATCCCATTCGACAAACATGGACAACAACATTCGTTAAGTAACAATATACTAAACAAAGCCACACACAACCACAATATACAACTAACGCACGAATAGCCGTAGTTAGAACGTTCCCGTAGGTTGGGACGTTAAATCCGAATACCGATCTCTTATGTGATCCTAGAGTCGGTTAGCTACGGTGTAACACATAATTAAGGTTAAACGGTATCGGAATTATTTACGCCACATTAATGAATTACTATAAACTCATTTCATGCTTTATCTTACAAGGTGGCAACACATAGAAAAACAAGTTGGCATACAAGCCGGTGTAACCCGGTAGGACACAGGTTGCAAGAAAACCATACCTTACACCATGGGTTATCTACCGTGTTCCAGAGGATTTACTCCAATGCATCACACCTCACGCTCCCCGGGTAGTTTCCGAACAACTGGTATTATTATTAAAATGTTTTATTAACACAACTCTTACGGTATGTAACTTCTATTACTCCCGTACTTACCCAGTTATCCCGTTATTTCGGTTTAGCTTTGTGTACTTAAACTCACAACTTTCTCACATCCAACCTAACACTTGTTTACACTTTCTAAGGCCTTTACATGTCACCAAACAAGGCCTAAACATCATCTAAAACCATTACCATTCATCCCCCATGTTCTAGACACTTTAAAACACTTTATAGGCATTTTTAGGGGTGGCCCGGGACTTGGTCCATACCTTAAGTCCCGGACCAATCAAAGACTTGAGTTTCGGCCGTTTTTATGTAGTGGTCTGGGACCTTGTCCATCTCTCAAGTCCCGACCAAACCTGGCTGTGTACTCTCGGCAATAATTTGGGGGCGGTCCGGGACTTTGTCCAAGGACCAAGTCCCGGACCCGGCTAAAACCTGCTACATGTGTAATTTTTTAACCCCAAATCATCCCTTGATCCCCACTCAATCTTTCCCTAATCTTTCCACAAGTTTTACACATTTTAATACCTCAAATCATGCTCTAAACCACTCCAAATCCTTGGTTTAATCCACCCCCAATTCTTGCTCAAATTCAACAATCCAAATCCTCACATTTTGCAATTTGCACTCTTATGCATTTCTAACTCCTTCTTGCTTGTCTTTACCTCTTACCAAACTCACCAAAACCATCAATGACCATTACAAATCATTCCTACATAAATGCACTTCTAAAACCCACATTCACTCCTTGTTTCACAAGTTACTAGCACCAACTCTTTTTCTTGAAATTCCAAGTTAACAAGCATCATTATGCTACAGATTTTGCACTCTCTTATCTCCATTCTCCATCTACCATTATAAGGCTACTAATCCACTCGACTCAACACTATAAACACCTAGATTCTCCCATTCACCAAGCCATCATCAAAACACTCATTTTCTACTAAAATTTTGTCATAACCTCCCCATAAACCTTACACATCCATTTTCACCATTTCTCATCCTTTTCATTCCTAATCTAGCCATACCCCTTTAAGGGTCCTACCAGCACATAATAAATCCTCAAAGTCCATCAACAACAACAAAATCTCCAAAATCTCAATAAACCACAATATAAACACAACTCAAAACACTTGGCTCCAAGGCCCTTAATTCACAATCAATTTCACAAATCTCTCTAAAATCAACTAAACACAATTACAACATGTATTGAAATCCATAATTTGGGTTCATTAATTTATTTACCCATCCCCACTCTAAAACAATTACAACAAGGTTTAAGGTAGATTTCTTACCTTAATTTCACAAGTTTCTCCTTTAATTCTCCTCTTGTTCCTCCTCTTCCCAATTTCAGTCAAATAGGTGATGGAGTTACCAAACTCCATCCCAACATCCAAATCACACAAAAAGCACACAATTAAAATTCTAACCCTTAAGATAACACAATTTCAATGGAAGGTTTAGAACACCATAGTTAGGGTTTACCTTTTGGAGCTTTTTAAGAGGGGTTCTCACCCTTGAATCAAGAAGAGGATTATCCCACCATTGGAGGGTTGAATCAAAGCTCAAAATCAAGAAGAAAACAAGGTGTGAGAGAGGGCAAAAATCGGCCAGCTCTACAAGGTGGAGAAAATGAGGTTTTGATGGAGATTTTTACCTTGTTTGAAAGAGGAGACTCCAAGCTTCCTTTTGATGTCATTTTCTCTTCAAATGGGGAAAACCCATGTGGATGAACTTAACCATTTTCAGATTTTGAATAGAGAGGAAGATAGAGAATGATAAGGGGAGTTCGAATATGTAATTTATTTTCAATTTGGAGCTCAAATGGAGCTTGGGCATGAAGAGGAAGTGAGGAAGCCATTGTTGGCTGGTTGGAGAGCTCAAATCGGCAGCAAGGGAGGGAGGAACCGGCTGGGAGAAAGAGAGGGAAGAAAGAGAAAAGAAAGAAAGGAAATGAGAGGAGAGAGAGTGTGGGTGGGGGTATAAGTTACTTTTTCACTTTTTGCTTTTTGACTTATTTAATTAGTTAACTGGTCATGTGTGAGGGGCTGTCTCACTAATTAAAACCGGCCCACATGTATATATGTAAGTTGGAGCGTTTTTCGTCTTTTACAGAAAACGCTTGTATATTTACCCGGTTTTAGCACTATTCACTAACCGGGCCCGTTTTCCAGAATTTTCTCGTTTCTTTATTTTTAATGGTTATTAAGCTCCCATTAATGTTTATTTATAGTTATATAATCAACTATAATTTTTTTACGGGGTCGTTTGACTATTTAAAGTCATGTTTCGGGTTTTCTCGAAAAACGCTCTTTAAGACTCCGTTAGCGTTTTAACGCATTATTTGGATCCGTTTTCTTCTGGAATTTTTCCCACGTGTTCTTATTGTGTGATTAGGGTATAAAAATATATTTATAACCCTGGTGAAGTTTATATACCTCCTAAAATAATTAAATACGTCTTTTCACGTTTTGTGACTTTTACGCATTTTCTTTTTCTTTTTGGTTTTTATTTCTTCACCAATCATCTTAAGGACTTAACGAGTCTTAGAAAATCATAATTACACAATTAATTAACACATTAAGGTTTGGGTTATTTCAATCTACCCCCCTTAAAGAACTTCGTCCTCGAAGTTCACACTTCCCAAGCATCATTTGAATTAGAACACGAGGATTACTTGTAAAATAAAACTTCCATAACCCAACATACTTTACATCACAGCCTCGGACTTAACGGTTCGGGTAACATATCCACATCCATACATAACATAACATACTTATATGATAACCTCGGACTCAACGGTCCGGGTATCTTAACAACATTGTACTTGCATAACAACCTTCAGACTCTCAGGTCTGGGTAACATAACAACATATAGACTCATAGGTCGGGATAATATTTATACACATATCACACAACATGTCTTAGCATGTATAACAAACAGAAATACCTTTTCCATCTCTCCATGGGCTCGAGTCCCATGAAGAGTACATATACACTGTGATCCCGCAGAACCCGGTCGCGATGGACACCTTCTGGTCCCCGTTCCTTTGGGAGATCAAAACAATCACATACATTTTTAAAATATACTTCTCATGTCACCGGTCCGAAGACAAAGGCTCATACATCCTCAGCTCGTGAGCAAGTAATACAAAAATATTCTTTATGGGGTTAAGTAAAACAAATCCTTTATTGGAATGATATTAATTGAAAATCCTTTTTACAAGATCCGGTAAAATAAATCCTTCCCTGAAAATACCATTTAAGAATCTTGGAAATATTTATTGAAGTCTTGAAAACACCTATTGAAAGTTTGAAAACACCAATTTAAAATTCTTTTTGAAAACGCAATACAACTCCAAGTCCAATTGTGCTAACTGCATTTTGTTCTTAACGTGATTATTTGTGAACACTTATAGGGAGCTTCAAGAATCATCCAACCCTGATGTGATCAGCATCAGTGTTGAACTATCCTTCCACCCCAATTTGTGTTCGGCTTCCCTTGATCTCATGAAAATCAAGTTTCACCCTCCCACTTCAATTTCAAACAACAACTAATTCAAGCATATACCTTTTTATTTTTCTATCTTTTAATCCTTCTAGTCATAATCATACATCTCCCAGGGATAGAACTCCGTCATCAATCATCATCCAGATTCAACTTAATTCAAGTTATCTAGGGAATTTAATTCTCACTAGGTTCGATGTCGGTTTCATACCCCTTCATAAATCACAACTCTGTATATATACATATTTATATGTTTTTTTATCAAAATATAATACACAATATTACATTTAGTATCATATGAACATATCCTGTTGGGGTTTTAGTTCCCCGGAAGTTTCTTTACTCCCCACACTTGTACTCTCACACACAACTGTTAACAAAGTAGACACACTTATCACAATGGTATTCGCATCTTCTGTGCGCAGTTACCACAATTAAACCATGAATGAATGCGCATATTTATGTAACACACGCACCAATCATCAAACAAATTATTTTGTGCAATGCACAACATAGTTCACGTACGCTTGTACGGTAAAACACACTCAGCGGTTTTGCGCTCTACCCCCCTTAAAAGGGATTACGCCCACGTAATCAATCACTGAACATTGGTTTAAATGTTCTGCCGTCGTGAAGTGATTTAACTTCCACGCGGTCTGTTATATAATATGTTCTAGTTAGAGGATCTTAACGATATTGGTGGTTTAGTCCCTAAACCAAGAATTCTCATTGGAGTTTATTTAACTCATAACCGGTTTTGGTTCTGGCCTGTGGGGCTTCTAGGCATTAATAATTTGCCATTTACTCATATTCACTATGCACATTCAGTAGCTGAATCATTGGTTCACTAGTTACTGCTGCGCGACTCTGATAACGTTAGAGCTTAGTTTGCCCCATTCGTTATTGTTACTGTATTGTACAACTCCGACTTATCACCTTTATCTTGTGGAGAATGGTTTCTCAACCGACGCGTGGTATCTCTTACCGTGAGCGAATTCGGTGAGTTACAAGCATTCTATCCACTTCAATGATAGTTTACTGTGTATACCGCTATGTATTTCACGATGATTAACTAGATTTCTTCCGACTTACTGTCGGTTGAGGTTGAGCTACTACCTAATGTGTAGTGCTCTCTCGGTTATTTCCCACACTTGAGGTATATTCCATATCGATATTTGGTATTTCGTGTTACGGCAATCACTTATTGCTAATCATACCTCCACACTTGGTTCTATACAAGTACTCTTCATTTGTACGACCTTGCATTTCTATGCCTCGGTCCTTATAGCATTATAAGCCTCTTTCTACTTCTACCACAATTACCATTTTCCCAAATTCCTAACTATCTCACTCGATCATTATTGCGCAAGTGCAATACCAAAACACTCAGTCATACAGAGTGCAGAGGCGTAAACCCTTGGCAGTAAATCTCTTATGCGATTGCTATAGCTATTCATACTGTGTTTCACTGAGATTCTTATCACATAATATTGGCTACTGGCTTACTGCCTAGTTTATTTGCTATCACTTACCGTTGTATCTACACTGGGTTTAACTCATAGATGTGCTTAGTTGCCATATTATCGTTTAACAATTCTTATACAACGGTCGCTTATTGCGCACCGTATCCTTACTCATTATACTGCATCAGCTTACACTGCATCCGCTATTATATTAGCTTTTGCCACTACACTGTGTTTCGCCACTTATTTGGCTGATTGTTGAATACGCTATTCTTCGAGCCTTATGCTCCTTGAGCGTTGTTTACTCTACATTTAGCATCACACACCTATGGTGGTTGCTATTAGACTTATTACTCTTCCGGTCTCCACAACTGGTACAAACGCTTCTTTTTCATATGACAACTACTCATATCATTCTTGGGTAATAACAATATGGTCAATCCTTAACATATTTCCTAAACTTGGTTCACATAACTACCGCTCCCGTGGTTTCACCATATCGAGAGGTATCCCCACTCTTAAAGTAGTGGTTCGTTCTCCGCTCTATTCACTTGTACTACATAACTTTCGTCATCGATTAAATTTGCATAACACATTTGGTCTGTGGCTTATAAGCCTCATTGCCTCGAGCTCTGCTCACTATAGGCTATTCACACAAATTTTACTTCTCCGTACACCGTCACATGGTTTGGAGGTTGTATTGGACTCCCTGACAAGGTCATTGCATCACGCTTCCTTATATGGGATGCCCCTTAAGAATGTTTGTTTACCTCCTAACGACTTATGTTTAAACCGGGTATTAGTTTCAACTCCTATGTTTCTATCACGACACTTCGTTCAACCATTGTTGACCCAAACACCCTTCAGAATAGCTCCTGGGTGTTACTAGATTATGCCATTACATCTGGCTTGTATAAGTTTAGTTAATTACATCGCTTGCGTTCTTTACTGGGTTTACTATCCTCTTCTGTGAAGATCAATATTCCCTGGTGGTCTAGGTGATCATTCTGGGAGTTTCATCCCGTTCGTTGCACATTAACGTGTTCATATTAGGCATTGGCCTTACTATGTTTAAGCTGGGTATTCATCCCACTATCTTGTGTGTCCTTTACACTCTTGAGACATGTCAATTGTCTTTACTCATCAACTTGTGCTCCACACTTCATGACTCATAAACATTTCCTTGAAATGGATTCACTAATTCTTTTAGTCTCGTTAACTTAACTGGGTTCCTTTACTTCAACCATTCTTGGCAATTCGTTGCTCTTGTTTAACTTTTACTGCTGACCGTAGTATGGAGTCGACTACTTCCCGTGTTCCTGACTCCACTCGTATACATATGTGGGGTACCGTACTGATACATTGCTACTTACCCGACTAACCCATAAGAAGGTCTGTCAGGCCCACAAGCTCCTATCGGAGTGCAGTCGTCCCACATTTCAGTTAGTACACTCGTAGTGTCCGTCACACGCCTAGGTGAAGTATTCTGTTGTCAACTCCCTCATATCGTCCTATGATAATATGCATTCCGTGCTTCCCGAACTTAATCAAGGGAATTCTATCCACTGTTGTATTTAGTATGAACTCAATCCATTCCCTCGGGTTATCCGATTCCCGTCTGCGTATAACTGCGTATAACTTACCTACTGCGTGGCGCTGAGGCCGGTGTAGGTCTTCTGGTTTCGTTTTAAAGAGAATCTGAAGTCAATGAGAAAATTTGAGCTTAAAAGAAGGTTTGAAATAAACATGAGTTGGAAGAAAATTTAGGTGTGAAAACGGTTTGAAATAAATCTGGGTTTAGAAGAAAAACTGAGTTTAATAGCAAATTCTTCCTCGTATTTAAAATGTCTTCACGCTTTGACCAAGTCTAGCCTCCCGCTGACTGGTATATCTTCACATACAATGGTTAGGCCACTGAGCCCTTCCAGGTTTCACTCTTCAAATTCTTAGATTTTTGATTCTATAATCACTTCCTTCAACAATACGGTACCTTACTAGGTACTTTATAGCCATTAAAACTTTCCCGAATAGCCCCGTTATAGCAGCACTTGCCATAGCAAGTGCGCCATGCTGGCTGGCTATCGGTTCAACATGTGCTGGTTGTGATACTACTTGTGTCACTACCGTATTCGGTAGCCTTGTTGGCTCTTCCCTAATGTTCGTCCCCACGCATTTGTCGTGGTTACCGAGAATTGATTCTTGTTTAGGTACTACCTCGTAGTCCTATTGAAGTATGTTTCACCAATACTCCCATAGTGGTCTAAACTATGATAATCGGGTATTGCAGCCTCTTTGGCGCTGTAGGTTTGGAATCATCCAACCTTGACTAGTTCCTTAGTCGGTTACTATACCATTATCGGTATTACTTAACAATTATGGTTCTGTAGACATGTGTCTCGGGTTCGTTGCTCCTCCATTGACCGCCTCTGTGCACAGTTAGTGCTTTCTTTTCTTGTTGACTGGGTTTCCTCGACTGCTAGGCATGTCGACCCAAGTCGCCGGAAATTTCAGTCTCTTGTAGATAGGATTCTAAATCTTCCGCTATTAAGTGCGGGTAAAGGTGTTCAAACAGGTTCCGTCTCTGGGATTCTCAGTTCTTGGAATCTACCGCATGACAGGTTTTGGTTCTTACAGGAATAATTCATAACAGCCAGATAGGGTTTTCCCAAGTAAGAAAGGACTTTCATCTCCCTGGCGTTCTTTCCCGATTATAAAATAGGGTTTCTGGAGGGCGGGATGGATATTGTAGGTTTCCAGTACCCACTGGTAATTCCTAACTAGCGTATCTCTCATGCTATCACTCAACCCTTAACCCAAAGTACTAAAATCCTAACTCGGTACTTCCTAAGCTCGGTAATTCAGTCATCAGAGCGATACTTCGCTCTGATACCACTTTTTGTAACACCCCAACTAATAACACCACACTTAACCATTAATCGCAACAGAACTTACATCATCAACACTGACTAAATCAATGGGTGTTACATGTCGTTAGCCACCCACGTGGCTAACAACGCTACTACACAACATACAGTCTGATGGACAAGATTTCCGAGCACTACACTTTACATTTACAAATCCATTATAAACTGAATACAAATACATCTACAATCCAAACTGTACCGAGTCTAATATATTCCATTATCGATATCATGCTAAACTAAATAACCACCCATACATAAACAATTACCCCGTTCTACTGTCGAACGACTACCAGCTTCATTGTACCTGAAAAGTAATGGGGGCCCCCAAAGGGGGTCAGCACCTTTGCTGGCATGGTAATCGTGCAGCCCGCATGCTACTGGGCCACACACAACTATTTGTCGTCTGAGCATGCGGTTAATTATATTTAAACATACATGAAACTATACACATGTTTCATGCTTATAATTCACACATCCAATGAACGGGATACAAACATAAGGTTAGCACGTCACATCGGTTAGATCACATTATTGTGTTCTTGACCCTTGAGGGTTCTACCCTAATGGAGTTGTTCCTTGTTAGACGACACACACCCATTTAATCGGGTTATACTTAATTACCCCTTATATCTGTACGGGGTTGATTTCGGAGATTAACATACACAACATAACAACATACTTCACATAATAACATGTATACAACTTAACACCGTTCTTCTTAGAGGACGTACACTTTACTTAGGATGTGCCGGAGGAAATGTGAGTCCGAGCACACCGTACACATTTACTTCACTTAGATGTGTCGGCCGTAATATAGGCCCGGTCACACCATACACAATTTTCCCCTAGCACCAATAATGATGAGGTAGGTAAGCCTTGGTTAAGCATGTGGGTGGTTGTAATCTAAGGAAGGAAAACAACCTTAACATAACAGTATTCCCCCTAGCCCCGAATAATAATCAAGGTAGGTAAGCTTTGGTTAAGCTCGTGGGTGATTGTAATCCAAGGAGGAAAAACAACCATAACATAACAGAGTGGGAGTTAATTTAATTATAGAGATCCACTCCCAAACAACGCGCGTGACCGGAACGACCGAATTCCTCACCCCCCATAATATATACATATTAGTTAGAAGTTCCTTTATGGAATTTATCACATCATGAAACTGTATGGTGTTATAAACATGGTTAATCACACACAAGGGAGGTAACTGTTGGACAAAATAGTAGTTAAACTATCTTGCTAACTATGGGCAGTGTACCCAATCTGTGTAGTACAACACGGTCGTATCCATAGAGACTTCGCAACTATCTAATTAATTATCCAGTTTAGTAAATGTACAAGAAGATAATAAAAGTGCATAAAATGTAAATTGGGGGTTTAGCCGGAGGAAAGCTTGATTTGTTTAGGATCAGTGCAGAAATAATAAACAAAATAAAATAAAGTAAATGGATGGAAAAAGGTATCCTAGGATAGCGGGGGAATTTCCTAAATTACTTAAACAATTTTATAATCCTGTCCTAATTATTTATTGTCTATTAGAGTTAATAATTGTCAGTTACGAACTCTTAGTAATAGCCTCAGTATTTTCCTGCTCAATCCGGAGTGTAAATTCCAAGGTTTATTCCTTTGTGGTACCTTGACTATATCAAAATCATATGTTGATAGTTACCAATAAATGCAGTAGTTTGTCACGCTAAGCATTTAACAATATTTGCTGAAAGGAATTAAAACAAGTTTAATAAGTGAGACAGGTGATAAATATTTATTTAAGTAATATTAGGATCAAACCCCATCCTAGGATACGAATAAAATTCACTCAGACATTAACAGAAATAAAAAAAAAAGCAAAGATAGCCATTTTGTTGGAGACTGTGTTGGGCAAAATAGTAGTTAAACTATCTTGCTAACTATGGGCAGTGAACCCAATCTTTGTAGTACAACAAGGTCGTATCCACAGAGACTTCGCAATTATCTAATTAATTATCCAGTTTAGTTAATGTACAAAAAGATAAATAAAAATGCATAAAATATAAATTGGGGTTTAGCCAGAGGCAAGCTTGGTTTTTAGGATTAGTACAGAAATAATAAATACAGTAAAATAAAGTAAATGGATGGAAAAAGGTATCCTAGGATAGCGGGGGAATTTCCTAAATTACTTAAACAATTTTATAATCCTATCTCAAATATTTATTGCCTATTAGAGTTAATTTGTCAGTTACAAACTCCTATTAATAGTCTTAGTATTTTCCTGCTCAATCCGGAGTGTAAATACCAAGATTAATTCCTTTGTGGTACTTTGACTATCTCAAAATCATATATTGATAGCTACCAAATAAATGCAGTATTTTGTCAGAATAAGCATTTAACAATATTTGCTGAAAGGAATTAAAACAATTTAATACGTGAACAGGTGATAAATATTTATTTAAGTACAGACAATAATTATAATCCTAATTTGCTCTTATTTGTCTGTTTAAGAATTAATCTTGTGGCCTTCCTAAATCATAGATAAGGACAACTCTTAATTAAATCAATAGACATTTTACAATCAGAAAAAGTCTAAAATCATTAATTAGCTTTAAGTGAGAATTCTTTTTATAACAGCGATGGATTTTATCTGCTAATCAAGGAGATAATATCTAACGTTTTTCTCTCTTTGTGGTCTATTCTCAGATTTACAAAATCATTGAAATAAGAGAAACCGTAAAGGCATAAAAATGATCAGTTCTTAAGCATTTAATAATTTAGAGAGACAAAACAAATATTTATAAGCAAACTTGGTATTAATAATAAGTCTGAATTATTTAGGGTCAAACCCCATCCTAGGATACGAGTAAAATCACTCAGACATTAACAGTAATAAAAAGAAACAGAAATAGCCATTAATTTGGAGACTGCCGGCGGAGACTGGACTGCGATTCGCTTCTGCTCCAGCTCCCTTTTCTTCTGTTCTTCTTATCGTGTTTCTGCTTCGTGGTGGAATGAAGAATAAAACTAAAATGGAGAAGTGGGAGATAAGAGGATGGAATGGATCGTGGGAGTGAGCGATGGTTTATTTACTGGATGGGATGATACGTCTACTGCTTTGGATTGTGAGGAAGGGAATTGATTTATTTGAGCAGAGGGCGTGGGTTTATATAGAGAAAGGAAGAAGAGGAAGGAAGGAGAAAGGCTGGATCACGCGTGAAGATAAGGAGGTGCCAGTTGATTGCTCAATTGATTGCTCAATTGATTGCTCTCATTTATTGCAGGGGACAGAGCGTGCAGAGTAGATGGATAAGCAGACAGTGGACGAGTTGCAGAGAGTCGGCGAGGCAAGTTGGAGACGACGACGGGCGAAGAAGATAAGCTCGCTCGCGTCTCAGATCTGGAATTTTACACGCGTCCGCGTGGTGTCCTCCTGCTTGTCCGCCTCGTTTGTAGGCGGTTGCATTGTGCGAGGTGTGTCTCGTCCGCCTGCTTGTCCGCCTCGTTTGTAGGCGGTTGCAATTGTTTCTTGCGCGCGCGAGTTCTTACTCACG
Source organism: Limonium bicolor (assembly GCA_023374045.1). Classification (NCBI taxonomy): domain Eukaryota; kingdom Viridiplantae; phylum Streptophyta; class Magnoliopsida; order Caryophyllales; family Plumbaginaceae; genus Limonium; species Limonium bicolor. Next base: position 114,680,064 of record CM041780.1, read on the forward strand.
TCCGCCTCCAAAACCGCCTCCATACCATGCGGTTGCAATATGTGTTGACCTAATTTCCTTCCAACTTTGACTGGCTCTAGTTTCTTCGTTTGGACTCCGTTTTCTGAGCCGTTTGTGTCTACGCGTTCGTCTCTTTGTCTACTTCACTCCCAGCTTGGTTTTCCTCATGTTTAAACCAATAATTTCGTGAGATAAATAATAAAACATAAACTAGAGGAAAACTAACCGAAGTGGAGAAATGAGCAAGAAAAGTGCTAATATTATATATAAAATACACCTATAAATCATGCTCATTTGGACACTTATCAGACTGCTGGAAGAGACGGGAGTGCGACTCGCTTCTGCTCCAGCTCATTTTCTCTCTTCTTCTTATCGTGCTTCTGCTGTGTGGTGGAATGAAGAATAAAAATAAAATGGAGAAGTGGGTAAGAGGATGGAATGGATCGTAGGTGTGGAATGATGATAAACTGTGGTCTAATTTGGATTGAGAGGAAGGGATGATTTTTTGAGCAGAAGGAGCGTGTTTATATAGAGGCAGGGGAAGGTTGAAGATAGAGCTGGAGAGGAGACAGAACTGAGTGGAGAAAGAGCTGGATCACGCGTGAAAGGATTTACAGGATAAGGGAGGCGCCTGATGTTGTTAATGGAGCAGTTCGACATGTCTGTAGGCGCCGCAAAGGAAGAAGCAATTGGGGAAGACGGTCGGTGAACGAAACTAGTTGCATTAATTTCTGGATCTGCGTTGCATTTACACGCGTCCTTGTTTTGTCGGGCTATATTTGGGCGGACGTCTTAGTGTTGTCCGGCCTTTTTTCCCCGGACAGGCCACGGACACATTGTGTCCTGCTTCTGTCCGCCCCTTGTCCTGCCAAATTCCCACGGACACATTTCTTGTGTCCGGCCTTTGTTATGCGGACAAGACACGGACTGAACCACGTCCGGCCCTTGTCCGTCCCTAGTTCCGCGGACGTGTTGATATTCCTAGTTTTGTCTGGCCAAATATGCACGGACGTAACACGGACCATCATTTCTGCCGCGTCCGGCCTTCTGTCCGGCTGGTTGAGCGGACGCTTCTTTGCTCTGTCCGGCCTTTGTAGTGCGGTCAAGACACGGACGGCTCAAGCCCTGTCTGGCCTTTGTAATGCGGATGAGACACGGACGGAAGTCTGACTCGTTTTCTTTTACGAACTTTGACCGGCTCTAGATTCTTCGTTTGGACTCCATTTTCCGAGCCGTTTGCGCCTATGCGTTCGTCTCTTTGTCTACTTTGCTCATAGCTTGGTTTTTCCTCATGTTTAACCAATAAACTTGTGAGATAATCAATAAAACGTAAACTAGAGGAAAAACATACGATAAGTGAGAAATGAGCAAGAAAAGTGTTGATAATATATGAAATACACCCATAAAACATGCTCATTTAGACCTTATCACACCCCCCCACTTACCTTTTGCTTGTCCTCAAGCAAATCCATGTACCCAAGCAAGTAGGGAATGCTCAATACTAATAATATTATTATGAAAGGTAGGATAAACAGGTGAACAGTACATGATCTTTAAACTTTTCGAGGAGTGTGATCCATCAACTGCTGGTGGCACAGGTGTACTCAGGGTAAAAATAAAAATTAGAGTTTCGGGGTATGATTCGGAGTACTTTCGATGCTTCTTAGTTAAGGTGACTTTGAGAACTTTTACCATGGCCAACTTCTCTCAAGAATGGGCATTGAGGAGAAAACAAAGGAAAATAGATTTATGCATTTGTTTCACTTTTGCATAAGAGATGAGAAGATAATATGTAAGCATCAAGCTTTTATTTTAAGAACACTCAACTTTCTTTGTTGGTTATCAATGGTGTCTCGCAAGTCCCTTATTTGTTTTTTTTATTTTGACAGAGAAGCACCCCTTAGCAATCCCTAAGAGAGAAGACAGAAGAACCCTGAGCGATAAAAATCCAACCATTTCAGATCATTTGGTCATACCGCATAAAATGCTCCTCAAAAGCAATCAAAATTTTAAAATTTTTGTACCATTTATCCCACAATTCATAACAGTATTTATTCTTAAAGAGAACAACCCACATATAAAGGGTCCACGATATTGAATTTGGACAAACGCAAGATAAGCAGAGAGATTAAGCATTTAAGCATAAAATGTCGCCGAAAAGGGCACACTCCCCCACACTTAAATTGAACAATGTCCTCATTGTTCACCAGAAAACAGGGGAAAGTTTCAGAAGACCATTTCGGTAAGTAGATAAAATAGAGAAAACACAAAGGTCACAAATAAACATTTAAGCACATAAACGCTCCTCTACAGATTTTATTTAAATAAAAGCATAATTAAACAGACTGGTACTCCCCTGAGATTATTTTTGCTTGCGTTATAGGAGTTCCCCCACTTAAGCTTCAGCCTCAAGTAGTGTAGCTTGGTTGCGGTGTAGACATGAAGTTGCACCTGCATAAGACACTAGAAGCAACCATACTACAAACGGGGTTAAAAGTTAGTAAAATAAAATTTAAAGAGAACCTGAAAATTAAAAGAGCATAAAAGCATATAAATAAAAGTTCATCCGGGTTGCCTCCCGGGAAGCTGCCCTTCTTTAACGTCTTTGGCTAGACGCCTGCTTCGTTATCCTGGATCTAAAATATAAGTAGACAACAGCTCTGCCAGGAAAACGAAGTTGGCAGTAATTAAAAGCAAACCACCTGGATCAAAACAAAACGTTACTTCGGCAAATATAATAGGAAAATGAATACTCCACAAAACCTGGTGTTTGAGGAGGTACTGCCGGTAGCGTAGTTCTAACAGGAGACCAGGTGTGATTGGCTTTGCTTCCTCAAATTGGAAGATGTAAAAATCCTCCTCTTGTTGTTGAGGCTTATGGTAAGAGCCGTGATGGAAATGAACATCCATCAGAATTAAGTACCCTTAAAAAGAAACAAAAATTTATACACAAAAGGGGCAAATACGAAAATAAAAGAAAAACTAAATAGATAATAAACCAGATAGTTGGATCGAAGTCCCCGGCAACGGGGCCAAAAACTTGTTGGACAAAATAGTAGTTAAACTATCTTGCTAACTATGGGCAGTGTACCCAATCTTTGTAGTACAACAAGGTCGTATCCATAGAGACTTCGCAACTATCTAATTAATTATCCAGTTTAGTAAATGTACAAGAAGATAAATAAAAGTGCATAAAATGTAAATTGGGGGTTTAGCCGGAGGCAAGCTTGATTTGTTTAGGATCAGTGCAGAAATAATAAACACAATAAAATAAAGTAAATGGATGGAAAAAGGTATCCTAGGATAGCGGGGGAATTTCCTAAATTACTTAAACAATTTTATAATCTTGTCCTAATTATTTATTGTCTATTAGTTAATAATTGTCAGTTACGAACTCTTAGTAATAGCCTCAGTATTTTCCTGCTCAATCCGGAGTGTAAATTCCAAGGTTTATTCCTTTGTGGTACCTTGACTATCTCAAAATCATATGTTGATAGTTACCAAATAAATGCAGTAGTTTGTCACGCTAAGCATTTAACAATATTTGCTAAAAGGAATTAAAACAAGTTTAATAAGTGAAACAGGTGATAATATTTATTAAGTAATATTAGGATCAAACCCCATCCTAGGATACGAATAAAATTCACTCAGACATTAACAGAAATAAAAAAAAAAAGCAAAGATAGCCATTTTGTTGGAGATTGCTGGAAGAGACGGGAGTGCGACTCGCTTCTGCTCCAGCTCATTTTCTTCTCTTCTTCTTATCGTGCTTCTCTGCTGTGTGGTGGAATGAAGAATAAAAATAAAATGGAGAAGTGGGAGATAAGAGGATGGAATGGATCGTAGGTGTGGAACGATGATAAACTGTGGTCTAATTTGGATTGAGAGGAAGGGATGATTTATTTGAGCAGAAGGAGCGTGTTTATATAGGGCAGAGGAAGGTTGAAGATAGAGCTGGAGAGGAGACAGAACTGAGTGGAGAAAGAGCTGGATCATGCGTGAAAGGATTTACAGGATAAGGGAGGCGCCTGATGTTGTTAATGGAGCAGTTCGACATGTCTGTAGGCGCCGCAAAGGAAGAAGCAATTGGGGAAGACGGTCGGTGAACGAAACTAGTCGCGTTAATTTCTAGATCTGCGTTGCATTACACGCGTCCTTGTTTGTGTCCGGCTATACTTGGGCGGACGTCTTAGTGTTGTCCGGCCTTTTTTCCCACAGGCCACGGACACATTGTGTCCTGCTTCTGTCCGCCCCTTGTCCGGCCAAATTCCCACAGACACATTTTATGTGTCCGGCCTTTGTTATGCGGACAAGACACGGGCTGAACCACGTCCGGCCCTTGTCCGTCCCTGGTTCCGTGGACGTGTTGATATTCCTAGTTTTGTCCGGCCAAATATGCACGGACGTAACATGGACCATCATTTCTGCCGCGTCCGGCCTTCTGTCCGGCCCTGGTTGAGCGGACGCTTCTTTGCTCTGTCCGGCCTTTGTAGTGCGGTCAAGACACGGACGGCTCAAGCCCTGTCCGGCCTTTGTAATGCGGACGAGACACGGACGGAAGTCTGACTCGTTTTCTTTACGAACTTTGACCGGCTCTAGATTCTTCGTTTGGACTCTGTTTTCCGAGCCGTTTGCGCCTATGTGTTCGTCTCTTTGTCTACTTTGCTCATAGCTTGTTTTTTCTCATGTTTAACCAATAAATTTGTGAGATAATCAATAAAACATAAACTAGAGGAAAAACATACGATAAGTGAGAAATGAGCAAGAAAAGTGCTGATATAATATATGAAATACACCCATAAAACATGCTCATTTAGACACTTATCAGTAACATCCCATTCGACAAACATGGACAACAACATTCGTTAAGTAACAATATACTAAAAAAAGCCACACACATCACACACAACCACAATATACAACTAACGCACGGATAGCCGTAGTTAGAACGTTCCCGTAGGTTGGGACGTTAAATCCGAATACCGATCTTATGTGATCCTAGAGTCGGTTAGCTACGGTGTAACACATAATTAAGGTTAAACGGTATCAGAATTATTTACGCCACATTAATGAATTACTATAAACTCATTTCATGCTTTATCTTGCAAGGTGGCAAACACACAGAAAAACAAGTTGGCATACAAGCCGGTGTAACCCGGTAGGATACAGGTTGCAAGAAAACCAAACCTTACACCATGGGTTATCTACCGTGTTCCCGAGGATTTACACCAACGCATCCCCTCACGCTCCCCGGGTAGTTTCCGAACAACTGGTATTATTATTAAATTGTTTTATAAACACAACTCTTACGGTATGTAACTTCTATTACTCCCGTACTTACCCCGTTATCCCGTTATTTCGGTTTAACTTTGTGTACTTAAACTCATAACTTTCTCACATCCAACCTAACACTTGTTTACACTTTCTAAGGCCTTTACATGTCACCAAACAAGGCCTAAACATCATCTAAAACCATTACCATTCAATCCCCCATGTTCTAGACACTTTAAAACACTTTCTAGGCATTTTTAGGGGTGGTCCGGGACTTGGTCCATACCTTAAGTCCCGGACCAATCAAAGACTTGAGTTTCGGCCGTTTTTATGTAGTGTTCCGGGACCTTGTCCATCTCTCAAGTCCCGGACCAAACCTGGCTGTGTACTCTCGGTAATAATTTGGGGGCGGTCTGGGACTTTGTCCAAGGACCAAGTCCCGGACCCTGCTAAAACCTGCTACATGTGTAATTTTTCAACCCCAAATCATCCCTTAATCCCCACTCAATCATTCCCTAATCTTTCCACAAGTTTTCTACACATTTTAATACCTCAAAACATGCTCTAAACCACTCCAAATCCTTGGTTTAATCCACCACCCAATTCTTGCTCAAATTCAACAAATCCAAATCCTCACATTTTGCAATTTGCACTCTTATGCATTTCTAACTCCTTTTTGCTTGTGTTTACTCTTACCAAACTCACCAAAACCATCAATGACCATTACAAATCATTCCTACATAAATGCACTTCTAAAACCCACATTCACTCCTTGTTTCACAAGTTACTAGCACCAACTCTTTTTCTTGAAATTCCAAGTTACCAAGCATCATTATGCTACAGATTTTGCACTCTCTTATCTCCATTCTCCATCTACCATTATAAGGCTACTAATCCACTCGACTCAACACTATAAACACCTAGATTCTCCCATTCACCAAGCCATCATCAAACACTCATTTTCTACTAAAATTTTGTCATAACCTCCCCATAAACCTTACACATCCATTTTCACCATTTCTCATCCTTTTCATTCCTAATCTAGCCATACCCCTTTAAGGGTCCTACCAGCACATAATAAATCCTCAAAGTCCATCAACAACAACAAAATCTCCAAAATCTCAATAAACCACAATATAAACACAACTCAAAACACTTGGCTCCAAGGCCCTTAATTCACAATCAATTTCACAAATCTCTCTAAAATCAACTAAACACAATTCCAACATGTATTGAAATCCATAATTTGGGTTCATTAATTTATTTACCCATCCCCACTCTAACACAATTACAACAAAGTTTAAGGTAGATTTCTTACCTTAATTTCACAAGTTTCTCCTTAATTCTCCTCTTGCTCCTCCTCTTCCCAATTTCGGTCAAATAGGTGATGGAGTTACCAAACTCCATCCCAACATCCAAATCACACAAAAAGCACACGATTAAAATTCTAACCCTTAAGATAACACTATTTCAATGCAAGGTTTAGAACACCATAGTTAGGGTTTACATTTTTGGAGCTTTTAAGAGGGGTTTTCACCCTTGAATCAAGAAGGGGATTATTCCACCATTGGAGGGTTGAATCAAACCTCAAAATCAAGAAGAAAACAAGGTGTGAGAGAGGGCAAAAATCGGCCAGCTCTACAAGGTGGAGAAAAATGAGGTTTTTCATGGAGATTTTTACCTTGTTTGAAAAAGGAGACTCCAAGCTTCCTTTTGATGTCATTTTCTCTTCAAATGGGGAAAACCCATGTGGATGAATTTAACCATTTTCATATTTTGAAAAGAGAGGAAGATGGAGAATGATAAGGGGAGTTCGAATATGTAATTTATTTTCGATTTGGAGCTCAAATGGAGCTTGGGCATGAAGAGGAAGTGAGGAAGCCATTGTTGGCTGGTTGGAGAGCTCAAATCGGCAGCAAGGAGGAGGGAGGAACCGGCTGGGAGAAAGGGAGGGAGGAAAGAGAAAAGGAAGAAAGGAAATGAGAGGAGAGAGAGTGTGGGTGGGGGTATAAGTTACTTTTTCACTTTTTGCTTTTTGACTTATTTAATTAGTTAACTGGTCATGTATGAGGGGCTGTCTCACTAATTAAAACCGGCCCACATGTATATATGTAAGTTGGAGCGTTTTTCGTCTTTTACAGAAAACGCTCGTTTATTTACCCGGTTTTAGTACTATTCACTAACCGGGCCCGTTTTCCGGAATTTTCTCGTTTCTTTATTTTTAATGGTTATTAAGCTCCCATTAATGTTTATTTATAGTTATATAATCAACTATAATTTTTTTACGGGGTTGTTTGACTATTTAAAGTCATGTTTTCGGGTTTTCTCAAAAAACGCGCTTTAAGACTCCGTTAGCGTTTTAACGCATTATTTGGATCCGTTTTCTTCCGGAATTTTTCCCACATGTTCTTATTGTGTGATTAGGGTATAAAAATACATTTATAACCCTGGTGAAGGTTATATACCTCCTAAAATAATTAAATACGTGTTTTCATGTTTTGTGACTTTTACCCATTTTTTTTTCTTTTTGGTTTTTATTTCTTCACCAATGATCTTAAAGACTTAACGAGTCTTAGAAAATAATAATTACACAATTAATTAACACATTGAGGTTTGGGGTATTTCACTCTTCCTTTGATTTCTTTGTTCGATAACTAACACTCTGAGCTGCTTTTCATTTGTCTTAACATAGTAGTCATTATTCAGGCGCTTCTTCATCCTTGGAGACCCCTATTTACTTAGTTTTGTGTCATCCCTTGTTGCTCGTTCCCACACATTTACCGTGGTTGCCGAGACTTAACTTGTTTTAGGCACTACGTTGTAGTCCCATTGTAGTGTGCATCTCGTAGATGTTCTCGTAGTTGTCCCGAGCCATGTTGGCCAGGTATTGTAACCTCTTTGGCGTTATGGATTTGGAGTTAACCACTCCTGACTATTTCCTTAGTCGTTTGGCATACCGTTGGTGGTATTTTCTGACAGTTGCGGTTCCGTAGACTTGTGTCTCGGGTTTCGTTATTGCCCCTTTCTGCTTCGTTGCATAACTAGTGCTTTCCTTCTTATTGTTGTTTGGCCAGCCAGGCTCTCGTGACTGCTATGCATGTCGCCCATGCTGTTGTAAATTTCAGTCTCCTATGGTTAGGATTCTCATTCTACCGTTATTAAGTGCGAGTATCATTGTTCAAACGGGAACCGTCTCCAGGATTCGGGTACTTGGAATCTACCGTATGACAGGTTCCTTGTGTTCTTATAGAAGTACTGTTTAACTACCAGATCGGATCTCCCCGAGTAAGAGAGGTCTCTCCCTCTCTCTGGCGTTCTTTCCTGAGTTATAATATGGGGGTTATGGAGGGCGGGTTTGGTATTGTAGGTATCCAGATCACGCTGGAAGTTCCCATGTAGCGTATCTCTCACGCTATTACTCAACCCTTAGCCCTAGGTCTCTAGTTCCTAACTCGGTATTTCCGGTCATCAGAGCGATACTTCGCTCTGATACCACTTTTTGTAACACCCCTACCGCTAATCAAGCAATTACCTCGTAATCTATCTCGAGTACCAATGTCAAAGCAGTAGAAAATTCACTACAACCGGTGGGTGATACAATATCGTTAGTCACCCACGTGACTAACAAGGCCAAAACCAAATACAATAATACAATTACCATATCGGTCTGATGAACAAAGATACCGAGTACTCCATATCAAACAATACATTTCATTTCGTTCCTTAATCAATTCAAGTACATAAACAATTACATCCACAATTCGATTCTATACCGAGTATCTACAATCCTTAAACTGCCAACAACATTTCGGACTTACAATTCAACCATTACAATTACAATATTCCTTAATCAACTACCCATGCTTATACGGCCGTCCCCGTCCTACACTCAAACGGCATTCGGCTCCAACGTACCTGTAAAGTAAAAACGGTGCCCCAAGGGGCTCAGCATATTGCTGGTATGAAATTCGCATACCCAGCGTGCTAACGGGGGTACGCCGACTACTTTGTCGAGAACATGGGGTTCGTTTTAATTCAACAATCATGCTCGATAACAATACATTAATCATGCACAACAGCGCAAACATGCTCGCATTCAAAGATATTCAAACAAGGAATACAATTCACACGGATATCACATCAAGCTCGGTAAATTCATTTACCTTATTCTTAAACCTTGAGAAACCGTATCTCAAGTGAGTTTCATTCTCGTTAATCACCAACTTATCCATCCCAACCGGATAGTTTACTTGTCTCCTAGATCTTTAGATGCTCTCGGTCCCGATCTAGTTTCCTTAATTATTCTACTCTTGAATAATTTTAGGTTAAGCCTCATAGGCCTCCGGGCAGAGACATATATAGGTCTCACCACCTAGCTTTTATAATCTCAATACGGGATTAGAAACATTCCCTCATGTTTCCTCTTTCCTATCCCATAATACCCAGCTTACCTCTTTAGACGGGTAAGCTCTGCCAGTCTCACTCCAATCGGGCACCACTATGTGGCACACGGCCCCGCAGGGCACCACTATGTGGCACACGGCCCGGTAACAAGGGAGTTCGACCATGGATTCGGAAACAAACACTCTGTTGTTTCCTTTTCCTTGCACGTGTGACTCACAATCCCCCTAACCCAACTCTTGGGTTAGTAATAATACATACTCACATATATAATTATGTATTAGTCAGTAGCATCCCTCTCGATGTCATCTCACAACTTAGGAGGTTTTCCTAATTCGTTGTGTTCACCGATTTATGGGTAACCCCTACACTTCCATTCACTTAAAAGTTACAGTTATTTTCTTACTTTGAGTCGGATCCCCGTATGGGAGGCTGACTAATCATAAAAGGGAGTTCATTAATCCCGTTTAACACTCATCAAGTTTTGGGAGAGTTCGCACTGTTGAGTTTATCTTGTTCTCTAATCGAGAATTTTTATGTGTTCCACAAGTTTAAATCGTTTCATGTTTCGACTCTTTCTACGAGTCGCTAACCAAACATTACTCATATACGAGTCGGTCTACAACACTAAGTTAAACAACACAATCAACAAGGATACTTAGCACATGCAACATGCATCAAGATATACATCAAAAGCAATAAATCATTTTCATACTTTTATCTTGATTAGGTAGGCATACAAGCAAACAGCACACAAATCAATGTAATCCCAGTAGCATACGGGGCTTGAGAAAATCATACCTTACACCATGGGCTACTCTACCATGTCACCTTACGTTCCTCGGTTCACACTTGGTCCTCTGATAATGTTTCAAACATTTCTATTAATATCAAGTTCATACGGTACGTAAACTTATTACCCCCGTACTTACCCCGTTATCCCGTTATCTTAGGTTTACTCAAGTGTACTTAAGTCTCTGAACTTCCTCACTCGCTTCTAGCACTTGTTTATACTCCTTAGGACCTTTAAATGTCACCAAACAAGGCCTAAACAACATCTAAAACCATTACCAATTAATCCCCCCATCATTTAAGCACTTTAAAACACTCTCGGCTAAATTTTGTGCTTGGTCCGGGTCCCTAGTCCCAGACCAATACATTACTTGACTTTCGGCACATTTTAACACTTGGTCCGGGTACTGATTCGGGTCTCTAGTCCCCGACCACTACATTTCTCAACCTTCGGGGCATTTTTCGTGTTGGTCCGGGACTTGGTCTGGCCCCTAAGTCCCGGACCCTGCTAAAATGTAAATTTTCAGCCCCAATTCCAACCTTAATCCACTCTCATTCATTTCCTAATCTTTCCACATGTTTTATACTTTTAAACACCCTAAACACTCCTTAAGAACTCCTTAAACCATTGGTCAAATTCATTACCCAATTCTTGTTCAATTCCACAAATTTCAATTCTCACATTTTGCATTTTGCACACTAATGATCTAAAAACATTTCCATGAAAGTTTGCACTTCTACCATTCATTACCAATTCATCTCATGACCATAACCATTCATTCCTAGTTATTTGCACTTCATTGCTCAAGTTCAAACCTTCAGTTTCAAAGCCACACACACTAGGTCTTTTTCTAGAAATTCAAGACACTAAAACATCCATTTTGCTACAAATTTTGCTCACTACTTAAGTCACCTCTAAAATAGCTCCTAGGTGGTTAACTAACCAAATTGGTTTCTCTCCAAACACCTTGTTAACCCTTGGTCATTCCTTACTTATGACATCTCTTAAAACACCATAATTTCTACCAAAATTCTGCCACGGTTCACCTACAATTCTAACATGCCCAAATGCATTATTTTCACTTCCTAAAACAATTTAAATTAGCCATACCCAATATTGGGCACTAACAGCACACAAAATTCATCCAAAAATTCCATCAATCACAATATAGTGCATTAACTTAAATGCTTGGCTCTTAGGCTCTTAAATCAACATAATTTAAACAACCAAACTCTCACTAGCTCAATGGCATTATTAGTATCTTCTCAGTTCATTTTAAACCTAAATAAATCCCATCTAAATATAATTCTCAATGGATACTAAATACAAGGTTTAAGGTCGAGCATTTACCTTAATTTTCCATTTCTTTTCTTCTCATTTCTCTTCCTCTTTCTCTTGCTTGGAACCGGCCAAGAGGTGTGTATCCCTTGATAACATCTAACCAACATTCCAATATGGATAATGAGTACTAAGTACACACCTAGACTCATTGAAACTACCCTAGAACATTAAGGGGTGCTTAGTGCACTAAAATGAGAAATTTACTTTGGAGCCCTAGGATGGTTTTATGTGGGGAATTAAGACCAATTTCCCACCAGCTTTTGAAGCTTGAAATTGTGCTCATACAAGAAAAGAAACAGGGCACATGAGCAGCCCAAAATCGACCAGTATAAGGAATGAGGAAAAATGAGTTTTCTTAGATTTTTCTTACCTCAAACCAAAGGGGAGATGAACTAGCTCCTTAGAAACTGATTTTCTCTTCAAATGGGATATACCCATGGAGGTCAACTTCAACCTTTGATGATTTGGAAAGAGGGAAATGAAGCCCTTGAGGAGAGGAACACAAATATGTGATTTGTTTTTTATTTGGAGCTTTAATGTGGCTTGGGCAAGCTTGGGAAAGAGGGCTTCCATGGAAGGAGCTCAAAACCATTCAAGAGGAAGAAAAAGGGGAGAAAAACGGCAGAGAGAGGGAGAGTTCAGATGGAAAGGAAGAAAGTGAAGAGAGAAGAAAAGAAAAGTAAATAAGTACTTTTCACTTTTTTCCCTTTTGACTTATTTGCTTCTCCTCTCCACAATGGGAGTCATCTTGGCTTAAAAATGCTGAGTCATCCCTTTTTAAAACCGGCCCCCTCTAATATCAGGCAAGGGAATTTTAGTCTTTCACAAGAAACGCTCGTTAATTTCCCGGTTTTAGCACTATTCACTAGCCGGGCACGTTTTCCGGATTTTCCCGTTTCTTTAATTTTAATGGTTCTTAAGCTTCCATTAATATTTAATTATAGTTATATAGTCAACCATAATTTTTACGGGTCTCTTTGACCATTTAAAGTCACGTTTTCGGGTTTTTCCGAAAACGTGCTCTAAAACTCCGTTAGCGTTTTAACCCATTATTTGGATCCATTTTCTTCGGAAATTGTTCCCACATACTATTTAGGCCTAATTAAGCCCTAGGAATCCATTTAGGACCCTAACCGAGGTTACTTAACTCCTACAGTTGTGTAACGCTCATTTCTACATTTTACACTTTTTAAGCGTTTTCTCTTTTCTTTTGGTTTTATTTTCTGCACCAATATTCTTTAGGCACTATTAGTCCTCTACAATTCATATTAGAATAATTTAATCACCATTTTTAGGTTCAGGGTATTTCACTGCCATTTTTCTTCAACGCTCCATAGCATCTCTCAATGACACTTCTTAACGACGAGTGAACTCTATTGAAGTACTCCTTTCATATCGTAGATGGAGCACCTCTAAATTGAGTGGGGTGGTACTTGTTACTAAAGTATGGTGCCATCACACCATTACAATTTCCGTATCCCATATCACTTAAGTAATACTTTCCTACAAAGCACAATTTTTTGTTACTCATTTTTAACACAAACGTATTATTGATAGTCTAGTAACACACAAGTATCATACCTGGTGGTGGTTCACGGAAGCACATGTCAAGGTCGAATCGTGCATCGTGAAAGACACGTGCATCATCATCGATCCCTCACATCCTGTAAGCACAACTGTGAATAACATTTGAAGTCACACACCCCCATCACGTTCACTGTTGGGATAACGCTCCTACCACGGTACTCCAACTACAATGCTCCTGGAATAACGACACCATTCAACGCTCCAATGGTGTTTTGCATAATTAATACACGCCAACTTATAACATTTAATTGGAAATTAGCTCAAAACACGTACTATAATGAGGCAAGGAATCTAATACCTTAAAGTATGGGTCGTAACAAGAGTCCCCATCAAGCTTTAGATGAATCATAGCCCATTCCTGACGATTAGACTTTACGTAGTCATGGCCGAACGCCCACATCAAACCCAATACCCCTTAAAGTGGTGGATAACAGTCTCTAGACATAGGCTGAATCTCTCACACGTGTCTCTGTTCGATGCTTTGTGTCCTAGTATATGCAAGAACATCGTAATGTCAACCTGAATGCTGATGTGTTGTGTGCGCTGCAGGCTGCAGCCCATACCTTACTTCCATTAGCTCACACAAACGGAGGAACTAATTCTTATCCATCCTTAATGTGTTATGAATTCATTTTAGGTTGCTCTTGAGCAGTGCATTCACCCACATTTCCCCCGGTAAATTAATTGTCATATGCATAGGAATAGGTAGGGGGAATGTTTGTCGGTGTGATGTTTGTAGTAATGTGCCTGCATCAATCATGTTCTGTGCATCTTAGTGAAACCCTTTAATGCGGTTGCAAATTGTAAGAACGCTTGTGGATCGTTCATTATACGGTCAATGAAGTCTTCGTCAGCCATGATCACTATAAAAGGAATTCCACATTTTACTATAATAAAAATAATTCATATCTCTCCATCGGAACAACAAGGCCGTTATGCTCATTAAAACTTGTTGAAGAGATGAAATAGAACCAAGGTATATCTTTTTTATCAGAGGTTGAATCGATCATCAGAAGAAGAATTAGGTCAAAAATTAGGATACATTTTGGTAAAATAAAACTTCCATCAAAGAGAAGCAATGAAAGGCTTTCATAAAAATTCTCGTAGAATCGAGAATGAAGTTTTCATTTTGTACATGCCAGGTCATGAATTAGTAAATGCATCCAATCTCCAAAAAAATCCCAATTATTTAGAACTTTCTATTTTTGAAATGGAATATTTACGGAATCCCCACGAATAGGATCCAATGATATTCCATGGTATTTACATGAGATTCCTCTTGCTTATTCTTAAGCAAGTCCTCGAGAGGGCTTAGTTGATCCATGTCATCAAGGAATGTAGAACAACAATCAACATACAGGAGGTAGGCGCCAAAACTACATACACATGTAGTTATATAATACAAGATCTCAAAATGATGCGCATATATCTAGTTTTAGGAAAAATAAAGTCCATTGTCTAAAGAAAAATACAACTTATACAAGCTGATGTAGTTCTACAAATAAACACAATGTGATTGATGACAGACTGGCTGTCGTTGGTGCTATCGTGGTGGAAGAAAGGCCGATAACTATCGAGTTCTCCTTCAGTATCATTGACGTCTGATGTGGGGAGAGGAGTATGTATGTTGAACTTCTTTTTTCCCTTCATCTCATCGTCCCCGAACACTAGCTGGAGGTAATCCTCTTCTTCAGGGTAAAGCCCCAAGTCCTGAAGCGCATGAACGAGCTATCCTATAAAATAAAAACTATTAGTCGTGTTCAAAGGAAAAAACTTTTAACAATGTTAATTAATGTTTTGTATTTACCGCTATCTTGGCGTCCCACCACTTATTGTCAGTGTCAATGGTACGCTTGATAGCACACCACCCAAGGCCTGTAGTACCTTTACCCTTCAGCCTTTTCCAATCTGACCACTGCTTCTTTAGTCCATCCATATTGGGCTTGAAATTAGCGTAAGTGTAGTACATTTTGAAAACTTTGTTGAATTCCTCCTCTACCTTGGACCATCGGATGTTTCTGTTGACTACCTCGCCATTTCGCCTAAAGGAATGCACATGGTGTCTACCCATAAGTGCAATCAAGAAACTAGTTCATTCATTATCCCACGTGACACTGGTTCGACTGCTCTCACCTTTAACTATTTATTTCCCTTCTTTCCCTTAGTTGTCTTTTTGTGTTATTCAGTGGCCCCGTCTATAATTAGATAAAATTGCAATTTAATTTAGAAACCGTATAATAAGTCAATTACCAATGTCGGTTGGTCAAATAAACTTAAACAATTTAAATATTAAGATGTGCGTAAAGTGTAATTTGAAATGTTAATAATTTCAAAACTTCTATAAGTAATACAACGTTATAATAACGAATGTACATTTACAAATTTTGAATCTGTACAATTAGTAAAGAACTTCATTGTACTAATATAATCCTAATTGTTAGTCGCCCGCCACGTCACGCGCCACCACCCCATCATTGTTCCGCCTTCTCTTAAGATCTATAGACTGTTGCTGATGTCGTTCGTTTCCATCGTTTCGTCACCAGGCGTTAACTTAGAACAAATGATTTTTTTGCATATGTAAAGCTTGGAGTAATTTTGTCCTCTTCGTCGCTTTTTTTTGTTATTCGGGACTATTCAGCTCAGAATGTATTTTCCCTCATCATCGTTGAGCGGACAAGTGTACACACTCAACGACCACTTGTGAAGTATGGAACAACTATACCTATAACTACCGCAACACTAGTACAAAACAGGCCTACCGCAGCGCCCCTATTGCAGCGGTTGTAAGAGGAACCGCTGAAATTGGATGTTTTAAAATTTTTGTGTCACCTACCGCAGCGGTTCCTAGCTAACAACCGCTACGGTAGGTGACGTGAAAATTTTAAAACGTCCTATTGCAGCGGTTCCTCTTACAACCGCTGCAATTGGGGCACCGCGGTAGGTAGGTCGATTTTTTCAAAAAAAAAATCCCGCTTATTCTTTTAAAAATTTCACTATCCCGCGTTTTTAATAGCCTATTGCAGCGGTTGTTAACTAGGAACCGCTGCAGTAGGTAGGTCGATTTTTTTAAAAAAAAATCCTGCTTATTTTTTAAAAAAATTTCACTATCCCACTTTTTTTTAAGCCTATTGCAGTGGTTGTTAGCTAGGAACACTAGTACAAAATAGACCTATTGCAGCGGTTGTTTTGGGTCTATCGCAGCGGTTCTAGAACCGCTGTGATGAGGTGCGCTGCGATAGGGTCTCGACCTATCTCAGCGGTTTTTGAACCACTGCGGTAGGTTACCTATGGCAGCGGTTCCTAGCTAACAACCGCTGCCATAGGTGGGCTTCTGGGAAAAAACAAGCCTATGGCAGCGGTTCCTAGCTAACAACCGCTGCCATAGGTGGGCTTCTGAAAAAAAAAACATGCCTATTGCAGCGGTTGTTAGCTAGGAACCGCTGCCATAGGTTTTTTTGTTAAAAAAATCTGCTTCATCTTCTTCCTCGCGCAGCCATTCACCAGTTCAGAATCGGCGCAAAATATGTTCCTTTTTTCACCAGATCAAGTTGCAAAATTACCGTGAGGCGCACAACATGTTCCTTGTTCTCCAAACCTGTTGCAAAATTACCGTGAGATGAGAATACAGGGGCGCAACCCTTGTTCCTCGTCCACCATCCAGATTTGTAGAATTACAGTAAAAGAGGTGTAGATATGAAAAGAGAAAGAGGCACATAGCATATATGTTCTTGTTCGCCAGTTAGGGTTGCAAAATTACCGCGTGAGAATATTAATGGAGGCGCAGAGCATCTTGTTCTCAATTAGGGTTACAAAATTACCGAAGTAAAGATAAGTTCGAGCATATTACCATGAGGGAAGAGAAGAAGTAAATGAGTGAAAGAAGAAGAGCGCAGAGCATGCGTACCTTGTTCGCCATCACCGTGAGTGAAGAGAAGAAGAGAGCGCAGAGTTGTTCCTTGTTCGTCGCGGCCATAAGAAGGAGAGCGCAGAGCATAATTAACGTCAGTTAACAGAGGAGAAACTTTTATATTAAAACAAAAAGTCTATTGCAGCGGTTCCTAGTGTGAGCCTCGATTTTAAACCCTATCCTATGTTGATTAAAGTTGATTAGGATCTAAACGGGTTTTAGGTCCACTTATAACCTAAGATTAATAACTATGTCACATAACAATAATTATTAAAACCTAAGCTAGCTCACTGGAACCTATTATGAGTCGCCACCTAATTTTGACCTAGATTAAATTAGGAAAGGAGAGTTCGGGTTCGGGGGCTTGATATTCGACTTATTTAGGGTTCAATTACTTTCACTACCCCTCCTAGGTCGTTTTTTCTACTTAGTTTATTTACGGCTTATTACGAGTTGTTTTAACCTAAGTGCGCGAGCTTCTGTTTTTTTTTGTTTTTAACATTTTTTGACAGAGAATTAAAGTGAAATTAAAAGCTACCTAAACTAGGGTTTCGGAGGCAGAATTAGGTCAAATTTTGATTACGTCCGTAGCCACGGACCAAACGTCCGAGACCACGGACCCCAGTTAACCTAAATATACAGAAAAGTCGAAATTAAAGGAAAACAAGAATTTGCAAGGTCCGGGGCCACGGACAGGATGTCCGTGGGCCCGGACATTATTAGAAAAACCTAAATTTTGAATTTTTAAAATCCCGCCGCCGTCCGTGGGTGTCCGTGGTCTCGGACAACGCGTCCGAGGTCCCGGACCATAGGTCCGAGGTCACGGACCACCCACGGACGGGGGTTTTCAGAAGGTTCCCGAGGGTGTTTTGAGCTCAAATTTTATGGGTGTGTAGCCTGAAAGATGTACAAGACGTTAGTGATTGAAAGTTTTCAATTTGAATTCGAATTAAGCACGAAACTTAGCAAACAAGTTATCTGACAGAGGCTTAAATAAACAGCAATACAGAAGCCTACGAAGGTTAGTTTGAGCCCAAATTTTGAGGCAAGACAGATAATACCGTGGTGAATCAGGGAAGTGGAGTTTCTACCTGTTTTACCTTCGGATTCACAACGTTTCTTCACACCGGGACTCGTCGAGTGCTCCGTTGATGGCAGACCCGAGAGGATTTCGACCCAAACTTCTGGTTGTTGGTTGTTCTTGCTGTTCTTCACGTTTTAGAGGTGTTTTTGTGAGGTTTTGATGGTTATTGGTGCTTTGGGGATTGGAAAACGTGTTTAGATGGTGATTTCGGGGGATTTTCAGTATGATTTGGGTGGCCGGGTGTTGGAAAACGTGAGAGAGAGAGAGGAGGCCGTGTTTTCTGACTCTCTAGGGTTCTTCAGCATGTGAGGTTCTGATTTTATCCAAAAACCTATCCCCTTATATAGACTTCCTTAAAGATAAAGAGAATCTAGTAAAAGTAAGATTTTTCGATATTTTAACTAAGCAACTTCCCAAAGGAATTTTGCCATGAAATTTTAACCACATGTCAAGGATGGATATTATGAATTTTCTGAGGTGGAAACGAATTTTTTAAATGCTGGAGCATTTTTAAATTGAATTTCTCGTCAGGTTCAGTCAGAAATTGCTAGAAAATTATTGGAAATTCGAAAAATCAAAATTCCAACGCCATTATGCTTAAAATGTCATCCTCTATCATGGGTTAAAATATCAAAGCATTTCGAGCTGATTTGGGCACCCTTTGGAGGAGAGAGAAAGCCTATAGGGGTCTTAGGAGCCCTTAAAGATTACCAAAACGCCCCTGACAATGACGAAACTGCTCCTCAGGCCCTGGAACACGCCGATCGAGCCGGAATCCCTCATTACCCGATTAAATATCCCTCACGACACCAAAACCCTACAGACCTTAACCAGGGGGTCAAAATTTTGGGTATAACAGATTGCCCCCCGTCAACTGGACTTTGTAACGAATGTGAAAAGTCTGGTTGATGCTTGAGTGGTGCCCCAAAATTTTGGACCCCACAGAATCCTCCACGCTGTATGAAACCAGGTTAACGATGCCCAGCTACTCGAAGGCGCTAACTTCCAAAGCTACAAAGCATTGTCGAGCTATTCTGAGGCGCTGACTACCTAAAATAAAAGCATTGTCGAGCTATTCTAAGGCGCTGACTGCCTAAAATACAAAGCATTGTCGAGCTATTCTAAGGCGCTGACTACCTAAAATGATGAAAATGATGTCAAGCTATTCTAAGGCGTTGACTACCTGAAATGATGAAAATGATGTCAAGCTATTCTAAGGCGTTGACTACCTGAAATGATGATATGCTGTCGAGCTATTCTAAGGCGCTGACTGCCTAGGGTGATGATAACTGGATGCAAATGCAAGAATGCTGAAATGCTAATGATGCAAATGATGCTGATGCTGGTGATAATGCCGATGGTGTTGATGATGTTGATGATGTTGATGATGCTGATGATGCTCGGATGCTTCTGGGGGACCGAAACCCATGCCGATGCTCCTGGCTGGACCCAATGTGGACTTATTGCCATCGCCCCCCAAGCCGGTGTGCAGGGATAACTCCTGGTAAAAACCCTGGGGACTTATTGCCTTTGCCCACCATTCGTTGATCCCAAAAATAAGTTGACATCGCAAAAGGAGGATTTATTGCCATCACCTCGCCAACTTTCTGTCGCCAGGTCTTATGACGCGCCTGGGTAATGCAGCTAGGTCTTATACTAGCCTAATGAATGAGAGGAATGCAACTGAGATGTCTACATATGTAATCTTACTATACTAGCCTAGGTAATGCAACTAGGTCTTATACGAGCCTAAGGGAATGCAACTAGGTCTTATGACGAGCCTAAGGATGGTTCTAGGTCTTATGACGAGCCTAAGGGATGCTAGGTCTTATGACGAGCCTAAAGGTGGGATCTAGGTCTTATGACGGCCTAAAGGTGGATCTAGGTCTTATGACGAGCCTAAGGGATCTAGGTCTTATGACGAGCCTAAAGGTTGATCTAGGTCTTATGACGAGCCTAAAGGTTGGATCTAGGTCTTATGACGGCCTAAAGGTTGAATCTAAGTGAACGTGAGTAAGATGTATGATGGGTCTAAACAGATGTAGAAGGATTAGGGTTTATGTCAAACCTGGAAACGGTGGGGCTCAAGACGGGCCTGCGGGTGTTTGAGTTGTGAAGGTAGGGCTTAGGACGGGCCTGCAGATGTCTGAGTGTGAAGGTAGGACGGGCCTGAGGGAATTTGATGTGGAGGTAGGGCTTAGGACGGGCCTGGATTTGATGTGGAGGTAGGGCTTAGGACGGGCCTGTGAAATTTGATGTGGAGGTAGGGCTTAGGACGGGCCTGTGATATGAGGAGGGTTTGATCCTTTGGATTTTGGATTTTTGGGACTCAATCAGTGTCATTGTTGCAATTGTTGGGACCAACAATTGCCCCCAGTATTTTTCCTTAAGGCAATCCGAGTTTTTTAGGATTTTATGGCAATCGATCGGAACGATCGATTGCCCCCAGTATTTTCTTTGATTAACTGCACAAAACAAGTCTCACTCTCACAAGGTCAGGGTTTATCTCGATGTGGTGCTTTCTATCTACACTCAAAGTATTTGATGCTTGCGCTCGTACTCTCCTTTTGGGTCAAGACATCTCAACCATTGAATTTGACATTTGTTCGATTGCGTTCAACCTGTTACTTTCACGTGATTGGATACACAACTACTAAGTCGGAAGTCTTTTGAGCTTATAACATGGCTATAGGGTGTAATGAAAGACAATGGGACGATGGAGGAATGTTCAGGATATGTGGAGCTATAAGGGTGACCAAAGCTGCAACTTGCCGTCTCTCGGACTTGCTTCTTTGTCCTGAAGTCGTTTGGCTACTTCGTGATGACTTCGCTTACGAGCTTGGAACTCTGGATTTTTGAATTGTTCCTTGCATCCTTTCTCCTTCTTCCAATTTTGATTTCTTCAAGGCTTTTCAGGTTTGCCTTTCTTTGATTTTCTTTCCTTCGGGGTTCTTGTGTTTCCCGGTTTTGAACTTTGAGAGCTGTTTTGATGCTAGCTCATTTGGATCCTGTGTCACTTTGGGACCATTTGCGGATCGCTTTGTCATGCTGGTAGCGGTTTTGCTTCTTTGGAGTTGTGAAGTTGTTGTTCAAAAGTCGGGCTCCTTGCTTCCTTTGGTCACCGGGTCGGTTATTCATCATTGGCGGGCTTGTTTGTGGAGCCTATAGTGTTGTAAAAGAGGTCATATATGAAAAGCTCAGCGGGGGTGCCTAGGGTTTAATGAGGGTTCACAGCTTTTGGCTGTGTGGTGCTGTACCTAGGTGCTTCGTCATCCCTAATAGTTGTGTATCCGTTCTTTGTTACTTTTCACAGGTTTAAGCGTAAATTTACAAATTATCTCCTTCGATCGGAGTCATGCCGTTCCCTCACCTTTGGATGTGACCTCTCTGGAGCGTGTAAAAATGACACGCTCTTTCGCTCTTGGTTTTACCGCTCAAGGCACTCTCGCGAAACGTTCACTCAGAGACTTGTTTGCGCATTTAAACAAAAGAAATAAACATTATCGCTCCTTAACTCAGATTGCCCCCAGTATCGTTGTGGGGTTTTTTTCTCGACAAGCCTTTTGAGTACCCAAGTTATTTTGAGGAGGGGTGATTACAGTGTGAGGATGGTGGTGAGTAGTGATGGGGCGATTGTTAAGTGATTTATTTTTCCTGTTTCAAAAACCTCTTCCAGTTTAGACTTTGGTGAAGTGACGGAGAGATAAAGTGATAGGACACATGGGTGAAATGACTTGTTTTTTACCTTGTTTTGACGGCAAAGACGCATAACTAACTTGTGATAGTGGACAACGATTTCCTATATGCAAGAGTTTTCTCGGATAACATGAAATAAAACATGCAACAAGTGTCAAGGCACAAAGTCACCAAAAGAAAAACTCATGTCTGACAATACAAACGAAAAGGACATGAAACATCTAGAGAAAATTCAAAGTCCTAAAACTACTGCTCTGGAGGAGGTGGACGTGGGAAGACTGAATACATGTGAGCCATGAAAGCATCCATGCGACCCTCCATGCGCACCTGCCTACGCTCCATGCGACCCTGGGTGATGTGGAGAGACTGGATATCCCTCTGCAAGCTCTCAAGTGTGGCTGGCTGTGGTGACGGAGCGGGTAAGGCGTAGTATGAGGAAAGTGGTACAGGGTACTCAGTACCCATGTAACTCGGTCCCTCACCCTGGTAGGTGTGTCCTCCTGACGGGTCCTCGTGGTGTGGGATGTCCTCAGGCTGGTGCCTGCTGCCTCTGCCTGGGCCGGACTGGTCTCTGAGAGAAGACTCTGGCCTGCTGCGGGAAAGCCCAACCCTGATCGGCTGAGTAGCCAAGGGACCTCAGCATCTCCATGGTGTAGGTGGGATACAAGGCTCCCAATCATCATTCCCCATCGGGACCCGCGCGCACTCGCATAGCCACTGAATGAAACTCGGGTAAACCAAAGCGTGGCGACCAGCCCGGGCTGCTATCATCAGGTGGTCTCTCATCAGGACAGACGCGGGATCAAGCCCTCCTCTGAGTCGGTGGATGCTGAATGTACCTCATGAGGAAGCAGTAGCGAGCGGAGACGTCGTTACGCGCTTTCGGTAGCACGTTACGAGACAGGACCTCCAATAACACCCTATCAAGAGCGGTAGGTAAAGCGGAGGGGAGGATCACCTGCTTCCTTGGCTGATCCCTCGTAGAAGAACGAACGCGCTCTGATAGAGTCGAGTGCTGCAGATAGAACTGGCGTGCCTCGCTCTCCAAGGCCGCCATCGTCTCTAGCCCCCTGTGCTCAGGGTCACTAGGATGCAAGCCGTAAAAATGCACAAAGTCGTCCAAGCCCACAGCAATGTGCTGACCCCGTACATAGGATACCACAGCCCCGGTATCGTCCTGGTCCAAGTTAGCATAGAACTCTATCACTAACTCTCTAACATAGCTCTTCGGGCAGGCAAGCAACCCCACCCAGTGAAGGTGCTGAAATAGGTGGTCGAGGTCGAAAGTGGCGATCACGTCATCGCCGAAGAGACGCTCCTGCTGGATGGAAATATCCTGATTCTCATAGAACCAGCGCTCCTGCTGAGCTCCTCTGAAACGGGTATGGTCATAGGTAGGGGATGTCTCTCTGCGGCGCCTGCGACGTGGCTGAGAGCCTGATGCCCCAGCCCCAACTACCCCACGGGAACTCCTACGACCCTCCATGGTATGCCTGTGGATTCAACGAGACAAAAGACATATAATTCTGCAGGAATTTTGACAGAGTCTCCCCTAAATTTTCACGAATCCCGTGCTTTCAAATGCACTCCACACCATATAATCAGTCCTAGGATCTACCACGTATGCAAATTTTAAACATTCCACAGCAAAAAACGCGAGAAACCACATTTCACACTAAAACACACTAAACTAGAACGGACGACTTTTGACAGTTATAAGCAATTTTATCCTTCCAAACAAACTTTTCACGTCTTAAAATGCCCTTCTAAAGCTAGTTGGCCATTTTAAACATAAAAAAAACCAACTTCGAAAATTTGACCCGAGAACCACCATTGTCGTCTTCTTCCTAGCTCCAAATTTCGTTTTTCTTCGTTTCTTCACCAAAATGGACAAATGAGTAGTCAAAATGTAGAGAAAACTTACCCAAATACAATGGTGGAAGAGTATTTTGGATTGAGGGTCGAGAAAGTGTCGAAAATGGCCAAAAACAACTCGCCCCGGACCTAGCTCGGACGCAACTTTCAGCCTCCGTAAGTGCTCGAAATGGAGAGATCTTGGTATGGAAATGCCTAGAATTGAAAGAGGGATGTTTTGTGAGCAAAATGGCGGTGGAATGGAGTGATTTGGCCAAGAAATGAGTGAGATATGGAGGAGAGAAGTTAGGGTTTTGGAAATGGAGGTTGCTGGAATGAAAATGGCGAATTTGGGACGAATTCCCGATTTGAATCGGCTGGGGGAAGTCACTAAGTGGAACGGCGTCGTTTGGAGGTCAAACGGGCGCGTCTGAGTCAACGTCCGGGGCCACGGACGGCGCGTCCGGGGTCACGGACGCCCCTTTTCTTTTCCTTTTCCCGAAAATTGATTGATTAAACTAAAAGAGGTCTAACAAAACAAAATATTCTCTTTATTCATCTCGAAGTTAGAAGAAGTACACATTATAGAGTTCTAAGAAAACAGGAAATGCCTAGGATTAAGTGTCTAGAACGCAAGTTTCCTCTTGACAACTCTTGGCTCGGTCAACCCCTCCTTTCTTCGTTTGAATGCATCCACCTCCTCCTTTCGACCGTATAGCCATTTCCGATAGCTTGCTGAGAGCTCCAAGTCTTCAAGTGCTAGGGGCTTCACCACTTGAACTTCCCCTTCGAGTCGATCCATCATGATTGCATAAAGAGCCTCATGATCGTATGCTTTCCTTGGTGCTTCGTATAACAAACCCTTGGGTCGGCTCTGGGCTCGCCCAATCTGACGGCTGGAACGCCATGGGTGGATGACATAAAAGCTCTCAAAACCGGGTAACGAGACCCCTCCATAATAGCCTCCACACATTCGAACTCCTTCAATTTTCCAAGCTGAGACCGTCCATCGAACTTGATGTCCCTGCCGTATGGAGTTCAAAAGGGCCGGCCATCCATCAACCGGCTCCTCGGGGGCTCGCCTTCTAGGGAGATGCTGGATCGTGAACGTTTGGTTATACTCAGGAATCAGCTTGAGCCGCTCGAGAAGCCAGACTTGCAGAAGATAAATGCTCCCTTCGAAGAAGTAAGGGGTATCCTTTGACTTGGGCCATGAATCCAAACTCTGAATAATCTGCGCGACTATCAATGGTCCCAAGGCGAAACCGGCTCGAACCTGTAGAAGCAAAGGGAAAACTTTTCGGTGTATAGCCATGTATGGGGTTCTGAAAAGGTAGATTGCCAACAATGCGAGATCGAGAAAGTTCCTCTTGTGTTCTAAAGAAGTCTCAGGGGTAATGAAGTCTGAAAGAGTTTCCACCGGCAATCCTTCGGGCCCTACCATTCCTAGTAACTGGGTCGGACTTAGCCCAAGTAAATAGGAATGGGCCTCGACCGGCGAGGGTGTCAAGTTTGGTACCACCGGGCTAGCTAGGGTATTGGCCCCTAGGAGTGCGTCAAACTCCTCAGGCAGCAAAGTCAGCTCATTATCTCCAAACTTGAAAAGATGTTCAACCGGGTCCCAATGGTTAATAGCCGCTCTCAGGAAATCTTCGTGCAATCGGGTCTGGGATAAATATGCCAGAGTGTGGAGGATGGACAGCTTATTGACTTTCTTTGACCAGTTGAACACATCTTTCATAGTTCTGTCACAGGACTTGTTGAATTCGAAGCAGTGGGCCATGGACCTTTTCCTGTTTTTACCAAGAAAAGAACACACACAGGATATCAATCAGCACTCAACTTTGTTTATGGGCCACAAGCAACTGGGACTTCGAACTGGGTTGGGCCAACTGTGGGGGTAACTCCCTATCCGTTCTAAGTCTGGTTATGGGCCAATCACAAGAGCAAACAAGGTTCCACACAAGTTCAAAATGTCCTCACCTGACGACCTTGATTAATGGGTATGGATCAATCCGGAGAGGTGCTTGGGGCGCGGGCCCAGGTCACCACAAAGGAATAGGGCTTGCACGCTATTCTCCTTGGGCCACCCCACTTTTTTCACATCACCTAAAGGTGTGCGTCTACGGTCGGGTCTTTGACTGACCAAACAATGGGCTTGGTAAGGGTACTGCCAGGAAAATGCTTGGGGCTAAAGCCCAGGTATTAAGGGGGTGTGGTTAGACGACACCCTCCTCTTTTCCCCCACTTATTCACATCACCTAAAAGGTGTGAGTCCCTGACAGGGGACCCTCAAATGGGTCCCGGGGTAGAACCGGTTTGTGTGGACCCTCGCTCTCATATGATGCAAGGGTGCAGGAATTAAAGTGCGCACAGAGGTAAATAAACAATGTAATAAAGCCATAAATAAATATTTTTCAAGTTAAGCCCTCTTTCTTAAAATCAAACAAGTTAAAATTAAGAAGTAAATCCCCAGCAGAGTCGCCAGTCTGTGAGCCTCGATTTTAAACCCTATCCTATGTTGATTAAAGTTGATTAGGATCTACGGGTTTTAGGTCCACTTATAACCTAAGATTAATAACTATGTCATAACAATAATTATTAAAACCTAAGCTAGCTCACTGGAACCTATTATGAGTCGCCACCTAATTTTAACCTAGATCAAATTAGGAAAGGAGAGTTCGGGTTCGGGGGCTTGATATTCGACTTATTAGGGTTCAATTACTTTCATTACCCTCCTAGGTCGTTTTTCCTCTACTTAGTTTATTTACGGCTTATTACGAGTTTTTTAACCTAAGTGCGCGAGCTTCTGTTTTTTTTTTTTTTTTAACATTTTTTGACAGAGAATTAAAGTGAAATTAAAAGCTACCTAAACTAGGGTTTCGGAGGCAGAATTAGGTCAAATTTTGATTACGTCCGTAGCCACGGACCAAACGTCCGAGACCACGGACCCCAGTTAACCTAAATATACAGAAAAGTCGAAATTAAAGGAAAACAAAATTTGCAAGTCCGGGGCCACGGACAGGATGTCCGTGGGCCCGGACATTATTAGAAAAACCTAAATTTTGAATTTTTAAAATCCCGCCGCCGTCCGTGGGTGTCCGTGGTCTCGGACAACGCGTCCGAGGTCCCGGACCATAGGTCCGAGGTCACGGACCACCCACGGACGGGGTTTTCAGAAGGTTCCCGAGGGTGTTTTGAGCTCAAATTTTATGGGTGTGTAGCCTGAAAGATGTACAAGACGTTAGTGATTGAAAGTTTTCAATTTGAATTCGAATTAAGCACGAAACTTAGCAAACAAGTTATCTGACAGAGGCTTAAATAAACAGCAATACAGAAGCCTACGAAGGTTAGTTTGAGCCCAAATTTTGAGGCAAGACAGATAATACCGTGGTGAATCAGGGAAGTGGAGTTTCTACCTGTTTTACCTTCGGATTCACAACGTTTCTTCACACCGGGACTCGTCGAGTGCTCCGTTGATGGCAGACCCGAGAGGATTTCGACCCAAGCTTCTGGTTGTTGGTTGTTCTTGCTGTTCTTCACGTTTTAGAGGTGTTTTTGTGAGGTTTTGATGATTATTGGTGCTTTGGGGATTGGAAAACGTGTTTAGATGGTGATTTCGGGGGATTTTCAGTATGATTTGGGTGGCCGGGTGTTGGAAAACGTGAGAGAGAGAGAGGAGGCCGTGTTTTCTGACTCTCTAGGGTTCTTCAGCAGCATGTGAGGTTCTGATTTTATCCAAAAACCTATCCCCTTATATAGACTTCCTTAAAGATAAAGAGAATCTAGTAAAAGTAAGATTTTTCGATATTTTAACTAAGAACTTCCCAAAGGAATTTTGCTATGAAATTTTAACCACATGTCAAGAATGGATATTATGAATTTTCTGAGGTGGAAACGAATTTTTTAAATGCTGGAGCATTTTTAAATTGAATTTCTCGTCAGATTCAGTCAGAAATTGCTAGAAAATTATTGGAAATTCGAAAAATCAAAATTCCAACGCCATTATGCTTAAAATGTCATCCTCTATCATGGGTTAAAATATCAAAGCATTTCGAGCTGATTTGGGCACCCTTTGGAGGAGAGAGAAAGCCTATAGGGGTCAGGAGCCTTAAATTACCAAAACGCCCCTGACAATGACGAAACTGCTCCTCAGGCCCTGGAACACGCCGATCGAGCCGGAATCCCTCATTACCCGATTAAATATCCCTCACGACACCAAAACCCTGCAGACCCTAACCAGGGGGGTCAAAATTTTGGGTATAACACCTAGTAACAACCGCTGCAATAGGCTAAAAAAACTGGGAAAGTGAAATTTTTGAAAAAAATAAGCGGGAATTTTTTTTTGAAAAAATCGACCTACCTATTGCAGTGGTTCCTAGCTAACAACCACTGTAATAAGCTTAAAATAAAGCGGGATAGTGAAATTTTTTAAAAGTATAAGTGGGTTTTTTTTTTTGAAAAAATCGACCTACCTATTGCAGCGGTTCCTAGCTAACAACCGCTGCAATAGGCTTAAAAAAAAGCGGGATAGTGAAATTTTTAAAAAAATAAGCGGGATTTTTTAAAAAAAAAATCGACCTACCTACTGTAGCGGTTCCTAGTTAACAACCGCTGCAATAGGCTTTTAAAAACGCGGGATAGTGAAATTTTTAAAAGAATAAGCGGGATTTTTTTTTTGAAAAAATCGACCTACCTACCGCGGCGCCTAGGGGTGGCAATTCGGGTTAATGGGTTGGGTTGAAGCTCACCCATACCCTACCCGATTAAAATTGTATTGACCCATACCCGACCCAATAATATTCAGGTTACAAATTATCAACCCATACCCAACCCATATAAAATGATTAATCTCATACCCGACCCGTTTAACCCACATAATTAGGCTATGCAAAAAAGACCTGGAATTAAATTTTTTATATGATTGCTCAAACGAAGTTAAAAATGAATGAAATCATACATTCAATATGGTAGATATTCCAGAGTTTTCATTATCCTCCGTCTTTTTTCTTTTTCCACATACATGTCGTGCTTAGTGACACTTAACAGAAGAAGGTGATGTGTACGCGTCTGGGCCAATATAACTGTATTTTCTCCTTCAGAATATAGAATCAAAACATAGACAAAAATTTTCAGAGTACAGAAGAGATAGGACCACAGTGGGAGCTGTGGAGGAGAGAGCACACACTGTCTTTTGACAATCCACATAACGAATACTCTTGTTTTTGCTTTATAAAGAAATACAACAAAGTAGTATTATCAAATAAACAACCTCATCAAAAAGATACTACATAATCTGTATTATACTAATAGTAGGTTAGCACTTACTTAGTAATATATTATATTTTTATCTAATTATTTATTTATTATTATTTTTAATAAAATAAAATAAAGGGGTCAGGTTGACTACGGGTTAGGACTTTAAACCCATACCCAACCCACAAATTTAATAGGCAACCCATACCCGACCCAATAATTAAATGGGTCAATAATCGTGACCCAAACCCGCTATTTTCAGGTTGGGTATGGGTCGGGTTATCGGGTTGGGTAAAAATTTTTACCCCTAGCGGCGCCCCTATTGCAGCGGTTGTAAGAGGAACCGCTGAAATAGGACGTTTTAAAATTTTCGCGTCACCTACCGCAGCGGTTGTTAGCTAGGAACCGCTGCGGTAGGTGACGCGAAAATTTTAAAACATCATATTTCAGCGGTTCCTCTTACAACCACTGCAATAGGGGCACTGCGGTAAGCCTGTTTTGTACTAGTGGAACCGCTGCAATAGGTAGGTCGATTTTTTCAAAAAAAAAAATCCCGCTTATACTTTTAAAAAATTTCACTATCCCGCTTTTTTTAAGCCTATTGCAGCGGTTGTTAGCTAGGAACCGCTGCAATAGGTAGGTCGATTTTTTCAAAAAAAAATCCCGCTTATTTTTTTCAAAAATTTCACTTTCCCAGTTTTTTTAGCCTATTGCAGCGGTTGTTACTAGGAACCGCTGCAATAGACTTTTTGTTTTAATATAAAAGTTTCTCCTCTGTTAACTGACGTTAATTATGCTTTGTGCTCTCCCTTCTGGCCGCGGCGAACAAGGAACAACTCTGCGCTCTTCTTCTCTTCACTCACGGTCGATGGCGAACAAGGTACGCATGCTCTGCGCTCTCTTCTTCTTTCACTCATTTATTCTTCTTCTCTTCCCTGATTGTAATATGCTCGAACTTATCTTTACTTCGGTAATTTTGTAACCCTAACTGAGAACAAGATGCTCTGCGCCTCCATTAATATTCTCATGCGGTAATTTTGCAACCCTAACTGGCGAACAAGAACATATATGCTATGTGCCTCTTTCTCTTCTCATATCTACACCTCTTTTACTGTAATTTTGCAAATCTGGTTGGTGGACGAGGAACAAGGGTTGCGCCCTTGTATTCTCATCTCACGGTAATTTTGCAACAGGTTTGGAGAACAAGGAACATGTTGTGCGCCTCACGGTAATTTTGCAACTTGATCTGGTGAAAAAAGGAACATATTTTGCGCCAATTCTGAACTGGTGAATGGCTGCGCTATGGCAGCGGTTCCTAGCTAACAACCGCTGCAATAGGCTTGTTTTTTTTTCAGAAGCCCACCTATGGCAGCGGTTGTTAGCTAGGAACCGCTGCCATAGGCTTGTTTTTTTTCAGAAGCCTACCTATGGCAGCGGTTGTTAGCTAGGAACCGCTGCTATAGGTAACCTACTGCAGCGGTTCAAAAACCACTGAGATAGGTCGAGACCCTATCGCAGCGCACCTCATCACAGCGGTTCTAGAACCGCTGCTATAGACCCAAAACAACCGCTGCGATAGGTCTATTTTGTACTAGTGTACAATAATAGGAATACCCTTAGTTCGTTATCTGTTCTTATCAACCTTTTCATAATCGGGCCATGATTTTTCGGGTAAATCCTAAGGTGGGGCGGCCGTTATAAGTAAATCGGCTCCCATTTTAACACAAGTGATGGGTTTCATACACTTGTCATCAATTGTATGGGCAACTTTACTTATGTCAACATGTTATTCAACTCCTAAATAATGCACCAAAATATTCAAACAAATCTAATCAGATGGGGACAATAATTAAAGTTTAAAACAAGGACGGTAAACATACCATCAAACCAGCCAAAGTTGGAATCAAATCCACAATTGAACCACATCATCCACAATCGACGCAGCAAAATTTTGCAACCTCAGTACACTACCAAGCCAGAAGAACCAATAAAATGGTCCAACCACAACGATTTCAACCACAAATTTCAATTTAGAACCACATCAGCCATGGCTGATAAATCAAACATACGTTCAAATCAAGTAAGTAAAGGAATCAGGTAAATTCAAAATAGCCGAGCTTCAAGTTGGAACCAATTCC
Organism: Limonium bicolor; assembly: GCA_023374045.1. Taxonomy (NCBI): domain Eukaryota; kingdom Viridiplantae; phylum Streptophyta; class Magnoliopsida; order Caryophyllales; family Plumbaginaceae; genus Limonium; species Limonium bicolor. The sequence goes on from CM041780.1 coordinate 114,711,392, forward strand.
CAAGCAAATACAAAATTGACACAAAAATGAGCCATGCATATGTTCGAACCAAAGAACCAAACCGCAAAGGCAAAGCAACCAGAGACAGGGGCGGTGCCACTATTGACACTAAAAAATGAGCCAGACATATGTGCGAACCAAACAACCAAACGCAAAGGAAAATCAACCAGAGACAGGGGCGGTGCCACAATCGACACCCAAAAATTAGCCAGGCATATGTTCGAACCAAACAACCAAACCGCAAACGCAAATCAACCAGAGACAGGGCAGTAGGCATATGTTCGAACCAAAGAACCAAACCGCAAACACAGTTCAACCAGAGACAGGGGTGGTACTTTATAGAAGATGAAGATACGACCAAATCGAGAGAAGAAGTAACAGGGGCGGCGCATCAGCCGATAGAAGGGCTATACAGCACACGAGACCAAATATCAGTAGATAAGCAACAATACCAAAACAGCCAAGCATCAGTAGGGTATAAACCCTAGATTTATACCACAGTAACAAAAATTCCGATTTGAACTCACCAAGCTCAAGAGCAGGTCGAAAACAAACGATGATGTAGAATGTCGAAGAGATACATCGCTTAGAGAAGAACTGGTGAAGCAAAATTGCCACCGGTGAGCAGTGGAGGAAGGAGAAGAACGAAGGGCACAAGCCTTCACTTAACTGGTGTGCGGCGCGGGGCAAACTCGAGACCAAAAACCACAAACAAAAGAACAACAACAAGAAGAAGGAGATCCAACAAAACCCGGGCAGATTTTGGGAAGTTTTCTTTGTTTTAACCGTAAATCGACCAAGAAGGTCAATAGAGGAGAACGAAGGAGGACGAAGGAGAACGAAGAAGGATGAAGGAGGCACGACGCGAAAACGTTCAAAAAAGAAGGATGACATAAGCCAGCTCTAGAGTGAAATGCGTTCACCGAACAGTCCAAAAATACCAATACCCAAAATGACATAAAAACACCACCGAAAAGCCAAAGCCTTAACGCACCCAAATTGTTGGCTCTCATTTGTTTTAGTAATCGATCAAGTACGAGTCATTATATTCAATCTGTTTCTCTATATGACCCTTAATTCCTTTGTTTATAGGAAGATAGTACTATTTTTTGTTGGTGGTGTCTGACTTAAAAACCTTTAATATATCTTTATTAATTATTATTTAATGTATAATTAGTTAAGATAGTCCACTTTGATATCGAGCTAGAGAAAGGCCCCGTCAACAACTGGAATGCATTAGAAGATTAATTTATGTTAGGTAATTTACGTTGACGAATCAGCGGTTATTTCTTTTTTATTTGCTTTTGCAACTTGCTAATTATTAAATTTCATCATTTAGATGAGTTCCTTTACTTTATAAAAACAAAAATAAAAATCTCAGTCCTTTCTCACCTTACGGTTTTTGTTCCTTCCCACAACCCTAGATGGAAGATACTCTAATAATATATACTAGTATAAGTTTGTTTAATTATATTAATTTTTCAGTTTCTGGGAGACATTAACGATACTACCTACTAGTATAAAGTTATGAAGATTGAGGACTCAGTTCCCATTATATATTTAATAAATGCACGGACTTGTTTCTTTATAACAGTACATGATGATGAGATGGAGGAGAGAGGATGTGAGAGAGGTTCTTAACTAAGAGATCCTCATTTTAGAGAATCTATGTAAATAAGAGAGATTATGAGAGAAGATAATAAAATAATATTTATTGGTGGGAAATCCATTTTTGTTATCGTGGATGCACTGATATAAATATCCCTCTTTACTGATACCTGCCCGAGCCCGACGAGCACACGGCAGAGAGAGAGAGAGGACAATAAAAACTTAAGAAAAAATGACTTCCTCGTAAAGGTACACTAACAACACTACAGCGGTTTCCCTAACGCACGCCGTTAAGCCGCCAACCCAATCGCGGCTCGACATGTTCCCTACCCTTAAATAACGCCGTTTAACCTTAACTTTCACCTGTCCTTTTCGATGTATGTCCCCACTCCACTGCTCTCGGTGGTGAGACAAGTTGGAGTTGAGTTCAGCTGCTGTTCTCGTTCAGTTCTCACGCTTCTGCTGCCTCCCACCAATAACCGTAGACTGGATTTGACATCCAGTCAATCACCGCCTGGTGTCAGTTCCCACCGTCCTCCCTAGTTAAACAAGCGGATCAAGAAGGAGGGAGTAGTAGTACTAATTGAATTTTAATTGTGTTATTTTGTTGTGTATTTATAATGTGAACTTCCACATTAGTAAATACTACCTTGGTCCCACACCAATTTTGTCAATTTTTCAACTTCAATACAAAATCAAATTATTTTATAAAAAAAGTTATCAAGATATAATTTATTAAATAAAGAATTCATAACTTATATTTATAAAATTATTTTATCTTATTTATTAAATTTAAAATTGAATAACATGTTTAATTAGTAAACAAAACAATTTAGATGATATAGTATCTATAAACTATAATGTAAAATCATAAAGAAACATAATAAGTAATGTAAATACTTTTCATTTTGAAAATTTAATACACAAAAATGATTTTACGTGCTCACATAATCTTTTTATGAATATTATTTATTTTATAAGTATACCGTATCCAGTTGATAATTATGGTTATTATTTCTTAACTTTTTTATTGTAGATTGATATTAGCTTGTTTGATATTATATTTTCAACATTAAAATTTCATCACTCTTTATATTTAGAAAATTAGGTAATTTAAAATATTAAATAATTTTATAAATCAAAGTGAGGCTTTGAATAGGTCATATAGATTAGGGATGTCAATCTTGACCTGAACCTGACCCGACCCGGAATCGTGTTCGGGTTGGGTCATTGAAACCCGCTTCGGGTTCGAATTGATTCCGTCAATCCGTAACCCGTAAAAAAATAATTAAAAATTGAAAATATGTTATATTTAATGATTTAAATTAGTGTTTAATGATTAATTTATGACTAAAATAAATAATTAATCAGTGATTTATAATTAAATATAGTATATAATAATTAATTAGTATTAAAGTATTATTTTTATTAATTAAAAAATCCAAAATTTTAAAAATAAAATAAATTTTTGAAAAAACGGGCCGGGTTCGGGTCAACCCACTCAGGGTTCGGGTTGAAGAAATATAACCCGCTCCGGGTTCAGGTCAGATTCAGGTTGACCAAAACTATTTTCAGGTCGGGTTCGGGTTGGGCTCAACCGACCCAAAACCCGATTTTGACACCCCTAAATTATAGATGAAGTAGAGTGACTATTTAGACATCGCTTTGGGTTACCAACTTACCAGTCTTTTATTTATTTTGGGAAGTCAAGTTAATTAACCATTTAATTACCAACTAGTGTCTGTATTTATTCCTCCCACATACAACTTACCTAACATCAATTTGTTTGTATATTCACCCAGGTAGTCTATTAATCTCAAACTATATGTAGGTTTTATTTCTCTCAACATATTTATAGTTATTTTGGTTCTGATTGTATGGTTCGGTGAGAGCATAAATATGTTATTTTTGTCTTTGGCATAAATATGATATTTTTGCTTTTGGTATAAATGTGGCATTTTTATCTTTGGCGTATATGCTGAAATTAGTATTTTTGGCTACTCATAGAGTACTATTGAGTCTGAATTAAATTTGTTGGATTGTTGTTGCATACTTGACTTAGGCATTCGTTTGTTCAATTGCTAAGTCACTTTGAATTTTTAGGAAATTTTACCAAATACCATTGAGTTTTTGCTTAATTCACGATATACCCCTGTGTTTTTAAAATTACACAGGATAACATTAAGTTTTTACTTATTTCACCATATAACACTCTGTCTCACATTATGTTATCTTCTTTGTTATTTTTCCTGAAAAATGACAAAAATACTCATGTTATTAATTAATTGTCTCACAATGAATTGTCATATTGATAAATTCCATAAGATACCACCTTAGTTTAACTGATAATAGGGCAGTTTAGTCTTTTTTCTAGGGATATTAACGGAAAAGTTAACGAAATATGTGACAGAGTGTTATCTGGTGAAATAAGTAAACACTCGGTGTTATCCTATGTAATTTTAGAAACACAGTGGCATATCATGAATTAAGCAAAAACTCAGTGGTATTTGATGAAATTTCCCTATATATTTTTTTTGGCAATTTCTGAAGTGTCTTTGATATGTAATTGAATTGGGTCAGTGTGTATGACACCCTACTACTTGTGTTAGTTAAGTTTACTCAACCATGTAATAGCCACCTCTACTGTAGTACTACATCATTGATCTTGGTCTGATTATAAATTTTAAGATAAGAACAGAAAATACAAAATGGTAGAGTTATTGTAGCAGTAGCGTAGTGGTGGTTACGGTTTAGTTGTGTAATAATTTCACAAATGGTTGTTATGAGTCTACACTAATCCACTCAGCGGTGATGAGGGTAAAATTACTTTGAGCTGAATAGTCCCGTAAAACTCCATATGACGATGATGAGAGCTAAATAGTCCTGAAAAATATATCCATTTGACGGTGTTGGAGTGTGGCGATTGGATGCGAACGAACGACAATGGCGGCCTATGGTGATCAGACGAGAATGAACAACAATGATGGACCTGTGGCGAGCGAGAACAAGCATTATGTGGTATATTAATAGGATTACATTTGATAATAGTGAAGTTATTTATATACCTTAATGTAAATGTTACAAATACTAGGTGTAATAAAACTTTGTTGTTCTACAATTGTTGTACTGAGTTTATCTAAGATTTGGTAACAAATTGCTTGCCAACATATGTTAGTTATTTTACTTATTTTTAATAAAATATTGTTTTAAACTATAAATTGATATTTGTAATTGTAATACAGAAAACAATAAACGCACCACACGTAACTAACTTCATTAATTTATGCTACAAAAATATCACACTGTCAAATAATAGTTTTCAAAACAGTTACAAATATGCCAACACAAAACAGCCATAAATCTATTCTTTAAAACATTCTGACAAAACAACTTCCAACATATGATGCGAAATAGCTATGCTGAACATGTTGAAGGAGAACATAGAACCACACGGCCACCCACTTATAAAATTAGCCGTTAACAATTTATATCGTAATAATTTTTTTCTAGTAACCGCAGTTTAACTATTCACAACCTATGATAAATATATTCTCACATAATTAACGTTCTCTTCCAACATTTGTTACTTCTTTAAAAAGACTTTAATCATGCAACCCCAACTCATTAGAGATTTATTTTTAAATACATTCTTTTACCTTATGAATCTTTCGGTGCAAATTATATTCTATACCTACCTATTGGCTAAGAGCACTGTTCCCATTTTTAATTAAACCACTATTTCCCATATCATAAGACAGAATATTTAGATTTTAAACGGAGAAAATAACGGGGATTGTAAGGATCTCAATGATACCACTCGACAAGATAAAATTCCTACACGCCTGCTGCGTAAAATCATCAAGCTACACTATGACTTATAACTTCATTAAATATATTATTCGTCATGCTTCATATGCAATATACTATCATATGTTCAGATAATATATAATATTATCACACGAAGTCAAGCATCTTGACCACGCTTTCCTCAACAATCGAGCATAACACTACCATATCGTAATAAACATATTTCTCTTAATTTTTTTAAGAATCATATTTACTGTTGTTTTTAAGTATTGGTGGATGAAATATTCTTAATCTACATCAAGTATGGTCTAAAGTATTTCAAATCTAAGATCTTCAAATATACTATTATTATTGATGCATCATGAGTACTTATAGCAGATTAGGGAATTGATTCATACTTTTAGTTTAAATGAATAAAAACTTGCAAAAAGCAAAATATGTATATGAAAAAAACTATAATGATGTGAGCTAGAGGATAAATTAATTAATTAATGATTGACTACGTTTGTAATAACGAACATGATCTATACATGGGTACTTATAACAGATTAGGGAATTGATTCGTAGTTTTAGTTATATTGATATAAAAACATACGAAAAGCAAAGTAAAATAACTATACTGATGTGAGCTAGAGAATAATGAAATAAATTGATGGTTGATTACCTGTAATTATTTGAGGAATCATGAAAGTCATAATGAATGTTTTTGTGTTGTTTGTCCGGTCAGTAAAGAAAATGATAATATTACCCCACATTCCTCTATCTTGTTTCCCATCTCCCACTAAAGATTGAGGTTTTCTTTCCCGATACTCTGTGATCGGTAATTATTGACCGATGAACGATGACTGTGGATTGGTGACTAGTGAATGCTGACTAGAATTGGTGACCATGTATTAATGTTATAAAATTGTTCACTATATTTCCCCTATATTGTTAATAAACTTTAGTGTTGGAAATTTTTTGAGTTTTACCAATGATGACTTAACCAGCGCGCAAATCAAGTCGATGGACAAATGCTAAAACTTGGAGTTTGCAGAAGATGGAATCTATCACACTAGTAGAAAAAACATTTTATGTGACACCCTTTAAACCACGGTTTTATTTGTAACCATGGTTTAAAGTTTATATACAACAATTATAAGTCAAACCGTCATAAAAATGTAACAACATGATTTTATACCACGGTTTGTCCAGTAATCATCGTTTTTAGAAAATAGTAAATGACGGTTTTGACGAAACCATCGTTTATAGTGTCGCTGGCGATATTATAAACCCCGGTTCCTCGAACAACCGTCATTTATATTGCACGCCTTAGTATATAAACCACAGTTTTTTGGTGAACCGTGGTATATAGTCTAAGCGGGAATTTTAATTTTCAGCCCAAAGTAACGTGGCTCTTTCTCTATTCTCTTTTATATTTCTCTCACTGTAATTTTGCAACCCACACTAGCGAAACAATCGAACATGCTCTACAACTCTTCTTCATTCTCTTCAACACCTGGTAATTTTTGCAACCCACACTGGGAACATGGAATTATGCTCTACACCATCTCTTCAACCTCACGGTAATTTTTGCAACCCACACTGGCAAACAATGAACATGTTCTACGCCTCATCCATTCTCTTTCACGGTAATTTTGTAACCCACCGACGAACAATGACCATACTGCGCCCCCATTCTTCACTCATTATTTTGCAACCCTAATTCGTAAACAAGGAACATACATGTTCTGGCCTCTTCATTCTCTTGTGTCTGCACTCTGTTGAGATTATCATATTGAAGGCAGCGCTTCTAAATCGTCGTCGATTTGAAAAAATTCACAGACTATAAACCACGGTTTTTATGTATGATCGTGGTTTATTTGTTGATTTTATACATTATATACCACGATTTTAAGAATAACCGTCATTTATTACTCACTATATACGACGGTTGTTGGCTCCAACCATGGTTTAAAGTTGACAAATTCCGCGCAAAAACACTTTAAAACGACGGTTTATAGAACCATGATTTTTTATCTTCATTTAAAATCACGGTTTTGAACCATGGTTTTTAATTTTTTGACATTTGCGACAGGAGTAAATACCACAGTTTAACCGTGGTATATAAGCAAAATAACTGTGGTATATAATATTTTTTCTACTAGGGTCAATGTAGACAAAGTCGATCAGTCACATTGATCGAGTCGATCAACGTCCATAGTCAACCTATGCAAACATATCCAGACAAAGAAAAGGTTTTGCAAAGAATGTATGAATAAGACTTAAAGTTTTTTGACAGATCGAATCCATCACCTTGATGGAGTCCATCATTCATCCGGAGTCGATGTGACGATGATAGTAGCCACGACCTTAAAATTACAGGAGAACACTGTCAAGTCATCCACTGGCCTTGGTAGTTGGTTTAGAATTACAGAACAAGGCTTAAAATATGCTCAAAATGGAGTTAGGCCCGAAAATCATGCAATGTGGACATTATGCTCCTAAGAAATCGGAAACATACTATGTCAACTATCAAGACAAACTCATTATAAAAGGAAACTCATCATTTATGTTGATTTATTTGTGCTTTTCTACACCAAAGTGCTATATTATAAGAGAACTTCACCCAAAAAAGAGAAGAAGATCATATCACTTGTAATATGAAATATTGAGAGCTTTATAGATCGAGTCTATCAAGGGTGTACCTAGGCTTACATCACTTTCCATAACACTAATCATACTATTAGTAGGGGGAGTGAGTCAGCCCCTACTAAGTATAGTTTATCTACTTAGTAGTATTGTAAATTATGCAATTGAGCTTATCAATACAAAAGGAGTTTACATTGTGTCTGAGTGCATTTACCTACTGCTTCCACTTATTACATTGATTGAGTCAATATACCTTATAGACTCACACCTCAACGTATGTTGGGTTAGCCCACCGATCCTACATCATGTTTGTTCTGTCTTTTCGTTTTACGTGTGCTAGAAAGCAATCCACTTAATAAAAAGCAATACTCTAAAATCAATGAGAAAACTTCATGCCAATTAGGGTTGCTAATTTCTTTAATTTTCCACTTTGCATGTTGAACTAATGTGAGGTTTGTAGAAGAATAAATATATCAAGTATTAGTTTCGTTTTAAATAAATTCAACAAAGTTTAATTATTATCATTTAGGCTCTGTTTTGAAGCTAGCTTCTTCGTGAAGATTATGGCAGAATGCTAGTTCAACCACTGTTGTCTTTAAAAAGAGTTAAGTTCAAAACGAATAATCTACCTTAGAGTAGCAAGCTCAGCGGAGTTCACGACTTTATATGTCACAAATTAGATGGAGCGCTATGAATGTTCCATCCTTTTTAGTGACCACCTCATATACTATTGGTTGGATGACTCTAAGGATGACAATAGACAGCGGGTGACCACTACACCGGTCCATCTGATCCGAATGTGATTAAAACCTAAAGTAAATGGTGAAATAGGATGACACATGATTGGTTGAGTCAGATACGCATGATTCATCATCACTCGATTCATTTCCCGATTCATCACCCTTTTATAGTATAACCCTAAAATTTCAACAAAAATACAATACACCTTTAGAATTTTGTATTAACACATAACTAAAAGTCATGGAATTTGAACATAAACAATACTTAGACCTTCAAAGATACCATACATTTTTAATTAAATCTTCAATATATTCAAAAAATCATTAAGTGTATAATAAATATTTTCACCTTATTAGTGCTCTATTTTTATGGGGCAAACTCAGACGCAAACAAAAACTAAGTCAAGACACATATCTAATAACAATAAAATGTCCATAAATATGTCAAACTGAACTAACCTATGCCCATAAATACACATTAGAGATCAAAAATATATAGACATAAAATATCCTACTTATAAACATTAAGTACCAATTCATTTTCTTCATAAAAAAAATTACCAATTCATAAACATTAGTACTAGACCTGGCAATTTGGGTCGTTGGGTCGGGTTGATATCAACCCTAACCCAACCCATTTAAAATATCATCAACCCCAACCCAATCCAAAAATATGGGTCAGAAAATCATGACCCTAACCCAACCCGTTTGAAATCCTTTAACCCTAACCCTAACCCACCCAACCCATTTTTTCAAGCATACAATAATTTAGATGGATTAGGAGTAGAAATTAATAAAAAAAATCCAAAAACATCAAATGCTAGCTGGCACACTAATTAGGATGAAACAAAAGGGAGAGAAGTAATGTTGCTTGATCAACCAAACTTTAAACGAATTCCATGTTATGCAAAGAATGTAAAAGTACGGCACCAATTTCCCATGAATAGAATAACACGTACTTTTTTCATAAGTTTATATTTATCAATCTTAGCCTAAAGCTCTACCACTATTGAGGAGGAATCATATCTAGATATGCACATGTTCCTAGTGCCCTTAATAAAAAGAGGAATGAAAATGAAAATCTTCATTATGCATTAGAGAAATATACTAAAGATAAATCTTCTAAACTTAGAAATAATTTATAAACTAAGAGCTCAAAGCCTCAAACTATGACTGATAGTTTCAAAATAATTACACCTGTTTAAACTGAGTGGTCATGCCTGAGAAAAGTACAATCACAATCACTTAATCGTTACCAACAGCTGAAGAACTTTTATGCAGCACGCTATCCACATTGTTGGCTTCAGAATTCACTAAGTGGTCTATAATCAAGATTCTACTTACAAAAAATACATATCACCTATTTTTGTTCACCCTTCTAGATTATCTGAACATATCTATGTTCTAAAGAACACAACTGTGACAGTGAGAATAAGAAAAACAAACATTGGACAGAGATGAAGAGCGACATAGACATCAACACGTAGAGAAGACAAATGGGTGTGAGTATGCAAGACGAGAGCATTTGGGTTTTCAACATTATGTTAAGGTATGGTTGTCCCTTTGTTTGATATGCAGCTGGTTGGGCTATTTGTTTAGTTAAGATTATGTGATATTATTATAGGTGGGAAAGCCCAATTGCACTTGGGCTTAAGACTAAGGTATAGTTTGATATGAAAATAATATATATATATATATGTGAATTAATATTTTTATTTTTTATTACTAACAAATATATTTTCGGGTTTCGGGTTGGGTCATGGGTTAAGATCTCTACCCTAACCCAACCCACAAAATTAGTTTATTACCCTAACTCAACCCAAAAAATAGATGAGTCAATAATCAAGACCCTAACCCGTAAAATTATAGGTTGGGTTCGGGTTGGGTTTTGGGTTGGGTCATAATTGCCGGGTCTAAACATTACACACCAATTTATAAGTTTGTCACCGAATAACAAAAAAGTGTCACCCCTACTTTAGCTGACCCTCATATAGATGTGTTTTGATGTAGCTTTAAAACGCTATAAAAACACGCTAATCAAGCTGACATTAAGCAGTGTCCCCTGTCCAGTGTCCACCATTGAAATGGCAATAACAATATAGGAGTACTAATAAATAATAATAGTACTAAGCTTAAACATAAATATAATATAAGTACTAGTAATACTAAAATGTTAACTTCGCTTTTTACCCATCCATCCGCTCTGCCCCACCGGCCATCTCTTCTCCTCTTCTCCCCATCATCCCTGGTTTGAGGACAAAAAAAAGGGAGCTCTTACGTGTTTCTCTCACTTGCCCCATGCCCTTCCAACAACAACCTAATTGACGAGTGGAGAGAAGATAGGTGTGTGCTGTGTGGTAAGGTAAGGAGGTGAGGGGACGCTTTATGTATCTCCATTTTTCCTGCTTCTTGCTTCCTTCATTTCTTCATTTCATACTACCAATAATATTGCAAAATAAAGGATCGGTTATCTTCTGTAGTTCAATCGTTTCCCCCGGGCAGTAGAGTGGTGGATAGAAGAATACGAAAAGCTACTTCTGAGCCTTTCCTATTCAGTTTGGGGTTTATGGTCCGAGGAGAGTAGAAAGTTAATCTGCTCTCTCGTGAGGATTTGGCTGTATCCTGAACCGATTGATATCCCTATTGTTTTTCCCCTCCCCCTTCATGTTTTCTGATTCTGTGTCTGTTTGTAGTTCAATCCCATCTTCATCAGCAGTGCCCTCCACTGGTAGCGTTTTATTTTTCATTTATTAGTATGTTTCTGTTGCAATTTTAATTTTTCCTGTCCGTCTCCTTATCTTCATCAGCAGTTCTCCACTGGTAGCGTTTTATTTTTCATTTATTAGTATGTTTCTGTTGCAATTAATTTTTTCCTGTCCGTCTCCTTCTCTCTCTCCCTCTCTATCGAATTTCTGATTGTAATCGTGTCTCATCTCGCTAGCAGTAGTAAACAAGAATTTTAGAGCTCATTCGATCAGATTTCTTCTGGTTTAGCTATGGGAATTTCGAGTGGGTCTTGTTTATGCTTCCTATTGGCCTAGCTGCATAATTGATTTCCATGTTGTAAATTTTCCCCTTTCATGTCTTCTTCCAGATGAAAGATCCGAGGTGAAGAATTGAGTATTTTTTAAGAAATGACTTCTTCGTTGGAGGTATCGACTCAAGTAAACGCTTGTAAAGGGGGTAGGGGTGATGGCTTCTCTTCCGCCGCCTATTCTGACCCTAATGGTGCTGGAACACCCGGTAACAAGCCTTCGGGTCCACCAAGTGCCGCCGAGAAAGGTCAATTACCTGCCTATTATCCTTGGAATAGCTCTTGGCTTTCCATTTTTCTTGCTGTCTGCATCCTTCCTTTCCCGATAGTTGTGACTCAATATTTTTTAAATAATATTCTGTTGTGGTTTGTCTGTTGGGGTTTGGGTTTGGGTTTGCAGTGGATCCAGAGAAAGCGCTGTATACGGAGCTGTGGCATGCTTGTGCCGGCCCCTTGGTGACAGTGCCTCGTGAACACGAACTTGTCTACTACTTTCCCCAAGGGCACATCGAGCAGGTTCAATTCTTTTTTTATTGTTTCCTTTTCTCATCATTCCCTTAACAATCTCAAAGGGGTTTTACGACTCCGACGATTAATCAGTCGAAAAAGACGAAAATTAGTTTGGTCAAGGCTAACAACAATATTCGCCATAAATTCCGGAGCTCATGTATATTTGTATTTTTTAAAACTATCGTTATTTATGAGATTTTTGGGGAAAACTGGCTGGTGATCAGGAAGTATATCAGTCAGTGGGTTTAGTTTAACTCATTTATTTATTATTTCGGTTATTCTTGCCCCTTTGTGAATTCCATGTGATTCTTTTTTTAATTTAGAATATTGGATTTTTCTGATAACAGGTCGAAGCGTCCACCAACCAAACTGCTGACCTGAAGATGCCGGTGTATGATCTGCCATGGAAGATACTCTGCAGGGTTGTTAATGTTGAATTGAAGGTATCTTACTTGTACATTCCTGATTGCCGGACTACTTGAATGTTTACATTTGTTTTCATTATATTATAATGAATTTGTTTTTGGCATTTGATAGGCTGAACAAGACACGGACGAGGTGTATGCCCAAGTGATTTTGCTACCAGTAAACAGTGTAAGTCCTCATCTCTAGATTTTATGCCTGAAGACCGTTTTTTTCTCCATAAGCGTTGAGCACTTAAACCAACAGTGTGCTAATTGCTATTATCTATCAGAATGATGAGAGCTCCCTAGAAAAGGAGCCTCCTGCTTCTCCTCCACAACGTTTTCATGTCCACTCCTTCTGCAAAACCCTGACTGCATCCGACACAAGCACTCATGGAGGATTCTCTGTGCTAAAACGCCATGCAGATGATTGCCTTCCTCCATTGGTGAGAATGTAGTTGATTTTAGCAGGTTCAGTAGTGTAAAACTTGTTTATGTCTAACATAGTAGCCAATGTTATGATGCACAGGACATGTCTCGCCAACCGCCAACACAAGAGCTAGTGGCTAAGGATTTGCATGGCAATGAGTGGCGTTTCCGACATATCTTTCGAGGTAATTGTTTATGTGATTTTTTCTACTTGGAATGACTCCTGGGTGTCAACCTTGCTTCTGTTTGAGTGGTTGCTCTCTAGTGTTTATTGATTACTTGCATATCACTTTTCATTGCATGGAAAGAATTAAGGGTTTTAGTCAATGACATGTGTGCAATTTACTTGTTGGATTTGCTGATAATATGGCTAGTTGCCGCTCTTTTGCACTCCTATCCACAGTAGATAGTGGCACTGTCTTTTGGAGGCCATATGGCTGCCATATTATAGGTTTTAACTCAGATAACAATTCCAAATCGTTGGCGGATCACACCTTTTTGCTAATAATCTGTTAAGCTCCGAGAAACTATTTTCCATCATAGAACTTTTACGAATCCACTGTGCAGGTTGTGGATAGCCCTTACCTTCACGGTCTAGCTGTTTATTGTAGAGCTCATATAACACAGGCGTATTGCTGTAACTGCAGCTATCTCAAGAAGTTTCTTTCTTTGCTTTTGCTCTAAATAAGCGGATATTCGGTGCTTGTTTGACGGGGTTGCCTTGCATTGTCTGCTCAATAAAGTTGAATTAGTTCTCTTCATGTCATTGCAGAATGTATTGCGTTGTTTGCTATATAGACTCTTCCTTTTACTTGGTGAAAGAGAGAACATGATGTTTATCTCCATGTATTGTCATACATTGTATATATTATTCCAGGTCAACCAAGAAGGCACTTACTCCAGAGCGGATGGAGTGTTTTTGTTAGCTCTAAAAGGCTTGTGGCTGGTGATGCGTTCATCTTTCTCAGGTTTGCTTTTTGTTGATTGGAGTGCCCTCAAGTACAATTTATTAGATTTGCAGCATTTATTATTTTGTTGGCTTTATTTGTATCATTTGACTCCTAAAGAGGTGAAAATGAGGAGCTTCGTGTTGGTGTGCGACGTGCCATGAGACACCAGGGTGTTGTTCCATCGTCCGTCATATCAAGTCACAGTATGCATCTTGGGGTCCTGGCAACAGCATGGCATGCAGTCAAAACAGGCGCTTTTTTCAGTGTCTACTACAAGCCAAGGTATGCCTGTTTTTTTTAATGCTCTCTCTATATGTTATTTTTGGATCATCTTGACAACTTTCTATTTTCGGGGAAAATTAGCTCATTTTCTGCTCCCTGATGCCGATTTATTGTCTGAATTGTCATTTTTATCATCTAATAATCCCCTAATAATGCGCATTATTTTCAGAACAAGCCCTGCTGAGTTTATCATTCCATATAAACAGTACATGGATTCCATGAAAAATAACTATTCCATTGGAATGAGGTTTAAGATGAGATTTGAAGGTGATGAGGCTCCTGAACAGAGGTTGGCTCTGGATTAATCATATATCAGTTTTGTATGAAGTTGGATCAATTTTTCTATGTTTTTAGTGTATTCATTAGCATTTTCCATCATAGTCTTTTATATTTCTCAAATTGTAGATAGCTGTATACGTTTTATTGCATGTGCTTGAAAGTCAGCCAAGTGGCTAAGCATGATGTTCTGGTTGGACTTTATGTGCAGGTTTACTGGAACTGTTGTTGGGATAGAAGATACTGATTCTACCCGCTGGCCAGATTCGAAGTGGAGATGCCTTAAGGTACTCTATTGGTGGAAAAATGCTGAAGACTTTCTTCATTCTATAAATCTTATGTTGTGTAAACTTGTAGGTTCGGTGGGATGAAACATCACATATTTCACGACCTGAGAAAGTCTCACCATGGCAAATTGAACCTGCGTTGACTCCTCCAACTATAAACCCACTTCCTGTTACTAGGACCAAGAGACCTCGTCCCACTCTGCCCTCTCCATCTGCCGACTCCTCTGTTCTTACCAGAGAAGGTAAAGCTGCTGCTTACGTGTTTGCTGATGATGTTGATGGTATATATGTGTAAGAACTAACTGGTTTGCTATCATGCTTCAACAGGATCTAAGGTGTCTCGAACAGACCCTTCACCCGCTGGCGGTTTTACAAGGGTCTTGCAAAGTCAAGAATATTCGACCTTGCGAGTCAATGTTGCTGACAGCAATGAGTCAGATGCTGTGGAGAAGCCACCTGCATGGCCTATCACGGATGAGGAGAAATTGAATATGAGTCTCCCTGCTTCCGCTGCTAGGAGATATGGAACAACTGATAGTTGGGTGCCCCTGTCAGCAGTTAGGTCTGAATCCTCCTACAATGATCTGCTTTCAGGTGTTGGTACTCGTAAAGATGTGTCTTCCGCGTTCTATGTGGACTGTACTTCAAACCAAGCGAAAAGACACTTGCAAGATCAAGATAGGAAGGCCAACATGCTCGCAGGCCCATGGGCAATGATGCCTGGTAGCCTTTCGCTCAACATGTCAGATTCTAGTGCAAATCTTAGCCATTCTACTCATCAAGGCGGTAGTATGATGCCTTTCCACCTCCCCAGGAGTCTCTGGTATGACGGTGTCAATGAATACTCTCCAAGGCGATATCAAAATAACCCGAAGTTGGATCCTCCCGAGGATGGAGGGTGGTTATTTCCTCAGGCTGCTGCTGCTGCTCCTCCAAATCATCTTCACTCGCCACGATTTTCAAAGGATGTGTCTAAACCAATGTTTCATCAAGAGGATGCTTCTGCTGCTAAGCCTAAGGATGGGAACTGGAAGTTATTTGGCATTCCTCTATTCACTAATAGTGCTGCTGCAGCACCGGAGCACCCTTTCTCTATCAAAACCGCTGCAGAGCACTCAGTGAATCATCTGGATGCTCACATTCATCGGATTGAGAAAACTGAAACGGACAACAGCTCCATGCAAGTAGACAGATCTGGGGAAAGGGATGAGGTGGAGATGGAGAAGCAATCTGCTTGCCAGTCAAAGTCTAGCAGGAGCTGCACCAAGGTTTTTTGTTTGTGCCCTTGTAATAATACAACTTGTGATGTTACTAGATACTCATTATATGGATATATATACTTTTG
Organism: Limonium bicolor; assembly: GCA_023374045.1. Classification (NCBI taxonomy): domain Eukaryota; kingdom Viridiplantae; phylum Streptophyta; class Magnoliopsida; order Caryophyllales; family Plumbaginaceae; genus Limonium; species Limonium bicolor. The sequence goes on from CM041780.1 coordinate 114,727,695, forward strand.
ATCCTGCAGGTACATAAGCAGGGAATTGCTCTGGGGAGGTCAGTGGACCTCTCAAAGTTCAACAAGTATGATGAACTTATTGCTGAGCTGGACCAGTTGTTTGATTTTGGTGGGGAACTTAAATCTCCAAACAAGGATTGGATGGTGGTGTATACTGACGATGAGGGTGATATGATGCTTGTTGGAGATGATCCTTGGCAGTAAGCCGTGCATTCCACTATCCTTCTGCCATCTATGTATCTGGATGCACGCTTGTGGTACTATGTGATAAAATAATGTTTTTGTTAAATCAGGGAATTTTGTGGCATGGTACGGAAGATCTTCATCTACACCAAAGAAGAAGTTCAGAAGATGAATAGCCGTAAATCTAAGAAGGAAGGAAAGGAGGCCGCACCAACTGCTGCAGCTGATTACCCTTACTTAGGAGGTTGTTGGTGGCTCCCCTGAACCTCACATTTCTCTCTGTTTGACTACTTTTTTGTGGCGGATTTTAATGCCTCTTTTTTAGGGGTAGCCTTGCCTAAATACGTTGTTATCTTGTGCAGGTAGCATAACTGGAAAGTGATCCTGCGTGCTCTGAACAGGTCAATCCAGACGAAGAGATTGTTGTTTCAGATGGGTAGATGTATTTATTTAGTCTTGGGTAAGGGATGGATGAATAGTTTTGATGCTCTTTGATGGGTGATAATATCATCATATAGGTAGTGGCTAGCTAGTAGTACTGCAGAGTATAATCTGTGATGGTGGGGGGCGAGTAAAGGAAAGCCTTAGTAAAATTTCTCATTGATTGAGAGATTTGTTATTAGATCATCCTCTTGTAAATAACTTGCCTTTTCTAGCTTTCCGATGCATAGTATATACGACCATCTTTTGGGCCCTTGTATTTTTGTCTCCCTTTCTACATTAGAATATGTATACTCATATAGTGTAGATGTGTTTGCTGAACCAGAAACTCGTCTGCCTTTTCTGGGTGTATTGGGATCTTATTCAACCCAATGTTTTACTTGAGACATTTGCTATGGGTTTGATAAGTAACGTGGCGTTTGCAAGACATTGTTCAGAAGTTGCATGAGTTCATCTGTCAACTGGTAGACCTCACTTTTATTTTGTGCAGTGTTCAGCTTTTATGTTCAACGAGGATGTCTTCACGAAGACAATAATTGATGGTGAGTCACTTCTATATGTGGGAAACTTGCATTCCCCATCCTTGAGGTCTAACTAGATCTCGTATTTTCTGTTAATAAAGGACACGTGTCACTTTACCTTTGTCCGCGGTCATTTAGTTGGTGGACTGGTTTTTTTCAAAATTTTAGTTGGTTTACGTAGGTGGATCGGTTAGTCCAGTCTATTTTTTTTGATGTAGTATGGATTGGATACCGTTTATCTATGAAATTTATTCAAAATAGTATTATTCAACTGGTTTATGCATCATCAGTTTGTTTTCGCTCTTTTATGTTTTTATTTCTTTCATGTATATATGTTTTTATCAAAAGATTAAGATCTTATTAAATATTAATTATCAAAATTTTAAGAGTATATTTAATTATATTATCAAATTTTAAATAATTGAAAGCGGTTTCTTTAATATAAAATATATAATATGATTTAATATAACATAAAATATTAGGTATAAAATTAATGAGATTAAATTAATCATTACTATACAAAATTATACTCTCTCCATGTCAAAAAAACAAATAAGAAGGTTAAAGTAGGACGAAGGTAGTATAAAATAGTGAATTACCTTATGTCAACATATTCAAATAAAATAACACATTTATAATCAATTTAAAACATAAAATATAGAACATAACATATTAAGTGATTTTCAAACTAATCCATCACACACAATCATAATTCAATTCAAAAACTCTAATACAAAAAGAACTACTTATATTGGTTTTTTCCCAATCATCTAGTTTTGAAATCAATCATAAGTCCAACTCTCAAAACGCACAAGAATTGGGCCTTAATGTGTTGAATCGGTTTTGCTCATCACATCCCATCATATGCTCATATTTTTTTTTGTTTTCTTTCTTGTCCTGTTTGTAGGGGTGATCATTTGGTTATTTAGTTCTACCAGAAAACTAAATTAGGAATAAAAGTTCAATTTTTGGTGTTTGTTTGGTTATAACTGAAAAATTGAATTTCAGTTTGAGAATCGAAATAACTAAGAAATGAATAACTGAAATCATTTTAAAGCTCAAATCGAGAACTGAACTGGAAACCATGTTTTCGGTTAGAACCAAATAATTATAAAAGAAACCGAATTATGAAAGAAATGGTTATGAATTCAGTCTCGTCTTCTCTGGTGTGCGACAGATGCAGTAGCTCCAGTGATTAATTTATGCAGAACTGCAGACACAAGAAGAGAATGAAGAAAGACACAGAGCAGTAAGTTCCTTGTTCGCCAATTAGGGTTGCAAAATTACCGTGAGTGAAAGACAATGCTTATGGTTTGCTTCACATAGTGCGACAAAGGATATCTAAATCTTACATTGTTATAATCCCCAAAGAGAAGGTAAGTCCGAGTATTTGTCCTGCTTATCATGAATTCAGAGCCGTCATCAATCTGGTGTGCGACAAATGTAGTAGTTCTAGTGATTAATTACTTGTTCACTAATTAGGGTTGTAAAATTACCGTGAGTGAAAGATCTAGTGAAGGAAAAGGTAAAACACGGTTTGTGTTATAACCCAAGGTTGAGGTCAAAATTTTCTTTGTGTTTTATTTCATCACAAGTTAATTGTGTGGATTGTTTAATCCTTCAGGACATGAGAGTCCTTCTAATTAAAGACGGGGGCGAAGGAGTCATTTCCCCTTTCTTATTCTATTCCTGGTGAGGATAATACCCTTAACCTATTTTATTTCCATTTCCTCTTAATTACTCTCTTTTCTAATCACGTTCTCACGACTCGCCAGTACGCTCCTCTCTTCATTGTTCTCTCTCTCTTCTCTCTCAGCGCCGTTCCTTTTCTCAATCAGTCAAGACTCCATTGACGTTGTTTCTGCTGTCAAAGTTCAACCGCGGATTGTCCAGTCATTGCGAATTCCTGGTTTCTTCGAGGTAGGGTTGGCAGATTACTCTTTTCGTTTATTCTTCGGTTCCGGAGTTCTCCTCGTTCTGATTTCCTCTGCATTCTGATTAGGAGTCGGTTGTGTTCCGTTCCCTCGTTGATTCTTCTGCAATTTTGGATAACATTTAACCATCTTTTAAGCTGATCAAATACTAGAAAAGTTGCTGGATGTAAAATATTGGAAACCACATGGGTGGGCAAAGTAATTTTTGAAACCTCATGGGTGGGGTGTGTAATTTCGCCAAACGTCATGGGTGGGCGATGTAATTTTTCCTACTATTAAATATTAAATTATTGTATGGGATTATGAATATTAAATTATTATATGGAACTATGAAAATTAAAGTAGGGGATTTCTTTTATTTAACCCTAAAGAATACTAATAAACATTAAATTATTATATATTATTATATAGTATTATGAACTTAATAATAAGATTTATAAGTCAATAAATCTTGGAAAAATTTCTAGACACTCCAATTATATTATAAAGATTTTAGAAACATTTGGAGCATTGGTTTAAATCATACAATTCAATATAAAATCGAAGAAACCTTAAAGCTCCTTAAGCCGTGCTAGGGTTGACTTTTTGAGAATGGTCAAACCTGCCCATTAAATCTATACCAATAAAAAGGTTATGGAAAACCAAGAAGATTGATAAAAAGAATGTCAAAAACGGATCATCCTAGCCAAAGTTATGATAAAATGAAGTTTAGAGCCAAAATTTTGAAAAAAAAACGCTGATGTGGCATGATTGCTGACTCACCAGCACGCCTCAGGAAGCGTGCCTCGTCAACCTTGCCGGATTCCTCTAAAAATTCGGCTAAGTCTTCAGAACTTTGCCCTAACTTGTGACACCGATATCTCTCTCGTCTTTGAGAATTTTTGAGTGCAGTTTTCTTCATCTCTTCTCCTTAAACTCCTTTTTCCAACCATAGCTCACACTTAACCTAACTCTTTCTACATCCACCGAAAACTTGATCTGAAGTTGCCTCCCCGAACACTTTCAACCCAGATTTCCAGAAAACGTAATCGGTAAGGTAATTTCGTCTCATCATAACTTCTTCGTATCTCAGCCAAAATTCGAGTTCTTTAGCTTGTTGTGTAGATATATAATCCCTCTACAACTCTTATGTTTACAACCAAGGCTAATTCCCAACCGTGTGCAAGAACGAAGTGTCTAAAGTTTCCGTTTTGTCACACACATAAAATCATAGAGGAAACGCAGGTATAAACTCGTAACTTTAGGTTTAGATTTCTTTCTATATATCACGAATTAGATTAAGATGTTGCTACCAATCTGTAGATCTACATCTCTTCTTTCGATTAATCCCATAAACATGGCCTAATTCGATCTAGAAATTATTTTATAGATCCGCAAAGTTAGCTCCTCGATCAGGCCAAAGTTCAAACTTTTTCTAGAAACCCGATTTTGATTCTTCTCACCGGCGCATCTCCGGTAAGTTTTTCTTTCAATTCCTCCGATATTGTCCATCTTTGTTGTATTATCGGTCATAACTAGCTGTCAATTTGACCAATTACGTATTGAATCGGGAGAATTTCTCAAAATCGAATTCGGATACACATAACCCTAACTCGAGGCAACCCAGAATCGAAAACCCAGATTCTAGCATTTTAGCTAGCGAAATCAGTATCATTAGAACCACAATTAAATTTCGAATTCAATGGAATAAGAAGCAACGAATTTGGTTCTGTGAGCTGAGAGAAATCATCGAATTCGTACTCAGGTTTTGGTTTGGGTTTGCTGATGAACTCGCGAGTCTCGAGCCGTCCGATCGTAGGTTATAGAAACGGACGGCCGAGATTAAAACGTGGGAAGATTAAGTTGTTTTAAGTTTTATAAATTCCTGAATTAAACCCTCACTTGTTTAATTTATTTAATGGTTTTCCCTAATGTATTTTGACACAAAATTTTGACCATATATTCCTTACAAAATCTAGTTTATTTTGATGTAAATTAATATGGGTTTTGAGTTATTAAACGTAAGTTATAATTTTGGGAAAATTACATCGCCCACCCATGATGTTTGGCGAAACTACACACCCCACCCTTGAGATTTCAAAAATTACTTTGCCCACCCATGTGGTTTCCACAATTTTACATCCAGCAACTTTTCTAATATTTGATCAACTTAAAAGATGGTTAAATGATATCCAAATTTGATGAAACTTTACATGGACGATACTAAAGTGTTATATTTTGGTAAAACGTGAAATCCAACGTTTTTTAAGCTCATATATGATCCGTGGGACCCGATGAACTTGTCTCATGTTTCATTGGGCCCCACAGGTCATATATGATCTTAAAAAACTTTGGATTTGGCATTGAACAAAAATATAACACCTTAGCATCGTCCATGTAAAGTTTCATCAATTTTGAACAACATTTACCCATCTTTTAAGTTGATCAAATATTAAAAAAGTTGCTGAATGTAAAATTGTGGAAACCACATGGGTGGGCAAAGTAATTTTTGAAACCTCGTGGGTGGGGTGTGTAATTTCGCCAAACGTCATGGGTGGACGATGTAATTTTCCCTATAATTTTTGTAAGTTTTGAGTATTTTGGATTTATTTAGATAATTACTCTAGATATTTTTATGAAATAAAATATATAATAAAAATATCATAGTTACTATATATTAATTTGGAATTTTTAAACAAGGAAATAGGTCTAAATCTGTAATTCTAAATTTTTCCTAAGATATATTATAATATATGGTTTAATGTAACCAAAAATTAAAGTATAGTTGATTAATAAATTTTATAGGTTGGGAATAATATAAGACTACTAATTAACATTTAATACAGAATGTTAATAATATCTTTAGGTATTAACTTTTTAGGTCAAGTAATATATATATATATATATATATATACATATGTGTAAAAGAAATAAAATAGCAACTTAGGTTAAAACAAGGAGTTAAATTAATCTACACTTATATTACTTAAATACTGTAGAAGCTAATATACTAAAATGAAACAAAGGAAATACTTTATAAAACATATATTGAATGTAGATATATGTAGAAGTTAATAGAAATAGTTAAATACGATAAGCTACATAAAGGATGACTTAAATAAATCCTAATACATGTACATGCATATGTATTGAAATAAATAAAGGGAATACATATCTCATGGAAAATGTAATAAGAGGGGAAAAATTCGAGTAGACCTAGTTCATACACTACAATCAAAACTGTAACACCCCAACTCAATCCAATTGTGGTCTCGCAACTTAACAGCATATATATATACATGTCACAGCGGAATTCTTTACAATCCAGGACCTTGCCACGGTCTGACTATAGAATATACCGAACATTAGTACAACAATCTTAACCATTTACATATCCTTCTTACAACCCCCTTACATCCTATACATCTTACTAACTCAAATTGCCATACGAGTGTACATGCACAACTCGTAGGCCACACTTAACCCGTAACACTTGTACCCCTTCTTACTCTCGCGACAGCCGCTTCCTGATGTACCTGTAGTAAAAAACAGCCCCCAAAGGGGGTCACACGAATGCTGGTACGATCCCCTCATGGCCCCCAAGCTAACGTGGCTACGACGACTAATTGTCGATAGCATGAAGGTTGATTAAATGCACAACATAATAGTAAATGCTGTAAACAACAATCCATATATGAACAATCAAAGTTCACACACAATGAACGACTTAAGTGCGTTCCCTTAATTAGAGAGTTAATTATTTAACTCCTTAAGTAATGTTCCCTCTTAATCTTAGTCCATCCTTATCTCACCTCACTCTTCGTCTTATCTTAATCTTAGTAACAACTATCCTTTAATAAGGAGTGGATATCGCTTATCTTAATCTTAATTATACAAACCATCCTTTAAAGAGGAATGGTTGCAATTCATCTTAACCTTACCTTAATCTTAACTTAACAATACAAACCATCCTTTAATAAGGAATGGTTGCAACTTATCTTAACCTTACCTTAGCCTTAATCTTAACTTAATCTCAATATTCAAACCGTTCCTGGAAGGGAATGGTTGTAGCTTAATTCGAACCTGGGATTTAGGTGATCCCACCGCACCATCTTAATGCCACCTACTCTGGACGGGAGTCCAGCGCAGCTGAGCCGGCAACCGGCCCTAGGCTACAAGTCCGAAGACAAGTCCTTAATCGGAGGTCGAATCTGCTATAGATAACGACCCCCTTTCCTTAGCATGCATGACCGGAGATCGGTCCCGAGTTTCCTCACTCAAGTTCCAGTTAGTAGTAATCTCAAGACCCTGTTTGCTGGTTAACCTCTTTCGGTTCATATCGTCCCTTATTAGGGGCGTTCCTCAGTCTCACTCAATTCCTTACTAAACATTGGTTAGTAAGTTCTCACGGTATGTTGTGTTAGTTTTCATACATCACACAACAATACAATAGATATAATATATTCCGGTTGCATGCTTTATCTTGTTTAGTGAGCACACAAAAACAAATAGCACACAAGCCGAGGGACACCTCGTTAGCAAGCAGGTCACAAGAGAACTGTACCGTTCACCGTTGGTTGTTCGGTTGCTTACTCTCTTCCGGAGTCCAAATTCCCAAGTCCTAAAACATTCATTCAGTTTTAGGTTGTTAATCACTTAACTTAATTCAACTTACTTAAATTACTTACCTTACTTAACTTACTTACCTTACTTAACTCTTAATGATCCCAACCTAACACTTCTTAAGTCTTACAACCTAATCTTACAAACTTAATCTTAAGTGAATCGCTTCTCCTCATCACTTATACTTATTTATCCACTTAATTATCATTGTTACCCACCAAACATGTCTTAAACAACCTTATAACATCAATACCTAATTATCCTCATCATTTCCCATCCTTAAACAAGGTTTTTGGCCAAAACAGTGGCATGTCCGAACTTGTGTCCGGACTTCCCAAGTTCGGACGCAAGTCGAGACTCAGAACTGAAAACAGACGCATGTCCGAACATGTGTCCGGACTTCGGAAGTTCGGACATGGGTCGAGGAAAATCCTAAGTAGAAGCAGGCACGTCCGAACTTGTGTCCAGACTTCCCAAGGTCGGACACAAGTCAAGACTCTGAAAATTTTCACGCAACAGGGCCTGTCCGAACGTCCATGTCCGGACGGATGTTCGGACAAGGCAAAACACTCATTTTCTAAGCCTTCAAACACTTAACCAATATTCACCAAACTTCTCCTAAACCCTCATAATGTCATCTAACATCATTTAGGCACTTAAACTCACCTTATAACTTCCACCAAACTCTCCAAACAACTTCCAAAGATCTTCTCAAACATTTCCTAAATTCTTACAAACATTCCTAACACTTGCCATAGCTTCCTTACATTTCCAACTCTTTTATGCATCTTATTCACCATTCTCATGATCATGCTCTCTTTTACATTCCCAGTCATTTTCCTTGACATTTCACAATATTCTCCCACTCCTTTCTCTTCCATCACCTAAGTCCACTCATTAACGTCTAAACTAAACCTCATTAGTCCACTACTAGCATCATCACCCTTACACAAGGTTCTCAAAACTCTCATTGTTTTACTCTCTAGTCCATACCTAAATCACCTTAAAGCATTTACACCTTTCCATCCAGATCCTTGCACAAGTCTTACCACCCTCATACCATGACTTTGGTGTGTTCAATACACCCATCTAAACTCTAACTTCCTCATAGACCATTCTAGGTCATTCTCATCCTCAAGAACTCCTTAGTTAACTCATTTCCACTCAAATTCTTCATAATGACTCCTAGTAAATCCTAGGTCATATTAATTCACCACCATCACCTAAACACTTATTTTCTACTCAAATTTCGCCATAGCTCCTCTAGTATATTCTCATGCCCAGATGCATTGTTTTTCTCACACAATAATCTCATACACACCAAGTCCTTTCTCATCTTATTTTCTCACCCAAATCAACTTATTCACATCATACTCAATATATTGCAATAATCTTAAATTGCATAGCACTAAGGCTCTTAAATGACATGGCTCTTAGGCCCTTAAATGACTTAAACTTAAACACTGAATTTCCCACATATAAAAGCTTTCAACCTGCAAATACACCCATCAATCTCATAGTAGTTATAATGTTCTTAAAACTCATCTTAAACTTATATTACTAACTCATCTCCTTTGGCTCCTTAGTCACAAGTTCTCAAGCTTATTTAGGTTCTTTTTCTTAGGTTATACAACCCATTACCTAATGTAAGCTTTAAGCTACATTAGTACTCATCTAAAACTCACTCCTTAAACTTAAACCACCATTAGGTAAGCATTTTACCTTGTTTTCTCAAGCTTATCTTAATCTCCTCCTTAGACCTTCTTCTTGCATAGATCTCGGCCACCACTTAAATTCCCCTTGCCAATGTTCTAATCAATATTCAATGACTCATATGAGTACTAAGCAATATACTAACCTCAAGGAATAAAAACCTAGGTTAGAAATGTGTTCTAAGGCATAAAAGTGGATGATTACCTTTGAAGTCTCAAGGTAGACTTTGGCATTGAATGAAATAGGACCTCCACTAGTCCTTGGTGAATAAATCAAGCTAGAACAAGGCATAACAACATAGCCCCATGAGAAGGAATTTTCGGCCATGTACAAGAAATGATGGAAACATGGTTTTTCTTACATTTTCTTTACCTTAAGAGAATGGAGAAGCTAATGAGCTCTTCAAACTTATTTTTCCCCCTTCAGTGGCGTTTTCCCATGGCTCCAAAATGAGGCTTTTCAAATTTTGGAAAGATAGGAAGCAAGGCCTTGGTCTAACTAAGAGAAATCTATGCTTAGTTTTTGATTTGGAGCTAAAATGAGCAAGTTATGGACAAAGCAAGGTGGTGTTGCCATGGGTGCTGCTCCTACATGAATGAAGGGAGGAAGAAGATGGTGGAACCGTGTGAAGAAGAGAAATGAAGAGAGAGAAGAAGAAAGGTGGCTAATATAAGATATTTGCTTTAATAAAGCAATAGTACTCTTTTACTTATCTCTTCTTTTCCTCCTTATTTGACTACTTATGGTGACTCACCCTCCCTTAGAAAACCGGCCCCCTATCTTAAATAAGGCTAGTCATGGTCTTTGTTGACCAATTAATTAGCTTATATTGATTAAAACTTAAACTAGTCACTATTTGGCACTATTCACTGATTAGTGCACATATTTCTGAAATTTTTGATTTCCCATTGATTTAGACCTTCTAATGTGATACTAATTAGTACACATGTTGATTAAAGAGTAATGATGGAAATTTAGCCACTCAAAACGGAATTCTAAGACAATTTCTCAAAAATGTGCTTTAAGACTTCTTAAAGCACATTTTGTGTTTTAGCTTGTTTTCAAGCTTGGTTTTCTTTGGTAATTGGTTTAAAATGACCATTAGAATATTACTAAGGTCTTATCATGATATTTGGGTACTCACCCAAGTCTCTCCAAGCTTAGAGCACATTTTTGCCCTAATTGCCCTTAAGGCATTTTCTTGTGTTTTCCTTGGTTTAAATTGTCTACCAATCTTTCTAAGGCATATTTTAGCCTTTCTACATCATGATTTGATGTTTACTTAGCATACTTAGGTTTGGGGTATTTCAATCTACCCCCCTTAAAAGAACTTTGTCCCCAAAGTTCCCATGCATCTTTTCTTATTAGAATACATGTCTTACCTCATTCCATAGATCATACAGATCATACTTATGTATACTCAAACTCCTTGGATCATTAGATCCGCCATATTCTTATACTTAAATATCACACAACATGCTTAAGCATGTATAGCACTCAAAATTCTTTTTGTTTCTTTTAATGATTGAAACATTCACATAATTTCCAACGTATTCTCCCATGTCACCGGTCCGTAGACAATGGCTCATTCGTCCTCGTCACCATGGGCCAGAATACAAAACACCCTGCTCTCCCCATGTCACCGGTCCGAAGACAAAGGCTCGTGCGTCCTCGACTTCATGGGCGGACTCAGTAAAAAGGTAATCCTTTTCACGAGGTCATGTGAGGAATAATTCCTCTAATTAAAAATACAAGCAACTCCAATTTCATTTTATCCTAAGGCCTCTGTCCATAGTGTGATTTAATTGTGACCACTGGTAGGGAGTTTCAGGAATCATCCAACCCTGATGTGATCAGTATCAGTGTAGAACTATCCTTCCACCCCAATTTGTGTTCGGTTTCCCTTGATCCCTAGAAAATCAAGTTCCACCTCCCACGTCATTTTCAAACATCCAAATAATTCACTCATGTCCAATTTTCTATCTTTTTAGTTCTTCCTAATCATAATCAATACATCTCCCAAGTGTGGACTCAGTCCATCAAACATTCCCGATTCATCTCTTAGTAATTACCTCAGGACTTAAATTCCTACTAAGTTCTATAACTGTCCCATAGCAATTCTCACCATCTTATATTAATAACAGTCCTCAGATGGGAAATGATCATTCGAGGCAGAGACAGTTGTATCTTATTATCAAGGCACCACATGACTGCAAGATCCACAGGTGTAATCTTGTCCCTCATATCCGATCGTGGAAAAAGGCATTGATAAGTAATCAGATGTAAAAGACGGGGCAAGATAGTTAAATCCCTCTGTGGATAGTGCTTGAGTCTAGAACTCACACGAGACAACACAAAATGGTTGACTACATCAGTGTGGGACGCTACATCAATTTTTTTGTGGATTAAATTCAGCCAGTCCATCTAGTGGAACTTCCAAGATCATAGCAAGCCATGCAGGTGAAATAATCATCTTCTTGCCCAGCGACTTCAGTCTTGAATTCAAAAGGAGAAACAAATTCCATGTTTTGGATAAATGGAAATAGGAATTCTGGGTAATATACAGTCTCAGACTTAGGCAACTTATCCCACCCTTGAAATCGCAAGATATCTCCTAGAGATTCTAAAGAATTATTCTCTAGCCAATCACAGTCTACCAGCTTACCAGGAACAATGTCAGATTCTAATAGGGCACGACCGAAAATAGGTTTTTGAGGGTAAGTTCGACCTGGATTCTGCAACCGTTCAAGATTGTGTGCTTTTGCCTTAGTTCTGGACGGAGGTTTGCCTACGGACTTCTTGCGCTTCAAGGAGCGTGACTGTTGAGTAGGAGAGTCGGCGATCTTGTGCTTTGAAGAAGGAGCAGAGGTACGCTCAGTTGTAGACGGCGCCTTCTTGGAACGATCCCGTATTCCTCGTCTGGTAGTAGTCAGTGGTGGAGAAAGTAATTCCTCTTCAGTAGGAGTTTCGGAGGATTCATTGTCACTCAGTACTGTTGCTTCAGCATTAAGGTTTGGGGAATTTGCATCGGGAGAAGGTTTCGAAGTAGAATCTGGGACAGGCTGCGAGACTTCTTGATCGATTGGCTTCTCCATAGCGAGTGGGCATAGATTTTCATCAACAAGTAGGTGTTCAAAGAAATCCATGTGAAGTGAGTATGATAATTTGAATTTGGTTCGAGATGGTGAGAACTGACAGCAGTGAGAAATTTGTTTGAAAATCAAGAAGGTAGGAAGTGAGAAGGAGTGGAGAAGGTATATCAAACGTTTTTAACAGTGGAAAAGATAAAAACACTCTTTGTTGTTTTTTTTTAAATAGAGCGGGGTGAATGTAGCAGACCGTTGCTTAACATACTAACCTCAGTTCCAAACTGAGTTGTACACAATACAATGTTCCACGATAAGTGAATTAGTGGAGTGTTGTATCCAAGGAGATCAAGTAATATGTCTGAGTAAACTGGGACAGTCCACTCTCCGTGGTTAAAAGATATACGCATATATGTAGTGGCACGCTTGTATTACAGAAAGATTTCCGCCTGTCTTTCACTTTCCATTGAATCGACAAGAGGCGAGAAGTACAGTCTTATTCCACTAAACCTTTCATCGCCATAGATTCATACTCACAATCTGGTTATTTAGCACAAGAACTTCCGCTTTTGGTATTATTGTATCTTGCAAACAGGGACTTGACTTTTACTCATCATCTTTGCAGCAGCTTTGGGTCAACTTGCCCACAGTTGCCCTTAGGAATTAGGTGATAAGGCACCCTCAGAGACTTAATGGCCAGATAAAGGAGGCCAATTCTATTTTTTTATTTTGTTATTATTAAAGTGTTGAGTATCAAATTGTGAGTAGCGAAATCTCTTGCCTTGTTCATACCACCAATCTATCCTCCAAACAAGTTTATTTCTTAAATACAAACGTGTCACTGGATACATACTTATGATCCATCTTAACTTCCGAGTGTAGGTTAAATTCCTAAAGTATTCAGGCGTCTTTCAGTTTTGATCTCAGGACAATAATAGCTACTTGGATAAGCACAAAACTTATTAACACAAATCCTGGTAATTGATTATGTAATGACTCATTAAGAACTGTGATAACAATGTTATGAAATAGATGTGATCATTAGCAACACTAAAAGCAAGGAGAAGAAATAAAAAATAAAAAATAACCGTAGGTCTAAACTGAAGATGTCAAAATGTCGAAACTAAGGAACAAAATAAAAAAAAAACTCTCACTTGGTGTCAACCATGCCAATCTCAAACCGAAGTTTCTCTAGGTAAAGGCTTGGTAAAAATGTCAGCTAACTACTTTTCTGTTGAACAGTGAAGTAGGATGATCGTACCGTGTTCAACATGGTCTCGAATAAAGTGATGACGAATATCGATGTGTTTAGAACGTGAATGGTGAACGGGATTCTTTGTAAGCTCAATGGAACTTGTGTTATCACAATAAATTGGAACTGGTATAAAGGACAAGCCGTAGTCTTCAAGTTGCCTATAGAGCCACAAAATCTGTGCGCAACAAGCAGTAGCAGCAGCAACGTACTCAGCCTCAGTTGTGGACAGAGCAACAGATGCTTGCTTCCTTGACGACCATGCTATCAAATTTGATCCAAAGAACTGCACAGTACCAGTAGTGCTCTTTCTATCAGTAAGGGAACCTCCAAAGTCAGCATCCGTGTATGCAACAAGAGTAGGCAGTGATTCCGCAGTGTATAATAGTTCAAGTGCCGGTGTCCCATGAAGATAGCGAAAGATGTGTTTCACGGCCTTGACATGTGGTACTTTTGGATGAGCCTGAAATCATGCACAAAAACATACACTTTGCATTATATCTGGTCGGCTGGCTGTAAGATAGAGGAGTGAACCAATCATCCCTCTATAAACCGTGGGATCTATGGACTCTGCATCAATCTCCAGTCCTAGTCTGAGAGTCGTTGACATTGGCGTAAGCATCGGCTTGCACTCATTGAACTTATACTTGGTCAAAAGTTCAAGTGTGTATTTTGTCTGACTTGAACGTGCCATCTGCTGTCCTGCCTAATTTGGCGTCCTTGAAAAATGTAAGCTCACCCAATATGTTGCTCATTTGAAATTCTTTGGTCATCATTGAGGCGAAACCTTGTGTCAGACTGGGACTGGTGGAGCCAAACACAATATCATCTACATAAATCTGTACTAAAAGCTTGTCTGCCCCGTTTTCTTTGATGAACAACGTGCGATCCACCTTTCGTCGTACGAAATCCTGTTGTAGAAGGAAAAATGTTAGCCGTTCATACCAGGCCCTTGGTGCTTGCTTAAGACCATACAAGGCTTTCTTCAGCCGATACACATAATCAGGTTTTTCTAGATCTTCAAAACTGGGTGGCTGAGAAACGTATACCTCTTCTTTAAGATTTCCGTTTAGAAACGCACACTTCACATCCATTTGATAAAGTGTGAATTTGTGTAAAGTAGCATAAGCGATTAGAAGACGGATGGCCTCAAGTCAAGCAACTGGAGCATATGTCTCATCAAAATCCAAACCTTCTTGTTGATTGTAACCTTTTACCACTAGTCGTGCTTTGTTCCTGGAGATTTGTCCTTCTGAATCAAGTTTATTCCTGTAGACCCACTTGGTTCCAATAACGTTTTGATCTTTGGGTTTGGCAACTAGTTCCCACACATCATTTCGTACAAACTCATTCAGCTCCTCATGCATGGCATTAATCCAACTCTCAACCTCCAACGCTTCTTTCACAGTTTTAGGTTTTGTTATGGAGACAAAACCAAAGAAGGCACTAAATTTCTGTGTAGTAGACCGAGTTCTTACCCCTGTGTTCAATTCTGACAGAATATTTGTGAGTTCTATGCCCGGTGCATTCCTGGCCGTCAAACGATGAGGTGCCTCTGTTGCCTGTCTTTGAGGAGTGTTGGTGTCGGTTGGTGCAGACGGGCACTGGTCTGAGTTCTGAACTGATGGTTGTGGAGTCTTGGTTGGGTCAACTCTTCCTCTGAATCAGCTCCCGAACTATCATCATTAGGTGCGACTCCATCCTTAATCTAAAATAAATCCTCTATTACTCCTTGACCAGCTCTGCCTCCAAAATTGTTTTCATCAAACTTAACATTTGTGGACTCTTCAACCATCAGAGTCCGTTTGTTGAAAACCCGATATGCCTTGCTCTTCATAGCGTATCCAAGGAAAACTCCAATATCACTCCTTTTTATCAAACTTCCCCAATTGATTTTTCCCATTATTATGAATATAGCACGTGCAGCCAAACACTCTTAGGTGTGTAATAGTGGGTTTACGACCTTTGAATAATTCGTAAGGGGTTTTGATCAATATGGGTCAAATAAGAGCTCTGTTAAGTATATAACAAGCGGTATTGATAGCTTCTCCCCAGAAGCTAGGTGAAAGACCACTGCTATTCAGCATAGTACGAGCCATCTCCTGAAGAGTCCTATTCTTACGTTCTACAACTCTATTTTGTTGGGTGTCCTGGCTGCAGAGTGAGTGTGGGTTATTCCAGTGTCAGTACAGAACTGAGACACCCTCTGATTTAGGAATTCCGTTCCTTGGTCAGTGCGTATGCACTTTACCTTACTCTCAGTTTGAGTCTGAAGTTGTAAAATCAGGTTTTTGATTTCATTAAAGGTCTGATCCTTATAATGAAGCAGGATAATTCAAGTATACCTTGAGTAGTCATTGACAACCACCAGCACGTATCTTTTCCAGATTTGCTTCGCACTCTCATAGGCCCCATTAAATCCATGTTTAGTAGCTCTAGAATCTTGGTGCTACTGACCACACCTTTAGAGTTATGAGAAATATGAGTAAGCTTATTCAAAGCACAATCTTGACAAATCGTACTGTGATCAAGTCTCTTATCTGGCAGTCCATCTACTAAGCCTTTCACCCTGAGCTTGTTGATTAACCGATGATGTGCATGTCGCAACCTTCGATGCCACAGCAAGACATCCTCTTCATTGACCGTGAGACATGATAGATCATTCTGATCACTGAAATCTACCATGTAGAGATTACCTACTCTACAACCTTGAAGTAAGACTTCCTGTGTTTCCTTATTACGCATCTGAAAACCGTTAGAGTCAAACACAACTTCAGATGGACCCTTATCACAAACTTGTGAGACACTGAGCAGATCATGACTTAGACCTTCTATAAGACTAACTTTATCAATGCAGTGTTCTTTTTCAATCGTGCCAACTCCGATGATTCTACCTTTCCCATTGTTACCAAATGTTACTTTTCCTCCTCGTTGTTCAACAAGAGTGTTGAACTTTCCTCTATCGCCACTCATATGTCTTGAGCAGCCACTATCCATTAACCACCAATTCTCATATTGTGTGGCTGCTAGTGCCTATGAACAGACAATTACTTATTAGTCTTGGGTACCCAAACCTGTCTGATCATAGTTTTTTTTTGGATACGATGAATTGTTTCTGTTTTGGTCAGTTCTAGACTGAGGAAAGGTTCTGGGTAAGCGATTGATACGTCTGGAAGTTAGCCCTACAAAAACCTATGCTGTGACCATGCTTATGACAAAACTGACAAAAGTATTAGTCTTAGTGTTTCTAGGATTAGAAGTTTTGCGTATGGTTGATTGACCTGATGTTTCTATTTTTTTCTTTCCAATCAACATTCGTGTTAGATCAGCTTTACCTGTGTACCAGACTGGATTCTGTTGGGAAGATATTTCCTTTTCTCTTAAGATTCCTGACAACTTATTTGTCAAAGTCTCATTTTCTCTTCTCAAATCCTCACAGCCTTTCTGAAGAGATCTAAACTCAGTTTGTGCCCACTCTTGTAGACACTCGATTCTTTCTAACAAGGGTTTTACAAACTTTATCTGAGGAATTTCTTTAACTTGGTTAGCATGATAGGTTCCTTAGACACTTCTAATTCAGACAATCTTGACTCAAGCAATTTAATTTTAACAACAGCAGAGGTTAGCAAATTAAAGATCTATTTCTTCGACAAGGAAACGAGAGCACTTTCAACGAGTTCAGGACTTACCTCATCAGCTTCAAGAACTTTCTTCCAGTCTTCACTTGCCATCATGCAAAAGTCTCGGACTGATGCTGCACTTACGTCTTCATCTTCCTCGACCACCGCCGTCATACACACCTGTGTTGTTTCTTCTGTTTCTGAGTCTGTGTCTGAGATGTCTTGTCCCCATGCTGCCGCTGCAGCTTCTGTAAATTTCTTGACTTTGTCATGGAAGCTTTTCTTTGGCTTTAGTGTGCAATCCTTGACCACATGCCCTGGTTTATTACATCGAAAGCATATAATCTGGTCTTTCTTGGATTTAGTTTTATCAAACCTAGATCCTGATCCTCGCCTTCCTCCAAATATTTTTCTAATCCCGTTGGCTATCATGGTAATCATCCTCATCCGTATTTTCACTTTCCTTCTCTTTTTCATTTGAGACTTTCTTGGCCTTCAGTGCCAAGTCCTTGTTTACTTCCAGATTAACTAGTTCCCCTCTCATCTTCCCCTCGTAAACTGTCAGTTCTGAACCCAACTTTTCAGAGGACAATTTTGAAAAATCCTTTGTAGACTCCAACAATGTGGTGAAGGTGTTGCTGAGATAGTCAACCAGATCAAAGGAGTCAATCACACTTCTCAAAACAAGACAGAGTCAGTCAACCTTGAAAGAGCGAGAGAGTCCATCTATGTGAATTCATCAATCAGTTATGAAATTCAAGGAGCAACGTCCACTAAACCATAATAGTCATCAACTATCATCCTTGGCCGAAATTCATGCAAAAAGTGAGAAAAATCCAAAGCCTTGACTTTCTGATAATTGAGAGAGTCTGTCGGGCAGTTGCTAAAATTAAGGAGCAAGTACATCAACTACATTGACTTAAAACGGTCATCAACGTTCAGACTTGGACCCAAATTCTCTCAACGTGGCACTAATCTGAAGACTTGACTCCAGCATCCGAAATTTGGCTCCAACTTCCGAAATTCAAGGAAAGAGTCGTTGGTTCCTGAAATTTCGGAACTGACAGAGTCAGTCTACTACATCAGACGTGAGAGTCATAATTGAACGTTGCCAAGTTGTCCAATGGATTGGTTATTGTCCGAAAATTAAGGGCCAAGGCTTAGCAACGTTCATAAAGAAGTTAGGACCAAATTTAAGCAACTACAAGTAACTACCATGTTCAGATGGTAGAAATTTCGGAAGCAGACTCCCTCAACGGCTCCACTATATATGAGAGTTGTCATTTCGTTTCTTACTGCAGCTTTTCAGAGAGAATCATACAGAGCATTTGTTTAGAGAAAGCTTTGCCTATTTTAGAGAGAGAGAGAGAGAAGAGAGAAAGGAGAGAGAAGTACTAGAAGTACTAGATTCATGTGTGCATATCGACAGAGTCTTTCTAGGTAGGACCTAGTTTTCACTACACTTATCATTGAGCTGATCAGAGATTGTATTGGGTGAGTGAGTGAAAACCACAAAGTAGATCTCATCTACTGAGTGGGCATTATAAGTTGTTTTGTTTTGACCAGGAAATAAAATAACTTATATTGTATATCCTGTTGAGTTTGACAGAGTCCTTGTACCTTTCGGGTGTTAATCCATTTAGCTCCTCTAAATCTCTCTTACTTTACTACCTTGAGCAACTGCTTCCGCGCACTTAGTTCGACTAAGTGTTTCTACGTCTCAAGTGTAAGTTCGATTGAGTCAAACCATCTCACAGACTCACACCTTGAGTTGGTTTGAGTCAGCCACCCGATCCTACATGTGGTATCAGAGCCTTGCTTAGGCTGACAGTCAATCAACGAGAAATGGCAGCAGCGGTTGGGGTGACTCAGACTCCAACGATCAAGACACAGAGTCCAGCGGCCTAGTATGTCTCATGGCACATGATGCGACTGAGTCCATGATCCCCGACAATGAGGTAACTCGCTCTCATCTTGAGACAGATCTTTATCGTATATCTCCTATGGGTTTTATGACTTTGATTGCTAAAATGGTCTCTGAGACTTACTCTCTTAAAGCTGATCGTAACAGAAAAATCTCTGAGTTAACTGAGGAACTTGAGGTCTCAAAAAGTCTTATGTATGCTTTGAGAGATGAAGCTGAGGAACATAAGACTATATCCTGCTCACTTAGATTGGATTTGTGAGACTCTCGGCGTCGTGTTGACTCCCTTAAAAAGGAGCTCGACAAAACCAAGAGTCTTACTGAATCCAACCAAAGGGAACAGGAAGAGTCACTCACTCAGATTGACTCTCTCAAACATGACCTCACTGTTTTCGTTGACAAGTGTTGTTCTTTGTAGAATGAGCTAAATAGTTCAGAATCTCAAGTTATCTCTCTAACCTCTTCTATTGAGCAACTCTCTCGAAAATTGAAAGAAAAGGAACATGCACTCTCTCTCAAACCAGTCAATTTCATCAAACAGGTCACTCCATCAGAATTGCCCGAGTGGGCCAACTCCAAGATCAAGGAAGTTAGTCAAGATCGTGATAATCTTCGAAAGGAAGTTGAAAAACTCTCCCAAGAGATAGTCAATATATGATCTGGAGTTGGATCCACTCAATCGAAGCCCAAGTGGCATAAAGGTAAATTCGATATCCCTAAAAATATGTCCAAATCCAACAACAAACCCAAGCGCCAACAACAAAAAGAAAATTTTGATTCTTGGTGGAAAGGACAGCAAAAATACATCAATCTTCCTCCCACTAAGATTTGCGGTTATTGCGGGAGTCTTGGACATCGAGATAGTGCCTGTGAAAAGCTTCACAAGGATGTGTCATTTAATATCAAGTGACTCAATCCTATCCTAGAGGCACGAGAAAAGCTGAAAAAATCTGGTTCAAAAAGGGGACCCAAGTATATTTGGGTTCCCAAAACTTCTAAGTGATTTTTTTGCAGGTGGAAGCGAGCGTGGAGATGGACTATTTGTACTTGGACAGTGGGTGCTCCAGACACACGACTGGAAATCCCGACAAATTCAGCTCGCTTTCAACCTAAAAAGGAGGTAAGGGTACCTTTGGCAACAACAATCAAGGTGTGAAATCGTGGGAGTTGGCTCCATAGGTAACACCTCCAAGTTTAAGGTAGATGGAGTCCATCTGGTCACTGGACTTCAACATAGTCTGTTAAGTATTTTTCAAATTTGTGAAAGATTCAATTTAGTACTTCTCTCATATGTCGTTTGCAAAGTTTTTCATGAACGTACAGGATCTCTAGAACCATGGGACGTAAAGAAGGAAATATGTACAAGAAGTGTCTAAATGCCATCAATTCTAATGATCAAGTCTGTCTATGTGCTCGCTTTCAAGCAGCACCCAAACAGTCCCATCTTAAGGCGGTCAAGCAAATCTTTCGATACTTAAAAGGAACCAGTCAACTTCATCTATGGTACCTTCGTTCCCCTATATTGCTTTATTTGGTTTTAGTGATTCTGACTGGACAAATTCCCACCATGATCGAAAGAGTACATCTAGCAATGCACAATTCCATGGTCTATGCTTAGTCTCTTGGTCCTCTACAAAGAAAAATTTTGCTGAGATCAAATTGGTATTTAAAATCTCTGGAAACCCAGTCCAACATTGGAGAACCAAAAACATTGCAATACGTTTCCATTTCTTGAAGGACTGTGTTGAGAAAAAGACTAATTCAACTTGACTTTGTTCCAATAGAGGATCAGCTGGCAGATATCTTTACCAAGCCTCTTCCTACCACCAGATTCGAGGCACTCCGTTCAGCACTCAGAATGACTCAATAACGGAAGACGGTAATCTCTCTTCTCCCTTGGTTGTAATAATTAGTAGGTGCTGTTTTCATACTGTTTGAGTCAATCCGTGTTCTCATATCGATAGACTGTGTCTGTTCTTTGTATCCCTTAGCGATTTTCATTTAAAAAAAAAAGAAGAAGGGAGAGGACAAAGGCAAGGGTACTCTGCTAACTTGTTTCTCCTGAACCAAAATGGACCTCGTCCACTCGGTTATTAAGCCTTTAAGGGTGCTTCATCACCTAACTTCCTAAGGGTGCGAAACCTTGGAAAGTTGGCCCAAAGCTGTTACATGGGTGGGAGAGAAAAGTCTGGGGATGGAGACAGTCCCTGTGTGCTTAACTTGTTAAATATCTATGAATTGCAAATATAGAGCTATAAAGTCTTCAAAAATACAATGCAATGCAATAGGGATCATTACAAGTTATGAGTATGTGGCAATGAAAGGTATTATGGAATATGACAATACTTCTCGCCCCTTGTCGTCCATGAGTATATTTGCGTTATGGATACAGTCTATTTATTTTTTAATGTACGGATTGACTTAGACTCTGTTGCAAACTTCTCTTACTGATGACAGCAAAAAGGGGGAAGTAGTGAATCCCATCTCTCTACGAACGGGTCACTCTGGTTATGTTCTGGATTGACTCTGTCTCTGTGCGACTAGGTCTTAGGTGAAGTTTGGATATTCTATTTTGTTTTTACTCTGTTGGTACTAGATCATGTTGGTTGCAGTTTTCTTAACTTAGTCATATATTCCCTTTTCCAAATCTCTTAGTAGGTTGTGGTTTGCCAAATTGTGTTCATCGATTCAGGGGGAAGTCTAACAAGAGTTACTCAATCTATGTTGTGATTAAGGGGGAACTTGGACAGGGTCGGTTCCCCAAAATTCTTTTTTCCCTTGTCTTGTTTTGCAGATTGACTCATTCGGGATTCACAAAAAGAGTTTTGCTATCATTAGCAACAAGGGGGAAACTGTTGGAGTATGAAGGTGTTGCTGAGATAGTCAACCAGATCAAAGGAGTCAATCACACTTCTCAAAACAAGACAGAGTCAGTCAACCTTGAAAGAGCGAGAGAGTCCATCTATGTGAATTCATCAATCAGTTATGAAATTCAAGGAGCAACGTCCACTAAACCATAATAGTCATCAACTGTCATCCTTGGCCGAAATTCATGCAAAAAGTGAGAAAAATCCAAAGCCTTGACTTTCTGATAATTCGAGAGAGTCTGTCGGGCAGTTGCTAAAATTAAGGAGCAAGTACATCAACTACATTGACTTAAAACAGTCATCAACGTTCAGACTTGGACCCAAATTCTCTCAACGTGGCACTAATCTGAAGACTTGACTCCAGCATCCGAAATTTGGCTCCAACTTCCGAAATTCAAGGAAAGAGTCGTTGGTTCCTGAAATTTCGGAACTGACAGAGTCAGTCTACTACATCAGACGTGAGAGTCATAATTGAACGTTGCCAAGTTGTCCAATGGATTGGTTATTGTCCGAAAATTAAGGGCCAAGGCTTAGCAACGTTCATAAAGAAGTTAGGACCAAATTTTAAGCAACTACAAGTAACTACCATGTTCAGATGGTAGAAATTTCGGAAGCAGACTCCCTCAACGGCTCCACTATATATGAGAGTTGTCATTTCGTTTCTTACTGCAGTTTTCAGAGAGAATCATACAGAGCATTTGTTTAGAGAAAGCTTTGCCTATTTTAGAGAGAGAGAGAGAGAAGAGAAAGAGAGAGAGAGAGAAGTACTAGATTCGTTTGTGCATATCGACAGAGTCTTTCTAGGTAGGACCTAGTTTTCACTACACTTATCATTGAGCTGATCAGAGATTGTATTGGGTGAGTGAGTGAAAACCACGAAGTAGATCTCATCTACTGAGTGGGCATTATAAGTTGTTTTGTTTTGACCAGGAAATAAAATAACTTATATTGTATATCCTGCTGAGTTTGACAGAGTCCTTGTACCTTTCGGGTGTTAATCCATTTAGCTCCTCTAAATCTCTCTTACTTTACTACCTTGAGCAACTACTTCCGCGCACTTAGTTCGACTAAGTGTTTCTACGTCTCAAGTGTAAGTTCGATTGAGTCAAACCATCTCACAGACTCACACCTTGAGTTGGTTTGAGTCAGCCACCCGATCCTACAACTACCCTGACAGTCTTGAGCTCGCATAAAATCTTGTAAAACCCCCCAAGTGTCTCAGATATAGTCTCTCACCGTCCGACATCTTGAAGTTATCAAGGTGTCTTTTGAGCTGCTTCCCTTTAGCCTTTTTAACGAAATCCGTTCCAGCATATGCAGTTTTGAGAAATTCTCAGACCTCTCTAGCAGTGCGCAACCCCAACACCTTTTGTTGGTCTGAGTCTGATAACGATGATATAATGATCCTTCGAGCTTGCATGTTCTTACTTAACAGCTTATTATCGTTTTCACTCCAGCTAGCCCTAGGTTTCTCCTTGGTAACTCCGTCCTGCTCAAACTTTGGCTTCAGGTCGCCTTCAGTCACTACATCCCACAATTGGAGATTGATGGAAATTAGTTGATCTTCCATCTGTTCGCACCAGCTGGTGTAGTTAAACTTTGTCAGCTTCGGAGGTTTAACACTGTAGGAATTCATCTCGATCTACCCTGAAGAAGTTTCTTCGAAATAAAGGGTAACCTTGCTCTGATACCAATTGTTGAATCCTACCGCGTGAGTATGATACTGATGAAGAACAGCGAACGGGAATAATTAAAAGATGAACTCAAACGACTTTTATATAAACACGTATCACACCTGATACAAGTATTGCACGTACAACAAGTACTTCTCTATAACCTCATGAGTATAACTACTCAACTCACGCTAAGAAATTATCTATCCCCCAACCTCTAATATCTGAAGTTCTACCCCGTGGATAACTTCAGATCATAACACCCTAGTCTGATGTAACAGTGCCGTGAATTACTTCACATGAAATCTACACCCTGTTGTTTCCCGTGTTTCCCTATCGGTTTTTGCTACGTAAAACCTTAACATCTAACCCTAGAATTACAACCTCATATATAGATATCAAGAATCAAATTATAGGTCATAAGCGTAGATTTTATTTATCTTTAATAGATAGATAAAATCCTATTTAAGATATTCTATCTTCTTCCTTTGTTCCCTCGGTTTAGGACTGACGCGCGTCTCCTGGTATTGGTCTTTTGTACTCATCAGTACTGAACTGAGTTTGTCGATCAAAATAACATCAACACATATGGACATTTATATCTGGCGGTGGAGGCCTTCTCTCCCAATTGGTGTTGTTCCACTCTTGAGTTGTTGGTTCTTGGATATCTTCTTTCATTCCTAGTCCTTGTGACTACTTGGGTCTTTCTACTCCTAACTGGAACGAATGAATCTAACACAAGTAATGGATGTTCATGAACTGGGTGGTGTGATTTCTTTTATTGACTAACTTTAACTTTCTGTTATTATCTCTTTCCTTAACTTGTTATCTTGACTTGATGATTTTAAAGTGACTTGTTCCTCCGTGTTGCTTTGAGTGTTTGTCTTCAAGTTATTATTTATTAAAGAGTTATGTTTATGAGTTTGTTTGGAGGATCGTACCAGTTCCATTCCAGGGAACTGACTCACCCCTCTCGGGGTGGGCTGCTTGGTTTCATCTAGCAGGTACGAGTTAATATACAGGTGACCACGAAGAGAATGAGTGATTGGGGTGGGATTAGGTTTTGTGGAGAGTTAATGTATTCTATTACTATTATGTTTACATTAAGTTTTCTTGAGGTTCAGACCGTAGCTTTTGTAATTTTATAAGTTGTAATTGGTGAGGCTTGGTGCCGGGGTTTGGAACCTGATGATCTGTAAATGCCATAGTATTTTATTTTCCACTGCATTTTTGTTTAATAGGGGCATTACAGAAATTGGTATCAGAGCATAGTTACGCTCTGAACCCGAGAAAAAAACAAGCCGAGCGAAATACTTAGATTATAGGTGCACTTAAAACTGAGGAACTGGGGTAGAATTGGGAAGTGAGAATTCCAGAAAGGCGCGTGACCCTTACCCCATACTTACTTTACTACTTACACTTTACTTCATGTACCTACGAACCGTCCCTAGTACGTTATAAATAATTAGTACTTTACTACGTAGAATATTTAGACTTAACAACACACCTCTAAGTAATAAAAACCCGTCATCACCAGGGAAGAGGAGCAGGTCCCTCAGGATGCTATGGACCCGATGCTATCACCCCAAAGGTCATAGCGCAGATTGTGACGGCTACACTGGCTCAGCAGCACGCTCAAGTTCAAAACCACCACCGCCACCACCTAACGGTCCCTGGGAGTTCAACTGGCTGAAGGCAGTCAACGACCTTTGTCCCTCAGTCTACGAAGGCCAGCCAGAACCGAAGGCCTTGGAGAAGTACATCGACAAGATACAGAAAGCGTCACCTTTCTACACGTTCCAGCGAATCGCCAGGTGGACATAGCGGCCTACTTCCTCCAGGGACGCGCACATCGATGGTGGCAGACCGCCAGAGCTGAGTTGACTGCCCAGGCGGACTTTGACTCCCCAACCTTCCTGGTGGCCCTGAGAGCCAAGTTCTATCCATCCTACCTACAGAAGAGGATGAGGAGTGAGTTCGAGCAGCTGAAGCAAGGAACTTCCTCTGTTGCTGAATATTATAATAAATTTGTGGAGCTACTTGCTGTTATTGGAGAGGGAGCTTACACTCCAAGGTATCTGGTAGACAAATTCCATACCGGCTTGAACTTCAGGATCATGACTATGATTGGTTCCACTAGATGAGGGATGACCTTACAGGTATGGAACATGATTTAGAATTTCTGGTACGTAAAGATTCCCCACTAACACATATTGTCACGACAGGAGCTAGCGGATGACGTGAATGACTGCGAGACCACCATTGCCTACCAGGACTCTGTGCTAGGCAAGAGGAAGGGGGATGGTGGAAGAGGGAATGGAGGAAACTCTTCCCAGAACTACGAGAGGAAGGGAAAATTCTTCAAGGGGAGGAATGAGAAGGCCATGGTCCCCTCATATACTGATGCTGGGCCACTCCGCTCCCAGCCACCTAGGGGTGAGATAAATTAGAACCTATATTGTGGTTACATTGAGCTCTTACGTTACTAACATTGAGCTGGAACAGGAAATAAACCGGTAAGAAGTTACTTCTGCAAGTGGTTCAAGAAGGACCACCCGAGCAAGGATTGTAAAGGAAATCTGGTGGAATGCAACTACTGTGGTAAGAAGGGCAGGGAGATTTGAATGTCACAAGAACCGGATTCTTGGAACTACCAGCCAGCCACCGGGACTACTGCTAGAGCCCCAGCTACTAATACTACTGGAGGAGGTCGAGGTGGCACAGGAGGAGCTGGACCATCTACCAGCCGCCCTACCCCGAACCATCCACAGAGGCCGGGACAGAACTATCCTCAGAGGCCAGGCAAAGCACTGACTCTTAACCTGGTGGACCGTGTTGAAGCAGCGAGGGATGACCCAAGTTCACCTGGTGAGGAATACCTTCTTATCGGAGAAGCTTAGATCTTCATCCGTTTCATTTCGTTAATAAATTCTACTCGCATTGTAAAGGGATGAATTATAAATCCCCCTTTCCTTTACATTTCTGTTCTAAAACCAGTTGTGAACCTTGATTTTCTAATTTAATGGCCATTGTTATTTTTCATTCAACTTTCGATATTTGCTTTCCTATTTTTCCATTTTCTACACCCAACATCCCCTTTGAAGTCAAACCACACCCACCAGAGAAGTGTGAGGTATTGAGACCCGGGATGATCTTACTATGAGAGTACCTGACCCCAGCAGTCCAGTATGCATTAATCCTCAAGATCAGGGAGTTAGCTGTGAAGGAAGGAAATTTTTACACCCCTACCTTCAAGAATGGTTCAACCATGAAGGTGAAGATCATGTGCCTAGGTAAGAAGTGGAACCACACCACTAAGAGCTATGAAGAAGTGGAGGTGCCACCAATCCTGGGAGAATTGCAGACCATCATTGGAGCTGCTGTTAAGGCAGCACAAGAATTGGAGGATGAGCCCGTCCTAGACCTAACCTCAGACGTGTGCATCATCAACTTCTATGGAAAAGAGGGTAAGCTAGGGATGCATCAAAACAAGGATGAATCTCTAGAGTCCATCACTAGAGGAGTTCCAGTGGTGTCCATATCACTTGGAGACGACGCTGAGTTCCTATTTGGTGACCAGAGGAGGATGGATCTTGCTACTAAGATCCTCCTGAAGTCGGGTGATGTACTGATTTTTGGTGGGGCAGCTAGACTTATCTACCATGGGTGAAGAGAATCAAGCCCAACACAGCCCCCACACCCATCATTAACCAGACCCACATGAAACTGGGCCGTCTAAACCTAACCTTTAGACAGACCTAGCCTTGTACTTTACAATTTCAGCATTGTAAACTTTAAGTTGCTCATGAAGCTTTCAATAAGAATGGAAATTCTAAGAATTTTATTGCTTCATTGTAGGCAGTGCAAGAATCTGAGCATACACATCAAGGGAGCAGACTTCCTTCTTGACCCCATTGTCTTCCCTGGCCTGGGATTCGACATAATTGTGGGCATGGACACGCTACAGCGGTACAGAGGCAGACTACACTGTGCAGAGCATCGTCTCCTCTTGAAGTCAGCTACAGGGATCACAGTGTCATACCGAATGCAGCCTAAGCAGCCGACTATGAAGGTTGTATCGGCTTTATCCCTAATGAAGGAGGTGTCCAAGGGCGCTACCGCCTATTACTGTTATGCCCAGGATCTGAGGATGGATCCAAAGTTTAGGAGCGATGTACCCATTGTGTCGGAGTACCCCGACGTTTTTCCAGAGGAGCTACCTGGATTGCCACCGTTGAGAGAGGTTGAATTCAACATCGACCCCATACCTGGCACGGGACTGATTGCCAAGGCTCCCTACCGGATGGGCCCTGCAGAGATGGTTGAGTTAAAGAAACAACTGCAGGAACTACTAGATAAGGGTTTCATCAGACCCAGTTGTAGACACCAAAAATTCTCACCCATAAAAGCAAAGTTCCGACAATAAATAAAAAAAGGGTTGTCGCCTTGCTTTTCAAAATTCGTTCATGTGCATACCAAAATGAAACTGTCATTTTATGACAAATTCTTTAAATCAATTTTTCCAAGCATCCGCTTTCAAACTCATCCCCTTTCGTTATTTACTTTTCACCATTTTATTTCCGAATTATTTCATGTTAGTCAGCTTTGTTTAACTCATTCATTTATTTTCCTATTCATTTTATTTTGGCTCATTCCATTTCGTTACTTGTTTATTTTATCTCATTTCATCTCCTTGATTACTTTTGCTTGTACTCTCTTTTTAGTACTCAATACTTGTTTTATCTTGTCTTTATCGTTATTATTTTTGGGATCATTTTCATTATTTTATGTACATCTTCACTATTATATCCCGTACCAGGGTATTTCATTTTGTCGCTAATTTGATTAAACTCCCTCTTGTCTCATTTTATTTTGTTACTTCTTTTATCTTATTTACAGTTGTTCATACATATCTAATCTAATTTCCATTTTTTGGTGTTCCCGTGTATCATCATCATACCAGTACTATTTCATTATTCTATGTAGTTATCATTTAATTTATTTAATACTTTGTTATATTTTAGTTTATTTTTTATCCGCATTTCATTATTTCATGAACCCTCACAAGAAAACCATTCATTTTTGTCGATAAAACCTCTTGCCTTACTCTGTGTTTCCGTTTAAAACACTAGCGTTTTTAATGAATTCGTGAGTTCCAGTTAGAGCTTTAGGATTTTTTTTATTCATTATTTTTATTATGTTTTTACATTGAGTTTTGTAGAACAACTCTTTTATATTTTTGCTTCTTTAGTTCAAATCTGGCACCCAGACATGACTCTATTGTTACATAAATCTGTCAATAATTAACAGCAGTCTAGTTAGTGTATAACTATTAACAAAACATAGAGGTGGCAGGTTCAAATCCAACCCTTGCCTCTTGTCTGTTATTGTTGTTTTTATTTCTTATTTACACCCACGACCCAGTCCAACAAAGCCCAACCGATTGCTCAAATAGAGGTCCAATTCCTACTGTCTGATCATCAACAAAAAAAACCCGATTCCTTTCTATATAAAGAAGCAGTAGAGCATTGCAGCCGACAAGCACAGATCCCTAGCCTCTTTCTTCATTCTCCTTGAATTTCACGTAAGGAAATACCCACTCTGTTATTCCTCCTGTAATCGGATTCAACGGCGCTCACCATGCTCAACCGACCTCTCTTCATTTTCTTCTTCACGGTAATTTACAACCCAACTACTCCACCTTCTTCATTCTCTAAAAAAAACTTACGGAAACAAGGAGTATACAAGCTCCGCATCTCGACTCTTTTCTCTTGCCCTGCGTCTTCATTCTCTTCACAGCCTGGCGAACAATGAACAAGCTCTGCCCTCCCTTCGTCTCGTTCAACTGAAGAACAAGGAACGTACCTGGGTCATCATAGTTCCTCTTCACATAGCTATCAAACAAGGAACATATATACTCCTCTGTTCATTACCTTCACGCGGCTGGCAAGCAAGGAGTGTACATACTCCATTTCTTCATCCCCTTCACATGACTGGTGAAACGAGGAACATTATGCTCCCGCCATCTTCATTCTATTAATCTCATCTGCTGGTGAACGGGAGATGCACCAACTCTCTGCCTTCGTTTTCTTCAACTGGTAAACAAGGAACATAAAGCGCTACACCATCTTCCCCCTCTTCACTTGCGTCAAAGGAACACTCCCGCTCTGCCTTTTTCACCGAAACTGGCAACATGGAACCTGACCAACTAAGAACACGCACGCTCTGGGCCTCATCCGTTCTCTTCACCGACAACAATTCATTTTCTTCTTCGGCAAAATTTTGCAACCAGTCTGACGAACCAGGAACATACATGCTTCGTCTCCATCCACCTCTTCATTGAAGCTGTTGAACAAGGAACACTCTCAATCCTCTTCGCGATGCTAGCGAATATGGAGCATACAACTTCGTCACCTTGAAGCTCTCTACTCCCGACGGTAATCTTGCAATTCCATTGGCGAACGTGGAGCATACAGCTCTGCACTTCATTCAAGCCCTTCATTCATGGTATTTTACAACCCGAACTGGCGCACAACAACTGGCGAGCAAGGAACTAACCAGCTCGTATCTTCTCCATCCTTTTCACCTGAAGAACAAGGAACATACGAGCCTGTGCCTTCCTTTTCTTCCTCATATCGGCGAACAAGAAATCAGGCGTGCAAGGATACACTTGCTCTACGGCTGTCTCCCTTTTCACTGTCGCTGCTATTATTTTCTGTTCGCCGCGATTTCTCCACGATGGGTTGGTGTTGAGAGGAAGCCAACGACTCCTTTTGCAAGCACGTTCATGTACCTTTCCCGGTCTGAATCGGAACAACCAGGATATCCTGGAAATAGTCGTTCTCAATCCCGGTATGTCATATTCGATCCGAAGAACTCACAAATTCTAAACGTGAAAACATATATGTGTGTGGAACGTACATGCCTGTGTTATTGATTATGCTCTTTGTCTTCCTGTTAATGTATACTTATCTTCATGTATGTCGATAGTCGATTTGGCATGAGCATGTATGTTCTCTATTTCCTGATTGTGCGACTACATATAAGTATAACGAGCAGCTGTGCTAAGTTGAAAGAAAAAGGGTAAGAAAACCGATGATGATGAGTTCAATTGCTTTGAGCTGGGTTGCAGATAAATTGGTTCTGTTCGCCGACACATTCGAAGAATATTGAAATATGAAGCTAGAATGTGGGGTATGTTGTATTGTACTATGGTTACAGATTGAGATTATCATGTGTAAGCATGCGACTTAAATAAATTGGTGGGATATTACTTGCTTCAGTTAATAAATGTTGTTTCTAGATAGTTATTTGCTATTGTATCGAGATATCTCATTTTGCTAATTTTTAATTGTTTACTTTCACATGTCTTATTTATTGACTGCAAATATCTAGTTTATTTCGGTATATGGATTGGGCCCGTATGGGCTTTTATAAACTCGTGGCCCATATCTAATTTTGTTTCGGGACCAATTCATTGCTAGCCGACCTAGGCTAGAACAGGTGGCCTTAGATTGCCTTTTAGGTTGACCCGATTATTTCTGGACACGACAAGTCCAATTTAGAAAAGCTTTCAGGATCGGGGATATTCCTCACCCAAACGGGCCGTAGAGTCTGGTCGGTAGGGAATGCCCTTCTTGTATAAAATTTTCCAAACAATCCATAATTGTCAGAATAAAACTCACAATCAATTATTCATTTCAATCAATAAAAATCCAGTTCAAAACCCAAAATTCAATTCCAAATTCAGCCCACAAATTCAATTTCAAATCAGTTCATTCCAATCCAATCCCAAATTCAATTCAATTCAATTCTTAATTCAATTCGATTCAATCTCAATTTCAATTCAAAATTCATCTCAATTTCAATTCAAAATTCATCTCCATTCCAATTCAAATTCAATCTCAATTCCAATTCAAATTCAATTTCAATCTCATTCCAAAATCAAATCAATTCAATCTCAATTTCAGAGCAAAACCAAATCAAATTCGATTAGAAAATTCTTTCAACTCCAATTCATTCAAAAATTCTTTCAATCCCAATTCGATTAAAAACTCGTTTCAATCTCAATCTCAATTCCAATTCAATTCAAAATTCATCCCCATTTAATCTCAATTCAAATTCAATTCAATTTCAATCCAATTAAATCAAATGCTAATCCAATTCCAAGCCAAAATCCATTCAATTTTCAATTCCAAATTCAAATTCAATTCATTTCCCAATTCAACCCAAACAAAATTCCAATTTCATCTCCAATTCAAAATTCATCCCAATTCAATTCAGTTCCAAACTCATTTAAATTCAATTCAATTCCAAATTCATACAACTCAATTCAAATTCAATTTCAAACCAATTCCAATTCAATTTCAACAACTCCAATCAATTTCTCAATTCCATTTCGATTTCAAATTCAATTCCAATTCCGATAAAAAAAAATCAATCCAATTTCAATTTGACTCCAATTCAATCTCAATTCAATTCCGGTTCAAATCAAAATTCATTCAACTCCAATTCAATTTCAATTCCATTTCATTTTCCCCACACTCTGAATATCTCACAGACCTGAGTGTCTCACAGACTTTGTCATCCCAACGATTCAAATGTCTCACAGACCCGAGCATCTCACAGACTCGAGCGTCTCACAGATCTGAGTGTCTGACAGACTTCGACATCTCAAGGTTTCAAACGTCTCACAGACCCGAGCGTCTCACAGACCAGCATCCCAAACCCGAAACTCCGAATCCTTCCAAATCTCAAGCTTGTTAAATATCTCAATCTCCACAAACATCAAAACTTTCAAAACCCAAACAAACCTGAACTACGTAAGGTCTGATCTCAACGGGGAGTTGAGTACGTAGGCAGCCCATCTAGGGTGCGACACCGTTCCAAACAAAAAACCCTTTTCCCTCTCTAAGGTGATACTTATAGCACTCAAATCCCTTCCGACTCACATTAAACCCTCATGCCTTCAGACTTCAGGCCTTCTTCATCCATTTAATCCTCAAACCCTTTCTTGATCTTTTGTTCTACACTCAACCACTTTCAACCCTTTCATTTGGCGCTAGCTTGGCAGAAAAGCCCGCCTCATCCACTCTCTTTTCTCTCTTCCCGTCTTAATCCTATCCTTGGCTTTTAAATGAATCTCTTTAAATAAGGTTTTGAAAGAAGGCAATCCCGACAATTGGAGACCGAGGTTTCCTCGGGCACCAATCCGAAGTCGTGGTCATTGCCACTTCTAAGGGGTGTAACCCAGTGCGAACCCACATCAGAATCTCTAGTATGATCAGATAAGTCCTATCCATAGGCAACAAATCATCAGAGTCAATTAATGGTTCTTGGAACCCTTATCCTCCCTTCCTAGTTCATTAGGTCAAACTAGGTGGCGACTCTAGTCAACTCCGCTTATAGAGGCATAAGTCCGCGTGGAGCCCATCGAGAGCGGGTGTAGTGCACACTTGTACTCCCCTTATGCTTTCTAGGAAAGACGGACGATTTAGTAGGTATTTGAGGGATGCCAGAATAACGGGTTTTCACCCTCCACAGAATGGCATTCTCTAGGGTTTTGGCTTCTCAGTCAGACCATATTTAGATAGACCCCCTCATACCGAAAAATCACCCTCCACAGAATGGCGACTCTGCTGGGGAAAACTTGAGTAAGTTTTTCTCATAAACTTGGTCAAGGAAGACTGAACTCCATTCAAAATTGTCGGGATTCCCCAACTTCTTTCAAAACCTTCAAGAGATTCATTTCCAAGCCTTTAGGATTACTCTACTCCACACTTAGAGTGTGCTTTGTGAGGATAGTTAGGACGAGTGTTTAGAGTTCAAAATTGACTTTGATTACCACATGTGTGCTTTGACCTTTGCATGCTTCGCTTTTGTTTACTATTGTGTGTTTACTGCTTCATGTTTACTGCTCTTCATTCATGACATAATTGCTTATTTACGGTTTTTGTAAATGGGGCCTTCGTAGAAAGGAGCCAACCCATTGTTGCATCGGGTAGTCTAGGAGCATGCATTCCTCTGTGTCACCTTCACTATCTGCGGGCGCGATTAACAATTGGTCCACAATTGATTCCCTCTGAGTATGGGTCATTTGTAGTTAAGGAGTAAACCCACGAGGTGGTACGGCCGTAGTTGTCTACACCTTGAAACAACTCAGGATCCTTTCAAACACCTTTTCGAGTCAAAGCCAGCATATAGTAAGCTATGAGCCTTCAGTGTCCAGCTGCCTTATCCGGTGTCTAGGATGGGTTTCATGGGTAGTTGCCCCCTTGTATGCCACCTGTCTGACCACCCTTTTGCCTTACCCTGAAGATTGCATGGGCTCAGTTCTCCAGATGTCCTCTGCACCATGGGTGTCTTTAAAGCCCAATGTCGCGCTACAAATTCATAGAGGATCCCGTATTTACGGATACCCATACATGACATAGTGTAGTCAGCGAATAATTTGGACTTTAGACACACCTCATCGTGCAGACGACGAGAGACCCGTTCCCATGCAGTACTTCCCCGAGTTTCCCGAAAAGTGAGTATGTTGTGATAATCCCCGGCCGTGGCTCGTGTGACTGTATCGCTTCGGGTATCCTGACCTTTCGAACTTAAGCACTTCAGACTTTCTTGATGACGTGCCCTACAAGGCATAACAGAGATAAATCCCGAGAGATGAACAGTGAAGGAACAACGGTTCCCCGGTGGTATGGAAGCATTGACTGACCTGAAAGGTGATTATCCCAATCATTCACACTCAGCTCCACAAAAAATCAGCCACGATTTTATTTGCATTTACATCTATGTGTGATCACGTTTCAAAAATTAACAAAAATCAGAAAATCAATCATGTCAAACACTCCAATGAAATATCTTCAAAGTCGTCCATCTCGAATGATTAAAAAAAAGATTTTCAAACTTGTTATTTCCCAAACAGTTTTCAAA
This sequence comes from Limonium bicolor, assembly GCA_023374045.1. Taxonomy (NCBI): domain Eukaryota; kingdom Viridiplantae; phylum Streptophyta; class Magnoliopsida; order Caryophyllales; family Plumbaginaceae; genus Limonium; species Limonium bicolor. The sequence goes on from CM041780.1 coordinate 114,762,446, forward strand.
ATCGGTTTCAATCAAAGTCTTCCAGAAAACAAACTTTGTCAAGCAGTTTGCAAAGAACAGATTTCAAAAATATACTGTTTACAAATGATTTTCAAACAATGTTTCTCACAAATGTTTTTTTCCAAAACTAGTTTCTCAAACAGCTTTCAAAACCCGTTTTTGCAAACGAGTTTCAAATAGCATTTCTCACAGATGTTGTTTCGAAACAAATGATTTAGTCCCCATGTTGTGACCCATTATTTTTGAAGTTCAACCCACCTTCAAGAGCAGCGGTCATTACTGTGGAGCGTACTAGTCATTTCGTGTCTTTCCAAAAGTGGTGGATTTTCACAATGATTTTGTGCTCGATCATTCACCTTTCCTTTCTCAAAAATATCCCTCATTCCTTCGACGGAGCAAGTGAAGCAGCATGAAGATTGACTACGCGGATCAAGCTGAAAGCCAGAAGCGCACCAACCCGTGGAGCTAGCCGCGTGATATGAAGACTATCACCAACCGTTTAAATATAGAGTAGAGGTGTACCTACTCGAGTCAAGCAACATGAAGACTAGCAACGACCGTTCGAGTCTGAAGCTGCTGAGGGTCAGAAGAGCACCAACCAGTTTCTCTTGATCACAATGTCACTTTGCTGCAAGAGCCCAAAGACGAGCAAGCAAACAAGAGCCCGAACTTGAGCGAATGGCCAGTCAGGAGCCCAAACATGGATGTGCAGTCAATCAGAATCTCGAAGACGAAGCAGAAGAATTCGGAAGAAGTTTTTAACTCAAACTCCCCATTTAATGACTTTGAATTGATGTATAGGTTTTCCCCTAGCATTCTTTTCTCTCTTGTCAATTTCTGAATAGACTTTGTGTATAGGTTGTACATTCCCTTTCAATTTATTTAGATCAATGTGTACAGGGTTCCTCACTCCCTATTTTATTTGCGAATGACCGAGCGTCAAAATTCATATTGAGAAAATCCACCACTTCGAAAACACGTGTTTTCAAAACTGTTTTCTCCCAAAAAACTTTATTTCTTCCAGTATGCACGACTTGCTTCTTCTCATTGTCAGTCAGTTCACATTCGTTAATCACGCATGAATCGTACTCATCACAGAAAAATTGCATAATCACATGTTACATTTCCAACACTCCTCACACGAGCATTCATCCCATTTTTCAAGCATGCTAACATTTGTCAGATTGTTCTTTCTACAGTGATGGTCGTGTTTGCAGGTGAATAACTGTCTTTGCCTATGAGTGACGACATGATCTTCGAAGTGATAGCAAGAAATACCGGGCATTCAAGCTTTTTTCCCATTCAGCATACCATGTACATAGAGCAACAATAAACAAAAGCATACACAAAAAAAAAATCCAAAAAAAAAGACTCATACATCAAAAAATCCAAAAAAAAAAAAATCATACATCCAAAAATCAAAAAAAAAATCATACATCCAAAAATCCAAAAAAATCATACATCCAAAAATCCAAAAAAATCATACATCCAAAAATCCAAAAAAATCATACATCCAAAAATCCAAAAAATCATACCTTCAAAAATCCCAGAAAAATGCAGCCAATGTCATATCAGTGGGTCACCATGCGGGAGTTGTCACTCCCTAAAAGTCCCAAGATCCAGGAGCCAATCACCAACCTGACCTCACTCGAGAATTACTTCTTCGACAACAATCACCACAACTCGACCACCTTTAGAGCCAAACATGACGGGATGAGATTCATGAACCGCAAGCTGAATTCGGCTCAAGCGAGACTAGTCATAACCATACCACTCATGCATTGCATCCAAAAACAAAAAAAACATAAAAAAACATTCAGTCAACCATCTCAATTCATCATTTTTAGCATTTTACATCCTATACATGGTATTCCATTTTACCACAATACATCGCATGGTAGATAATTGCATTTTCATGCTCCCATATCGAAACGACATCTTCGGGAAAATCACAAGAGATTGATTGAACAGAGTGCATGAACCACTTAACTCTCGACCCGTTAATGAGTACAAGGGTCCAATCAAAATCAGCACCACAAACCAAGTGAGTAGTGTGCGAAGAGCGGTATTTTCCTTTGAATTTCCAAATGAATGTTTTGGACAATCCAATGAGTGATGAGGAAAGATAGAGCGAGTCCACAGAGGTAAAACCACGAGCGACTTGTGCTTTCCTTCAGCACATGGAGAGGCACAATTCATAGCGAGATCAATGTCGATAAACAGGATACGAACTGTGATTCATGCAAAGATCCGAGAATAGTAAGAAAACAATCATTGACTAATGAGGATGACGAGGCACTTAGGAATAAAATTCCCCACAAAACCAAAAAGCTTTGACTGCCCTTTACATATCCCCTTAGTGAGCCCCGCTGAGCCTTTCATGAAAAACTCTTTTTCAGCAACTCCACAACATGCCAACCCACGTACATACACTTACTTGCCCTTGCAATAGAGGATCTCAAAGGAGCCGGAGCCATGGTCCCTCCCCACCATCTTCCACAAAAACAATGAAATGTTTGAAGAAATCAGTGAATCAATGCAACTCCAAGGCCAAACACCAAAAGGAAAGCCAAAAATGTTCAAGAAGATCGATAAGTCAATGCAACTTTGAAGCTGAAAGCCAAAATGCAAAGCAAAAATGCTTGAGAAAGCTGATGAGCCAAATGCAATTTCAAAAACACAAAATGAGAAAAACGTTCAAATCGTATGCCAGGAGAGGCAAGAAGGACAAATCCAAACCAAAAGGACCAATGATGTCCCGAAGGAACCGATAAGGGTTATAAAAACCCGTCTAATCATTCCACCCATGGCGAAGGTGAAACATGTCCTCTATTGCACAAGAGCTCCACGATTCCTGAACAAATCATCCAGTCCTATGCAACGTACATCATACCCCTCAGCCCCATTACAACCCAATAAAGACCTCCGACTCATAAGTAGATGAGCATTAACTGAAAGTATCGGACCTGAAACATGAATCATAAGCTTCGTGCTTGTTATCAACATATCCCATCATACCAAAGGGACCATGAGCGAATGAGTGTGACCTTACTACACAAGGTCTTCCGAGTGCGAGTGACTCTTTAATCAAAGCACCAAATCATAAACAGCTTACCCCATTACAGGTGAGGAATTTGTAAGGATCGGAAAGTCCAGAACTTCGAAAAAAATTCTAAGGAAAATACTGATCTGAGCGTCGAGAGTATCATTACACCATTAGCACACACAGCTAGACTCACGAGAGATTGACCCATATACCTCTATGAGAGGAAAGTGATTCGCGCACTCGAGTTCAACAATCGCTTAAGATCGAACCGAAGATGTCTTATATTCGTAAACCTCATATTAATAGAGATAGGACCGTACCTTCTCTCTAAAAACTGCATATGCATTTTGCATCGTGTCTAGCATTTAATACTTGCATGCACCATAATCAATTCATCTTCAACATCTGACTGGTAAGAATTCTACCTAGTCTCGCTAAAAGTCGACTTCAGTTGCAGTTGTGAAGTGTAACTTTCGATCAAAAGATGTCAACTGGGGCCTTACATGGCCATCATCAAGCTATATCGAACCATCTTGGAGCCACTCTGGGCTATCCTCGAGCTACATCGAACCAAACAAGAGCCATCCGGAGCCATGCAAAGACCACCCTGGAGCCATCCAATGTCATGCACGAGCTTGATCGACACTACTCCCAAGACCGAGCTGAAGCCATGCGGGAGCCATCCTCAAACATTAAGAGCTCCACAGGAGCCATTTCATCATCAAGGCCTTGCCCACAGAGTATCGAACTACGTATGGTCTGATCTCAATATGGAATTGAGTACGTAGGCAACCCGCCCAGGGTGCGACCACATTAAAGGCGAAAACTTCCCTTTTCCCTCGGTGTCATCAAAGTGAACCAACCAAAGCATCGTCATGCTCAATCAGCACAAGGTCATCCCGGAGCCATCCATGGAAATCTTGGAACCATGTTGGGAACTCCCAACAAAGTCATGCAATTGTGTTTCATCATTCACTCGTGAAAAACCATTCACTCACTACAAAGTCCACAATAATCCCGTCAAACAACAATAAATCCATCATCAGAGCCATCAAACCACCCTGAAAAAAAAAACAATCTCAAGGCAAATCAAAGCCCACAAACTGCCACAAAATCACCAACCATGTCAGACCCACCAACCAATTCGAGACCATTGGTCACACCGAGCCATCAGTGCATACAGGAGCAGTCAACGCATGTTAGAGTCATCTCAAATCCTCGAAGCCATACCGGAGCCATCAGTGCATACCGGAGCCATCAGTGCATACCGGAGCCGTCAACGCATGCTAGAGCCATCTCAAATCCTTGAAGCCAAGCCGGAGCCATACCGGAGTCATCCCGAAGTTTTGATGTAACTCTAGAGCCATCTACTCATACAAAAACCTACACCCACAAACAGGAAGTTTAATTCAATTAATACATTGGTTAATCACCTCACATCACATATCATCTGCATATACCACAAAATTTGCTCGCTATCTGACGCATCTTCACGCCCGCTAGGCAGCTATTGCGCTACTAGTGCGGTCGCATTTCATTTTACACCCGCTAGACAGCTATTGCGCTACTAGTGCGGTCGTATTTCACTTTACACCGCTAGACAGCTATTGCGCTACTAGTGCGGTCGAATTTTTTGTTTTACACCTGCTAGACAGCTATTGCGCTACTAGTACGGTCGCCTTTCGTTTTACACCCGCTAGACAGCTATTGCGCTACTAGTGCGGTCGACTTTTCGTTTACACCCGCTAGATAGCTATTACGCTACTAGTGCGGTCCCGTCTTTTTTCCTCCACTAGGCAGCTATTACGCTACTAGTGCGAGATCGTTCGCTTCATAACCCGCTAGACAGCTATTACGCTACTAGTGCTGTCCCAATCATTTCCTCCACTAGGCAGCTATTACGCTACTAGTGCGGTCCCACCGTTTTTCCTCCACTAGGCAGCTATTACGCTACTAGTGCGAGATCGTTCACTTCATAACCCTCTAGGCAGCTATTACGCTACTAGTGCGAGATCGTTCACTTCATAACCCGCTAGGCAGCTATTACGCTACTAGTGCGGTCCCGCCTTTTTTCCTTCACTAAGCAGCTATTACGCTACTAGTGCGAGGTCGTTCACTTCATAACCCGCTAGACAGCTATTACGCTACTAGTGCGGTCTCGTCTTTTTCCTCCACTAGGCAGCTATTACGCTACTAGTGCGAGATCGTTCACTTCATAACCCACTAGGCAGCTATTACGCAACTAGTGCGGTCCCGCCATTTTTCCTTCACTAGGCAGCTATTACGCTACTAGCGCAAGATCGTTTCACATCCACCTGCTAGGCAGCTATTACGCTACTAGTACGGTACTCTTTCAAAGTATTATAGGCTCGTCATAAGTCCTATAGCTAGATGTCAAGAGGTCTAGTTGAGGTTCGCCATAAGTCCTCGTACTTTCAATTGCATTCTAGGCTCGTCATAAGCCCTAGGACTGGATGTCAAGAGGTCCAGTTGAGGCTCTTCTAAGTCCTCGTGCACCCCAAACCAATCTATTGTTAGCTTTCGAGTCTCATCATAAGTCCTAGGATGTAGATGTCAAGAGGTCCATTTGAGGCTCGTCATAAGCCCTCATGCACCAAACCAAACAATTGTTTGCATTCTAAATTTCTTTTAACACGTCCAACCGTTGCGTTCAAGGCTTGTCATAAGTCCTCACTCTTCAAAAATTTGCATTTTAAACTTGTTTAAAACACTTTTGCATTTGATCCTCACGTCATAGGCCGGTCATGCACCCCTATCCTTTTGCGGTATTAGTTACATTTCGTAAGCCATAGTGAGAATTTTGGCGCCCCGTCAACCTTGATCTAATTCTGCAAGCCTTCTATTGTAGAATTGAATCAAGGGGAGCCATCTGTAGACACCAAAAATTCTCACCCCATAAAAGCAAAGTTCCGACAATAAATAAAAAAAAGGGTCGTCGCCTTTCTTTTCAAAATTCGTTCATGTGCATACCAAAACGAAACTGTCATTTTATGACAAATTCTTTAAATCAATTTTCCAAGCATCCGCTTTCAAACTCATCCCCGTTCGTTATTTACTTTTCACCATTTTATTTCCGAATTATTTCATGTTAGTCAGCTTTGTTTAACTCATTCATTTATTTTCCTATTCATTTTATTTTGGCTCATTCCATTTCGTTACTTGTTTATTTTATCTAATTTCAAATCCTTGATTACTTTTGCTTGTATTCTCTTTTTAGTACTCAGTACTTGTTTTTATCTTGTCTTTATCGTTATTATTTTTGGGATCATTTTCATTATTTTATGTACATCTTCACTATTATATCCCGTACCAGGGTATTTCATTTTGTCGCTAATTTGATTAAACTCCCTCTTGTCTCATTTTATTTTGTTACTTCTTTTATCTTATTTACAGTTGTTCATACATATCTAATCTAATTTCCATTTTTTGGCGTTCCCGTGTATCATCATCATACCAGTACTATTTCATTATTCTATGTAGTTATCATTTCATTTATTTAATACTTTGTTATATTTTAGTTTATTTTTTATTTTATTTTTTTTTATTTTTATCCGCATTTCATTATTTCATGACCCTCACAAGAAAACCATTCATTTTTGTCGATAAAACGTCTTGCCTTACTCTGTGTTTCCGTTTAAAACACTAGCGTTTTTAATGAATTCGTGAGTTCCAGTTAGAGCTTTAGGATTTTTTTATTCATTTATTTTTATTATGTTTTTACATTGAGTTTTGTAGAACAACTCTTTTATATTTTTGCTTCTTTAGTTCAAATCTGGCACCCAGACATGACTCTATTGTTACATAAATCTATCAATAATTAACAGCAGTCTAGTTAGTGTATAACTATTTAACAAAACATAGAGTGGCAGGTTCAAATCCAACCCTTGCCCCTTGTCTGTTATTGTTGTTTTTATTTCTTATTTACACCCACGGCCCAGTCCAACAAAGCCCAACCGATTGCTCAAATAGAGGTCCAATTCCTACTGTCTGATCATCAACAAAAAAACCTGATTCCTTTCTATATAAAGAAGCAGTAGAGCATTGCAGCCGACAAGCACAAATCCCTAGCCTCTTTCTTCATCTCCTTGAATTTCACGTAAGGAAATACTCACTCTGTTATTCCTCCTGTAATCGGATTCACCGGCGCTCACCATGCTCAACCGACCTCTCTTCATTTTCTTCTTCACGGTAATTTACAACCCAACTACTCCACCTTCTTCATTCTCTAAAAAAAAACTGACGGAAACAAAGAGTATACAAGCTTCGCATCTCGACTCTTTTCTCTTGCCCTGCGTCTTCATTCTCTTCACATCCTGGCGAACAATGAACAAGCTCTGCCCTCCCTTCATCTCGTTCAACTGAAGAACAAGGAACGTACCTGGGTCATCGTAGTTCCTCTTCGCATAGCTATCAAACAAGGAACATATATACTCCTCTGTTCATTACCTTCACGCGGCTGGCAAGCAAGGAGTGTACATACTCCATTTCTTCATCCCCTTCACATGACTGGTGAAACGAGGAACATTATGCTCCCGCCATCTTCATTCTATTAATCTCATCTGCTGGTGAACGGGAGATGCACCAACTCTCCGCCTTCGTTTTCTTCAACTGGTAAACAAGGAACATAAAGCGCTACACCATCTTCCTCCTCTTCACTTGCGTCAAAGGAACACTCCCGCTCTGCCTTTTTCACCGAAACTGGCAACATGGAACCTGACCAACTAAGAACACGCACGCTCTGGGCCTCCTCCGTTCTCTTCACCGACAACAATTCATTTTCTTCTTCGGCAAAATTTTGCAACCACTCTAACAAACCAGGAACATACATGCTTCGTCTCCATCCATCTCTTCATTGAAGCTGTTGAACAAGGAACACTCTCAATCCTCTTCGCGATGCTAGCGAATATGGAGCATACAACTTCGTCACCTTGAAGCTCTCTACTCCCGACGGTAATCTTGCAATTCCATTGGCGAACGTGGAGCATACAGCTCTGCACTTCATTCAAGCCCTTCATTCACGGTATTTTACAACCCGAACTGGCGCACAACAACTGGCGAGCAAGGAACTAACCAGCTCGTATCTTCTCCATCCTTTTCACCTGAAGAACAAGGAACATACGAGCCTGTGCCTTCCTTTTCTTCCTCATATCGGCGAACAAGAAATCAGGCGAGCAAGGATACACATGCTCTGCGGCTGTCTCCATTTTCACTGTCGCTGCTATTATTTTCTGTTCGCCGCGATTTCTCCACGATGGGTTGGTGTTGAGAGGAAGCCAACGAATCCTTTTGCAAAGCACGTTCATGTACCTTCCCCGGTCTGAATCGGAACAACCAGGATATCCTGGAAATAGTCGTTCTCAATCCCGGTATGTCATCTTCGATCCGAAGAACTCACAAATTCTAAACGTGAAAACATATATGTGTGTGGAACGTACATGCCTGTGTTATTGATTATGCTCTTTGTCTTCCTGTTAATGTATACTTATCTTCATGTATGTCGATAGTCGATTTGGCATGAGCATGTATGTTCTCTATTTCCTGATTGTGCGGCTACATATAAGTATAACGAGCAGCTGTGCTAAGTTGAAAGAAAAAGGGTAAGAAAACCGATGATGATGAGTTCAATTGCTTTGAGCTGGGTTGCAGATAAATTGGTTCTGTTCGCCGACACATTCGAAGAATATTGAAATATGAAGCTAGAATGTGGGGTCTGTTGTATTGTACTATGGTTACAGATTGAGATTATCATGTGTAAGCATGCGACTTAAATAAATTGGTGGGATATTACTTGCTTCAGTTAATAAATGTTGTTCTAGATAGTTATTTGCTATTGTATCGAGATATCTCATGTTTGCTAATTTTTAATTGTTTACTTTCACATGTCTTATTTATTGACTGCAAATATCTAGTTTATTTTATATGGATTGGGCCCGTATGGGCTTTTATAAACTCTTGGCCATATCTAATTTGTTTGGGACCAATTCATTGCTAGCCGACCTGGGCTAGAACAGGTGGCCTTAGATTGCCTTTTAGGTTGACCCGATTATTTCTGGACACGGCAAGTCCAATTTAGAAAAGCTTTCAGGATCGGGGATATTCCTCACCCAAACGGGCCGTAGAGTCTGGTCGGTAGGGAATGCCCTTCTTGTATAAAATTTTCCAAACAATCCATAATTGTCAGAATAAAACTCACAATCAATTATTCATTTCAATCAATAAAAATCCAGTTCAAAACACAAAATTCAATTCCAAATTCAGCCCACAAATTCAATTCAAATCAACCATTCCAATCCAATCCCAAATTCAATTCAATTCTCAATTCAATTCAATTATAATTCAATTCAATTCAATCTCAATTTCAATTCAAAATTCATCTCCATTTCAATCAATATTCATCTCAATTCCCCAATTCAATTCAAATTAATCTCAAATTCAAATTAAAATTCAATTTCATTCTCTTCCAAAATCAAATCAATTCAATCTCAATTTCAGAGCAAAAACAAATCAAATCTCGATTAGAAAATTCATTTCACTCCAATCAATTCAAAAATTCTTTCCAATCCCAATTCGATAAAAACTCGTTTCAATTCAATCTCAAATTTAAAATTCAATTCAAAATTCATCAACAATGAATTATTCAATTCAATTAAAGGTCAATTTCAATCCAATTTTAAATCAAATTCTATCCAATTACAAGCAAAATCCATTCAAAATGTTCAATTTCCAAATTCAAACAATCAATTCATTTCCCAATTCAACCCAAACAAAATTCCAATTTCATCTCCAATTCAAAATTCATCCCAATTCAATTCAGTTCCAAACTCATTTAAATTCAATTCAATTCCAAATTCATACAAACTCAATTCAAATTCAATTTCAAACCAATTCCAATTCAATTTCAACAACTCCAATCAATTTCTCAATTCCATTTCGATTTCAAATTCAATTCCAATTCCGATAAAAAAAAATCAATCCAATTTCAATTTTACTCCAATTCAATCTCAATTCAATTCCGGTTCAAATCAAAATTCATTCAACTCCAATTCAATTTCAATTCCATTTCAATTTCCCCCACACTCTGAATATCTCACAGACCTGAGCGTCTCACAGACCCGAGCATCTCACAGACCCGAGCGTCTCACAGATCTGAGTGTCTCACAGACTTCGACATCTCAAGGTTTCAAACGTCTCACAGACCAGCATCCCAAACCCGAAACTCCGAATCCTTCCAAATCTCAAGCTTGTTAAATATCTTCAAACTCCACAAACATCAAAACTTTCAAAACCCAAACAAACCTGAACTACGTAAGGTCTGATCTCAACGGGGAGTTGAGTACGTAGGCAGCCCATCTAGGGTGCGACCCCGTTCCAAACAAAAAACCCTTTTCCCTCTCTAAGGTGATACTTATAACACTCAAATCCCTTCCGACTCACATTAAACCCTCATGCCTTCAGACTTCAGGCCTTCTTCATCCATTTAATCCTCAAACCCTTTCTTGATCTTTCGTTCTACACTCAACCAACTTTCAACCCTTTCATTTGGCGCTAGCTTGGCAGAAAAGCCCGCCTCATCCACTCTCTTTTCTCTTTTCCCGTCTTAATCCTATCCTTGGCTTTTAAATGAATCTCTTTAAATAAGGTTTTGAAAGAAGGCAATCCCGACAATTGGAGACCGAGGTTTCCTCGGGCACCAATCCGAAGTCGTGGTCATTGCCACTTCTAAGGGGTGTAACCCAGTTGTTATACCCAAAATTTCAACCCCCCGGAAGAGAGTCTCTACTAATAGGCTAGTAGCAAGGGTTCCCAGTTCGATTGGCACATTTCAGAGTACTAGGGACAGCTTAGTCATCTCGAGGGGCATTTTCGTAATTTTTTCAAGGCTCTTAAGCCCCCTATAGGCTTTCTCTCTCCTCCAAATAAGGGTCAAATCAATTCAAAATGCTTTGAAACTTTAACCCATGATAGAGGATGACATGTGAAGCATAATGGCGTTGGAATTTTGATTTTTCGAATTTCTAATACTTTTCTAGCAATTTCTGATTGAATCTGACGAGAAATTGAATTTAAAAATATTCCAATATCCAAAAAATTCGATTCCACTTTAGAAAATTCAGAAATATCATCCTTTACCTATGTGTAAAATTTCATAATCAAATTCCTTTTGGAAGCCCTTGAGCTAAAACGTCGGTAAATCTCGGTTTTTACCAGATTTTTCTATCTTTAAGGAAGCCTATATAAGGAACCTTATCCCATGATCAAATCATAACCTCAAGACCCTAGACTCTCAAAGAAGGCAGCCGTCTCTCTCTCTCCACGTTTTTGAACTCCAGAGCCACAATCAAACACCGAAATCTCACCAAAATCAACACCAAAACATATTTTTCAACTCCCACAACATCATCAATCATCAAACATCAACCAAACCACCTCAAAAACGTGAAGAAAACCTTCAACAATCAAAACCAGAAGCTCGGGTCGAACACAATCCAGAACCGGCACCATCGGAGCCTCCGAAGAATCCCGACGTGAAGAATCCTTTGAATTCGAAGGTAAAACAGGTTACAATCCTACTTTTCTAATTCCCCAACTTATTAACTCTCTTCAAATTTTGGGTTCAAACTAACCTTTTTACGCTTCTGTATTGCTGTTTGTTAAGCTTCTGTCCAATAACTTGTTTACCAAGTTTCGTGCTTAATTCGAATTCAAATTGAGAACTTTCAATCACTAACGTCTTGTACATCTTTCAGGCTACACACCCATAAAATTTGAGCCAAAAACACTTCGGGAACAGCCTCAACGCCGCCGTCCGAGGGCGGTCCGTACCCACGGACGTCATGTCCGGGGTCCCGGACTCCCTGTCCGTAAGCCCGGACGCCCACGGACGGCGGCGGGATTTTAAAAAATTCAAAATTTAGGTTTTCTAATAATGTCCGGGCCCACGGACAGCCTGTCCGTGGCCCCGGACTTTGCAATTTTTTGTTTTTCCTTTAATTTCGATTCTTCTGTATAATTAGGTTAACTGGGGTCCGTGGTCTCGGACATGGGGTCCGTGGCTACGGACGTAAGCAAAATTCGACCTAATTCTGCCTCCGAAACCCTAGTTTAGGTAGCTTTTAATTTCACTTTAATTTTCTGTCAAAAAATGCTAAAAAACAAAAAAACAGAAGCTCGCGCACTTAGGTTAAAACGACTCGTAATAAGCCGTAAATAAACCAAGTAGAGGAAAAACGCCTAGGAAGGGTAATGAAAGTAATTGAACCCTAATAAGTCGAATACCAAGCCCCCGAACCCGAACTCTACCTTTCCTAATTTACTCTAGGTTAAAATTAGGTGGCGACTCATAATAGGTTCCAGTGAGCTAGCTTAGGTTTTAATAATTATTGTTATATGACATAGTTATTAATCTTAGGTTATAAGTGGACCTAAAACCCGATTAGATCCTAATCACTTAATCACATAGGATAGGGTTTAAAATCGAGGCTCACAGACTGGCGACTCTGCTGGGGACAAACTCTTAATTTTAACTTGTTTAATTTTAAGAAAGAGGGCTTAACTCGAAAATGTTTATTTATGGCTTTATTACTTTGTTTGTTTACTTTGTGCGCACTTCAATTTCTGCACCTTTGCATCATGTGAGAGCGAGGGTCCATGCAAACCGATTTTACCCCGGGACCCGTTTGAGGGTCCCCTGTCAGGGACTCACACCTTTTAGGTGATGTGAATAAGCGGGGGAAAAGAGGAGGATGTGATCTAACCACACCCCCTTAATACCTGGGCTTTAGCCCCTAGCATTTTCCTGACAGTATCCTTACCTAGCCCATTGTTTGGTCAGTCAAAGACCCGACCGTAGACGCACACCTTCAGGTGATGTGAAAAAAGTGGGGAAGCCCAAAGAGAATAGCGTGCAAGCCCTATTCCTTTGAGGTGACCTGGGCCCATGCCCTAAGCACCTCTCCGGATCGATCCATACCCGGTTTGATTTAAACGTCTAGTGAGGACATGTTGAATTTGTGTGGGCCTTGTTTGCTTGTATGATCGGCCCATTACCCAGCCTAGAGATTGATAGGAACTTCTCCTACATTAACTAGCCCAACCCGAATTGGCGGCGCTTGTTTGCGGCCTAGAGGTCCTGTTTGGTTTAATATGTGAGTCATTCAGGCTTCGGCCCAAAAGCTTAGACTTAGGTGATTTCTCTTCTGGCCCAATTTGAATTATCCAATCAGTTCTAGGCCCATAAAAAAGAAATCCACCTGAACTTGAAAAACCACAAGTTCTGAAAATAAAATCTTTTTCTGCTTAGCAACCATCTTCTCTGGCCCAAAGAAAGTTAGGCCCATTGTGATTTAGGACCACTCCAGCTCATGTGCTTTACTTCAGGCCCAAACACATTCCGGCCCAAGGGATCATTCTAGTCTAGGTAGACCTCTTATCATGACCCTAACCCAAAACCCTAGAGCTAGGTGTCACCTCTTAGGCCCAATCAAAGCCATCTGTTCAGATTTCAGTCCAAATTCCAGTTCATAGTCTGAAAGATACTTCAGCCCAAACACCTCATTTTCTGGGTATCCTGGCCCACTTGCTTTCAGCCTAAGCTTGTTTCGATCTACCTTGTGAAGCGTCATTCTCACCTTAGTATCTTTCAGCCCACTTTCTCTTGTTAGCTAATTATGGACATCTTGGAAACAGGCAAGCCCGAATCCAGATATGGCAGAGGAGGAAATCCGATCAACACGGATGCCCAGTTGGCCGTTGTGCAGCAAAGGTGCAAGGTCTTGGAGTCCATTGTCGAGGAATTGAGGAGTAAGGTTAATCTCCAGGAGACAAATCAGTACACTCCGGAAAAGCTTGCGAATGAAAATATTAACAGTAGTTACATCGAGATTGACTCTGTTAGGGCCCAAGATCCTCAAAAACGTGTGGGGAAGGATGTTCCTGACAACCAACTAGCTGCAGAGGTCAAAAGGGTTTTTAAAAGGATTGAGCGCATAGAGAAAGCCAACAAACCAGCTGGCTTCGATTATTTCTCCACGGCGTCATATCCCGAAGTTGATCTTCCCCTAAAGCTGAAGCTGCCTACACTCGCTTTGTACAAAGGTTCCTCGGATCCACAGATTCACTTGGCCATGTTCGACCGGGAAATGTCCATCTTGGGGCTCAACGACATGCAAAAAGCCAAAGTTTTCGCACGCTATCTAGACGAGACTCCTCAGCGTTGGTATCTCACTCAGAAGATGAATACCAAAACGTACGAGGAGGTTTGTGAGGCTTTCCTAAATCATTTCGAGTATGCTAAGAACCTCGAGGTCACCAGAATCGATCTGGCAGGAACTCGACAGAAAGACGGTGAGTCCATGTCTGACTTCATCAAGCGTTGGAGGAGAAAGGCTGCAGCCATGCCTACCAGAATGGACGAGCAGGAGCAAATCCGCATGATAATTGAGAACATGCGAAAACAACACAACCATGAGCTAAAATTTATGTACTTTCCGAGTTTGGACATGTTGATGGGACAAGTCGGTATTCTAGAGGAAAGGATTCATAAGGAAGGTTTGGAGCTCGAGTGCTCAAGAAACTTCGGCAGCGGCTCCAAATTATCTAAGTCAGGACCAGAAAAGGCTTATCTTCAAACAGTAGCTTGCGCTCAAAGCAGTTTCCCAGAAGTGAATGTGGCTCAACGACCTAGAGCTCCGCATCAAAACTTTAGGACGGTACCCTTACCACGCCGAGACTCATCGCAAAGGGAATTCACCAACATTGGCCGAGCACCAAGTCAGGCGTTTGAAGAACTTCAGAAGAGAAACTTGCTACAGCCCTTGGCCCCTCGGCCAGGAACCACTCATTTGGGGAGGCATCTTAATCAATTCTGCCACTACCATCAGTTGCCTGGCCATTATGCTGACAATTGCCGAGCATTGAAGCACAAGATTCAAGACCTCCTCGAGCAAGGAGTCCAATTTTTCTAAGTATGCAGATCGTTTTATTTATGTTTTCTTGCATCTTCAAATTTTCCTAGTAGCTTATTTTCTTAGTTAGTTTTCAGTCACCTCAGATTGTAATCTTTACGTTTCTTTCATGATTCATAAATAAAATCATAGTTCCATTTTCACAATTTCTGTACAAACCATTTTTTATTCATTCATTAAAGGAAAAAAAAACAAAAATGTTTCTCAAGGAAAGGGATCACGGAGTAATCATTTCCCGACTATGGAACAAAACGATTTGTCTCTTGTTTCTAAAAGTTGGACATGCCACATTAAGCACCACAGCTCACCCCTAAGCATCTAAAATAACCCACGAAGCGGTTCCAAATCCACATCTGTTTAAGTGTTGTCATAAACCCCAGGTCAATACTGGGGGCAATCTGAGTTCAGGATCGTCATCTTTAATCTTTCGTTTAGGCGTGTGAACTAGTCTCTAAGTGAAATTCACGAGAGTGTCTTGAGTGGAAAAAACATGAGTGAACGAGCGTGTCATTTTTACACGACTCCGGTGAGACCTCATACAAAGGAAAAGGTAAATGGCATAATTCCGACCGAAGGAGATAATTTGTAAATTTACTCTTAGACCTGCGAAAAGTAACAAAGAACGGATACACAACTATCAGGGATGACGAAGCACCTAGGTACAGCACCACATAGCTAAAAGCTTGTAAACCCTGTCATTAAACCCTAGGCACCCCCGCTGAGCCTTTCATATATCACTTATCGATATTATGAGCTCCACAAAATAACCCAGCCAATGATGAATGTCCGACCCGGTGACCAAAAGAAGCGAAGAGCCCGGCTCTCAGATAACATTCTCATCAGTCCAAAAAAGCAATGCCGCTATCAGCATGACGAAGTGATCCGCAAATGGTCCCAGAGTGACACAGGATCAAAAGAGCTCACATCAAAACAGCTCTCGAAGCCCAAAATTGGGAAACACAAGAACCCCAAAGGCAAAGTCAATAAAGGATAAAACAAAAAGGCAAACCCGAAGTGCCTTGAAGAAATCCAAATGACGAAAAGAGAAATGGTGTAAAGGACAACTTCAAAAGTCCAAGTCCAGAAGCTCGAAAACAACGTCAACATGAAGTAGTTAGACGACTTCAAAATAAGGAAGATGAATCTGAGAGAAGACGCAAGTTGTAGCTTTGGTCACCCATTTAAGCTCCACATACCTCAAATATCCCTCCACGATCCCGTCGTCTTTCATCACACCCTATGACCACGTTATAAGCTTTAAAGACTTCCGACTTGATAGTTGTGTCTAATCACGTGAAAGTAACAGATCGAATGCGTAAATCCACCAAATGTCAAATTCAATGGTCTAGAAGTTGTGACCATGAGCAGAAAACAAGTACAAGCATCAAACACGCTAAGTGTAGGCTAGGAAGCACCACATCGAAATATAAGCCGTGACCCTGTGAGGATGAGACCCGTTCGCGCGCTTAATCAAAGAAAATACTGGGGGCAGTCGATCGTTTCGATCGATTGCCATGAACTCTAGCTCAGATTGTCCTAAGGAAAAATACTGGGGGCAATTGTTGGTTCCAACAATTGCCATGTCAACACCAATTAAAACTCAAAGCTTGAGCACCACCATCCCACCACGGGCGCACATAAGCCCTTACCACCACACACACACTCCCAAGCCCGTTATTGGCCTTACCTCCACAAAAACATTAGGCCCGTCATAACCCTAACCACCATCCAAAATCACAGCCTAATCCCAAGTCTATCACAAATCCTAAAGACCGGAAAAAGCCTCTAACACCACAACAAACACCACACACTTCCACCAATGACATGTTCATTTTTTTTTTCAAGAAACAAATTGCAGATATGAAATTTTTAGTCAGGAAATGATCATTTCACTTTCCTTTTTCAGCAGAGTCTTTCTCAAGCATTGCCATGTTTGGCACATTTTCAACAGTTCCTTGTTTTAGGCAAGCTTCCAACAAACGCTCTAGTTGCATTTTACATAACACCTCAACATTGCCATGTTTGGCACCTTTTCTAACAATTTCCTGTTTTGAATGAGTATCTTTCATGTATTTTGATTGTATACATCTTATCATCATTGCCATGTTTGGCACTCCAGTAATCAGTTTTCACCATTTGCACGAGACCATTATCTTTCTAACTTATTTTTAGTTCGAGACCCAAAGTCTGTGCGAGGCCCTACAGTTTCCTCATTCAGTACGCGACCTAGCATCTTCATTCAGTTCGAGAGCTAGAATCAGTGCGAGATCCAGCTTTTTCTTCATCCATTTAGTACGAGACTTCAGTGCGAGACCCATCTTATTCATCAGTACGAGACCCACCATCTTCAGTGCGAGACCATGCATCTTCATCAGTGCGAGACCGAGCGTCATCATCCAGTACGAGACCTAGTGTCATCTTCAGTGCGAGACAAGTACGAGACAGAGCGTGATCTAAGTTGGCGGGGCAGAGGCAATAAGTCCCCATCTTCATGTCAACTTCTTGGGAGAAACAACTAGTCGGCAGTGGCAATAAGTCCCCTTGGTGATCTAGAAGTTATCCCAGCACCCCAGTTGGTGGGCAGAGGCAATAAGTCCCCATAGTATACCAACCAGGAGCATTGGAACGGGTTTCGTCCCTAGAAGCATCCGAGCATCATCAGCATACCATCACGTCATCTTCATCAGCATCATTAGCATCGCTAGCATTTCAGTATTCTTGCATTTGCATACCACCCAGTTTTCACATCCTAGGTAGTCAACGCCTTAGAATAGCTTGACATCATTTCATTTATTACAGGTAGTCAACGCCTTAGAATCGCTTGACATTGCATTATTCATTTTCGTCACCTAGGTAGTCAGCGCCTTAGAATAGCTTGACATCATATCATCCTCATAGGTAGTCAGCGCCTTAGAATAGCTCGACACAACTTGTCGGATTTCAATTGCACGTGGGGTCTTTTAAGATCCAAAATTTTGGGGTATCACTCAAGCATCAACTAGCCTTTTCATTTCCATTACAAAGTCTAGTTGACGGGGGGCAATCTGTTATACCCAAAATTTCAACCCCCCCGGAAGAGAGTCTCTACTAATAGGCTAGTAGCGAGGGTTCCCAGTTCGATCGGCACATTTCAGAGTACTAGGGACAGCTTAGTCATCTCCAGGGGCATTTTCGTAATTTTTTCAAGGCTCTTAAGCCCCCTATAGGCTTTCTCTCTCCTCCAAATAAGGGTCAAATCAATTCAAAATGCTTTGAAACTTTAACCCATGATAGAGGATGACATCTGAAGCATAATGGCGTTGGAATTTTGATTTTTCGAATTTCCAATAATTTTCTAGCAATTTCTGATTGAATCTGACGAGAAATTGAATTTAAAAATATTCCAATATCCAAAAAATTCGATTCCACTTTATAAAATTCAGAAATATCATCCTTTACCTATGTGTAAAATTTCATAATCAAATTCCTTTTGGAAGCCCTTGAGCTAAAACGTCGGTAAATCTCAGTTTTTACCGGATTTTTCTATCTTTAAGGAAGCCTATATAAGGAACCTTATCCCATGATCAAATCATAACCTCAAGAACCCTAGACTCTCAAAGAAGGCAGCCGTCTCTCTCTCTCCACGTTTTTGAACTCCAGAGCCACAATCAAACACCGAAATCTCACCAAAATCAACACCAAAACATATTTTTCAACTCCCACAACATCATCAATCATCAAACATCAACCAAACCACCTCCAAAACGTGAATAAAACCTTCAACAATCAACAACCAGAAGCTCGGGTCGAACACAATCCAGAACCGGCACCATCGGAGCCTCCGAAGAATCCCGACATGAGGAATCCTCTTGAATTCGAAGGTAAAACAGGTTACAATCCTACTTTTCTAATTCCCCACGACTTTATTAACTCTCTGTCAAATTTTGGGTTCAAACTAACCTTTTTACGCTTCTGTATTGCTGTTTGTTCAAGCTACTGTCCAATAACTTGTTTACCAAGTTTCATGCTTAATTCGAATTCAACTTGAGAAATTTCAATCACTAACGTCTTGTACATCTTTCAGGCTACACACCCATAAAATTTGAGCCAAAAACACTTTCGGGAACAGCCTCAAAGCCGCCGTCCGAGGGCGGTCCGCACCCACGGACGCCATGTCCGGGGTCCCGGACTCCCTGTCCGTAAGCCCGGACGCCCACGGACGGCGGCGGGATTTTAAAAAATTCAAAATTTAGGTTTTCTAATAATGTCCGGGCCCACGGACAGCCTGTCCGTGGCCCCGGACTTTGCAAATTTTTTTGTTTTTCCTTTAATTTCGATTCTTCTGTATAATTAGGTTAACTGGGGTCCGTGGTCTCGGACATGGGGTCCGTGGCTACGGACGTAAGCAAAATTCGACCTAATTCTGCCTCCGAAACCCTAGTTTAGGTAGCTTTTAATTTCACTTTAATTTTCTGTCAAAAAATGCTAAAAACACAAAAAAACAGAAGCTCACGTACTTAGGTTAAAACGACTCGTAATAAGCCATAAATAAACCAAGTAGAGGAAAAACGACCTAGGAAGGGTAATGAAAGTAATTGAACCCTAAATAAGTCGAATACTAAGCCCCCGAACCTGAACTCTACCTTTCCTGATTTACTCTAGGTTAAAATTAGGTGGTGACTCATAATAGGTTCCAGTGAGCTAGCTTAGGTTTTAATAATTATTGTTATATGACATAGTTATTAATCTTAGGTTATAAGTGGACCTAAAACCCGATTAGATCCTAATCAACTTAATCCACATAGGATAGGGTTTAAAATCGAGGCTCACACCAGTGCGAACCCACATCAGAATCTCTAGTATGATCAGATAAGTCCTATCCATAGGCAACAAATCATCAGAGTCAATTAATGGTTCTTGGAACCCTTATCCTCCCTTCCTAGTTCATTAGGTCAAACTAGGTGGCGACTCTAGTCAACTCCGCCTTATAGAGGCATAAGTCTGTGTGGAGCCCATCGAGAGTGGGTGTAGTGCACACTTGTACTCCCCTTATGCTTTCTGGGAAAGACGGACGATTTAGTAGGTATTTGAGGGATGCCAGAATAACGGGTTTTCACCCTCCACAGAATGACATTCTCTAGGGTTTTGGCTTCTCAGTCAGACCATATTTAGATAGACCCCCCTCATACCGAAAAATCACCCTCCACACCAGTGTCTCACCTTGGGGTGCTCCAGTGTTGTTCGTCAAGAAGAAAGACAGGAGCATGAGACTCTGTATCGACTACTGGGAGCTGAACAATGTCACGATCAAGAACAAGTACCCACTGCCCAGGATCGATGACTTGTTCGACCAGCTGAGGGGAGCTAAGGTGTTCTCTAAGATTGATCTGTGTTCCGGATATCATCAGATAGCTGTAGCTGAGTCAGATATAGAGAAGACAGCCTTCCGGACCAGATACGGCCACTACGAGTTCACAGTGATGCCGTTTGGACTGACCAATGCACCAGCGAGATTCATGGACCTGATGCAGAGAGTCTTCCAAGCCCAGTTAGATAAGTGAGTGGTCGTATTCATAGACGACATCTTGATCTTCTCCAAGAGTCGGGAGGAACACGAGCAGCATTTGAGGACAGCCTTGGAGACTCTAAGAGAGAAGAAACTATATGCCAAGTTCAAAAAGTGTGAATTCTGGCTGGACAAGGTGTCATTCCTTGGTCATGTGATCTCAGCTGAGGGAGTTTTAGTAGACCCAGCTAAGATTGAGGCGGTGAAGAGCTGGCATAGACCCCGCACTGTGATAGAGATTCAGAGTTTCCTTGGGTTGGTTGGCTACTATAGAAACTTTGTGAAGGACTTCTCCAGGCTAGCCAAGCTCTTAACCTCTCTAATGAAGAAGGACATCCCGTTTGTATGGACAGAGGCTTGTGATGTTTCTTTTCAAGCGCTAAAGGACGCCCTAACCACAACTCCAGTATTAGTAATCCCTGAAGGGAACGAGGGATACGAGGTGTATTGTGATGCTTCAGGCAGAGGGATCGGTGGGGTACTGATGCAGAATGGAAGAGTGGTAGCATATGCTTCTCGACAGCTGAAGAAGCACAAAGAAAATTTCCCCACACACGACCTTGAGCTCCTCGCCATAGTCTTTTCCTTGAAGATCTGGCGACATTATTTGTATAGAGCCACAGTCCGGATTATGACAAACCATAAGAGTCTGAAATACATCTGGGCCCAGAAGGAGCTGAACTTGAGACAACGACGATGGGTCGAGCTTCTGGCTGATTATGACATCAACCTTCAGTACACTGAAGGTAAAGGGAATGCCGTGGCAGACGCTCTGAGCAGGAGAGCATATTCACCCCTAGCCTTGATAGAGACGACCACGATAGCTGAGGAGATATACGCAGCCCAAGATAGTGATGTATACCTACAGGGAATCAGGCAGAAGTTAGCAGACGGTTCGACCGATGGTCTGAAGTATGACTACGAGCTAGACAGCAAGGGACACCTTCAAGTCAGAGGCAAACTCTGCGTTCCCCAGGATGTGACAAAACTTCAAACTAGGATCCTCTCCAAAGCTCATTCCTCTACGTTATCAGTACACCCTAGAGCCACCAAGATGTATAAAGATTTGAAGCAGTTATTCTAGTGGAGCGGGATGAAGAGGGATGTTGCAGATTTCGTCTCCCGATGCCTCACCTGCCAGAAGGTGAAGTTCGAGCATGTTGACCAGGAGGCCAGATCGTCACTACCAGTACCGTGCTGGAAGTTTGACGACATTACATGGATTTTGTGGTCGTCCTCCCGCCAACTAGAGGGCGGACTGCATGCTAATGGGTGATAGTTGATAGGTTACCAAGACAGCCAGGTTTTTACCTATCAAGACACATGGAAGGTGCCCAAGCTGGTCATGGGTGTTCACCACATAGCACATCCGGTACCATGGGGTACCGAAGACGATCGTCTCCGATTGTGACACACGTTTCCTCAGCAGATTTTGGCGTCAGGTGCATGAGGCATTTGATACGCAGCTACGCCTTAGCACAACCTTTCACCCTCAGACTGATGGGCATACCGAGAGGATGATTCAGACGCTGGAGGATATGCTGCGAGCGGTCGCTCTGGACTATCAGGGGAGTTAGGTAGAGCGTCTACACCTGGTGGAGTTCTCATACAATAACTCCTAGCACTTGTCTATCGGCATGACACCGTTCCAGGCTCATGGAGTGACCCTACTGAGGCGGTCTTGATTGGGCCAGAGTACATTCAGACACTGCAGGATGACGTCAGAGTTATTCAGCAGCACATGAGAGCAGCGTAGTCTAGACAGAAATCTTATGGGGATCAGCGTACCAGAGAGCTCGAATTCCAGGTCAGTGACATGGTCTTCTTACGAGTGTCTCTAATGAGAGGTATCTTCAGATTTGGGATGAGAGGGAAGCTAAGCCCTAAGTATGTCGGTCCGTACAGGATTACGGAGCGAGTGGGCCCAACAACTTACATACTAAATCTACGGCGGAGTAGGGAAGGTACATGACGTATTCCATGTATCTCAGCTGAAGAAGTATATGCCTGACCCTTCCCACGTGGCCGGCCAGAGAGGTTGGAGATTGAGCCTACACTGAGGTATGAGGACTCCTATTCAGATCTTGGACACGAAGGTCCGAGAAACAAGAGGCAGATCAGTCAAACTATGAAAGTTCTTGGGAGCATCATGGGGTTGAGGAAGCTACTGGGAGATGAGGACTCCATGAGAGTGAAGTACCCACATCTATTCGCATGATGTTTTCCTATTTCTGTGGTTCTCGTTAGTAGCGGTACGAGGCGTACCTTAGCTCTTTAAGGGGGATATGCTGGCATACTTGTAACCCCCAACTCAATCCAAATGTGGTCTCGCAACTTAACAGCATATATATACATGTCACAGCGGAATTCTTTACACTCCAGGACCTTGCCACGGTCTGACTACAGAATATACCGAACATTAGCAACAACCTAACCAATTACATATCCCTCTTACAACCCCTCACTATACATCTTACTAACTCAAATTGCCATACGAGTGTACATGCACAACTCGTAGGCCACTTAACCCGTAACACTTGTACCCCCTTCTTACTCTCGCGACGGCCGCTTCCTGATGTACCTGTGTAGTAAAAACAGCCCCCAAAGGGGTCAGCACGAATGCTGGTACGATCCCCTCATGGCCCCCAAGCTAACGTGGCTACGACGACTAATTGTCGATAGCATGGAGGTTGATTAGATGCACAACATAATAGAAAGTGCAGTAAACAACAACTCAGATATGAACAATCAAAGTTCACACACAATGAACGACTTAAATGCGTTCCCTTAATTAGAGAGTTAGTTATTTAACTCCTTAAGTAATGTTCCCTCTTAATCTTAGTCCATCCTTATCTCACCTCAATCTTAGTCTTATCTTAATCTTAGAAACAACCATCCTTTAATAAGGAGTGGATGTAACTTACCTTAATCTTAATAATACAAACCATCCTTTAAAAAGGAATGGTTGCAACTTATCTTAACCTTACCTTAGCCTTAATCTTAACTTAATCTCAATATACAAACCGTTCCTGGAAGGGAATGGTTGTAGCTTAATTCGAACCTGGGATTTAGGTGATCCCACCGCACCATCTTAATGCCACCTACTCTAGACGGGAGTCCAGCGCAGCTGAGCCGGCGACCGGCCCTAGGCTACAAGTCCGAAGACAAGTCCTTAATCGGAGGTCGAATCTGCTATAGATAACGACCCCCTTTCCTTAGCATGCATGACCGGAGATCGGTCCCGGGTTTCCTCACTCAAGTTCCAGTTAGTAGTAATCTCAAGACCCTGTTTGTTGGTTAACCTCTTTCGGTTCATATCGTCCCTTATTAGGGGCGTTCCTTAGTCTCACTCAATTCCTTACTAAACATTGGTTAGTAAGCTCTCACGGTATGTTGTGTTAGTTTTCAACATCACACAACAATACAATAAATAATATATTCCGGTTGCATGCTTTATCTTGTTTAGTGAGCACACAAAACAAATAGCACACAAGCGAGGGACACCTCGTTAGCAAGCAGGTCACAAGAGAACTGTACCGTTCACCGTTGGTCGTTCGGCTGCTTACTCTCTTCCGGAGTCCAAACTCCCAAGTCCTAAAACATTCATTCAGTTTTAGGTTGTTAATCACTTAACTCAATTCAACTTACTTATCTTACTTAACTTACTTAACCCTTAATGATTCCAACCTAACACCTCTTAAGTCTCACAACTTAATCCTACAAACTTAATCTTAAACTTTTAAGTTTATTCAACTTAATCCCTTAAGTTCTTAGGGTCCTAATCATTACCACCCTACCAAAGGTATACCTTATTACCTATTACCATCCTTAGAATTCAAAATTTCTTTTTTTTTTATTTTTAGGCTCGACCGAACTTCCGACCGACCTTACCTAAGGTCGGTCCATTCCAGAACATATTACCGCTTGAAAATTCTACCCCGACCGACCTTGCAAGTCCGGTCCCAAGGTCGGTCCATTCCCGAGAGTTTCCCCGTGGGATATTTAAGCCCGACCGAACTTGCCAAGTTCGGTCCCATGTTCGGTCGATTCCAGAGACTCAATTCCTTCACAAATTACAAGCCCGACCGAACTTGCAAGTCCGGTCCCCAAGTTCGATCGGTTCCAGAAACTTTCTCCGGCAGTGTAAACTGAGCTCGACCGACCTTGCAGGTCCGGTCCCAAGGTCGGTCGGCTCCAGAACCTTATTTCTAAATTCCCATTTGACTCCAAACTTCTCCACAAGTTCCCCCATGTGTCCTAATACCATTTAGGCACTCAAACTCACCTTAGAACTTCCACCAAACTCTCCAAAACAACTTCCAAAGATCTTCTCAAACATTTACTAAATTCTTACAAACACTCCTAACATTTGTCATATAATTCCTTACATTTCCAACATGTACATTTTGTCTAAAACTTTAACTATCCCAAGTGTTTCTTTTCAACCCATATAACTCTTCCTTAACATCATTGCACTCCATCTTGCTAGTTAAACCTTCCAAGGTCATCTTGCATGTCCATGCACAATTTCTCTTCTTTTCATTTGTTACTCATCACTCCTAAACTCTTGAGCTTACTTATACATTCTTTTATTCACTTACTCACCTTCCTCATGATCACGCGCTCTTTTACATTCCTAGTCATTTTCCTTGACGTTTGACAACATTCTCCCACACCTTTCTCTTCCATCACCTAAGTACACTTATTACAATCTAAACTAAACCTCATTAGTCCTCTACTAACATCATCACACTTACACAAACTATCCAAACTCCTCATTGTTTTATTCTCTAGTTCATACCTAAATCACCTTAAAGCATTATACACCTTTCCAATCCAATCTTTGCTCAAGTCTTAGCATTCCTCATCACATGATTTTGGTGTGTTTAATAACCCCCACCTAACCTCTAATTCCTCCTAAACATCTCTAGGTCATTCTAAACCCAAGAACTCCTTAGTTAACTCATTTCCACTCAAATTCCTCATAATGACTCCTAGAAATTCCTAGGTCATATTATTCAATTCACCACCATCACCTAAACACTTATCTTCTACTCAAATTTCGCCATAGCTCCTCTTGTATCTTATCATGCCCAACACATTATTGTTGCTCATTCAACCATCTCACACACATCAAGTTCTTTCTCATCATATCTCATCACCCAAACCAACTCATTCCAACAAACTCAATATCGTAATAATCTTAAATTGCATAGCACTAAGGCTCTTAATGACATGGCTCTTAGGCCCTTAAATAACTTAAACTTAAACACTGATATCCCACATATAAAAGCTTTCAACCTGCAATTACACCCATCAATCTCATAGTAGTTATAATGCTCTTAAAATCCATCTTAAACTTATATTACTAACTCATTCCCATTGGCTCCTTAGTTCACAAGTTCATAAGCTTATATAAGTTCTTTTTCTTAGGTTACATAACCCATTACCTAATGTAAGCCCTAGGCTACATTGGTACCCCATCTAAAACTCATTCCTTAACCTTAAAAACCACCATTAGGTAAGTAATTTACCTTGTTTTCTCAAGCTTATCTTATCTTCCTCCTTAGACCTTCTTCTTGAATGAATATCGGCCACCACTTAAATTCCCCTTGCCAATGTTCTAACCAATATTCAATGACTCATATATAGTACTAAACAATACACTAACCTCAAGGAATGAAAACCTAGGTTAGAAATGTGTTCTAAGGCATAAAAGTGGATGATTACCTTTGAAGTCTCAAGGTAGTACTGGGCATTGAATGAAATAGGACCTCCACTAGTCCTTGGTGAATAAATCAAGCTAGAACAAGGCATAAAAAAGGCCCCATGAGTAGAAATTTTTCGGCCATGTAGAAGAAATGATGGAAACATGGTTTTTCTTACATTTTCTTTACCTTAAGAGAATGGAGAAGCTAATGAGCTCTTCAAACTCGGTTTTCCCCATCAATGGAGTTTCTCTTGGCACCAAATGGAGCTTTGAAGGATTGAAAAGATAGAAGATAGGTCTTGGCCTAACTAAGAGATATGTGTTTAGTTTTTGATTTGGAGCAAAGATGAACACTTGGTGAGCAATTGAAGTGGAGCACCCATGGATGGAGCTCTCTCGGTTTGGAGCAAGAGAAGAGAAGAAGATCGTGGAAGGAAGGAGAAATGAAGAGAGAAGAAGAAAGGTAGCTTTAATGAAGATATTTTGCTTTTTAAAGCAAATAGTAACTTCTTACTTTATTCTCTTCTCTTCTTTATAACATTATTTGACTACTCATGGTGACTCATCCTCCCTTAAAAACCGGCCCCCTTATTAAACAAGGGCATGTTTGGCCTTTATTGACCAATTAACTAAACTAAGTTAATTAAAAGACTAAGCTAGTCACTATTTTGGCACTATTCACAAATTAGTGCACAATTTCTGAAATTTTTGATTTCCCATTGATTTAGACCTCCTAATGTGATACTAATTAGTACACATGTTGATTAAAGTAATCACGGACATTTAGCCACTCAAAACTCAATTCTAAGACAATTTTTCAAAAATGTGCTTTAAGACTTCTTAAGCACATTTTGTTTTTAACTTGTTTTCAAGCTTGGTTTTCTTTGATAATTGATTTAAAATGACCATTAGAATATTACTAAGGTCTTATCATGATATTTGGGTACTCTCCCAAGTCTCTCCAAGCTTAGAGCACGTTTTTGCCCTAGTTTCCCTTAAGGCATTTTCTTGTATTTTCCTTGGTTTAAATTGTCTACCAATCTTTCTAAGGCATATTTTAGCCTTTCTACACCATGGTTTGATGTTTACTTAGCATACTTAGGTTTGGGGTATTTCAATCTACCCCCCTTAAAAGGACTTTGTCCCCAAAGTTCCCATGCATCTTATCTCATTAGAATACATGTATCACCTCATTCCTCAGATCATATAGATCATACTTCTGTATACTTAATCTCATTGGATCATTAGATCTGTCATATTCTTATACTTAAATATCACACAACATGCTTAAGCACGTATAGCACTCAAAATTCTCCTTGTTTCTTTTGATGATTAAAACGTTCACATAACTTCCAACGTATTCTCCCATGTCACCGGTCTGTTGACAATGGCTCATTCGTCCTCGTCACCATGGGCCAGAATACAAAACACGCTGCTCTCCCTCACCCATGTCACCGGTCCGAAGACAAAGGCTCGTGCGTCCTCGACTTCATGGGCGAGACTCAGTAAAAAGATAATCCTTTTTACGAGGTCATGTGAGGAATAATTCCTCTAATTAAAAATACAATCAACTCCAATTTCATTTTACCCTAAGGCCTCTATCCTTAGTGTGATTTAATTGTGACCACTGGTAGGGAGTTTCAGGAATCATCCAACCCTGATGTGATCAGCATCAGTGTAGAACTATCCTTCCACCCCATTTTGTGTTCGGTTTCCCTTGATCCCTAGAAAATCAAGTTCCACCTCCCACGTCATTTTCAAACATCCAAATAATTCACTCATGTCCAATTTTCTATCTTTTTAGTTCTTCTAATCATAATCAATACATCTCCAAAGTGTGGACTCAGTCCATCAAACATTCCAAATTCATCTCTTAGTAATTACCTCAAGACTTAAATTCCTACTAAGTTCTATAACTGTCCCATACCATTCTCACCATCTTATATCTCATAGCATTACAATTTCCTTCCTCATATTCATATCAAATTGTATCTCATAATGTTATCTTATTCTTATCTCACACATAGTCTCATATCGACTTATACCTCATATATTCCTTATTCCTTAAGTCTCCTTAAACCTCTTCCTTAATTCTCTTAACTTGTACTCACACCGGAGTTAACAAGACAGTACTTAATATGTATGGCATTCACATCTTCTGTGAGCAATAACCATGATTTATCTCAAAATGTTTGTGTAAAACATATTCTCATATTCTTTTGTGTGCTATGCACACCGTAGTTTATGTACTAAGTACTCAAATATACGATAAGCGGTTTTCGCTCTACCCCCCTTAAAATGGATTACGCCCACGTAATCAACACCATCACATTCTTGGACATAAGTTCAAGATGTCTAATTCTCACCAAGCATTCTAGCTTCCACGTCATCTATCTTACTTATATTCGATCAGAAATGACTTAGTCTCTGTATCGAGGATTCTTAACGGTACTTATACCGTTTCCTTAACTTAGTTTGGTCTAATCTCAAAGGTAGTGATCTGCTAGCTTCCGCTGCACCACTCTGATGTTTTTAGGCTTAACTACCTCGCTTATCTTTTACAGTATTGTATATCCTTCAGCCTCCTTACAGTTTAGGAATATTGGTCTGTCAATGGACACGTGTTATCTTTATATATACACGGCCTTAATGAGTTGTAACTCGTCTATCTATTCTCCTTGAAGATCTTATGCTCATACTCTTAGTATTTTCTCGAATGTCTAAATTGTTCTCCCCAACTGACCTTTGGTCTGAGGATGATTCTTAGTCTGAAACTACTGTTTAGTGCATATCACGCTTACAGTCTTAATTCCTTACATCTTAAGACATATCCAATGTCTGTACTTAACAATCCGTGCTTTTCGCACTTCATAGTCCTTAATTATCTGTTCTCTGGTTCCTCTGTGTTGCTGGTTCAACTGAATTCTTCTCTTCGACTGTCTGTGGTAGTAGCTGCTCTTGTGTGATCTTGTGTCGTTGTCCGTGGTACGGAGTCGACTACCTCCCGTGTTCCTTACACCACTCGTTCACATGCATGGGGTACCTTACTGGTACATTACTACTTACCCAACTAACTCATAAATGAGCGTGTCAGGCCTGCAAGCCCCTGTGGGGTGCAGTCGTCCCACGTCTCGTTTTAGTAAACTCATAGTGTCCGTCACACGTTTAGCTATTGCTAATTATGAAGTATTCTGTTGTCGATCTCCTCTTTTCATTCATCATCATCGTTCCATAATAACATTTATTGTTCTTCTTGAAGTCAATCAAGGGAAATCCAGTTACTGTGTTCTTGGTTATGGTATGCTCCAGCTCCTTTCTGTATTCCTACTGATTCGGTCTCTTAATAATTGAGGTCTCTTCCGTAGAGCCTCTTATCTTGTTCCTCATATTTATGCTACTAGGAATGCACTTCCAGTTCCTTAAGGAATGGGTTGTGTGCTTCCTGTGTAATCTTACCAAACCAAGTCCAGACTACTGGCCTCAATGCTCAGTTCGTCTACCATCTTATTTTCTTACTTATGCTGGTCTTAACTCATAAATCTAATTGCCTCAGTGTCAATATTTGACGGCTCATACTAATGGTCGCCTTACCGCGCACCATGACTTAATCCACTTATCTAACTATTATACTCACGACCATTACTACCGTGGTAGTTGGCCTTTACCATGTTGCCCATTAATGGTGCAACCCCTTACTCACTTATTCTAATGTCTTACCTTATACTCAATCCCTTCTTGGTGTAACACACACTGGGAGTTCTCTCATTCCGGTATTGGCGGTTGTCGTACCGTGTTGTAAATAGTTGACTCTTGATATGAAGATGTTCTGCTCTCCATCTCAGATTCGTAGTAGGCTAATCTCTTTTGCTTTCTTTCATCCTTAGTGATGTTTCTACCATATAATTTAATGGTTACTGAAGAAGTCATCCACTGAATCACAAGCTCTTCTGAGCATTGATTAATGACGTGCCATAATGTGCAGTCACAATGTTTATCTCTGACAATTACTAATTCTTACATCCTGGGTGTTGGATATGGGGTCTATCTGTGCAACCTTCCTTATTACTCAATGTATCTGGTATGTTCTAAGGTAATCTCAAGGTTCATAGTTTCCATTTTCTAAATAAAGTGTATTTTATCTCTAATATGTGAAAGCCCTTTTGAGGGGTTCATTCCCACTCATGGCCTCACAACAAGGAGAGGTATCCCCACCCTAAAAGGCATGGTTTGTTCTCCGCTCCTGTCCTTAGCATTATCTCAATATTCTCATTGGTACCCTTTCTTGGTAATGTTCTTCCCAATCTAAGTTGTAGGTTTGGTAACCGTTCATATCTACAAATTGTAGTCCCTTCGTGGCTTAAACAAGCTCTCTTATAACTTACTGCGCCTCGGGCTCTGATGTGGTTAACATCCTTGGCTCGTAGGCTCTTAATGCTTAATGTCTCAGTTCATTATTTGTACTCTTACTCATCTGCAGGTCATCCCTACAAGATTCTAGTTCTTTGAGCACTATCTACCGTTAGGTTACATACTAAATGTAGTATTGGGTTCCATGGTAAGTCGCTGCATCCTGCTTCCTGCTATGGAAGTTTATTCGGGTATTCTGAGGTTACTCAGTGTCTTTGACAATCCTGTCGCTTTATTAGACTTATGTCTTTTTAGCAAATAAGGACAAGTTGGTATTAGGCTTTTGCCTTACGGTGTCCAAGTTGGATATCATCCAGTCATCTTATACTTCCATCTCAACGCTTCGTTCAACTTCCATTGACTATGCCACCCGTTGATGATCAATCATACTTGGGTGTTAATGAGTTAAACAAACAGTATCAGCTGTCATCCATCAATTATTTGGCTCGACTATACCCGCTCTGTGTGGGTAGTCCGCTGAGCTTCCCCTGTCGGGATTGTACATTTTTAATCCTTAGTAGGTTATAGCTTATGTTCATTTCTTTTACCCTTATTTTCTGGGTTTTCCAACATCTTCATTGAAGAATGTTGTTATTGGTATTTTTAGTGTCCAAACTGAGAGTTTTATCCCATCCCTGTTGGGAGTCGTTCGGTCGACTGCCTTTATTGTATCTCTTGATACATTCCATGTATGTTGTTACTTACGTGGTGTTTTTGCTCGAATTATTGAGCGATCTCTTAGGTTCCTCTTTGAGATCCGGGTTTGGTGTTCTTACCGCACTGTCGGTTGTTGTTGTCGTAGTACGTTGTACTGTTGCTAACTTTCATATGGTCTAATATTATGTCCAAGTTCCGCTCCTGGCTGACTGGTGTGTCACCTTATCTCATTTTGGTCAGGCCGTCGGGCCTTCCAAGGTCTTATTTTCCTGTTCTTATGGTTTTACAATCCGGTGTTAATATGTGTTACCTGTAGCGTTCTCCTATCTTGCCATGATGGCTTTCCGTGTAGCTAAATCGTGGTAGCACTTGCTATGGCAAGTGCACCATGCAGGATGGGCTATTGGTACAAGGTACATTGGTAATGATACCTCCTCCTAACTTCCACGTAATTGGTAGTCCTCAGGACTCCTTCAATAATCTCTTATTTTGGGTAACCGTCCATCCGGCAGTTTCCTTGTTGTTTGACAGTACTATCATACATCAGGGCATTCCTCTTCTGAGGGAATCCCTTAATTTCCTTATGTCTTATTCCTCGCTCCTGTTCTCCACACATTTTGTTGTGGTTATTAAGTAATAATTCTCTTTTAGGCACTACCTCGTAGTCCTATTTCGGTATACATTTGATGAATTTCTACCGTCGTCCGCATTATTTCGGCCAGGTCTTGTAACCTTCCTCATTGTATGGGGTTTGGAGTTCCCGGTTCTCAACAGACTTTCCAGTAATCTCAATCCTCGTGCTTTGTATTATCCTACTGTTATGCTCCTTCGGACCACTGTCCGGTACTCATGTCACTTCCCTTTTTCCTTTCTATTGCACCCGTAGTGCTCTCCTCATCATTGGTATTGCGGGTTATTTCGACTGCGTAGCATGTCGACCCATGTTGCCGGTAATTTTCGTTCCCTTATTGATAGAATTCCATAGGTAGCGCCTGTTCCTCCATTGCGCTCCATTACAAACCTCCAAGTTCTCCATAACTGTTGTACAACAAACTGTTTCTCGTATTGCTTACTGTTAGCTAACTGCCAGATCGGGTTTCCCCGAGTAAGAGAAGGATTTCTTCTCTCTGGCGTTTGTTCCACATATTCAGGGTTAGGGATGTGGAGGGCGGGTCTAGGTACTATGGGTGTCCGGTAAGCACCGGGAAGTCCCGACTAACGCACCTCTCACTCTATCTCTCAATCCTTAACCCATAACTCAAACTCAACCTCTATATTCTCCTAAGTTCGGTATTTCTTGTCTTCAGAGCGTAACTACGCTCTGATACCACTATTTGTAACACCCCAACTCAATCCAAATGTGGTCTCGCAACTTAACAGCATATATATATACATGTCACAGCGGAATTCTTTACACTCCAGGACCTTGCCACGGTCTGACTACAGAATATACCGAACATTAGTACAACAACCTTAACCAATTACATATCCCTCTTACAACCCCCTCACGTCCTATACATCTTACTAACTCAAATTGCCATACGAGTGTAGATGCACACTCGTAGGCCACACTTAACCCGTAACACTTGTACCCCCTTCTTACTCTCGCGACGGCCGCTCTCTGATGTACCTGTGTAGTAAAAACAGCCCCCAAAGGGGTCAGCACGAATGCTGGTACGATCCCCTCATGGCCCCCAAGCTAACGTGGCTACGACGACTAATTGTC
This sequence comes from Limonium bicolor, assembly GCA_023374045.1. NCBI lineage: Eukaryota > Viridiplantae > Streptophyta > Magnoliopsida > Caryophyllales > Plumbaginaceae > Limonium > Limonium bicolor. The sequence goes on from CM041780.1 coordinate 114,795,521, forward strand.
GATAGCATGGAGGTTGATTAGATGCACAACATAATAGAAAGTGCAGTAAACAACAACTCAGATATGAACAATCAAAGTTCACACACAATGAATGACTTAAATGCGTTCCCTTAATTAGAGAGTTAGTTATTTAACTCCTTAAGTAATGTTCCCTCTTAATCTTAGTCCATCCTTATCTCACCTCAACTTAGTCTTATCTTAATCTTAGAAACAACCATCCTTTAATAAGGAGTGGATGTAACTTACCTTAATCTTAATAATACAAACCATCCTTTAAAAAGGAATGGTTGCAACTTATCTTAACCTCACCTTAGCCTTAATCTTAACTTAATCTCAATATACAACCGTTCCTGGAAGGGAATGGTTGTAGCTTAATTCGAACCTGGGATTTAGGTGATCCCACCGCACCATCTTAATGCCACCTACTCTAGACGGGAGTCCAGCGCAGCTGAGCCGGCGACCGGCCCTAGGCTACAAGTCCGAAGACAAGTCCTTAATCGGAGGTCGAATCTGCTATAGATAACGACCCCCTTTCCTTAGCATGCATGACCGGAGATCGGTCCCGGGTTTCCTCACTCAAGTTCCAGTTAGTAGTAATCTCAAGACCCTGTTTGTTGGTTAACCTCTTTCGGTTCATATCGTCCCTTATTAGGGGCGTTCCTTAGTCTCACTCAATTCCTTACTAAACATTGGTTAGTAAGCTCTCACGGTATGTTGTGTTAGTTTTCAAACATCACACAACAATACAATAAATATAATATATTCCGGTTGCATGCTTTATCTTGTTTAGTGAGCACACAAAACAAATAGCACACAAGCCGAGGGACACCTCGTTAGCAAGCAGGTCACAAGAGAACTGTACCGTTCACCGTTGGTCGTTCGGCTGCTTACTCTCTTCCGGAGTCCAAACTCCCAAGTCCTAAAACATTCATTCAGTTTTAGGTTGTTAATCACTTAACTCAATTCAACTTACTTATCTTACTTAACTTACTTAACCCTTAATGATTCCAACCTAACACCTCTTAAGTCTCACAACTTAATCCTACAAACTTAATCTTAAACTTTTAAGTTTATTCTTAACTTAATCCCTTAAGTTCTTAGGGTCCTAATCATTACCACCCTACCAAAGGTATACCTTATTACCTATTACCATCCTTAGAAATCAAAATTTCTTTTTTTTTTATTTTTAGGCTCGACCGAACTTCGACCGACCTTACCTAAGGTCGGTCCATTCCAGAACATTACCGCTTGAAAATTCTACCCCGACCGACCTTGCAAGTCCGGTCCCAAGGTCGGTCCATTCCCGAGAGTTTCCCCGTGGGATATTTAAGCCCGACCGAACTTGCCAAGTTCGGTCCCATGTTCGGTCGATTCCAGAGACTCAATTCCTTCACAAATTACAAGCCCGACTGAACTTGCAAGTCCGGTCCCCAAGTTCGGTCGGTTCCAGAAACTTTCTCCGGCAGTGTAAACTGAGCTCGACCGACCTTGCAGGTCCGCTCCCAAGGTCGGTCGGCTCTAGAACCTTATTTCTAAATTCCCATTTGACTCCAAACTTCTCCACAAGTTCCCCCATGTGTCCTAATACCATTTAGGCACTCAAACTCACCTTAGAACTTCCACCAAACTCTCCAAAACAACTTCCAAGATCTTCTCAAACATTTACTAAATTTTTACAAACACTCCTAACATTTGTCATATAATTCCTTACATTTCCAACATGTACATTTTGTCTAAAACTTTAACTATCCCAAGTGTTTCTTTTCAACCCATATAACTCTTCCTTAACATCATTGCACTCCATCTTGCTAGTTAAACCTTCCAAGGTCATCTTGCATGTCCATGCACAATTTCTCTTCTTTTCATTTGTTACTCATCACTCCTAAACTCTTGAGCTTACTTATACATTCTTTTATTCACTTACTCACCTTCCTCATGATCACGCGCTCTTTTACATTCCTAGTCATTTTCCTTGACGTTTGACAACATTCTCCCACACCTTTCTCTTCCATCACCTAAGTACACTTATTACAATCTAAACTAAACCTCATTAGTCCTCTACTAACATCATCACACTTACACAAACTATCCAAACTCCTCATTGTTTTATTCTCTAGTTCATACCTAAATCACCTTAAAGCATTATACACCTTTCCATCCAATCTTTGCTCAAGTCTTAGCATTCCTCATCACATGATTTTGGTGTGTTTAATACACCCACCTAACCTCTAATTCCTCCTAAACATCTCTAGGTCATTCTAAACCTCAAGAACTCCTTAGTTAACTCATTTCCACTCAAATTCCTCATAATGACTCCTAGAAATTCCTAGGTCATATTAATTCACCACCATCACCTAAACACTTATCTTCTACTCAAATTTCGCCATAGCTCCTCTTGTATCTTATCATGCCCAAACACATTATTGTTGCTCATTCAACCATCTCACACACATCAAGTTCTTTCTCATCATATCTCATCACCCAAACCAACTCATTCACAACAAACCAATATATCGTAATAATCTTAAATTGCATAGCACTAAGGCTCTTAAATGACATGGCTCTTAGGCCCTTAAATAACTTAAACTTAAACACTGAATTTCCCACATATAAAAGCTTTCAACCTGCAATTACACCCATCAATCTCATAGTAGTTATAATGCTCTTAAAATCCATCTTAAACTTATATACTAACTCATTCCCATTGGCTCCTTAGTCACAAGTTCATAAGCTTATATAAGTTCTTTTTCTTAGGTTACATAACCCATTACCTAATGTAAGCCCTAGGCTACATTGGTACCCATCTAAAACTCATTCCTTAACCTTAAACCACCATTAGGTAAGTAATTTACCTTGTTTTCTCAAGCTTATCTTATCTTCCTCCTTAGACCTTCTTCTTGAATGAATATCGGCCACCACTTAAATTCCCCTTGCCAATGTTCTAACCAATATTCAATGACTCATATGAGTACTAAACAATACACTAACCTCAAGGAATGAAAACCTAGGTTAGAAATGTTCTAAGGCATAAAAGTGGATGATTACCTTTGAAGTCTCAAGGTAGACTTGGGCATTGAATGAAATAGGACCTCCACTAGTCCTTGGTGAATAAATCAAGCTAGAACAAGGCATAAAAACAAGGCCCCATGAGTAGAAATTTTCGGCCATGTAGAAGAAATGATGGAAACATGGTTTTTCTTACATTTTCTTTACCTTAAGAGAATGGAGAAGCTAATGAGCTCTTCAAACTCGGTTTTCCTCCATCAATGGAGTTTCCTCTTGGCACCAAAATGGAGCTTTGAAGGATTTGAAAAGATAGAAAGATAGGTCTTGGCCTAACTAAGAGAAATATGTGTTTAGTTTTTGATTTGGAGCAAAGATGAACACTTAGTGAGCAATTGAAGGTGGAGCACCCATGGATGGAGCTCTCTCGGTTTGGAGCAAGAGAAGAGAAGAAGAAATCGTGGAAGGAAGGAGAAATGAAGAGAGAGAAGAAGAAAGGTAGCTTTAATGAAGATATTTTGCTTTTTAAAGCAAATAGTAACTTCTTACTTTATTCTCTTCTTTATAACATTATTTGACTACTCATGGTGACTCATCCTCCCTTAGAAACCGGCCCCCTTATTAAACAAGGGCATGTTTGGCCTTTATTGACCAATTAACTAAACTAAGTTAATTAAAGACTAAGCTAGTCACTATTTGGCACTATTCACAAATTAGTGCACATATTTCTGAAATTTTTGATTTCCCATTGATTTAGACCTCCTAATGTGATACTAATTAGTACACATGTTGATTAAAGAGTAATCACGGACATTTAGCCACTCAAAACTCAATTCTAAGACAATTTTTCAAAAATGTGCTTTAAGACTTCTTAAAGCACATTTTGTGTTTCAACTTGTTTTCAAGCTTGGTTTTCTTTGATAATTGATTTAAAATGACCATTAGAATATTACTAAGGTCTTATCATGATATTTGGGTACTCTTCCAAGTCTCTCCAAGCTTAGAGCACGTTTTTGCCCTAGTTGCCCTTAAGGCATTTTCTTGTATTTTCCTTGGTTTAAATTGTCTACCAATCTTTCTAAGGCATATTTTAGCCTTTCTACACCATGGTTTGATGTTTACTTAGCATACTTAGGTTTGGGGTATTTCAATACTCTTTCTTCGTCACCTCATCCAGATTATGCCCTGTTGCGTTATTAGCAGAGTGAGAGGTTTATGTATGTACTTGGTTTTAACGTTATGACACAGCATGTGACTTTTGATTTTCATCACGAAATATCTTAGTATATTTTGGTTCAGTATGATTTTGAGTAATCTCGAGTGGAATGTTGAAATGGAAATGGATGGGAAAAAAGGATTGGATTGGTATGGAATTTTGTTGGAATTATTATTGTCTCTAGTTGATTTTTAAACTTCGACGCGAAGTTTCTTTTAAGGGGGATATACTGAAATACCCCTAAATTAATCTAAATTAATTTAGGGGATTTCTTTTAGTAAACCATAAATAATACTATAAAATATTAAATTATTTTATGGGATTATGAATATTAAATTATTATATGGAATTATGAAAATTAAAGTAGGGGATTTCTTATATTTAACCCTAAAGAATATTAATAAACATTAAATTATTATATATTATTATATAGTATTATGAACTTAATAATAAGATTTATAAGTCAATAAATTTTGGAAAAATTTTAGACACTCCAATTATATTATAAAGATTTTAAAAAGATTTGGAGCATTGGTTTAAATCATACAATTCAATATAAAATCGAAGAAACCTTAAAGCTCCTTAAGCCTTGCTAGGGTTGACTTTTTGAGAACGGTCAAACCAGCCCATGAAACCTATACCAATATAAAGGTTATGGAAAACCAAGAAGATTGATAAAAAGAACGTCAAAAACGGATCATCCTAGCCAAAGTTATGATAAAATGAAGTTTAGAGCCAAAATTTTGTAAAAAAACGCTGATGTGGCATGATTTCTGACTCACCAGCGCGCCTCGGGAAGTGTGCCACGTCAACCTCACCGGATTCCTCTAAAAATTCGGCTAAGTCTTCAGAACTTTGCCCTAACTTGTGACACAGATATCTCTCTCGTCTTTGAGAAATTTTCAGTGTCGTTTTCTTCATTCTCTTCTCCTTAAACTCCTCCTTCTAACCATAGCTCACACTTAACCTAACTCTTTCTACATCCGCCGCAAACTTGATCTGAAGTTGCCTCCCCGAACACTTTCAACCCTGATTTCCATAAAACGTAATCGGTAAGGTAATTTCGTCTCATCATAACTTCTTCGTATCTCAGCCAAAATTCGAGTTCTTTAGCTTGTTGTGTAGATCTCTAATCCCTCTACAACTCTTATGTTTACAACCAAGGCTAATTCTCAACCGTGTGCAAGAACGAAGTGTTTAAAGTTTCCATTTTGTCACGCACATAAAATCATAGAGGAAACACAGTATAAACTCGTAACTTTAGGTTTAGATTTCTTTCTCTATATCGCGAATTAGATTAAGATGTTGCTACCAATCTGTAGATCTACATCTCTTCTTTCGATTAAGCCCACAAACATGGCCTAATTCGATCTAGAAATTATTTTATAGATCCGCAAAGTTAGCTCCTCGATCAGGCCAAAGTTCAAACTTTTCCCAGAAACACGATTTTGATTCTTCTCACCGGCGCATCTTTGATAAGTTTTTCTTTCAATTCCTCTGATATTGTCCATCTTTGTTGTATTATCGGTCATAACTAGCTGTCAATTTGACCAATTACGTATTGAATCAGGAGAATTTCTCAAAATCGAATTTGGATACACATAACCCTAACTCGAGGCAACCCAGAATCGAAAACCCAGATTCTTGCATTTTAGCTAGCGAAATCGGTATCATTAGAACCGCAATTAAATTTCAAATTCAATGGAACAAGAATCAACGAATTTGGTTCTGTGAGCTGAGAGAAATCATCGAATTCATACTCGGGTTTTGGTTTGGGTTTGCTGATTAACTCGCGAGTCTCGGGCCGTCCGATCATAGGTTATAGAAATGGACGGCCGAGATTAAAATGTGGGAAGATTAAGTTGTTTTAAGTTTTATAAATTCCAGAATTAAACCCTAACTTGTTGATTTTATTTAATGGTTTTCCCTAATGTATTTTGACCATAGATTCCTTATAAAATCTAGTTTATTTTGATGTAAATTAATATGGGTTTTGAGTTATTAAACGTAAGTTATAATTTTTGTAAGTTTTGAGTATTTTGGATTTATTTAGATAATTACTCAAGATATTTTTATGAAATAAATTTTTTATAATATGTCTAACATATCATAGTTACTATATATTAAATTTGGGAATTTTTAGACATGAGGAAATAGGTCTAAAAATTGTAATTCTTAATTTTTCCTAAGATATATTATAATATATGGTTTTAATGTAACCAAAAATTAAAGTATAGTTGATTAATAATTTTTATAGGTTGGGAAAAATATAAGAAGACTAAATTAACATTTAATACAAAATGTTAATAAATATCTTTAGGTATTAACTTTTTAGGTCAAGTAATATATATATATATATACACATATGTGTAAAAGAAATAAAATAGCAACTTAGGTTTAAACAAGGAGTTAAATTAATCTACACTTATATTACTTAAATACTGTAGAAGCTAATATACTGAAATGAAACAAAAGAAATACTTTATAAAACATATATTGAATGTAGATATATGTAGAAGTTAATAGAAATAGTTAAATACAATAAGCTACATAAAGGATGACTTAAATAAATCCTAATACACAACAATCAAAACATTAAATGTTAGTGTGACATATAGGTGGACTATTATGAGAAATATAGATCCTAAACCTTAGTCATGTATTAAAGTAAAATTAATCCACTATAACTTAAGAGCTTAATTAAGTTAACCCTATGAGTAAGAGTAGGTGATCGAAATAAAATTAAATGTTCCCTCAAGACATACAAATTCAATGGCGTAAATGGTAAAGTCAAACCTAGACTTAAATCGAGGATGGACGTTCGAAACCTCTCAAGCTCTTTTTAGGAAGTTTAATCAACTAATGGAAAGGTAAACGCGGACTTGGGCCATCCTACTGGGCCTAAGTCCATGAACTCTAAAAAAAGCCCACTTAAACAATTCAACGAGAGTTTGGGCCACTCTCGGGATAAATCCTAAATTATTCCAGATTAAATGAAATGGGCCTAACAAAAGATTTAATTAACAAAATCTAGCCTAAATCCTTGTGAGAGAATAATGGTAACCTGAAACTATAAATCAGCAAGAATAGAAGATGTTTAGTTTATAAGTTCCTTAACTAATCAATCCTTGGAACACCTTAATTATAGGTTATTAGTGGGGGATCACTCATTCGAGTTAGTTACTGCTTCTTCACATACCAGGTACGATTTCTCGTACTCAGATACTTTTACTAACAGACTTTATGGAAGGTTTTGGAAAACGCTAACTGACATTGAATGGATTTCAAAAGGAAGATGTTTGTGTGACTAACTCAGCTTGATGTGACTAACTGAGCCTTGATTGTACAACTCACATGATCATTGGTTCCTCTTATCTGGTTGTCTCATTAGATATTAACTGCTGAGGGTTTACGCCTCTACACTCTCTAGGACTGAGTGTTTTGGTATTGCACTCGAGCAGTTATTAATCTAGTGGGAATGCGGGAAATGTCAATCTTGGTAATTCTTCTTTTGACTCTGGATATCGTTTCTTCCATGAGCTGAGTCTTTGTTCTGACGTGCGCGCGTCTTCTCCAGTAACAGCAAAGGGCTGTATATCCCTTGTCCAATAAGGACGTGAATAGCAGCAATGGGCTGTATATCCCTTGTCCAAAAAGGACGTCTATGACAGCAAGGGGATGTATATCCCTCGTCCATATGGACATTTATATCTGGCGGTGGGGGCCTTCTCTCCCAATTGGTGTTGTTCCACTCTTGAGTTGTTGGTTCTTGGATATCTTCTTTCATTCCTAGTCCTTGTGACTACTTGGGTCTTTCTACTCCTAACTGGAACTGAATCTAACACAAGCAATGGATGTTCACTAACTGGTGGTGTGATTTCTTTTGATTAACTAACTTTAACTTTCTATTATTTATCTCTTTCCTTAACTTGTTATCTTGACTTGATGATTTTAAAGTGCCTTGTTCCTCTATGTTGCTTTGAGTGTTTGTCTTCAAGTTATTATTTATTAAAGAGTTATGTTTATGAGTTTGTTTTGGAGGATCGTACCAGTTCCATTCCAGGGAACTGACTCACCCCTCTCGGGGTGGGCTGCTTGGTTTCATCTTGCAGGTACGAGTTGATATACAGGTGGTCACGAAGAGAATGAGTGATTGGGATTGGATTAGGTTTTGTAGAGATTTAATGTATTCTATTACTATTATGTTTACGTTAAGTTTTCTTGAGTCTTGAGGTTCAGACCGTAGCTTTTGTAATTTTATAAGTTGTAATTGGTGAGGTTTGGTGCCGGGTGTTTGGAACCGATGATCTGTAAACGCCATAGTATTTTATTTTCCGCTGCATTTTTGTTTAATAGGGGCGTTACACCCCAAATCCTTCATTATATGACCACCAAACTTCAAAAAGCACATAGGTTGATTATTCACACCCAAGATGTTCTTGTTAAGGAAAATTCACAAGATACCCCTAACATCTTTCGTAATTCACTATATACCCCATTTTTGAAACCTTGTCACAAGATACCTCTAAAATCTTTTGAAATTCACAAAATGCTTTTTTTTTTCATAATGTCGGTCAACTCCGCCGGTAACCCCATCCGGAAAATTACATTTTGCCCCTCCCTTTTCTTTTAAAATTCATGATATACCCTAAAAACTTTCACAATTCACAATATACCTTTTTTTAAAACCGTTCACAAAATACCTCTAAAAAGTTTTAAAATTCATAAAATACCCCTAATCTGTGAAATGACCTCGAATAATCACTATTGTATCCCTTACATTGCAGTTCATGTTTCAAGTTCACAACATGCCCTTTTTTTATTTATGGCATTTTATGAACTTTTACAAAAATATATTTAAAATACTAAAGATATTAATAATTACAAAAAATCTTTTTATAAATTATAAAAAGTATAAAAAAGTGAAGTAAGATTAATAATTCTTAAACATTAACCATACACAAACTTCAAACAAATTATTATTTTTCTTCCCATTGTTTTTTAACCTTTCTTGACTATTTATCAGTCTTTCTTCTTCATTAAAATATTGGAGTTATGGTTAGATAATGATTAAAAATTATATTAAGCACACATATATATCAACTTATAAATAAATTAAATCCAATATAACATGAGGTAATTGTATATAGTTTTATTTACCTCATCTTATACTAGATTAGTTTTGTTTATAAATATACATATATATGCTTACTATATAAATTTTAATCATTATTTAACTATAACTATAATATTTTAATGCAAAGAAGATGGATATGTAGTCAAGAAAAGTAAAAAAATGAGAGAAAAATAATATATTTAAGTTTTGTGTATGTTTAATATTTAAGAATTATTAATTTTTAAAAGTATTTATACTTTTGTAGTATTTTTAAATATTTTTTTTATTAAATTTCATAAAATACCCTAAATAAAAAAATCATGTTGTGAACTTGAAACATGACTTGCAATGTAAGGGATACAATAGTCATTATTCATAGTCATTTCACGGATTAGGGGTATTTTGTTAATTATGAAACTTTTTAGGGGAATCTGTGAATGTATTTTAAAAAAGGAGTATATTGTGAATTGCAAAAGTTTGTAGGGGTATACATGAATTTTAAAAGAAAAGGAAGGAGCAAAAATGTCATTTTCCAGGTGGGGTTAACGGCGGAGTTGACCGACATTACGAAAAAAAGGCATTTTATGAATTTCAAAAGGTTTTAGGGGTATATTGTGATAGAGTTTCAAAAAAGGGGTATATTGTGAACTACGAAAGATTTTATGGGTATTGTGAATTTTCCCTTCTTGTTAACAACAATATATGCTTTATTCTTGGATAACTAACGAAGACACCTTCATCTCTTTGGGAATTGAGCTTTTTTAGATTGTTTTTATATTCTTTGATAAAGCACTTGCGTCCCCTGGTTCTTTCTCTCATCCCTAATCATAATAGATTTGACAGACCTAAATCTTTTAAAATGTTAGCAACATGGTTCACCCATCCTGATTTCTGTCAAGTTGTCCAACAAAATAGGGTTATTAATAATCGTCTAAGAGATTCTCTTTACACTCTTAGTGCCTATCTCATGAACTGGAGTAGGACGGTCTTTGGGCATATAATATTGAATAAGAGAAGGATAGAGGCTAGGTTCCGAGGTATTCAAAGAACCATAGATGAGGGCAGGAGGAGACACCTGGTTGGGTTAGAATCCTCTTTACTGAAAGACCTTGAGATGGGGATGCAAAGGGAGGAGTCCTTATGGTATCAAAAATCCAGGGACCCGTGGGTGATGTTAGGAGATAGGAATATTGCGTACTTTCACCTAAGAACTAAATTTAGGAGACAACACAATAGAATTGATAAGCTTTTAGGCAATGATGGGAGCTGGGTTACCAGGGATGATGAAATTGAAAATATGCTCACACAACACTTTGAAAAGTTATTTACTGTTGAGGCTAGTTATCAGTATGAACTCATTGGTCATGGTCCCCCTCCCCCCTTAGCAGAAGTGAAAAAAAGGATCTTGCTAAGCCTATAGATTTGAATGAGCTTACCAAGACCTTAAAAAGCATGAAAGCCTTTAAAGCCTCTGGTAAGGATGGGTACCCTGCTGCCTTTTTTCAAAATTTCTGGAATTTATCGAGTCCTTCAGTTTTAGCTTTTGTTCAAGAGTCTTTTAGAAACCAAAAGATTGACCCTATATTAATTGAAACTATTCTTGTTCTTATTCCAAAAGTTGATTGCCCAACCCATGTTACTCAATTTCGTCCTATTTCACTCTGTCAAATGCAATACAAGATTTTTTCCAAGGTTTTAACTAACAGGCTGAAGCCTTATATGGCCCGGTGGGTCTCTAAGTGTCAAGCTAGCTTTGTTCCTGGAAGGAGTATTTTAGAAAATATTGTAATTGTTTAGGAGGTTTTACATTATATGCAAAACAAAAAAAATAGAGAGGGTTGTATTGCTATGAAGATTGACCTAGCAAAGACTTATGACAGACTTTCTTGGTGATTTATAGAGGATACCTTAATTTTCATAGGGATTCCTACCAATCTGAAAAATATCATCATGGATTGTATCACTTCGGCCACTTTCCAAATTAATTGGAAAGGAGACATTACTAAGCCTTTATCTGCGGGTAGAGGGGTCACGCAAGAGGACCCCTTATCCCCTTTTATTTTTGTTCTTTGCATGGAAAGATTAGCCTATCTTATAAAAAGTAGAGTCTCTAGAAAAGATTAGAAACCTATTTCTCTATGAAGGAAATGAATTGCTTTATCGCATTGCTTTTTTGCAGATGATCTGGTATTATTCGGGATAACATCTCTCAATCAAATTCGTGCTATGACTGAATGCTTAGAAGATTTTTGTAATGCATCTAGTCAATGTGTTAGCTTTGAGAAGTCATCTATTCTTTTGTCAAAAAATATTAACCATGATACAGCTGAAGCTATTAGCAAAGAAGCCAGGATGCCTATCACTAGAAATTTTGGTAAGTATTTAGGTGTGTTTCTTAATCAGGGTCGAACAGTGTCTCAACCTCAGAATTTACTCCTTGCTAAGATTAGGGATAGACTTGTTGGGTGGAAAGTTAAATCGCTCCTAATGGCTAGGAGAATTTGTTTAGTTAAAAGCTGTATTTCGTCAATAACTATCCATTCGATGCAATGTCAGCTTCTTCCTGCCACAGTTTGCACCAAAATTGACAAGTTATGTAGAGACTTTATCTAGGGCCGTGACCCTAATATTAGGAAAATGCATGACATAGGGTGGGATACTTTTTGCAAGTCAAAATCCAGTGGGGGTCTAGGGATAAGAAAATCTAGGGTTATGAATTTAGCGTGTTTTGGAAAGATTGCCTGGAAACTGGCTCGAAATTATGAGTCTTTGTTTTAAAACCTTGCAAAAGAAATACCCTAATCCTGATTCGCAATATGGCTTTGTGAAATGGAAAGGTATTCAGAAGTGTTATTCCCTAATTGAAGAGGGTTCGTGATGGGTAGTTAGTAACGAAAACACCACAAAGTTTTGGAAAGATAGATAGATTGCTGGTTTTAAGCTGGAATCGAAGGCTATTAGATCTATTCCCAGTCAGGATATCGACAAAATTGTGGCTGATTACTAGGATAGGAATCTAGGTTGGATTTTTGAGGGATCTCTTCTCTGATTTTCTACCAGATACCATTAATAATCTCTTTGAAAACTTTACTATTTTCCCTGATTTAGGGGCTGATTTTATCACCTGGTGGCCTGATAGTGAAGGTAAATATAGTGTAAGTTCTGCATACCATCTGCTTACTGAAAATAATGAGTGTCTGATTACTGAGAATTCAGATGTCTTCAAAATGGTTTCGAAGTTGCCATTTCAGAAGCGTATTAAGCTTATGATGTGGCATGTTCTGCTTGGTAAGCTTATGAAAAATTCAAGGCGATTTAGGCTTGGTCTAACTAATGACAAGTCTTGTCATTACTGTGGTAAAGAAGAAACCATTGTGCATATACTCAAGAAATTTCCAATTGCTAGAAGGATTTGGGTGAAACTTATTTACTTCAATAATCGCTCTAATTTCTTTGGTTTGGATTCGCAGACCTAGATTAAAAACAATCTACTGAAAGGTGTACGGTTTTTATTAATGTGAAATGGAAGATAGTTTTTCCTATTCTTTGCTTTATGTTATGGATTTGGAGGAACAATAAAGTATTTGGTAAAGAGGAAAGGATGTTTATTCCTTTTTGAAATATAGTTCTTAGGTGCTAGCAAAACAAAAGGGCACGGTCTTACACCAGGAATCTATCTGCTTTTTGGACAAATGACAAGGAACTTGACAACAGGGAGTTTTGTAATCTTATGTATAATATATCCTCTGTTGTTTTTAATATTGATGGTGCGAACCGTTGCTCCTCAGGCAAAGCTGCTGCTGGAGGAGTATGGAGAACTACCGAAAGAGACTGGACTGGTGGCTTTGTTATAGTTTTTTGGCTTCCAGAACATACTTCACTCAGAGGCCATGACATTGTTGCATGCCAGCAGAATTATGAAAGAAAAGGGACTAGATGGTGTCACGATCTTCTAAGATTCATCCCAGTTGGTGAAATTCTTTGTTCACAGCCCAAGTACCCATGTACTAAGTGAAACCAGCAAGCGCTCCTGATGCGTCCCCGACGTGTCGTGGACGTATCGTGGACTCTAATAAACCTTGATAGTTTGGGAAGGGATGAGAGATAAACTTAAACTGGAAAACACATTTTGATTGAGAATTTACACACACGAAATTCACTCAACCTCCCTTGCCCCACACACGGACTCCCGGGTAGTTTCAACTTTACCCCTAAAGTCGTCAACTCTCTCCTAACTATCGGCCTACGGTTCACCGACCGTTCCCTGACCTATCGTCCTATCAAATACCCATTGTATTGATACTCTTACCCAGTCCTCTCTAGCTCACCAACTCTCTAACACTTACACACACTCCTAAGTCTGATCCACACTTGCCCATCTTATCTCTATCTTTTCTCTCATACAAGGCTTACTTACATATGAAATAAATGCAAGTATATATACATGGTTGTTAGGATGTAACTACCGTCCTATTAATCCTTAGACTTCTAGGAGTCGACTACTACGATTATTCACATAACAACCACTCTAGACTTGCAGAGAGTATTCAACTTGATCTGGAGGCTTGAACTACGTGCCGCCTCATGGTTGGTCAAGTTGGCGGCAACCCTCTTGATAGGTCGATCACCACCTTGTGTGCCCCACTTGCCTGATTCTGTTTGGTTCATTAAATGCTCATAAATGCCCTCTTCTGAATTTATTATGGCTATGTAAAAAGGTTCTTTTATAGCTTGGTTATCTTGTGCATTAATGAACTTCTTCTTTTTTCGCGAGCTTGTCTTGAACAAGTTGCTCATGTGGATGTATATGTCTTAATTGAATGTGTCGATCCTATGCAGTCTTCTATCTTTGATTTTCATCTTTAAGCATAAGAGATATTTTCGTGTGGTGTCTGACTGGTTGTCTATGCTAGAAGTTCTACGGAACTCTCGCAGATAGGTGCCCAACTGGTAGGGCACATGTCGTGGATTGAGCGTGCTTGCAACCTTGCGTGCTAAGCCACTCATGACTTAATTGCGCTTGCAACCTTGCATGCTAAGCCACTTATTCACTTGTCTATCTGAATCATGAATCTTTGACAAACGCATTAGATGGACAATACAAGGTTTGCTATCATCAAAACTAAAGGATCTTGTCTTAAAAATTTCCCTCTTTTTAATGATGGCAACTTATACACTTATATATACTTGGCAATTCAAAAATTGAGAGATTCCCCCTAAGAAGGATTCCCTATAAGTTTGTTAAGGGTTTTAAGAATGAAGAATTTTAACGAATGATAGCAATAAGTGACAGCTTTTATGCACAATAAGTGACATCTTTTATGCTATACTATAACCAAAGTATTCAGATGATACATAATACAAGGATGATAGACATAGTCTCACAAGTACATATACTTTTTCTTTTCCCCTTTGCCATACAGCAAAATAGCGAGCAACTACACGATGTAAGATGTTGTAAAGGCCATGACATTCCATAGAGTACAAACTACAAAACATGATCAAGATAGTCTAGATGGAGTGACGGGTTAGGGTATCCCATTCATAATCTTTTGGGCCAAAAGGTTCATCCTCCGAGAAAGAAGCTTTGATCCAAGAGGTTTTGGCTATGGTAAGATCGATCAAAGGTGATTCAGCTGTGGTGGAAAGGTCGGACTCATCAGAATCTATTATGACCTCCATGCAGTGTGGAGAACGTGTATGTGATAGAGTGACACTTGATGTGATAGACCAAGCTGTGAGTGAGTCGGAGACTGTTTGAACATAGCTTTGGGATATGTATTTTTTTGGGTGTTTGGTGGTCATAAACTTGCGAATGGTGCAGTGAATGGTTTACTTATTTGAGCTCGATGAGCTTTGTGGGTATTGAGCCATTTCGTGAGATGATTGTGAGTGACAAAAGGAGTAAGCAAGTTTTATAGACACTTTGGATATGCTCAACGACTGATTGGTGAGAGGAATAGTGGAATGGATGGGACTAAATATCTCAGATCATTTTTGCAATTTTTAATCAAGGAAGAAGCAGGCAATACAATAAATTATTTTGTACGCATCATAAGCATTCAAGTATACAAAAACCAGTTGCATTTTCATTGATATCAAAAGGTACTTTGAAACAGATAGTCAAAGGCAAGTAAAGAATTTGATGGAAAAGAAAAATCTAATCCTAAATCTAACTCTCACGGTTTCACTCGAGTCTTTAGGAGACAAAGAACGCTTAGGCTATGTGGGAGTCTATAAAATCTGTTGCTCCTTGAACCATGTAATGAACACTTGGTTCCGTGGAGATAGCCTGCACAGCGGTAAGAGTGACTCTTACTCGCTGAAGAACGTCCCGAGTTGAAGTATCCAGACTGGTCCCCGACCTGTCGTGGACCGGTGAGAGACTTCTCTTCCTCTTGAGACCTGAACCTCTTGGGGTTGGTCGCGGTTCTGATCGTGCTTCCACACTCTTTGTGGGATTCTGGATGGCAACAAGCTTATCTCCCTTAGTCTTTATCCCCGTTTTGGATAGCATCTCGGAGCAGATGCAGTCCTGAGCGGTGCGCATGCACTCATGGAACCTGTCGGTGTCCACTCCACTCTCTAGGAGTGCTGCGGTGACCACTCCCCCGTGTACCAGACCTTGGTTCACTTGACGACTCTCATCTAGAGTGAGGAGAATCATGGCTGGCAGATCGATTTTCTCCTTGGTCTTGAGTACGAACATCAGCCTCACATCCCAGGCACTGACAATATGGGTGCGCTGGTTCCTTGGGGTGATGTTGTGGGTGACTAAGTTGAAGAGGACTCTGTCTGTGATGGACATGTCCACGGTATTGAAGTTTTTCATCTTTGCCCCTTTGTTGAGTAGGTTGACCATCTTCCCTCCTTTGTATCCTAGGTCATTCCAAGTCGTTTCCTTGGAAATGACCAGACCTTTTGGCTCTAGTTTGAAAGTCTTGCAAATCCAAGACTTGGAGATAGTAATTTGAGCCTTTTGGACCGTTGAGAGGAGGTAGTCGTCATCTTCATCATTCTGGAGTGGTCCAAGATGTCTCATATGTTCTTTGAGCAGCTCTGTGTAGACAGGGATAGGCTTGTGGAAGAAGTCTACCCATCCTTGGAACTCCAATATCTCGATGATCTCTCATAGGCCCATCTTTTTCATCCACTCCATGTCCAACGTCTTAGGTAAGACGGGACAAGATCTGTCGTTGACATTCTCAGTCTTGATCAAGGCTGGCTCAAGCTCCTTAAGTTTCTTGAGGCGCTTTAGAGATTGAGGTGGCTGAGGCATGGAAACGGCCTTCTTGGCTTGAAGGAGCTCCTCGAGCTCTTCAGCATGTGGCGAAAGGACCATCTTCTTTTTGCCCTTTGCCTTCTTTAGTTGCTCACGCTCCTTGTGCGTGAGTATGACATGTGATGGCGACTCTGTGTCGCTATCTTCAGCCTGAAGCTGTCGTTGAGGTGTCGGGGATCTGTCGATGAGTGGTTCCCCAAACTCGGTGATGAGATTCGCCTCTTCCTCGGAGTCAGCTGCTGTCTCTTGGTGTATCTCCTCTACTGAAGCGTCCTTTTGTGCTGGTTCATTGTGTTGAACCTCTTCTTCTTCCAGTTGTTGTACAGCTGCCTCTATTTCAGCTGAGATAGTTGTTTCTTTTTCATCAGAGAAGTGCAGTCGTCGTGTGGCCTTTTTTGGGGTAGAGTGAGATTTTTATGGTTCTATTGGCTTTTGAGTACGCTTTAATGCGCGTGTCACGAAACCAATTATAGTGGTAGAATGGCTCTTGGATTTTTTTTTGGATTGCTTTGTGGTGATTTTGGTGGTTTTAGGTGAGAGGGTAGGAGAAGACATTTTTGGTTCTTGTGTGGGAGTAGGATCAGGAATGATAGTGGGGTTGAAAGTGCCGGATTCGATGAGGTAGTAGGTTTTGGGAATGTGGGATTTTATATACTCTACCTCACTGGCGAGAAGGTTCCCTTCCTGTACTACTTTAACCGTAAGCTCATTTTCCTCCTCCCTTGTCAGTCGAGTTGGAGATTCTGTCTACTGGATGTCGGCCACTTGTTACGTGGAAACTTCTATGGGGATGTCTTTAGCTTTTGATCGTAGAGCAGTCTTGGGTGCCATTTTCAGTGTAGAGGATTTTGTGCTGGTATTTAGAACTTTTTGCTCGGGTGTTCTTTAACGGCTGTGAGGCAAGAGATTTTTTGCTCTAAATCTCGTAGGAAGTTTTGTGAGAGAGAAGAGAAGATGCTCTGAGTGCTTAGAGAGATTAGAGAGAGTGAGGGCAATAGTGTGACAAGAGTGAAACTCCCATCACCCTTTTATAGATATCGAGTAACGGTCGGCGACCGCTCCTCGTCCGCTCGCTGACATGTCTTAACGGTACTATTCATAACAGGTAGCGGTCGTGACGGTTGTTAGCGATCCGTTGAGAAGTTTTCTCGTTTTTATCCGTTGGACTATCTCTAACCTAATCTCACTTTGTGGAAAATGACATATCTGCTTCAAGTAGTCGTTTGACATAATTTCTATGCATTAAACTGATCGTTGACTACTGGACGACAATATAACAGGTGTTGCTCACATGTCGGTGACCGATCGTGGGAAATAAAAGGTAGTTTAACTGTATATTAATGAATATCATTCCAAGATCATGAACAATCTTAGTAAACCTTTCCCTACTTAATGGCTTAGTAAAGATGTCAGCTAGTTGGTTTTCAGTAGAAATATACTTTAAACCAACTAATTCCTTTTCACAACAATCTCTAAGAAAGTGATGTCTAATGTCAATATGTTAGGTACGAGAATGATGAACAGGATTTTTAGAAATAGAGATGACACTTGTAATATCACACATAATTGGTAAAGTACCTGTTTTGACTCCATAGTCACCAATTTGTTGTTTAAGCCATAGGAGTTGAGCACAGCAGCTTGCCGCAAAAATGTATTCAGATTCAGCTGTTGAGATTGCAACACTTTGTTGTTTCTTTCCCCATGCAATCAGACAAGACCCAACAAAGAATGTTGTCCCTGAAGCGCTCTTTCTATTAGTGATAGATCCTCCATAGTCTGCATCTGAAAATCCTACAACATTACTGTCATTGAATTTAGGATAAAAGTGACCAAAATTCATGGTTTATTTTAAGTAACGTAGGATTCTTTTTACAGCTGTGAGGTGACTTTCTCTTGGATCTTCTTGAAACCTGACACATAAGCAAACGCTATACATGATGTTAGGTCTACTAGCAGTTAAATATAGTAGAAAACCAATCATCTCCCTGTAAGATCGCTGGTCGACCGGTTGGTCACCAGTCATGATGCCCATCTTAGTGGTAACTACCGTTGGTGTGTCAAACGTCTTACATTTCTCCATTCCAAATCTCTTCAGCAAATCTTTTACCTACTTCTCTTGGGATATGATGGTCCCTTCATCACTTTGCTTGACTTGAAGTCCTAGGAAGAACTTCAATTCTCCCAGATCACTCATCTTAAATTCCTTTTTCATCAATGCTTCAAGCTTTTTACAATATTTCTCATCAGAGGCTCCGAAAATTATATCATCAACATATACTTGCACAATTAGGAAATCTCTTTTGTTGTTGTAAACAAATAGAGTTTTGTATACTTTACCTCTTTTAAAGTGGTTTTCCAATAGATAGGGGGACAAGCGATCATACCATGATCTTGGTGCTTGTTTGAGCCCGTAAAGAGCTTTATCAAGTTTAAGTACCATGTCTTTTCCTTCTTGTGTCTCAAAACCTGGAGGTTGCTCAACATACACTTCCTCTTTGATGTACCCATTTAGGAAGACACTTTTGATGTCAAGTTGGAAGAGTTTGATTCCTTTGTGTGCAGCAAATACAATTAGTAACCTGATAGATTCCATCCTTGCTACTGGAGCAAAGGTTTCTTGGAAGTATATTCCTTCTTGTTGATGATATTCTTGAGCTACCAGATGAGCTTTGTTCCTGACAACTTCTCCCATTTCATTCAGCTTGTTTCTAAAGACCCATTTTGTGCCAAGTACTCCTTGATGAGTAGGACGAGGCACAAGATGCCAGACTTTGCATCTTTCAAACTGGTTTAGTTCTTCTTGCATTGCATTGATCCAGTCTGAGTCTCAAAGAGCTTCATTGACGTTCTTGGGCTCGATGGGTGAGACTGTCGTTGAGAAGGCTAGAAGATCTCGAGTTTGTGCTCTTGTCTGAGTTCCATTGGATATGTCTGATATGATATTCTCCAATGGATGATTTTTTGTACAAAGCACAAGATTGATGAATGGTTGATGGAGAGAGAGGATCCTCGACATCATTGTTTCCTTCATCGACCTGTTATTGACCTGTCGCTGACCTGTCGGGCAAGTTTTCTACAGTCGATGATTAGTCTTTGGGATTATCTAAGTGGTCCTGATCAGCTAGATTGAATCCAAGTTCTTTATCTTCATCAGATTCCTTGAACTTGTGTACATCAGCCTCATCAAAGACTACGTGCACACTTTCCTCCACCTTCAGTGTCCTTTTGTTGTATACTTTGTATGCTCGGCTTCTTTCAGAGTATCCAAGGAAGATGACTACATCACTTCTGGCATCAAACTTTACAAGGGGACTCTTTTCATTATTGTGGACATAACATTTGCAACCGAAGGTCCTGAAGTGACTTATGTTTGGTTTTCTTCCTTTGATGAACTCATAGGGAGTTTTGTTGAGGATAGGTCGTATGAGCGTTCTATTTGTGATGTAGCATGCAGTTGCCACTGCTTCTGCCCAAAAGACCCGAGGAAGACTGCTCCCCAAGCATGGCCCTAGCTACCTCTTGTAGTGTTCTGTTCTTTCGCTTAACTACCCCATTTTGTTGGGGTATCCTTGGTGCTGAATATGTGTGACTAGTCCCATGTTGTTTACACATATCCATGAATTGATTTTAAACTCCGACCCATGATCAGACCGAAGAGTTTTGATCTTGAGATTGAGTTGTACTTGGACTTATCCTACAAAGGCTTGAAATTTCTCAAAGACTTCGTCTTTGGAAGCAATAAAGAGTGTCCAAATAAACCGTGAGTAATCATCAACAATTTTAAACACATACCAATTTCCTCCAAAACTTTTGACTTTCATAGGTCCACATAAGTCCATGTGAAGTAATTCAAGTGGCTTGGATGTACTAACTAAGTTCTTTGATTTAAAAGAAGTCTTAGTCTGTCTACTTTTAACACAAGCATCACAAAGATTGGTCTCATATTCTTTAATCTTAGGAATACCTCTTACCAACTGTTTCTTGACAAGTTTTCTTAGTAAAGAAGTGCTAACATGCCCTAGTCTTGTGTGCCATAGTGTAGAGTCATCTATTGAAGCAGTCAAGCATGGAAGATTTGGACTGTCAATATCCTCTAAGCTTGATACATAAACATTTTCCCACCTTTTTCCCTTTAACAACTCTTTGCCATTGTTCTGACTAACTATACTACAATGTGTAGGATAGAAGTGAACTAAATTGCCTTTGTCACAAATTTGAGAAACACTAAGCAAGTTGAATTTTAAACCATGAACTAGATTTACACTATCTATGACATAATCAGATGTAATACCAACCTTACCTACACTGATGATTTTTCCTTTCTTATTGTCGCCCAAGGAAACGGTTCTTTGGCTTCCTGGTTCGAGTGAGAAGAACTTCTTTTTGTCTCTTGTCATGTGTTTAGAGCACCCACTGTCGATGTACCAGCAGGGGTCCATTCTCACTCGATTATGCACTTAACACGTTAGGGGTGTGGGGTTAGGGTCCATAGAAAGGTTGGACCCATTTCCACCATTTAATGTTCTAAGATCATTTTTTACTACCCATTTTAGTCCTAGTTTCTTGAGTTGCCAATGCCTCATAAAACTCGTTTTATAGCAATTAGATTCATGATGACCAGGTTGTCTGCATAAGCTGCAGACATCTCTACGACTGGTCTCTGACCGGTATCCGACCTGTCATTTGCTTCTCCTCATGGGTGTCTTAGAAACAACATCTATCTTAGAATATTTTTCTTTGATGGTAGCTAGTTCCTTTTCTTTAGTGTTAAGAGAAACAATTAATTCATCGATTTCAGGTTGTTTTTCATGCTTCACTTTTTCATGAACGGAGAGAATTTCACTATAATCTCTTTGTAATTTCATGAGTTCCCTCATGAGATTATCTACCTTGCTTTTATCCGAGGTTTTTCTTAATTTTTCATTTTCTTCCAAAAGTTCATCGTTTTCAATTTCTAATGCTTCTAGGTGATCAACTAATGTAAGAGAAAACTTTCTAAGTCCTAGAAGTTCAGCTTTTTGAATTCTCCTTCTAAGTTTAGAATAGTTTACCTTATGTTGTTGTTGTTCTTCTTCTTTTTCTTTTGATTCTAAGACATCATTGCCTTGTGCCATCAAGCACATGTCTTCAAAGCATAGGTGAGTCTTCTGATCTTCTGAGATGTCGCTGTCTGAGGTTTGATTGTCATCACTCCATTCAGAATCTCCCCATGCAGCAACGAAGGCTTCCTTCTTTGATCCTTTGTTTAATGATCGTCGAACAGGCTTCTTGACCCTGTCGTTGTCCTCTCGTGATCACTGAGGGTAGTCTTTGATATGATGTCCGTGTTTTGAACACCCAAAACACTTGTCATTGCTCTTCCTTTGATCATCCGACTCCTTGGACTCCTTGTCTTTCCTCATTTTATTTCTTATGAACTTTCGAACGTACCTCTTAGCATAGAGGACCATTTCATCATTGTCGTCTCCTGACTCGAACCTTTCATTTTCAGCTACTTGAAGGGCTATGCCTTTCCCTCTATCTCTTGATGAGCTTTCTGAGTTCCTGTGTTGTAGTTTTAACTCGAAAGCCATTAGAGATCCTAGCATGTCTGCCAGAGACATCTTGAAGAGATCATGTACTTCTTGCATGGCATTGACTTTGCTGTCAAAGGAGGCAGGAAGAGATCTGAGGAACTTCTGAATTTGATCCTCGTTAGAGATGGTTCTTCCAAGCACCAGCATTTTGTTGATCAGCTTAGTGAACCTTGTATGCATTTCAGAAATGCTCTTCTTTTCTTCCTTCTTGAATAGCTCCCAGTGAGTGAGTAGCAACTCAATGCGAGTAATTTTGATCTCATCATTCCCTTCATAGGTGACCTCAAGAGTTTTCCAAATCTCTTGGGCTGATTTAGCTGAAGCAATCTTGGAGTATTGCTCAGGTAGTAGTGCACAGTGAAGTATTCTTACAGCTCGAGCATTGAATACAAGCTTCTTGATTCGATCATCTGCCATGCTGTCAATAAATAAGTCTTGTCCTTGAGGATTCTGGAAGGTGTACTCTCCATGTGTTATCACCCTCCATATTCTTGGATCGTCAGACTTGATATGAAACTCCATCTTGTTCTTCTAGTGAGTGTAGTTGTCTCCATTGAAGAGTGGTGGTCGATTTGGTGCAGAACCTTCTTCTGCTGCTAGAATGCTTGCATGAGACATCTTGATCGTCTTCCAAAGTAGTTAGCTTTCTAGAAGAGACCTGCTCTGATACCAATTGAAACCAGCAAGCGCTCCTGATGCGTCCCCGACGTGTCGTGGACGTATCATGGACTCTAATAAACCTTGATAGTTTGGGAAGGGAAGAGAGATAAACTTAAACTGGAAAACACATTTTGATTGAGAATTTATACACATGAAATTCACTCAACCTCCCTTGCCCCACACACGGACTCCCGGGACAGTTTCAACTTTACCCCTAAAGTTGTCAACCCTCTCCTGACTATCAGCCTACGGTTCACCAACCGTTCCCCGACCTGTCGTCCTATCAAATACCCAATGTATTGATACTCTTACCAGTCCTCTCTAGCTCACCAACTCTTTAGCACTTACACACTCTCCTAAGTCTGATGCATACTTGCCCAGATTATCTTTATCTTTTCTCTCGTACAGGGCTTACTTACATATGGAATAAATGCAAGTATATATACACGGTTGTTAGGATGTAACTACCGTCCTATTAATACCTAGACTTTAATGAGTTTACTACTACTTAGATTATTCACATAACAACCACACTAGACTTGCAAAGAGTCTTCAACTTGATCTGGAAGCTTGAACTACGTGTCGCCTCATGGTTGGTCAAGTTGGCGGCAACCCTCTTGATAGGTCGATCACCACTTGTTTGTCCCACTTGCCTGATTGTGTTTGGCTCATTAAATGCTCATAAATTCCCTCTTCTGAATTCATTACGGCTATGTAATGATGTTCTTTTATAGCTTTGTTATCTTGTGCATTAATGAACTTCTTCTTTTGTTGCGAGCTTGTCTTGAACAAGTTGCTCATGTGGATGTATGTGTCTTAACTGAATGTGTCAATCCTTTGCAGTCTTCTGTCTTTGATTTTCATCTTTAAGCATAAGAGATATCTTCATGCGGTGTCTGACTGGTTGTCTGTGCTAGAAGTTCTACGGATCTCTCGCAGACAGGTGTCCTACTAGTAGGGCACATGTCGTGGATTGAGCGCGCTTGCAACCTTGCGTGCTAAGCCACTCATGACTCAAGTGCGCTTGCAATTGCGTGTTAAGCCACTTATTCACCTGTCTATCTGAATCATGAATCTTTGACAAATGCATTAGATAGACAGTATAAGGTTTGCTATCATCAAAGCTAAAGGATCTTGTCTTAACACTAAGGCCGCTATTTGAGGAGTGCACTCGTAATTTGAGTATTGTTAGGGATGTTAACGTTGCTTATATCCCTCGTTTATACAGTAGAGTCGCCAACAGTCTAGCAAAGCTGGCTCTAGATTTACCCTCTGATTGTATCATGTTTGATGATCCTTCTTCTTGTATCTTAACTCAACTGGATGAGGATAAAATCCTCTTGGTTCTCAATAATAGGTGAAGGTTGTTAGCCTCCTTTTTTTTTACCAAAAAAAGACTAAAAAATGAGATATGAATGATCTGCGACCTTTATACAACCAGAGCCAGACCCACATTGGGTCTAATGGGGCCCGGACCCCATAGTTCTTTTTATAAAAAAAATTAGAACCTAGTATAAGTATAATAAAATGACATAACTATTAAGTAATGAAAGTGGCTTAATGGTTAAGAGCTAATTGTGTTGATGGTTTGGAGTTCAACTCCTCTTAGTTATCACGTTGTTCTGTTTTTTAAAAATATATATATATTCCAGCCCCTTGAAGCAACCCAGTCCAAATAATAACTTAAAATGGGCCTAATTTGTTCTGAAGCAAAATAGAACAACATCAGACAGGTGCTTTTAGGGTTTTAAAACATCATCAATGTTTTGAAGACAACAAAGAGTAGAATAAAAAAGAGCTGCCGCACCGCACTGAGGTATAATATACAGTTTTTTTGTCACATGTGTTGTTGCTACGTTGCAAACTTCCAATTGATTAACAAAAAATGATTGAATAGCACCAGCCACCAGGGCACCCGTGTTGATAAGAATCACATGCGTTTTTTTTCTTTTTGAATTAGCAGCACTTGAGAGACTTCACGGCACTTCAAACTTACTTTCTTTTTTTGTTTAAGCATTCTAGTTTCTGATGTAGTATGTCTTGTAGGCTGGTTTAAGATTTGTGGATAGACTAGTTGTGTGAGCATATAGCATCATCTAAAAAAAAGTTACAAGTAGAAGTATCTTTTATTTTTGAAAACCAACAAACAAGATTTTTTACTCTTGTTTACTCTGAGTTGAATCCAAAATAATAACTCCCTTACAGTATAGTTAAATTAATGTTGTTAAATTTGTTATAAAATTTAAAATATTATTGAATTTTCTTTTAATGATAATGGTTGAACATTTTTTATAATAGCCAATTAGATGTATATGTATAAGGTGTTTTTTTTATAGCTAGGCTACAATTCTACCCATTTCCTTTTATATAACTTTATTTTTACTTTATTATTATTTGATGCTAACTATCTTTATTTTACATCTTGGTAATGGAAAACTATTTTAAGAGGTCATCATGTTCATCACAAAGGTCACCATTAAATCAAGAGATGCTGGATCATGTTGAAGTTGGATCCTCAAATCTTGGTACATAGATTCCAAATCATGTGTTAACCACTCATATCGAAGAAAACACCCAACATACACTTACCCGCTGACCCTGCTGATAGAAAATCGATGATGCTTTATCAACCAAATGTGCAGGATCACCAAATATGCGGGATCAAGTGAGAAGGCATTAAATTAAAAAAAGGTCCGCATCAACCTCAAAATCTTAATTTCCCAGTGAGTTCTTTTACAGATAGAACACGACAGTCTAACAATTCATTGTTTGCTAAATAACCTAGTTGGTTGGAGTACATTATTAAGAAGGTTGCTGTTTGTCTACCTTGCTATTTGTTTCATAATGAGAAACTTGGACATCGTGGAGGGGATACATTTTCAACTACAGGGTTTAGGGCTTGGTATAAAAGTGAGAGATATTCAGCCTATGTTGGTGGACCATCTAGCACTCATAATCAATGTTCCAAGATGTGTGTCGATCTTTTAAATAAAAAACAATCCATCTAGACATATTAGGTAAAGCAAACAAAGCAAGTTTAGACAGAATATAGAACTTGTTTGATTGCATCAATTGATGTTGCAATATTGCTTTTGACATGTGGTTCTTCTTTTTGAGGTCATGATGAAAGTGAATCTTCTCACAGAAAGGGAATTTTTTTTACCGTGCTTGATTAGTATACGCATCGTGTTGAATCAGTGGGAGATGTCACTTTGAAGAATGCTCCAAAATTTTTACAGTTAACTTCTTTATGAAGTGGTTGAGATCTCACTTCTCTCTCAAGACAACAAGTGAAGGAATAACTACAAAGTGTATTAATGTGAGTTTGTCCCTTTACATTGCCCAAGGCTCTTATTTATAGGCGCGGGGATGAACTGTTTTCTTATACAACTTGTGGGGCCCATATTCTAGAATTTTCTATTAACTAAAAAGGTTAATTATGTATGCGGACCTATTTTATTTACATTTGATTGGTCACTTTAGACAGTATCCGTTCTTTCCTAACCAGAGTTTTCCACTAAGGATATCTCCTTTAATCTTTAACGGTACGAAGGTATTTTCAATGCGTGCAGTCGCCTCTTTACATATATTCTACATGTAGTTGGCTTCCTTGTCTTGTCTTCGGTGGATGGTTTTCTCGCGACCCCCGGTAGTGCTCCACTCCACTTTAAAGATTCAGAAAGATATTGTGAGGGCATGTGCTAATGAAACAATCAAAGCTATCATATAGGATATTGGAGATAATTATTTTACAATCTTAGTTGATGAATCTCATGATGTGTCTCATAAGAAACAAATGGATCTTGTTGTGAGACATGTTGACAAAAGAGGATTAGTGATAGAGAGGCTAATTGGTGTTGTTCACGTTGGTCAGACGAGTGTTGTAGCTTTAAAAACTGTTGTTTATTCATTGCTTGCTCAACATTCTCTTAGCCCTCATAATATTCGTGGTCAATGTTATGATAGTGCTAATAATATGCAGGGACACTTGAACGGATTAAGGACTCTAATTACGAGTGACTCTAGCTCTGCACACAACATTTATTGTTTTGCCCATCAACTTTAACTAACTCTTGTTGCAGTTGCAAAGAATCACGAGGATGCTACGTGGCTTTTTGATGTGGTTAATGTTGTTTTAAATGTGGTTGGAACTTCCTTCAAGAATAGACACATGTTTCAAGCCGAACGAGCAATAACAAGAGAAGAAATTATTCGTTTGGGTGAGCTTGAAACCGGACGGTTTGAATAAAAAAACTCAGGCTTAATAGGCCTGGTGATACTCGTTGGAGTTCTCATTTCAAATCTCTACAAAATTTTATTATGACATTTCCATCTTTGATTGTGGAAATTGATGATATTGTAATGAAAAGTTCAAATGGAAATGATCGGCAAAAGGCATAAGGACTCCTGAATCTATTACAATCCTTTTGATTCGTTTTTATGTTGCATTTAATAGAGAAGGCGCTAGTAATCACTGATCAGTTGAATATGGCTTTGCATAAGAGAGAACAAGACATTGTTAATGCTATGTTTCTACTGGATATAGCTATGACTTAGTTACAAGCAATGAAAGACAATGGTTGGGAAGATCTTATCTTAGAGGTTGCTTCTTTTTGTATGAAACAAAATATTCTTACACTCGATATGGATGCTATACGCTATCATGGAGGATCATACTTGTGGTGTATAATTGATGACGTGACAAATGAGCATTACTACTGTTGCGTATCTTATATTCAATTCTTGATATGTAGATTCAAGAGCACAACTATCGTTTTAGTGAGGTGAATACATAATTGCTACTTGGCTTGGCTTGTTTGAATCCATTTGATTCATTAGCTCCCTTCAATAAGACTAAATTATTGTCCATGACACGTTTATATCCAAATGATTTTGATTGTGAAAGTGTAGGATCGGTAGGGGGCTGACTCAGGTAGACTCTTGTTGTTACACAAGAGCAGCATGACAGCAAGACTCTGAAACGAAAGTGCAACCGAGAATTTAGCAATGAGACTCTCTTTATTGATTTAAATGATAGATACAAATTATTTCTCTTGCTCGTGGACAGACATAGTGTGTCTGACCACTTTACTCAACAACTAGAAATGTTTCGTGACTCTTGCAGTAGCTTTACGTATTTCTCTCTCTATCTTTATCTCTCTTAGCAATAATTCTCTTCTCTCTATGAGCTCTAGAAAAGATGTACATCAAACTGATCTAAGAACCTTATATTTATAGGCTATCTAGGGCTATTATTACAGGTCCACAATTTTAGGGGACATTCCTAACTCTCGAAGTGAGTTGACTAAGTAGTTATTACATTCCCATGAAGCTAGGTCGCGTCCCTGGAATTTCGGAACCAAAGTGTTGGCAAGTCATGCTCTTCAAGACATGGGTTGTAACGCTCAGCAAGTTTGGTGCCAAAGTTTCTTGCCTCGCAGTCAGAGTCTCCTTTCCAGCTAGACTCTTTCTGCTTTGGTGTTTCTGTGTGTGTGCTGCAAGACTCTCATACTTTGGAATTCTTCAGCAAAACTCCAGCAGCATCAGGAATCAACATTACCCTTTTTTGCTGATGATGCCAAAAATCCAACATGTGAATCCCGCAGCTAGAGTCCTCCTGAAATTTTAGAACAAAGAAACGCACAAAAGCAACTGGAGCCCCTGAAATACCCCTAACTTAAGAATGGTGATTAATCATTCTAATATGAGATTTAGAGACCTAATGATGCCTAAAGAACTTTGGTGAAGAAAGTAAAATGAAAAGAAAGAGGAGAATGCTTAAAAAGCATAAAACGTAAAAACGGGTGTTACGCAACCATAAGAGGCATATGACCTTGAATAGGGTCCTAGATGGATTCCTAAGACTTAGTTATACACTAAAAACATGTGGAAACAATTCCCGAAGAAAACGAATCCATATAGTGGGTTAAAAACGCAAATGAAGTCCTAAAGCACGTTTTTCGAGAAAACACAAAAATGTGACTTTAAGTGATGTAATGGACTTATAAAAAATTATAGTTGATCATATAACTATAGTTAAACCTTAATGAAGGTCTAAGAACCATTAAAATTAAATAAACAAAAAAATCAAAACGGGCTCGGTTGATAAATAGTGCCAAACCGGGAATTTAGGAGTGTTTTTACGAAAAGACGAAAATGCCCTTGCCTAAATATCTTGAGGGGAATCGGTTTTCTAGAGATGACTCACCACCCCTCTCTCAATTAATTAGCTCTCTATTAGTTAGAAGAGACAAAAGTTAAAGTAAAAAGTTCAAATTACTTTTACACACACACTCTCTCTCTCTCACACACACACATTTCCCTCATCCCTCTCCTAATTCCTTCTTCTCCCAGCCGGAAGCCCCTTCCCTTCTCCTTCCTGTGCGAGTTTGAGCAGCTCCCATGGCTTCCCACACTTCTTTTGCTTGCACAAGTATCTACAAGACTCCAAATCAAAAATCAAACACATATTCTTCTTAGTTAAGTCAAGGGCTTTCTTCTCCACCTTTCAAAATCTCCAATGGCTGAAGTTGACCTCCATAGGTAGAGCCCCATTTGAGGAGAAAACCACATTTTCAGGAGCTAGACCACTCCCTTTTTGGTTCAAGGTAAGAAAGAACTCAAAAACTCAGTTTTTCCTTCATCCTTTACATGACCGATTTTAGCCCTTTAATTTGCACTCTTTCCTTCTTTGTATGAGAATTGATTCAAGCTACGAAATCTTAGTGGAAGCTCTCCTTTGATTCATGACCAAAAGCCATTCTAGGGTTCTAAGGTAAATCCTTAATTTTGTACTTTAAGTGTGTTACTTAGTTCTTAATTCACCATTAAATGTTGGTGTAGAGTTTTGGGCAATTGCATTGCCCCATGACCGGAAATCACAAGAGAAAAGAGAAGAGGAGAAGAGAAAGGAAATACTCGGGAGCTTAAGGTAAACAATCTACCTTAGTGACTATCCTAAATGCTTTTAGAATTTTGGGTTGGGTAATTTAAAAGAATGACCAAAATTTGTGCTAGAAATGTGTTTGGTAGTTATGAGAGAGAATAATGTTTGATGCATAAGGGAATGGTGAATATTTGTTTGATTTAAGGGCCAAAGTGCCAAGCAATTTAAGGTTTGTTGCATTATATTATGGTTGATAAGATTTGGATGAAATTGTGTGCTGGTGGAATCCACTAAGGATTTGGTTAGCTTGTGTTGAATTGTGAATGTTTTGGATTAGGTGATGAAGACAATGAAATTTGGATGTGCTAGTGTAGTGACAAAGTTATGGCGAAATTTCTGTAGAAACAAAGTGTTTTAGGTGATGTTAAGAGTTGGAGAACCTAAGGTTAACTAGGAGTTGATAAGGATGAATTGGGTTGATTAATCACCCTAAAAAGCTAGTTGAAGGATTGAAAAGAGTTATGCAAAAATCAGTGGCAAATGTGATGTAGAATGCCTTGAGATGGTTTAGGTATGAACTAGAGAGTATAACCTTGTGAATGGTGAGTGGATTGAGTAATGGAGATAAAAATGTCTAAGGAGAATTTTGTATGGTCAAAATGGTTGAGAGTAAGATGTAAACTGTCATGGGAATGTTTGGTAATGCGTTAGTGTGCACAATGTACAGAAAATGAGAGTGAACATTTGTAGAATTGATCAAGGATTAAATGATAGGTTTGGTCAATGGATTAAGGAGGTTTTGGCATGATTATGGTGTTAGAACATGTTTGGATGCATGTGAAAAGATTAGGAAAGAGTTGAGTAAGAAAACAAGGTAGAATAGCATTTAAAACTGTCAAAATGCTACAGAATTTAGCAAGGTCCAGGACTTAGGACCAGGAACATGTCCCCGCCCACCCCTCAAAACTGGCCGAGAATTAGCAATACAACATGGTCCGGGACTTGGTGTAAGGGTAAAGACTGGGTACAAGTGTAAAAATGAAATGAAACAAGGGAATTGAATGGTATGGTATTAGATGATGATTAGGACTTGTTTGGTGACATGTAAAGGTCATTAGAAGTATAAACAAGTGTAAGATTGAATGTAAAAGTTGAGAACTTATGATCACATAAGTAAAGTTAAGGTTAAAGGGATAGCGGGGTTAAATACGGGTGCGTTAGTCGTTTAAATTCCGTATTGCCTTGACGTTAATAGAAACACTTGGAATGTTATCAGTGATACCAGAATTAACCGAGGAGCGTGAGACGACGCGCTAGAGTACTTCCTTGGTGAACGGTATGGTTTTCTTGCAATCTGTGTCCTACCAAGTTACACTCGGCTTGTGTGCTACTTGTTTATGTGCAACAACCTAACAAGATAAAAGCACGAAAATGTTTATTTGCATTCTATATCATGATGCCTCTTGTGTGAGCTAACCATCTCTGTTTGAGTTGTGATCTAACTGTGTATTGTAGACCAACTCGTAAAAGAATAATATTTGGTTAGAGACTCGTAGTAAGAGTCGATACACAAAACAATTAAACGTGGAAAACATATAAGGAACCTCTATTAAGAGAACAACAATTGTTCAATGTTTTGAACTCAGGAGAAAAGTAAAAAGAGATACGGGATTATTTAACTCCCTTTCAATGGTTAGTCGACCTCCTACGCGAGGATTCGAACCAACAAGAGACTGTAACCAAACTTCTAAGTATGGTAACATAGAGGCAACCCTTAATTATGAGAATATGAGAACTCAAGAAAATTCCCTAATGTTATTAAATGACAACAAGAGCGATGCTACTAGACTAATATACATGATTATATTATAACTCCGAGGAGATGAGTATTTGGGAATGTACGAAGGCGGATGGATATTCGGACGCCCGTGAGAAAGAGGAACTAGGAGAATAGTTCCGGTTGCTAGTTGAACCTTCCCACCATGCTAGACCCGGAATAGGGTCGAAACCGGGGAAGTAAGACTAGCACCGTTAAAGCTCGGTGTTGAGATCTATATATGTGTCTCTACCCGGAGGCCTAAGAGGCTTAAACATAGTTATCCGACTTAGAGAGATGAGCGGGTAAGCATGAGAAAAGCCCGGTGATGAGAATTGAGAGTGTCTCTGCCTGGAGGTCAAGTGAATTGACGTATGAATTACTCAAGAGTAGAATAACCAAGGAAATAAGATCTAGACTAGGGGATATCTATAGATCTAAGAGAACAAATATAAACTATCCGATGAATATAGATAAGTTATTAACTAAGTTGAATGAGGCTTACTTGAGATAAGGATTCTCAAGGCCTAAAGAACAAGGTAAAATAATCTAACAAACTTGATGTGTTAACCTTGTTGATTGTATTCCATTGTTGAATACTTGTGTTGAATGCGAGCATGTTGTGTGTTTACAGCATTTCATGTTTTGATTTAAATAAAATCAATAGCATGCTCAGACGACAATTAGTTGGGTGTGACCCGGTAGTAGCGGATTGCAAGACTACCATACCAGCAAAGGTGCTTAGCCCCTTTGGGGCCACCCATTTTTTAGGTATAATGGAGATAATTACCGTTTGAGAGTAGGACGGGGACTGCTGTTATGCATGGGTAGTTTATTTAATTTCTTATGTATTTGTTAGTTGTGTCAGACCGAAATGTTATCGACAAGTATAATGTAAAGACTCGGTACAGTTGATTTGTATTTGACTTGGTTTAGAAATGGAAAGATGATGCATTGTATGAGTACTCAAGAATTCTGGTCCATCATACTGTTACTGTATTGAATTAGGCCTTGTTAGTAAGGTGGGTGGCTAACGGCATTGTTTCACCCACCGTTGTATTGGTATTTTCCGTTACGAATGTAATGATGATTGAGACGATTTGGCATTAATGATGAGATTAGCGGTAGGGGTGTTACAAAAAAGTGGCATAAGAGCGGAGTACCGCTCTGATGACTAGAATTACAGAGCTTATGAAATACCGAGTTGGAAATTAGAGACTTTGGGCTATGGGTTGAGCGATAGTGTGAGAGGTACGCTAGATAGGAATTCCCAGTGTGTACTGGATACCTACAATATCCAACCCGCCCTTCACATCCCCCATTTTATAACTTGGAAAAGAACGCCAGAGGGATGGAAAGTCCTTTCTTACTTGGGAAAACCCGATCTGGCAATTATAGAATAATCCTATAAGAAAAGGAATCTGTCATACGGTAGATTCCAAGAACTGGAAATCCCGGAGATGGTTCCCATTTGAATGACATTACCCGCACTTAATAACGGAAGATTGAGAATCCTAACCGTAGGAGAATGAATTTTCGGCAGCATGGGTCGACATGCCTAGTAGTCGAGGGAACCATGCCTGGGCAGCAAAAAGCAAGCACTGACTGTACAATGAAGCGGAAAAAGGAGAAGCGACAAAACCTGAGACACATGTCTACGGGACCACAATCGTTAGATAATACCATCAACAGTATACTGGTTGACTAAGGAACTAGTCAAGAGTGGGTAACTCCAAACCTATAACGCCAAAGTGGATACCTGATTGACATAGCTCAGACAACCATGAGAACATTCACGGAACATACTCCAATAGGACTACAACGTAGATAGGAAGAGTCAAGCCTCGGTAACCAAGGTAAATGTGTGGGAATGAGCAATAAGGAAAGACACAATACTAAGTAAAAAGGGATCTCAGAGAATGGGGAAGCGTCCTGATTGATTATCAAGGCTAAAGGATCAAAAGAAGAGCCAACAAGGCTACCGAATACGGTACGGAAGGAAACAATACCGCAACCGGTATGTGTTAAACTGATAGCCAGCCTGCATGGCGCACTTGCCATAGCAAGTGCTATAATAATAGGGCTATTCGGAGGAACCTTAACGGCTAAAAAGTACTTACTAAAGTACCACGATAGCGAATGAAGCAATTATAGGACCACAAATCCTAAGAACTTGAAGAACGAAACCTTGGAAGGGCCTAACGACCTGACCATTGTATTAAAGAATATACCGGTCAGCGAGAAGCTAGACATGGTTAAGACCACCAGACATTTAAATACCATTAAAATTTTCTTCCAAACTCAAAATTTTCTTTCAAACTCAGAATTCTTTCAAAACCACAAATTTTTAAAAACCAAAGCCAGAAGAATCACAATAAGTTATCATAGGACGATACAAGAGGAGTTAACAACATAATACTTCACATAGGCGTGTGACGGACACTACGAGTATACAAAAACGAGATGTGGGACGACCGCACTCCAAGGGAGCTTACGGGCCTGACAGACTTATTTATAAGTTAGTCGGGTAAGTAGTAATGTATCAGTAAGGTACCCCACATGTGTATACGAGTAGTGTACGGAACGCAAGAAGTAGTCAACTCCACACCACGGTCATCAATGCGAATTCAGGCCCGAGCAGCTGACTACCTCAGACGATTGAAGAGAAAGAACTCAATAAGCTAACGAGTCAAAAGAAATCAGAGATTTCATCTCAAGAAAATAAATAAGAGTTAAGAAGTGCGAAGAGCACCGATTATTAAGCACAGACATTTGATATGTGAAATACCTTAAACACTAATTACCTTACTTAATAAGGAATTAAATCAAATAAAGCTAGATGATCAACAATTATCCATCTAATGATCACTACTCATTATAAACAATAGTATATAAATATATAGTTCAAAATGGACACCAAATAAGGAACAACAATATTAAGGAGAAAATAACTCCTAAAACTAATACTATATGTAACATTCTAAAACATATATCAATATCACAAATAAAGTGATTAGATGATATAAATATTTTATATAGTCAAAATAAATTATAAGGAGTATAAAGCACGTAAGAACACGCCTTAAGCAAAATAATAACATGTGCGGTAAATATAACACATAAACCAAGCATAAAGCGTAACAACTTTATACTTATAACGTTATAAAATGAGGGAAAGCGAAGCTACACTTATACATGTACAACCAGAAATTGTAGGGGATGGGGTGAGGAGTACGTGAGATTCAGGAGGGAAACCAAAATCAATTTTTGTCATTCCCCCCCTAAGTAATTGAATTGTCAAACTCTGCTGCTCCCCATACCAAAACCGACGGCCTCTTTCCCTCTCTCTCTCTCTTTCACCTGTCTTCTCCCTTCAAAAAAAAACTGGAAGAACCCTCTCTCTCCTTCACCTGTTTTCTTCCTTAAAAAAAACTGGAAGAACCCTCTCTCTCCTTCACCTATTTTCTTCCTTCGTAAAAAAACTGGAAGAAACCTCACATGGTGACCATGGCATTTTGGTGTTCAAAGACCTGTTTCACATAAAACCTCAATCTTTCCTCATCTACTACACAAGGGGAGTACATTCCTATCACTGTCCAGCCAAAAACTGAAAATAAACTCACACGTTGGAGGTTTAATCTTGACAGTATGCAAAAGAAGGAAGGATAGTTGAGCTACACCAAGGTTAAGGTAAAATATGCCTTAAGCACCCATTTTCCCTTTGGCACATGGATGGCCGAAAATCATTTGAGTTTTAACACCCTTACAACACCATTTTCTGAGAGAAAAAAAGGCTTGAGCCAGCCAACTTCTGAGGAGACGTGAGCAAAGGTGAGAGAAACCAAGACTTTGGCAAAAAGTTAATACATCTGGTTATAGCATATTTAGACTTTTAAGTTTAGTTCCTCCCTTGAATCAGCCAAGGAGTCAAAGGACCCTAACATGGTGTATCTTCCCTACTGTTGAAGTGGCCGAAATGGTGGGATAGGAAGCTCCAGGTTGACCATGAGTGAAGAGATCTTTCCTAGGTGTAGAAACTCTCGTAAAAGAGGTAAACCACCTTCTTGAGTGTTGAATGTGTGAACTAACGTTCAAACTGGTGGCTAAGATTTAAAAAAAAATGATTAGGATTCCTGTTATTTTATAGGACCGTGAGTGATGTTATGAAGAAGCTTGGTTGAATTTGCAAGAGGTAATTCAAGTTACCGTCATTTCACGTGTTACCGTTGTTTAAAGATAAGTTATGAATATGCTGAGATTTAGTGTCGGTTACGGAATATTAGCAGTTAAATGAGTGTATGATCTGCTTAGAAACGTCAATAGAAATTAAGTGGAGATTAATGGATTTAAAGGGAAGATTTCTGAAGGTTAAGGTGTCAAGGTGTAGATTATCAAAACTATGAGTTGGGCATATAAAGCAGGCCAGAGTGTGCAGCGGTTTACATGTGTACTTAACATATTAAAAGCTGGTAAGTAGTCAGAGCGATAGCATAATGCCTAAACTTATACTATAAAGTGAAATAACGTTAAATGGGTAATATATATATATAAAAAAATAAAATATCTTACAAGAATCTAACTTGAGCTATACTCTTATATAGTGCCGAGAAGACCTAGAGCTGGGGGAATTTATTGGTGACCAAAACAAGGTAAAATGAGGTATAAACTATGCTTTAATGTTTTAAGGTTCATAACATTGTAACTATAAGAATACCGAGGAGTATATGTGTATATTTGTGTCATTTGAACAAAAAAAATGTATAGAAATTTATGTGTGATGTTAGGCTAGTAAAACTAAGTGGAAATGACTTATCAAGGTCAAACTTATGCCTTATAAAATGGATGAAAAATGATTTAAAAGAAGCTAAGAAAAACTGAATTAAAACCGTGAGATTGTTAGTAAATCTTGGGAACATTTTGATGTTATTTTGAAGCTAAGTTTAAGTTATGTTTAAGGCCAATTGTCTAGGCCATGTTATGTTATTTATTTGGAGCTTTAGATTGTAGTTATTGTGTTTTGGGGTGGAAAAAAAGAAAAGAATTATGCAAACTTCTAATGTTAAAATGAAATTTTAGTGAACATAATCACCTAGGAACACCTTAGGTGAATACTAGTGAAATTATTAAGTCATAACATGATTTAAGTAAGTTATAAATCTTATAAACCTATAAATGAACAAAGGATTTATATAAAGGGGTAAAACCGCAATTTAATAAACTATGGGGTGCAAAACTTAATTGAAAGCCGTGAGGATTAAAATGGGAGTTTAAAAGCATAATGCAAAGATATGAAATTAAAGGGGTCATTTTGTAAATAATGAGAAATGTGGGTAAAGAGAGGAATTTAATGGTCAACCTCCACTAAATGAGAGGTTTGACCAGATTAGTGAAATAAATTAGTTGATGTGGTCATTTAATAAAATATTAAGTTAAAAGAATGAATTTATAAAATTAAGGGGTGGAATATAAAACAAAAGAAAATTTTTAAGGGCTAAACCGTAAATAAAAGGAGTAAGGGTCAAAAGGGTATTTTAGGTGGTCAACTTTGACTATATGAGAGGTTTAACTAATTTAGGAAATTTAAATTAATTGAATTAAAGATTTAATAAACATTAAGCTAAAAGTGGATTTTTTTTTTAAACTATAGGGGTTGTATTATAGTTACCCAAAGAATAAGGACTATAATGTGATCTTTAAGTTCCTAAGGGTCTGTTTGGAATAATGGAGAAATTCAGGGGTATTTTCGGAAATATAATTAGTCAGGTGTATAATATATGATTTTAATGTTAAAATATAACAATTATGAAACTATTAGGGTGTTAGTGTAATTTTCAGAAAATATAGGGCTGGAATGAAACCAATGAGAACGGTGGGGCTCATTCGTAAAGTAGGAAAAATTTGGGGTTGATTTTGGTGATTTAAAGTGTAACACCCCTACTCAAATCGGCTCCTAATCGTCGTACTTAATATAGTAATCGCAGCGGTAATCTAAAACAATCGAACTACTGGTGTCACCGTTCTCACTTGCCCATACGAGTAATAACGCACTTACTGAAATATTCATAATACGAAACAATTTTTCACAGTGACAACAAGAGTAGACTTAACTTTCCATTCCAACGTAAAATACAACCCTAGTGAGCA
Organism: Limonium bicolor; assembly: GCA_023374045.1. NCBI lineage: Eukaryota > Viridiplantae > Streptophyta > Magnoliopsida > Caryophyllales > Plumbaginaceae > Limonium > Limonium bicolor. Next base: position 114,833,220 of record CM041780.1, read on the forward strand.
TTATAAGTATTCCAGTCCTATACAAGTTTCTATGTTCGTATCGGAATACGACAGTATAAATCTAAACAACTGTAACTAACTACCTAGCGCGTCCCGCTCTCTGCCGACTCCGGAAGTTGCATACCTACAAAATGTTTGTTTGTGGTATGAAATCAACCCCTACTGAGTATGCTACTACATGACTATCAGCCCCCTCAGACCCTCAGTTAATTGGTCGAGAGCATGCAGTTCATTTTCATGCATGTAGTTTAATATAAAACTGTAAAGCAATAAATATATATTGCAGTAAACTCAAATAACAAACAAGCCCCCGGCTTCACATATCACACCACAATAAACCAACTGAAAGCGTCACAACACATATATGAGTACGAAGACTCCACTCCACCAAACACTTAATAATTCATGTTTCCTAAAGACTTCTTAGGGTTTATTCCAATATTATATTATCCCCTTTTAATTATTTAAGGGTATTTAATTCCTCAAGCTCTCATTAATTACTTTTATTTAATTAATTCAGTATAAATTAAAGTAATTAATATTTTGGGGATTTCAATTTTGAATTAAGGTTATAATATATAGTTTTAATAGTAACACGTCACATTTATAAAACTTATGGGGTTAGGTGGTAAATTACTGAAAGTTAAGGTGTAAACTGGAATTAAAATAAGTTAGGGGGTTGTGTGAGATTTGAAAGAAAATCTAAGTTGGAATTGAAATTTAACTAATTGATATGTATAATATAAGGTTTAAATGTTAAACTTGTAAGTTTATAAAATAAGGAGGGGTAAATTACAAATAAAAGGAAACTATGGGCTGGTAGGGTAAATTCCGACAATAAATATATACACATATATTGGGCGCTGGTGCGTAAATATAAATATGTGTATGGTGTACGTATTAAGGTTGAAAGCCTTAGGTTATAATTAAATAAGAGTGGAAATGTGACAAGAATAATATTTGGTTGGTTTTGTAAATAACTAAAAAGAGATGGGAAAGGGATGTAAATTCTGAAAACTTATGTGGGCTGGTTGTGAGTTTCAAAAATAAAAACAGAAAAGTAAAACAAGGTTGCAATGATATAAATGACATTATGTAAGGTATAAAAGGGGTATGTCATAAGGAAATTAATATGGTATAACTATGCCTTATAAACAAGCCTATGAAATAATTGAGTAAATTAATAAAGAAAACCATATAATTACGGGTTACGAATTCATAATACGAAGTGAACATAAAATATGTTAGGAGGATTATATAAGGCTAAAGAGAGACAAACTATGGATTAGAAAAACAGTTACAACGTATTAGCAGGATATAGTGTACGTTGATTCATAAATAATGGCTATAATGAGACGTTAATGTTGTAATACCCTGAATTTTTGTAACCCTAATGGAAACCATAGTTCCATAGGAATTATTAGAGAACACGAGGAAACCATAGTGGTTGGGAATCAACCAAGAAACCCTGGAGAAACCCTAATTTAGAAAGTCCCAGAAAACACTGAAATTTTGGGAAGTTATTTAGAGGTCAAAAAGCCCCGGTCAACTGTGGTCAAACCTAGGTCAACCTTGGTTTGACCTCGGTCAAACATTGGACATTGGTCAAACCTTGGTCAATGGTCAACTTTGACCATAATGATGCAGTGATGATGCAGTGGTGATGTAGTGATGATGAGGCAGTGATGATGCAGTGATGATGTTGGCATGACATAATGATGATGTAAGCGTCGAGGTGTCAAGAGATGATTAGTTACACATGGTCCAATCAAGAGAAGCCTTGTGTCACCTTCATTAATGAGGGGAGGTCACACATGGATGGTGGAGATTAATCCAAGCAAAATATCTACGATCCGACGGCTGTAAATGAAGACATCTTCCTTAACCTCTTTACTATGCACTAATTCGTCCTTTTGTAATCATTTTAGGGATAAGCCTTATCCATTCATTAATGAGGGAGGAGACACTCCAAGGGCTGGGATTAGTCTTAGCCAAGTGTCCATCATCCAAGGGGTTACAAAGGATAAGCCTTATCATTATAATCATTACCCTTAATTAATGAAAGAAATTAATCTCATTTAAGAGATCACTCACGCCATCTATAAAAGGGAGCTGGGTTCTGATTTCCTTGCCTTCTTCACACACCCTCACGCCATTATAATACCATATAAGCTCATAGAAGGCAACACCCACCATTAGAGAAGAGAATTCAAGCTAAAAATCAAGGAAAAACAAGATTTCGAGGAGGGGGAAGCAGCTGGTGACCTTGGGCGAATTGGTTGGTGGAAGAAATTGATTCAATTAGCTAAGGAACTTGTAAGGTCGTGGCTAGAATGGCAAGGAGAGTCCAGGTAACACTTATGCTCACCATTTCTTTCTTTAAACCCTGATTTTGAGCTTTAACTCTTGTTGATGGTAACTTCCGAACCCCAGCTTCTCTTGAGCTTCAATTTTGACAGTGTTCTTAGATAGTTATTACTAGACTAATATCAAAAATTCAGGGCGAAAATCATTTGGGAAGTCATTCGAATTATTAGGAAGTGATTTGGGTTAAAGGTGTGCTTTAAGCTTGTATAAGTGTAATTGTGTGTTGGTTATTGGATTTAATGGTCCATATGGTCATTATAGTCCTAATAAGACTTGTGGTTCAATTTTTAAGAGATGGTGAAGTGTAAAATATATAAGGAAGTCCTGTAAGCTTATATATGTGTGCTAAAACTTGGAAAGAAGGAAATTTGTGTTTAAGTGGGTTGGGGTGTTTTGTTGCTTGGTTTAGCCTTGAAAGGTTTGGAATGATATTGGTTTGACTATTTATCAGAAAATATGATGTGGATATCTTAACCCCTTTTCTAAGGATGATTGTGTGTAATATTCTTCTGGATGGTTTTGGAAATGATTTTTGAGTTATCCTTGTGTTGAATGTTGATTTATGACTGATAAGAGATTGAGCTGGTTTCTGGTTGAGTGAATGGTATATTCATGGAAGGAGCTTATTATTACACGAATTGTGAAGAATCTATTTAAGAGTTTTACAAATTATGTTGGTCATGATTATGAATGTTGGATTGGAAATTGTATTGTGTGTGATACTATGTGATGGTGGACTTGTTGGTTGGTTGGATGGTGATATTGAGAAAGGCTATGGTTAGCCTCATTGAGAAAAGTTATTTGAGCAACTGAATATTAAGTCATTTTATGGCTTGCCGTATTGGCGACTGATTATTAGACTCCTACCAATGAATTGGGGTCGTCCTATGATCTACTCTTTGAGCTATGGTTAGCCTTAGGGGGTGTGCACACTTAAGGACATAGGGCCAGAGAATTGAGATTTGTGGATTTCACTTTGTGATTCCAGTGGGGTGTTGAGATTTAACCGATTCACGAGGTACGAATGTGATGGTATTCCAAGGGCAGGTAAACTCTTCCGTGTGACATACTCTTATTGCATTCCTCTGCTTGTGTGATGATGTTGGATGCTTATTTGTTATGCAAAGAGTTTTAAAGAGAAAATGAATTTTACAGGGTGAGGTAATTGTTACTCAGTTTCGCTGATTTTGTGCAACCCCTTCGTGTGTTTGTTTGGATTTATGGTTGCAGGTGAAGTTAAATCTTTGTGTGATATTGCTCTTGAGCTTGGGACAAGGGAACGCGCCGACATAGCTAGGAATTTTATTTATTTGTAAGTGGCAAACTCCTTGGAGCATGTTCCGGGAGTTAGGTTGTAGGTGGATTAGCCTTAGCATCCACACTAGTTGGTGTGGGTGTGGCGGTAGCACTCCGGTTTGGCTTAGGTGTTATTTAGTCTTCTTCTGTAAAATATTGTAGAAAGTTGTACAAAAAAATAAATAAATTAGGGTGTGAAAACCGGGGTGTTATAGAGTGGTATCAGAGCAGGTTTGGTCTTTAGGGAGCTTTGGCTGAGTTAATATTAAATCTAGGCTTAAAATTTTGACAAGCCGTGGGGATGGGAATTGTGTTTGTTGCTTGTTACCTATTTGTTTGATTGTTTGGAATTAGTTGTGATTGCAGATAATTGGGGCTATACTAGGATAATACTGGAACTTGTTTAATTGTGCAATTGCTTGAATCTGACGTGGAAGGTTGACCTTGATCCTGGTCAGATCAAGGGAAACTAAACACAAATTAAGGTGAAAGGATAGTTCAACACTGGCACTGACCATGGCAGGGTTGGAGGATTCCTGAAGCTTCCTGTAAGTGATCATGAAAAATTAGATCAGAGTAGCGCAGTGGAAGCGTGGTTGGAGTAAGACGTAGGTGTTGATTAGTGGAGAAGTAATTGAGGATAGTTTGATATTAATATTGAAGATTGATGCAATATGACACTTAAAGTGTTTGTCATGTTTATATGATCTAAATTATTATCTTATTGCTATGTGGTGAATTATCTTAAGTAGATGGATTGTTATTGTATGTGGTGAATGTTGTCACTTTATGTGGTAAATTATTTGAGGTGGTGTTATTTGAGGTAGTTATATAAATCACTTGTGGTGGTTGAGAATCTTTGTGTTGTTATGTAGATATAATGCGTATAGTGGAGAAATAATGTTGATAAGTCTTATTGTTATGTGATGTGACTGTGAGGTGAGTTTAAGCTTCGGGGATGAAGCTTTGTTTAACGGGGGGAGAATGTAATACCCTGAATTTTTGTAACCCTAATGGAAACCATAGTTCCATAGGAATTATTAGAGAACACGAGGAAACCATAGTGGTTGGGAATCAACCAAGAAACCCTGGAGAAACCCTAATTTAGAAAGTCCCAGAAAACACTGAAATTTCGGGAAGTTATTTAGAGGTCAAAAAGCCCCGGTCAACTGTGGTCAAACCTAGGTCAATCTTGGTTTGACCTCGGTCAAACATTGGACATTGGTCAAACCTTGGTCAATGGTCAACTTTGACCATAATGATGCAGTGATGATGCAGTGGTGATGTAGTGATGATGAGGCAGTGATGATGCAGTGATGATGTTGGCATGACATAATGATGATGTAAGCGTCGAGGTGTCAAGAGATGATTAGTTACACATGGTCCAATCAAGAGAAGCCTTGTGTCACCTTCATTAATGAGGGGAGGTCACACATGAATGGTGGAGATTAATCCAAGCAAAATATCTACGATCCGACGGCTGTAAATGAAGACATCTTCCTTAACCTCTTTACTATGCACTAATTCGTCCTTTTGTAATCATTTTAGGGATAAGCCTTATCCATTCATTAATGAGGAAGGAGACACTCCAAGGGCTGGGATTAGTCTTAGCCAAGTGTCCATCATCCAAGGGGTTACAAAGGATAAGCCTTATCATTATAATCATTACCCTTAATTAATGAAAGAAATTAATCTCATTTAAGAGATCACTCACGCCATCTATAAAAGGGAGCTGGGTTCTGATTTCCTTGCCTTCTTCACACACCCTCACGCCATTATAATACCATAGAAGCTCATAGAAGGCAACACCCACCATTAGAGAAGAGAATTCAAGCTAAAAATCAAGGAAAAACAAGATTTCAAGGAGGGGGAAGCAGCTGGTGACCTTGGGCGAATTGGTTGGTGGAAGAAATTGATTCAATTAGCTAAGGAACTTGTAAGGTCGTGGCTAGAATGGTAAGGAGAGTCCAGGTAACACTTATGCTCACCATTTCTTTCTTTAAACCCTGATTTTGAGCTTTAACTCTTGTTGATGGTAACTTCCGAACCCCAGCTTCTCTTGAGCTTAAATTTTGACAGTGTTCTTAGATAGTTATTACTAGACTAATATCAAAAATTCAGGGCGAAAATCATTTGGGAAGTCATTCGAATTATTAGGAAGTGATTTGGGTTAAAGGTGTGCTTTAAGCTTGTATAAGTGTAATTGTGTGTTGGTTATTGGATTTAATGGTCCATATGGTCATTATAGTCCTAATAAGACTTGTGGTTCAATTTTTAAGAGATGGTGAAGTGTAAAATATATAAGGAAGTCCTGTAAGCTTATATATGTGTGCTAAAACTTGGAAAGAAGGAAATTTGTGTTTAAGTATGGGTTGGGGTGTTTTGTTGCTTGGTTTAGCCTTGAAAGGTTTGGAATGATATTGGTTTGACTATTTATCAGAAAATATGATGTGGATATCTTAACCCCTTTTCTAAGGATGATTGTGTGTAATATTCTTCTGGATGGTTTTGGAAATGATTTTTGAGTTATCCTTGTGTTGAATGTTGATTTATGACTGATAAGAGATTGAGCTGGTTTCTGGTTGAGTGAATGGTATATTCATGGAAGGAGCTTATTATTACACGAATTGTGAAGAATCTATTTAAGAGTTTTACAAATTATGTTGGTCATGATTATGAATGTTGGATTGGAAATTGTATTGTGTGTGATACTATGTGATGGTGGACTTGTTGGTTGGTTGGATGGTGATATTGAGAAAGGCTATGGTTAGCCTCATTGAGAAAAGTTATTTGAGCAACTGAATATTAAGTCATTTTATGGCTTGCCGTATTGGCGACTGATTATTAGACTCCTACCAATGAATTGGGGTCGTCCTATGATCTACTCTTTGAGTTATGGTTAGCCTTAGGGGGTGTGCACACTTAAGGACATATGGCCAGAGAATTGAGATTTGTGGATTTCTTGTGATTCTAGTGGGGTGTTGAGATTTAACCGATTCACGAGGTACGAATGTGATGGTATTCCAAGGGCAGGTAAACTCTTCTGTGTGACATACTCTTATTGCATTCCTCTGCTTGTGTGATGATGTTGGATGCTTATTTGTTATGCAAAGAGTTTTAAAGAGAAAATGAATTTTACAGGGTGAGGTAATTGTTACTCAGTTTCGCTGATTTTGTGCAACCCCTTCGTGTGTTTGTTTGGATTTATGGTTGCAGGTGAAGTTAAATCTTTGTGTGATATTGCTCTTGAGCTTGGGACAAGGGAACGCGCCGACATAGCTAGGAATTTTATTTATTTGTAAGTGGCAAACTCCTTGGAGCATGTTCCGGGAGTTAGGTTGTAGGTGGATTAGCCTTAGCATCCACACTAGTTGGTGTGGGTGTGGCGGTAGCACTCCGGTTTGGCTTAGGTGTTATTTAGTCTTCTGCTGTAAAATATTGTAGAAAGTTGTACAAAAAAAATAAATAAATTAGGGTGTGAAAACCGGGGTGTTACAAATGTGGTATGTTAATCAAGTCGAACCTAGTTGACCAACATACAAAATGTTACGTTATTAAACTAGGAGCGTAACTCGACTGAACGAGAACACTAAACGAACGACGTTAAGTGCATGTGCAAGGGTATATGTGGGATTTCATGCATGCACGCGAGAACGTGTACGTAGACAAACGAAACCCCATACAACGCACACACAAATTATATACATGCACGTAAACGCCCCGGTAATGCCTAGGTCATTAACGAGCCTAATTACGGTGTAGAGAATATTGTTACACTACCGAATGTGCCATGCACGTAAATCGTAACGTATAATGACATTTAAATCCCGGGGGTTAACGAGAAACCAAGTCGAACGAATAACCAACTAAGGATTTAATTACGGGATAGAGGTTAGGACTTATCTTGACAAAATGAGGTAGATTCGAGACGTAAACACTAATGTTAGATTATATTTCCAGTAGACCGGGTTGCGTGTGTCGAATTACAAAGGAATAGAGGGTGAGCGTGGTCCCGCACGCTAGCACTACATCGGTGTACGGTACGTTCTATATGGTCCGAGTGTTCCTGAGGGCTTCCTCGGGTTCTGGTTTGTGTGATTGCGTGACAAGAGTGATATGTTTGCTATGTGCTATGGTTGTGGATTTAAATGTTTATTGTTTCACGATCTTTATTGTGCGTGACAGTTTACAATTTGGAAATTGTATACGAAAACTTGGATCAGATTGTGGATGATAATATGGAAATGGGAAAAGGAAAATAACTGTGATCTTATTATATAAACTTGAGGATGAATGCAGCCTAGGCAACATCTAGGTGAAAGTTAAAGACCTTAAAGGTCCTTACATAGAGAATACACTCTACATAGCCTAAGCATAGATCTTAGGTAAAGGTCACATACCGAATTATATGGTGGAATTAAATAAACTATTAAGATGAGGAAAAATCCAGGGTAGTCACGGACTACATGGTTGTGCATGGGTGATCACCGAAGAGAGGGAACGACCGGATAGGGTTCTCTCACTATGGAAACTCCAATGAGCCAGATACGATCGTTGGTCAGAGGGCACTGTTGTTGGTGCAATGGCTCCAGTCGTCAGGCCTCTACGGACTCCTGACAAACCGCACTGTTAAAGTGCATCAGAGCGACTGCTCCTGAAGAGGAAGCTTATACGGGTTGTCCTAACATGACGCCCACCATGATTGAACAAATTAAGTAAAAGTTAAGGAATGGCTCAAGGAAATATGCTTAGCCCTGAACAACGAAACAAGAAGGCCTCAAGGCCGCATAACAGAATTGTTCAAGAGAGTATAATTCACGCACTATTAATTGATGTTATTTATATACCAGCTTATTGTTGTTGTGGAAAGGTATGGTGATTGTATGAATTTGTAGTATGAATTTATATGTGAGATGATTACTGTTATATTGTCATTGTGAATGAAAATGGTACAACATGAAATTGGAACAACATGTTAACAATTGGGCTAAATAACTTGAGTAGTCTTAGGGTTCATGAAGGTTATATAGTTCGTGCTCAGTGTTCGGTTGAGCCTATACTGCCCCCACTTTCAGGATTGAAGTGGATAAAGTTCGAACGCGAGCGCGGGATTTTGGGATAGTCAACAGTCTACCTACATGCGACATGGTTACTTACGTTTATTGTTTTTCGAGTATTGTGGTATTGGGATAGATAAATGGCTCATTGTTCTTTCCGAATTTATTCGGTTTGTAATTTTGGTTGTATTAAATCTTTGTCATCACAGCGGTAGTGTAGATTGGATAATTGGTAATGTTACGTTACTCGCATGGGCGAGTGACGACGGGTAACACCCGGTTTATTTTGTAGGTGACTTTTAATTACCATTGCGAACCGACTGATATTAATGTTAGGCATGCCAGTTTAACCAGAATTTAGAGTAGGGGTGTTACAATATGTCTCAAGAATCCAGAAGAAAACACATGATAGCTGGAATGAATACCCAGCCTAAACACAGTAAGGCATATGCCTAACAAGGACATGTCAATGTTCAACGAACGGGATAGAATTCCCAGAACAATCACCAAGGCTACCGGGAAATATTATTCTTCACTGAAGAGGATATTAACCCAGCCAAGAACGCAAAGAAGGAAGCGTCAATGGTCTACCCATGACGGGAGACATTACAACCCTAAACGGGATAGTACGGAATACAGTACCGCAAGGCGGTATGGTTTACCAAACACACCATAAATACAAGCTATACGAAACGGCATAACTCAGCAACACCTAGGAATAATCCTTGAAAGGTGTCGGAGTCAACAACAGTTGAATGAAATATCGAGTTAAGACACAGGAGTTAAAAAAAATACTCGGTTAAAACACCGAAGGGAATCCACTTAACAGAAGGTACCCTAAACTTCCAAAAAGCACTGATGAATATCAGATTGCCTAAAGGGACCTCCCATGAAAGGAAACATGATGCAATGACCATGTCATGGAGCCAGTAATAGCTCCAAACCATTTAATGGTATACGGAGAAGTAGAAACTTGTGTGAACAGCCTGCAACGAGCAGAGCTCGAGGCAACATGGCTTACAAGCTGTGAACCAACTGCAATCCATAGATTCAAACGGTTGCAAAACCTATAAAGAGTTGTGAGAAGAATTACCGGGAATGGAACCAGTAAGACAGGAGAGATTATTTAATGTCAATGAATAGAGCGGAGAACGAACCACTCATGATAGGAGTGGGGATACCCTCGTTAGTGTGAAACCGTTGGAGCGGTGAATATGTGGACCCTTTAGAAAGAGGATTCCATCTGGTAATATAGTGAGGCTTGAGCATGTGGTTATTGCCAAGGAATAATTTGAACAAGGAAGAGTGATTTCCAAGATAAGTATGAAGAAAGAAGCTTTTATAGCACTGAAAGAGTAGTCTGTTTAAAAGCAAACACTGTATGTGTACAATGCGAGCTGTAGAGTGATAATGCTCATGGAGCATAGAGACTTAAGGATAGCATGTTGTAATCAGCCAATAATGGCGAACCAGAGTATGATTGGTGGAAGTACATGATCGGAAGCTAACATAGTAGCGGATGCCATGTAAATCAATGTTGTAGAATCAGTGAGAACAGTGCACAACAAGTGACCATTATGGGTACAGTTAGACCAGGATATGGAGAGTAAAGTGGAATAATGAGCTAGACTCACTGGAGATGAAAAACAAGAGATGGTAGATAGACTAGGCAGTAAAGTCAGTAGTCTGTACCATGTGACGAAAGATCTCACAGGGAACACATTATTCACTCCTATAGCAATTGCATAGGAAACTGAAAGCGTATACCTAGTGGATCAACTTGATAAGTGAATCAATAAGCTTTGGGACAAGAGTACCCGATTACTAAATAGCCAACCCGTACTAGACACGGAAGACTTGCAAACACACCAATGAATATAGCACCAGCCAGTTAGGCGGAAAACCTAGAAACAAACCGTGCGGCCTTGGTCCAAAGAGGCACAAAGAATGTTGGACACGTCGATAAGCACAACAAGTAAATTCCACCGAAATAAAGGCGGAAGGAAACTTACGAATGTTATAAGGAACGATGCATAGAAAATGCAAGGTCATACAAACGAAAGAATACTGGTACAATACTACATGAGTGAATGACCAGGAGTCAATGATCAGAGGAAGCACTACACACTAGGTAGTAGCTCGACCTCAACCGACAATAAGTCGGAAGAACCAAGTGAATAATCTTGGAGGTACACAGCAGTATACACAAGAGATTTCCAGAGAATTGGAGAGAAAACCTAAAACTCATTGAGTTCGCGTACGGTAAGGAATAGCATGCGTCCATTGAGAGACCTTTGTTCCCAAGATAAAAAGGATATGTACAACACATTAAGAATAACGAGAAGGGCGAATTAAGCTCTAAATTTATCAGGTCACGCAACAGAAGCTAGTGGGCCATAATTATAAGGTTTAATACACCTAATGAATACGAACAAATGGCTAATTATCAATGCCTTGAAGCCGAGTGGCTAGAACCGAACCCGGTTATGAGTTAAATAAACTCCAATGAGAATTCTTGGTGCAGGGACTAAACCGTCATCATGGTTAAGACCCTTTGACCAAAGAACATTGTATAATAGACCACATGGAAGCTAAAACACTCCATGACAGCTGAATGCCTTAGACCAATGTTCAATGATGACATATGGTAGATTACGTGGGCGTAATCCCTTTTAAGGGGGGTAGAGCGAAAAACCTCTTAGCGTATGTTTCACGTATTCAGTACATAAACTACGGTGTGCATAGCACAAAAGAATTGTCTTGATGATCGGTATGTATGTTATATAAACATATGTATTCATTCATAGTCTAATTATGGTCATTGCACACATGAGACGTGAATACCTTGCATATAAATATACCTACCTTGTTAACTCTGGTGTGAGATTACAAGTAAAAAGAAGTATAGAAACTCCTGGGGAATGAAAAATCCCTATGGTATGTGTCTATTTGAGATTAGACATGGCATTATGATGTATGAATCGGTATAAAACCGATGTAGAACCTAGTAGGAATTGAATTCCCTAGGTGATTTGATTTGAGGTGAATTGAGAATGATTGATGAATTGAATTCCATAATTTAGAGATGTACTGATTTGTGATTATGACTAAAAGATTAAAAGATAGAAAATGGGAAATGGCTGAATTATTTGATTGTTTGAAATTGAAGTGGGAAGTTGAACTTTATTTGCAAGAGATCAAGGGAAACTGAACACAAATTGGGGTGGAAGAATAGTTCAACACTGATGCTGATCACATCAGGGTCGAATGATTCTCGAAGCTCCCTATAAGTGGTCACAAGTAATCACGTTAAGAATAAATGCAGTTAGCATAAATTGGATTTGGAGTTGTATTGTGTTTTCAAAAAGAATTTTCGATCGGTATTTGTAAAAAGGATTTTCCTTCAAAATTGGAAACAAGGACTAGTTTTGAAACTACTACCACTAACCGAGGGCTACAGTGCTTTGTCTTGATGACCGAGAGACCGGTGGGAGTGAGGACTAGTTTTGAAACCACTGTCACTTAACCGAGGGCTGCGGTCCTTTGTTCGGATGATCGGGAGAACGGTGGCAGTGTGTGTTTTGTTTTTTCCAAGGGCAGCGGGACGTAGAGAAGTCCTGTGTCTGGATGACCTGGAGTGCCTAAGGATATCTATATGTGTGAACGTTTTGATCAAGATAACCAAAGGAACCGTGGGCCAGAGAGCGTAAGTGCTCATTAGTCATGAATCAGCCGTGGACCAGAGAGCATAAGTGTCCAGTGTAACCGGTACCTGCGGGATCACAGAGAGTATTACTCGATATGAGATACGAGGACTGCTGCGCCTTCTTGTCTTCGGACCAACCCCATGGAGAGAATAAAAAAAGAGTATTTTTTATTACTATACATGGAGTGACATGTTGTGTGGATGTGTAGTATACATCAAGATAGGCCTGTTGAGTCTGTAAGGTTATATAGATATTACGACCTTAGCATAGGATGCCTATGTGACTAACAATATTAGATTCACCAACTTTGAGGGCAAAGTTCTTTAAGGGGTAGATTGAAATACCCCTGACTTCAAAATGGTGATTAATCATTATAATATGAGATTTAGAGACCTAATGATGCCTAAAGAACCTTGGTGAAGAAAGTAAAACCAAAAGAAAGAGGAAAACGCTTATAAAGCACAAAACGTAAAAACGGGCGTTACGCAACCATAGTAGGCATATGACCTCGACTAGGGTCCTAGATGGAATCCTATAACTTATTTATACACCAAGAACATGTGGGAACAATTCCCGAAGAAAATGAATCCCTATAGTGGGTTAAAAACATAAATGAAGTCCTAAAGCACGTTTTTCGAGAAAACACGGAAATGTGACTTTAAGCGGTTTAATGGACTTGTAAAAAATTATAGTTGATCATATAACTATAGTTAAACCTTAATGAAGGTCTAAGAACCATTAAAATTAAACAAACGGAAAAAGCTGGAAAACGGGCCCGCTTGATGAATAGTGTCAAACCGGGAATTTAGGAGCGTTTCTTGCGAAAAGACAAAAACACCCTTGCCTAAATATTTAGAGGGGGACTGGTTTTCTAGAAGAGACAAAAGTCAAAAAGTAAAAAGTACAAATTACTTTTACGCACTCTCTGTCTCTCTCACATTTCCCTCATCTCTCTCCTAATTCCTTCTTCTCCCAGCCGGCAACCCCTTCCCTTCTCCTTCCGGTGCGATTTTGAGCAGCTCCCATGGCTTCCCACACTTCTTTTGCTTGCCCAAATAAAAAACCAAACACATATTCTTCTTTGTTGATTCAAGGGCTTTCTTATCCACCTTTCAAAATCTTCAATGGCTGAAGTTGACCTCCATGGGTAGAGCTCCATTTGAGGAGAAAAGCACATTTTCTGGAGCTAGACCACTTCCTCTTTGGTTCAAGGTAAGAAATAACTAAAAAACTCAGTTTTTCCTCCATCCTGTACAAGGCCGATTTTAGCCCTTTAATTTGCACTCTTTCCTTCTTTGTGTGAGCATTGATTCAAGCTACCAAATCTTAGTGGAAGCTCTCCTCTTATTCATGACCAAAAGCCATTATAGGGTTCTAAGGTAAATCCCTACTTTTGTGCTTTAAGCACCTCCTTTGTATTCTCGAGTGATTAATAAGTCTAAGTGTGTTACTTAGTTCTTAATTCCTCATTTAAATGTTGATCTAGATTTTTGGGCAATTGCATTGCCCCATGACCGGAAATCAAAAGAGAAAAGAGAAGAGGAGAAGAGAAAGGAAATACTTAGGAGCTTAAGGTAAATAATCTACCTTAGTGACTATCCTAAATGCTTTTAGAATTGTGGGTTGGGTAATTTAAAAAAATGAACCAAAATTTGTGCTGGAAATGTGCTTAGTAGTTATGAGAGAGAACAGTGATTGATGCATAAGGCAATGGTGAATTGTTGTTTTATTAAATGGCCTAAGTGCCAAGCAATTTAAGGTTTATTGCATTATATTGTGGTTGATGAGATTTGATGAAATTGTGTGCTGGTAGAATCCACTAAGGATTTGGTTAGATTGTGTTGAATTGTGAAGGTTTTGGATTAGGTGATGAAGACAATGAAATTTGGATGTGCTAGTGTAGTGACGAAGCTATGGCGTAATTTATGTAGAAACAAAGTGTTTTAGGTGATGTTAACATTTGGAGAACCTAAGGTTAACTAGGAGTTGATAGGGATGAATTGGGTTGATTAATCACCCTAAAATGATAGTTGAAGGCTTGAAAAGAGTTATGCAAAATATGTGGCAAATGTGATGTAGAAAGCCTTGAGATGGTTTAGGTATGAGCTAGAGTGTATAACCTTGTGAATGGTGAGTGGATTAAGTAATGGAGATAAAAATGTCTAAGGAGAATTTTGTATGGTCAAAATGGTTGAGAGTAAGATGTAAACGGTCATGGGAATTTTTGGCAATGCATTAGTGTGCATAATGTGCAGAAAATGAGAGTGAACATTTGTAGAATTGATCAAGGGTTAAATGATAGGTTTGGTCAATGGATTAAGGAGGTTTTGGCATGATTATGGTGTTAGAACATGTTTGGATGCATGTGGAAAGATTGGGAAAGAGTTAAGTAAGAAAACAAGGTAGAATAGAATTTAAAACTATCAAAATGCTACAGAATTTAGCAGGGTCTAAGACTTAGGACCAGGAACATGTCCCAGACCACCCCTCAAAACTGACCGAGAATTAGCAATACAACATGGTCTGGGACTCGGTGTAAGGGTAAAGACCCGGACCAGTTACAAAATTCACTTGAGAGTTGATTCTTGCACTTGGCTCGGGACTTAGGGTAAGGATATAGTCCCAGACCACCTGAAAATTTGCCCCGAGAGTTGCTCACCTGTGTTGGTCCAGGAGTTAAGGTCCGGACAAGGTCCCGGACCACTCCCAGAATTCAACCGAAAGTTTAAAAATGAAATGAAACATGGGGAATTGAATGGTAATGGTATTAGATGATGATTAGGACTTGTTTTGGTGACATGTAAAGGTCATTAGAAGTATAAACAAGTAGATGATGATTAGGACTTGTTTGGTGACATGTAAAAGTTGAGAACTTATGATCACATAAGTAAAGTTAAGGTTAACGAGACAGCGGAGTTAAATATGGGCGCATTAGTCATTTAAATTCCGTATTGCCTTGACGTTAATAGAAACACTTGGAATGGTATTAGTTATACGAGAATTATCTGAGGAGCGTGAGACGACGAGCTAGAGTACTTCCTTGGTGAACGATATGGTTTTCTTGCAATCTGTGTCCTACCGAGTTACACACGGCTTGTATGCTACTTGTTTATGTGCAACGACCTAACAAGATAAAAGCACGAAAATGTTTATTTGCATTCTATATCATGATGCCTCTTGTGTAAACTAACCAATTCTGTTTGAGTTGTGATCTAATTGTGTATTGTAGACCAACTCGCAAAAGAATAATATTTGGTTAGGGACTCGTAGTAAGAGTTGATACACAAAACAATTAAACGTGGAAAACATATAAGGAACCTCTATTAAGAGAACAACAATAGTGCAATGTTATGAACTTAGGAGAAAAGTAAAAAGAGATACGGGATTATTTAACTCCCTTTCAATGGTTAGTCGACCTCCTACGTGAGGATTCGAACCAACAAGAGACTGTAACCAAACTTCAAAGTATGGTAACGTAGGGGCAACCCTTAAATATGAGAATATGAGAACTCAAGAAAATTCCCTAGTGTTATTAGATAACAACTAGAGCGATGCTACTAGACTAATATACATGATTGTATTATAACTCCGAGGAGAGGAGTATTTGGGAATGTAAAAAGTCCGATGGAGATTTGGACGCCTGTGAGAAAGAGGAACTAGGAGTATAGTTCCAGTTGCTAGTTGAACCTTCCCACCATGCTAGACCCGGTATAGGGTCGAAACCGGGGAAGTAAGACTAGCACCGTTAAAGCCCGGTGATGAGATCTATATGTGTGTCTCTACCCGGAGGCCTAAGAGGCTTAAACATAGTTATCCGACTTAGAGATATGAGCGGATAAGCATGAGAAAAGCCCGGTGATGAGAATTGCTCGGTGACGAGAATTGAGAGTGTCTTTGCCCGGAGGTTAAGTGAATTGACGTATTTCAAGAGTAGAATAACCAAGGAAATAAGATCTAGACTAGGGGATATCTATAGATCTAAGAGAACAAATATAAACTATCCGATGAAGATGGATAAGTTATTAACTAATTTGAATAAGGCTTACTAGAGATAGGGATTCTCAAGGCCTAAAGAACAAGGTAAAATAATCTAACGAACTTGATGTGTTAACCTTGTTGATTGTATTCCATTGTTGAATACTTGTGTTGAATGCGAGCATGTTATGTGTTTACAACATTTCATGTTTTGATTTAAATAAAATCAATAGCATGCTCAGACGACAATTAGTTGGGTGTGGCCCGGTAGTAGCGGGTTGCACGACTACCATACCAGCAAAGGTGCTGATCCCCTTTGGGGCCGCCCATTCTTTTTCAGGCACAATGGGGATAATTACAATTTGAGAGTAGGACGGGGACTGCTGCTATGCATGGGTAGTTTATTTAATTTCTTATGTATTTGTTAGTTTTGTAAGACCGAAATGTTATCGGCAAGTATAATGTAAAATACTCGGTACAGTTGATTTGTATTTGAATCGGTTTAGAAATGGAATAATGATGCATTGTATGAGTACTCGGGAATTCTGGTGACCGTTACTGTATTGAATTAGGCCTTGTTAGTCACATGGGTTGGCTAACAACATTGTTTCACCTACCGTTGTATTGGTATTTTCCGCTGTGAATGTAATGATGATTAAGACGATTTGGCATTAATGATGAGATTAGCGGTATGGGTGTTACAGCTCCAGTTTGATAGATTGGTACCCCCTTAACATAGCATAGTTACACAAAAGTTCCCCCTTAATCTAGCAGATCATTTTATACGAGAAGTTAGAACAAACTTAGTGAAGTCAGAGCAATAAACCAACAATAAAGAAATTTGCATGACTTGCTCACAAGGCAAGTCTCTCAGCATCTGTCAAGTAAATCCAACACAACAAAAAGATAACCCGCCTACTAGAGTGCAGGATTAACTGCTTTCCCCCTCTTTGGCATCATCAAGGAAACGGGCAAGAGTCTAAGCTAACCACAAACACAAAAACCAACATCACATTCAACCAATACAATCTGTAACAAAAAAAAAGCACACCACCAAAAAAATTAGAGAGTCTGAAAAAAAACAGAAGTAAAATGCAGCAAAGGCTAAGGGCTGGGGGAAGGTAGGTTAGGTTAAGTTGTTGAACGACACGTCGCACCACTGCCGCAAGACTGTCGTCATCGATCGAGACCTCAGGAAGCGTCGGCTTGCGAAGCTCCTGCAAGATGGAGTCGAGAGGTTGTAGGTTCAGCGTGTTCTACTCTGTCAGTGCTGCAACTCCTTGCTCCAGATGGTCTAGGCGCAGCAAGACCTCGGCTAGCGGTGAATCAGAATCAGGCGCGTCGTGGAATGACATAGGGATGACTAGTGGGTCACCAAACTCTTGTTTCAATGATGGAGTCTTGTTGTATAGCTTAGCACCAATCAGATCTAATTCATCAGTGGGCTCGGGGGGTACCTAATTCAACAGCAAAAGTGACCAGAATTTTGGGGATCCAAAACACAAAACCCAGGGCATGGCTCTTCTTGCTAATGGAGTACATAAGATGGTAAATGATGAAGCTGGGGAGGTTTACCTTACGCTCCGTGGCAATACAGAACATCAGAGCCAAGTCTAGTGCATTTGCCGAGTTTTTGTGTTCCTTGTGGGGAAGCAGACTCTTGGAAACATGTGTAGGATTTGGTGGAGTTGCGAGAAGTGGGTACAGGGTACCGGAGTCCCGACTTTAGCCCTTGGGGCAAAGTATTGAAGATCTCGCGCTGCGAGACTCCGACTACAGTAGGGGTTTCACATTTTGAGTAAAACTGTAGCCCAGCATCCTCCACCCCGAGGATCTCTGCAAGTTTTGTAGAATTAAACCTTATAATCTTGCCTTGGACATCAGTGTCTACCTGACCCTTTCAAATTCCTAGAGAATTAAAAAATTCGTGAGTGAGGGCTTTATACTAGTGGGGGGAAGCGGTGAAGAGATGAAGCCAACCCTGGTGTTGAAGCAGGTCAACGACGGTATCCAAGCCCATTTTAGTCAGCCAAGCTATGTCGAGCATCTTTCCTTTGACCATGTTGTGGGAGTCTGCCGAGTCTCCCGTGGGCAGCTCGTAGGAATTCTGGAAGATGTTGATGGAGCTGATTTTGATATGTCCGGGGGGAGGGCGGCTTCATTTCTTTGATGGAGTAGTGGTGTCAGAGTCCCGTGACGCTTTGACCATTTCGACATTCTGCTCCAGATCCACTGGGGTGACGATAAGAGATGGAGTGGGGCAGCTTACCGTCTGCTTTCAAGGTCACAAGCGACGAGTTGACGCTACAGATTGGGTGTGTGGTGATGTGTCATGTGTGAGGTCTGGGGTAGGGGAGTTATGGGAGTGGGAGAATGGAGAGTAGGTTGCATCGTGTTGGTCGGTAAGGTCAGAGATAAGGGGAGTCATGGCAGGTTCAATGGGATAAGGGAGTGTCGACAGGGGGGTTGGGCATAGGTTGGGGAGCGGGGACGGCAGAGTGGGGGGTGATGGTGGCTAGAGGGGTGAGGTCGCTGATTGTGTCGGATGAGGCTGGTTGGTGAGAAGGGTTGCTGGTTGGAGGGATGGATGTAGTGGGGGCAAGAGACGGGTGCGGTTTGAGAGGCGATGCTAGTAGAGCTAGTGGTTTGTTTTTTTACGGCATTGATTTGGGCGGCTAAGGCAGCGAGTAGGGCGGGGTCAGAGAGGACATGTGATAGAAGCTAGAATTTTGAGGGAGAATCCATGGCGGCGAATGTAATTGGGAGAGGAAGAAAATAGAGAGAATAAGAAAGCTCGGGAAAGGGAAGCAATGGATGAGAAGAAAAGTGGAAGAAGTGAAGAATAAAGGTTTTAAAATGTGTGGGCAGGACTTTGAGGACTGACACACACAAAAGATAGGCAATAAAAAAAGCATGCGGGTGACGATTCCCGTTTTTTTGGTTTTAGGGGGGAGGTTTGTTTAATAAGGATAGGACTAAAAAAACGGAGGGATTAAAAAAAAGGAACAAAAAAGGCGGGATGCTCAGTAAAATATTACAGACTATATTAACCGTAACAGTCAATAAGAGTTTGACATTCAGCAAGACCTTACCTGCCACAAGACTCTGTCTCCGAGCTGGAGAGGAGATACGACCGCAGCTCAGTCAGAGCGAGTCATCCCGAGTTAAGTACGGATGAACTCAAACGATTCCAGGGGAAGAGCCTTGGTGAAGATGTCTACAACCTAATTTACCGTGGAGACATGTTCCAACTACACCATATTTCGTTCTACACAATCACGTAGAAAATGATAGCATAGATCTATGTGTTTGGAGCGAGAATATAGTTGAGAATTTTCAGCAATTATAACGAAACTCTCGTTATCACAAAACATAATAGGCACAATTTCAAAAATACCATAATCAGCAGGCTGGTAGTTGATCCAAAGGGTTTGTGCACAACAAGATGCCATGGAGATGTATTCTTCCTCAGTGCTAGAGAGGGCCACGCAATTTTGTTTCTTGGAGGACCAAGAAACCAGATAAAGACTTAGGTAGTGAGCATGTCCAGAAGTGCTTTTCCGATCAAAGAGACATCCTGCAAAGTTAGAATCACTATAGCTTATAATGATAAAATCAGTAGAGGAGGGATACCAGAGATAGAAATCAATGGTTCCTTGAAGATATTTAAAAAAGCGTTTGACACCTTGTAGGTGGGACTTCTTTGGGTTAGATTGAAATCTCGCACATAAGCACACGGAAAAGAGGATGTCAGGGCGGCGTGCAGTAAGATAAAGTAAAGAACCAATCATGCTGCGGTAGAGTGTGGAATCCATGGAGTGGTCGTATGGGTCCCGGTCCAAACAAAGAGTGTAGCACATGGGAGTAGATTTTGGTTGTGCATTCTACAAGCCATACTTGATGTGGAGATCCTTGATGTATTTTTGTTGATGAATTTCAGTTCCGTCAGGATCTTGCGAGATTTGAAGACCTAAAAAGAACTTAAGTTCTCCAAGCTCACTCATAGAGAATTTGGTTTTCATGAGATTGCCAAAATACGTAACCAAACCCACGTTAGTAGAACCATAAATTATATCATCAACGTAGAATTGCACAAGCAATAGATCATATGCAGAGTGATAAATAAATAGAGTTTTGTCTACCTTACCCCTTTGGAATCCATTTTTCAATAAGTAGGAAGATAAATGCTCATACGAGGCACTCGGAGCTTTCTTGAGTCCATACAATGCTTTACAGAGTTTGTAGATAGATTTTGGTTGTGTGGGAATAGTGAAACCAGGGGTTATTCCACATAGGCTTCCTCCTTTAGGTATCCATGAAGAAATGTAGTCTTCACGTCCACTTGGTACAACTTGAACCTTTTGTATGTGGCATAGGCAATCAATATCTGAATGGCTTCAAGGCATGCTACAGAAGCAAAAGTCTCGTCGTAGTCAAGTCCTTCTTCTTGGCGATACCCCTGAACAACCAGCCGTGCTCTGTTTCTGGTGATATTTCCTGAATCATCCATCTTGTTACGAAATACCCATTTTGTGCCAATTTCCTTTTGATGAGTTGGTCGGGGAACAAGTTCCCAAACAGAGTGTCGTTCCAACGAGTTGATTTCTTCTTGCATGGCAACCACCCATTCACTATCCTTGAGGGCCTCCTTGACATTCTTTGGTTCGATCATGGAAAGGAAGCGGAGGTTAATAGTCTCTCGTTTAGTTAACTACAAGTGCTGACGTAGAGTCGAGTGAAGAGACTATGTTTTCAATTGGGTGAGAAGAAGCATGCTTAAAAAGTCTGGTCCATTGTGGCATTTATTGAGAGGATGGGGTGTGAGGGGATCAGTAGCAGCAAGTGGTTCATTTTCGAGCTCTATGTCATCAATAAGTGGGGCATGTCAACTATTAGTTTAGTGTCATTGTGATTTGTTTGATGGCCAGACTCTGGTTGGTTATTTGGAGGAGGAGTTTCAGGGGATTCAGAGGAAGAGTTGTGATTTGAGTCTTGATGATCATCATTTGCGGGAGTGTGGTCATTTATGTGGACAATGGGAACAGTGGTAAAAGTAGGAGGTTCATCTAATTCGGTTGCACAAGTGAAGTCTGGCTCTTCCGAGGAAGACTCGTTGTTGTTACTTTCATCAAATTTGACACGGGGGCTCTCTTTAACTTGCTTTGTGCATTGATTTAGAACACAATAAGGTTGAATCTTTAACGAATATCCAAGGATTAGACCCTTGTCACTCATAGCGTGAAATTTCCCTAGGTTGTCTTTACTATTATTATGGATATAACATCGACAACCAAACCTCCGTAGGTGAGAGATGTTAGGCTTGCGATGTTTCAGAAGTTCATAGGGGTTTTTCTGAAGAATGGAATGAATGTACACCCTATTTGAAACATAGCAAGCCATGTTGATGGCTTCCACCCAAAAGTGTTGTGGGAGTCTCCTATCAATCATCATTGTCCTGGCCATCTCAACCAGCGTCCGGTTCTTTCTTTCGACAACCCCATTTTCTGTGGTGTGCGTGCAGAAGATAGCTAATGTACGACTCCATGTATCCTGCAAAACTCATCAAAGTGTTGATTGTAAAACTCCATACCCTGATCAGACCGTAAGGTTTTGACCGGATAGGAGAGAGTGTTTTGCAGTCTAGTGATAAGGTTAGAGAATTCAGAGGAAGTGTCATCTTTGGTCGCTAGAAACATAACCCATCTCCATCGGGAGTAATCATTACCATAACAAAGACATACCACTTACCATTTTTACTCCCGACTCTCATTGGACCGCATAGATCCATATGAAGAAGTTCCAAAGGTCCATAACTTGACAATTCAGATTTGCTCTTGAAGGAAGCATAAGTCTGCTTACCTTTTGCATAATACCCACAGATGGACTCTTCCTGAAAGTTCAGTGCTGGTAGACCAATAACGAGACCAACGGAGCCTATGCCGATGATTTCGCCTTGCTTATTGTTTATGAAGGTGACCTTCCCTCCTTTATGTGGAGAAAGCGAGGTGAATTGATCTTGGTCCCCCGTCATATGGCATGAGCACCTGCTATCCAAGAACCAGTTATTCTGCGAGACCTTCGCTTTCTCCTGCAAAAAAAATCATTGATGAGCTTTAGGGACCCTAAGATACTGGGGTCCCTTGTTAGATCCAGAGTTTTTCAGTTTTTTTCGTGCTTCTAAAATTACATTCATGCGAATCATCTAAGAGATAATTGGTGACCCATTTTGTCGCAAGCAGAGTCTTGATGACCATAATCACCAAATAGCCACAGATTTTTGGTGAGGAATGTGAACATATTTTTGGTTTCCTTTGAATTTGTTGGAAAACTTCTCCTTTTGGAAGGACCATCGTCTAGCGTCATTTGGTCGTGAGACTCCCTTTGCAAAGTCCATTTTGCCTTTTAACCACTTAGAAGTCTTTAATGTTGAACCAGAGCCTGGTTTAGCGGACTCTAATTCCCTTTGTAGTCTGCTGACTTCCTTCTGGAGCTGGACTTTGTCAGCCTGAGTCTCTTCGAGTTTAGTGTGAGCCCACTCAGGGATTTGCAAGTTGCAAGTTTCTCATTTTCCTCCTTGAGAGACTTGCATTTGGTAGTGGACTCCATCAGTTGGCTGACTTGAGCTGTAAGTCTCTCATTTTCTTCCTTGAGATACTCGCATTGAGTAGTGAATTCAACCTTTTCCTTATGAAGTTCTTCGTAAATCAATCCGTAGTGTTTTACTTCTGCCTGAAGGTCAAAGATTCTTTGTCTAGCCTCCTCCAAGAGATGTTTTACGTATGTTGTCTCTTCTAAACATCCCTTTTTCTCCCTTTTTGCCTCTTTTTATTTAATTAATATAGCAAAACCCATAGGAGTGATCTTGTTAAGATCAGTTTCAAGGTGTAAAAGAGTTAGCACATTGTCAGGGATGGTCTGCTTGGATGATTCGTGAGCCATAAGACACACTAGCCCAGCCGGATCAAAATCTGGATCCTCAATTTCTGAATCAGAGTCCCCCATGCTACATTTACCAAGAGTGACTTCTAGGCTTCCTTTCCATTGTTTTCTTTGGTTGGAAAATCACGAGCAAAATGTCCAGCTTTGTTACAACGGAAGCATACTCTGGCATCTGAAACTTGATCTGAGTTATTTGTAGGAAACCGAAGTCTGTCTGAAGTGATGAACCGATTTGAGCGATCTGGCCTGTTTTTCATGAATTTATTGAAGTTCTTCACCAGCATGGCCATATCTTGAAGCGAAGAGCTATTACTTTCTTCAAGAATGCTCTCAATTAAGCCGACAACAATGTTTTTGACCTGGGAGGTAGTCAGACTCTCTTCACAGGAAGAAGAGTTTGTTTGTACCTGCAAGGCCTGGTCAGTAGCTGCAACAGGTTGGCAAGAGTTAGAAATCATACCTCATTTTGTTCAAATGTTTTCCTTGTACTTGCTCAGAGACTGGAGATAGGAGCCAAGGTCCTGCAACATCCATTTTGACAGGTCCTTCGACGCCTTGGTAAATATACTGTTTCGGCACATTCTTCCTCCAGGTTATCAAGGAACTTTCGTAGCGAATCTTCTTTTGAGTGGGCAATTTCGAGGTCCTCCATCTGGATCAAGATTTCGTCGAACCTTGTGATCATATCCGCCCGATTTTCTCCTGGTTTTGAATGAAATTTTCATAGTCCATCTGTAATTCTTGGATCTTGCACTTCTTGAGTTCAGTAGTGCCTTCGTAAGTAGCCTGCAGTAATTTCCACATCTGATTGGCAATCTTGCAATGGTGGACACGACGCCTCTCTAGAACAGACAGACTCATGTACACTGGCCAATAGGCTTGACAGTTGAGTTCAATCTCCTTGCGCTCTTCGATAGTGGGATTTTCAGGATCGACAGGCCTGAGGTCCCCTTGGATAAAAATTTCCAGAGTTGGTAGTTAATGGACTTCAGATGTGGCTCCATTTCGTTTTTTCATTGATTGTAATTATGGAGGTGAGTTTAGGATTTTCAAAGTGAGCACGGTGGGGGTTATGGGAGTAAATGTCTGACATTATGAGCTTTTAGTGAATCTCAGCCAACAAGGCTCTAATACCATGTGTAGGATTGGTTGGGGGGCTGACTCAGGCAGACTCTTGTTGTTACACAAGAGCAGCATGACTGCAAGACTCTGAAACGAAAGTGCAACTGAAAATTAAGCAATGAGACTCTCTTTATTGATTTAAACAATAGATACAAATTATTTCTCTTGCTCGTGGGCAGACAGAGTGTGTCTGGCCACTTTACTCAACAGCTAGAAATGTTATGCGACTCTTGCAGTAGCTTTGAGTATTTATCTCTCTATATTTCTCTCTCTTAGTAATAATTCTCTTCTCTCTATGAGCTCTGGAAAAGATGTACATCGAACTAATCTAAGAACCTTATATTTATAGGCTATTTAGGACTGTTATTACAGCTCCACAATTTTAGGGGGCATTCCTAAACTCTCGGAGTGAGTTGACTACGTAGATATTACATCCCATGAAGCTAGGCCGCGTCCCTAGAACTTCGGAACCAAAGCGTTGGCAAGTCGTGCTCTTCAAGACGTGGGTTGTAACGCTCAGCAAGTTTAGCGCCCAAGTTTCTCGCCTCGCAGTGAGACTCTAGTACTTTGGCATTCTTCAGCAAAACTCCATCAGCATCAGGAATCAATAGAAAGTACGGTCCATGAGCTTAGTCGCAAGCTTGATAATTTTATTGCAAATATGCATCATGATCTAAGGTTTTCTGATTTGAAAGGAACTAGTGCTCTTGCAAGGAAGTTGGCTGAAACAAAACAACATCTGAATTTTTCTCTAGTGTTCTTGTTATTGAGACTTGCACTAATTCTACTAGTTGCTACACCGACAGTTGAAAGAGTGTTTTCTGCGATGAAGATTATCAAGACCGATGTACGAAACAAGATAGAAGATGATGTGCTTAATAATTGTCTAATTACATTTATGGAAAAAGATATTTTCAAGACAATTAGTAATGAGACTGTTATGTACCATTTTCAAGCAATGAAGACTCGTAGAGGTCAGTTTTAAAATGTTTTGAATATTAGCACGAAATATATATATATACACATATACTCTAAAATAATAGATCTTGTAGGATTAAAATTCTGGGTTCGCCCCTGTATACAACTCATATCGAACTTTATTGAGTATAAGTTGTATATAAGTTTAATGCTTAAATCTGTTTGAATTTGCTCAATCAAAACATAGTGCATTGACATTTTGCCAGCAAGGTGGCTTTCAATACTAAACTACATGATAATTTGAAAGTTGGACAGGAGTAAACCGTAGTCGAGTCTCAGACTCGTTAGTGGCTCCTGTATGGGTTTTACGTAGATCGTGTATTCTTCCTCTAACAATATACGACACATATACACTAACTAAAACAAAACAACTACAAATATATCAAACAAAAAGAACGATCACGAGGTGCCCCATTATTTTACAAGTTTATGGAAACGAGTTTATCTGATCAGCTCACTTTTTTATCTCTATACATCATATATATCAATTGTCACAACAATATTTTACTTTTTCTCTTATCAGTTTTTTTCTAATTTTAGTGGACAACTGACATTAACTAACAGTTTTAGCTGTGCAAAGGAAGAATGGAACCCTAGATATGAAAAATAAGCACTTAGGGAATTTTTTATTTTAATTATATAGCTTAAACTACTATCATCGAACGACAAAAAACCATAAAATTACTAAAACATTAATGTCTTACCAGATTACTATTGCCAATCTAGACAGTGCAGGCTAGTAGCTTGAAACGGCAAATACTATTTTATAAGCATCATACAACCGTTCATTTTAAAATCATAGACCCCCATAATCTTGCTCACATAATTTTCATCATCTGATAACAATTTTTAATCACAACGTTGTTAACCTTACTCTTTATTTTTCCTTTCCCCTTGAGTTGCCTTTGTTCATTAGTTAGTTTCTCCATTGGCAGTTACAGAGACGCGTTGCTATATGAAGTTCAGATCTATAATGGGTAAGAAACCAATGAATTGTTTTTATTTCTACTGATAATCATAGCCTTACAATAATACTATTATAGATAGTTACGGAAGAAAGCGGGAAAAAAATCAAAACCAAACCTTGAATAATGAGAAAAAGGCAGAGAATTCATAACTTGATGATATCTATGAGAAAAAAAAACACCAAAAAACAGGAACAACAACAACAGCAGCTTCTGTGTCTCATATGATCTCTACATCTCAGAATTCCCAAGAACAGCACCAGATGAGGTACCTCCATGGACTCCAGCAGATTCCAACAGCAAGGCTTTAATCTGTTCGGGATGCACATCCTGCCCATCTTTGCATTGCTGCAGGGGAGAAATAACACCAAACACACATTGGTGAAATGAAGAACTATAAACATAGTATTATAACCGATAGAAAAGAAGACACAGACCTCAGCACGGAAAACATCCATAGCAAAGCCATTGAAGCAGCTGATTACAGCTTGCTGTATATCCAAACCGACAGAGTCCAGAGCCCTCATTACCGACAGCAACAATCCCGGTCTCCTAGCGCAGAACATATGTATGTTAACTGCTCTTCCTTCTCTTAGCTTCACTTCAATCTACCCAGCAGGAATCGACATAACCCAGGAAATGAGTTATAGTCAGTCAATGCGAATAAACCTCTTCCAGATGGAACAGGCAATATAGGTAACTTGGAAGGGGAAAAAAGATATCACCAAATTATGAATTCAGTTTTCTATACTATATACCTTAGCTGGCTGACCATTAGGGTTGGGAATGGAGTTAGGGCAAAGCTCTTCCTTCAACCTTGAAGGCAAGTTTGGTAATGTAGGAGTCAGAGGGTAGAAGCTGGTAGTTGCCTGGGTTAATGAAGTGGAGGCTGAGGGAGTTGATTCTAGCTCATTGTGAAGATCATTGATCTTCTGAAGCAGCTCCTTCAAGTACTCTATGGCATCTCCTAGAATTGACGCCCTGTCCATCTGCACAATCGGGGGAAAAGGTACAAGAGGGTTAGGTTATCATTAATCTTTCATAGACGCCCGTCATCAGAGCATATAATAAGCTAATTATAACTGGTTGACGAAATTACAAAGCTACATATAATTGCAGTCAAATCCTGATAGTACCCGGTACACTTTACAAAAAGAAGAAAAAGTAACAGAAGGAAAATGGTCAATTGCTCTGGGACAAAAGCTTCCCAAAGAGAATGGATTTAAAATGGAAGTAACAGAAGTAAAAAGGTGTGAAATGGGTAGGACCGATCTGCTGCATTTTATATGATATGACTGTGGATGGTAGTATGGTTCCATTCCATTTAAAGTTATTTCAACTTGATCATCATGATGACCGGTACAAGTACTAGGCAGCAGCTTTTATGTACTGGGTATATCTCTTGTTTAACTACAAGGTCAAAAAGTCTCAGGCAGGAAATCTCTTTTTCTTTTCTCTATTGCTATAGATAGAAGAGAATCATATATAGTAACTGGTAATCTTTTTCTATTGTACCGGATGGCAGATGAGGTATGTAGATGCAATGATGCCATCAGATAAAGGAATACGGAAAGCAGAGTAAGGATGAGTAAAATGAAATGTAGGGAATAGAATTGAAGAAGCAAATATCAGTATTGAGAACTGGTCGAGTAGTTATTAATTATAGGTCATTTATTATGGGAGTAACACCAGGTTCATGTGACAAGTTTAAATGCTTAACTACCAATTGAAAATCTAAAAAAGCAATCTATCTTTCTTTTTTGAAACCGCAATAAAATAATGATAATGATAACGATGATAATAGATGACCGGCATGATCTAGATTCAGTCACAGCTCAGCATTATTCATCATCAGAGAAGCAGGCAGGCAGGCGGCAGGAAAAATGAGGAGAAACAAAAAATCATTCAATCACAAAACAAATATGTGCTAACTACTATGTGGTATGAGCTTTGTGCTAATGATCAGATTTGTAAAAACACAAACAAACAATTGATGATTACGAACTCACGAGAAAACACAGCACCAAACCAAAATTCCTGCAAATGCGAAACAAGATTTTCTTGTGCAATTCACGGGAAAATAAGTAAAAGAATTGCGAAATTCTTCATCTTCTTCACCTTACTAATCTTTGGCACGACGGATCTAAGCATGTAAAGCCTATCATTAAGCTTCTTTCTACGACGTCTCTCAGCCATGAGATTCTTAGCAGGGAGACCCTTCTTCTTCCCCTTAGTATCTCCACCACCACCACCAACAGCCGCAGAGCTTGTCGCATTGGAGCTCATAATCCCACCACCACCACCACTTCCATTCTTCCCAGTATCGTCCATCTTAAGAGTGGTGGTCTCAGTGAAATCATCAGAGTCGTAGTTCAGTGCTGAACCATCAAAGCTCAAGTTATCATACCCATCTCCAAGATTACCACTACTGAGTGGTCTCTTACTCCCACTATCAACCACCAACTTGTTCCCGTCCATCCCGCCGGAGTCAGAACAGCCGGAACTGACTAGATTGATGGTTGTGGAATTGGCAATGGTGGTTGTGGTGGTGTTGGTTGCGTTGTTTTTTCTTAGTGCGGCACGTTTTTGGAAGAGAGTTGGTTGTTCACCGAGTGGTGCGGAATTGTCAAGTGGTTTAAGAAGTTTAGTATTAGACCGATTCATGAACAAGGAATTTCCCAAAACTTCATCGAATCCACGGAAAGTGGAGGAGCCAAAGAAGGCAGAAGTATCACCCCCGGCGGCGTTAGTCGGACCACCGTTGTTGTCAGATAATTGGACTAAATGGGTGGTGGAGAATTGAGGATTTGTAGTTAAATTAGGACTACCCATTTGGTTATGAGAGCCTAATTCATGTCCAAACCCAAGGATTGAACCGGGAGGAGGTCCACTTGGTCTGAGCAAGTGAGGGAAATGAGAGTGAGGGTGAGGGTTGTTGTCTTGGAAGAATCCGAGGTCATATCCGGCATGGTCGAGAGAGTTAAAGACGGAAGGGGAAGGTGAACAGGATGAGGAAGAGTCCATTGGTTGGAAGAGGAGAGTATGGTTACTAGCGGTGGGTTCGGTGGTGAGATGGTGGTGATGATGGGGATTAAGGTACCAGGAGGAATCATTGTTGTCTACTTCGATGAGAGATTTGAAATTGGTGTCGAATCCGGTGGGGTCGGCAGTAGTTGTTGTGGCAGAGGGATGGTTACGGTTCCATGAAGGGGAGGAGTCATCATCGTCGTGGTTGTTGTGTCCTTCCATTGAAGTAACCCTTTGGAGCATCTCTATATGGGGTGCAGCTGTGAAGAATTAAGAGAGGTAGAAGAGAGTGGAGTGATGAATTGAAATGGGAGAGAAGAGGAAAATTGGGCGGAGGAAGGGAGTCGTAGAAGAGTATGAATTAGGTGATTACAAGGAGGAGGTTTAAGTATAGAGAGAGAGGGAAGTAGAATTGTGAAGGTGATATGAGAAGAGGTGACACGGCAAAGAGGTTTATGAAGCTTGTCGCGTTACTTTTTCATTAAATCAATCTCCATTTTTTTTAACTTAGGTTCCATACTTGCGATTCAATATTAAAGCTGCTTTTGAATGACACACGTCACTTTATAAATGGATAATATTGTAACTAAACACAGATGGCATCTTTATTACTCCTTCACTGAGTCTTCGGTTTGTTTTATAATACATTTTTCCACTTCAATGTTAAGTATATTAGTTCAAAAAATTGATAAAATTAGATTTTGTAATGTATAGTTAATCTTATAAAACTTATATTTCTAAAAAAATTATCTTATATGTTAAGTATTGAAATCAAACGATATCTAAATAATGAACAAGACGGTGAATTCAGGAGGGAAATAATATATTTTTGAAGTGCGTTTTGGTAAACCCATGACTTCAAATTATGTCAGCCATGAATGACCCACGATGATCCAAGAGGATGGATTTAATAGAAAGAGCAAAGTGAATAAACACCTTGAGCGATGGAAATCACCAGTTCCTTAATGATGGTATTGATATGATTCTTCATGGCCAAACAATAAGAATTGGTGAAAGCAATGTTGGAATCAATGCACTCAAATATAGCAAGTTCATCCTCATGCCGGACACGATTTTTAGCATCATACACAATCCACAAGAGATTAGAAATGATAGCAAGCTGAGAATTTGTCATGTTATTGAAATACCCCGAACTTAAAAACAGTGATTAATTAGGCTAATAAGAATTTTAGAAGCTTAATTATGCCTAAATAAATACGTGGGAACAATTCCTGAGGAAAACGGATCCATAAAATGGGTTTAAAGCACAAATGAACCTTAATGCGCGTTTTTCGAGGAAGCCAGGAAAACGCGACTTTAAGCGGGTTAAATATACCCGTAATAATTATAGTCAATCAAATAACTATAATTAAATGTTAGTAAAGGTCTAGAGCCATTAAAATTAATTAAACGAGAAAATTCCGGAAAACGGGTTCTGGTTAGCGAATAGTGTAAAAACTAGAACTTGTGGGGTGTTAAGTGTAATAAAACCAAAATACCTTCCCCATTTGCAATCAAAAATCAGATTCTAATGTGTGTGTGTGTGTGTGTGTGAGACGCCCAGCCCCTTCTCCCCCTCCTCTTTATTTGCTTTTAGACACAAAAGACAAAACAAATAAAGTAACAAAGTACAAAAGTAAAAGGGGTAGTCTCTCTCCTCCATTCTCTTGCTCTCTCTCACGTTTTTCTTTCCCCCACCTGAACTCTCTTCCTCCTTCAGCCTCTCTAATTGCGATTTTCAAGACCTCACCAAGCTCCTATTTTTCTCTCCATTGTTGAAGGCTCAAAGTCAAACCTTGTCCAAATCCCATAAAAACTGCACCATTGAACGCCCCTCACTTAGGAGAGTATTTCTCTCTTTTCAAAATCAGAAAAAATCACACTTCATCTCCATGGCTAAAGCTCATTTGAAGGTTTGAGACCACCATTGGGAGCTCCTTCATCTCCTTGTTATTCTAAGGTAAAAAGAAACTCAAAAATCTCCCTTTCTAGATCTCTTTCAATTTAGAAATTTCTAGATTTTGAGCCTCTTGCTCTTCTCATTCCAGCCGGTTTTCTCTTCATTCTTGGAGCTGGAATCCTGACTTTGTTGCTGTCCAATACTTCATCTAGACATTGGCAAGGTAATGCCTCTTTTAAGCCTTAAACATGTGTTTAAGCCCTAGGCTAAATAAGGGCTAGTTTTAAGTGAGTATTGTTGTTCATTGGTGGCTGTAGCATTACCGGTTTTGGTAAGACTAGAACAAGAAGAAAGAAAAGGAGAAGAAGAAGGGAGGAAGGAAGAAAATAAAGAAAGCTAGCAAATTCAAGGTAAATGAGCTTACCCTTGAGCTAGTTTGTATGTAGAGAGAAAACATAATTTTGAATACTTATGTATGAAGAAATTTACATTGTTTAAGTATTGGTTATGTTATTGCATAATGAGGAGGAGATTGAGTTGTTTTAGTGTTGATTAAATGATGATTAAAGGCTTGGAAGCCAAGGGTAGTAGATTGTGTATGTGCAGGAATTTAATGTGTTGTTAGTGCTTAAAATTATTATGGATATTGGGAATGAGTTGGTGAGCTGAAATTGTGTGTGGGCAATGTTAAAATTATAGGGGAACCTTTGTCAAATTTTGGTGGAATCTAGATGCCTTAAGTGTGAGTGTTGATAGAAATAACCTAGGATTAACTAGGATACGTTTTAATGTTGAATGTGAGTAGTTAACCACTTTGGGAATTAAATAGGGAGAGTTAGGTAAGGGAGTAGCATGAGTGATGAAAACAATGCTAGGAACACTAGTAATGCATGAGTTAAAGAACCACTGGGTTAGTGAAGAGAAAGAAAACAAAATATGTAGCAAAGTAGTTGCAAGGAGGATTAAGAGTGGAGAAATTGTGTAAATCAACCAAGACTTGAGAAATGAGTTAAGTGGTTGATCAATGAATTAGGAGAGTTTTTGAAGTGCCAAAATGATGTTAAAACATACTAGGACACTTGTGGAAAAGATACACATAAGGAAGAGTCTCTACAGTCGACCGACCCAGGGGACTGACCCTGTCCGGGTCGGTCGGACTGGAATTACTCAACCTGGGATGCTTCTGCACTCGACTGACCCAGGGGACCGACCCTGTCTGGGTCGGTTGAGCTGAAAATTTTGAATCGGGATGCTTCTGCATTCGACCGACCCAGGGGACCGACCCTGGCTGGGTCGGTCGAGTTGAAGTTCCCAGAACCAGAGCTCTCTACATCCGACCGACCCAGGGGACCGACCTAGGGTGGGTCAGTCGGGTCAAATAAAAAAAATAAGGGGCTTAAGCAATAGACCATCAGGAGAATAATGATGGTGAGAAGAAAATCATATGCACATAAGAACCATGAAAACACGCTTAAGAAATGATGAGAAGTAAATGATTTTGTAATTAAGTATGAAATCTAAGGAACTAGTAATTGTACATTGAGAAACATAAAAGATGAAACGTGTTAGGTTAACTATAGAGAATTAACCCCCCAATGCTATGTATGTTATAGGACTCGTATAGTTGATTCCCAAGTGGAGTCGGTGATCCGAAAGCGACGGTGAACGGTATGATTTTCTCATGCCCTGTATGCTAATGTGGTTACCCTAATTTGTGTGTTTGTGTGTTATGTGTTATCACCTAAATAAGATAAAATGCACGAATCGGGTTTATTGCACTTTCTTGTGCTTGTAATGTGTTGTTCCTTGTTGGATTGAATTTTGAACTTGTAGTTTGTATAATTCATCAAAACATATGATAGTGGATGAGGTTCTTGATTGCTTGAGTGCGAAGTGTGCTAACCCTGAAGTATTGGAAGAACGATTTCTCACTAACTCCCTAACTATGTACATTTCTAACCTTGAGAAATTTGTAAATTGGAGTATGTGAGAAGTCCGATAGAGTTTCGGCCACGCGTGCGAATGAGGAGGCAAGAGAGATTGTTTCTGAATTCTGGCCTAGCCTTCCCACCATGGTTCCAAACCATATGGTCGCAACCCGGGGAAGTAAGCCAACCTAAAGCCCGGTGGTGAGATTGGTTATCTCTGCCCAGAGGTTGACCGACTTAACTTAATGAGTATTTAAGAGTAAGAATAATTGAGAAACCAATGATCATGACCAGAGTGGGTAATATGACCAAGAGATAAGAGTTAAGAACATCCAATTAACCCGAATGAGTAACTAACCAACTTTGAGATAAGGCTAGAACTTGAGAAGAGAATCTCAAGGCCTTGATGGTTATGAATTATTTCCTTTGCTTCTGTTATGACATGCGTGGTGTGCTATCTTGCATGATTACTATGTGTTCTATTTAGCATGTTGCTTAAAATAAAACGAACTTTATGTATGCGACCAAATAGTCAGCGTACCCCCGTTAGCACGCGGGGTATGCGAATTTCATGCCAGCAGTTGTGCTGAGCCCCTTTGGGGCCAATGTATATTTTTCAGGTACCCGAGACTGTTGATGGTCGAGATGCGACCGGGTTGCTAAGTCTTTTGATAGTTAGTGAATTTTGGTAGTGTGTTGAGTTGTACACGGGCGTGCAGCCCTTTTTGTCTAGCCGGTGTACCATGTAGTACACTCCTTTTTTTATTTTGGGAATTTTGTAAATCGTGTTGGATTCGAGAATTGATGTAACTAAACTATGCATTTAGATACTCGGTAATCCTTTGAGGCAGAAGCTGTTATGAATGTTTATAGAGAACTTGGTAATCGTATTTATCAGACCGTAATTGTTGTAGGTTAGGCCTTGTTAGTCGCATGGGCGACTAACGGTATTATATCACCCGCCGTTTGTTTTGATTTTCTGTTGCGATTAGTTTAATGACCGAGATGATTAGGCAATGATTAGAGGATTAGCGGTAGGGGTGTTACAGTTATGAAGTTTCTGGTACACCAGTCTAGGATAACTCCTATTGAACGCGAAGGTAATTCATCACAACTAACAATATCCTTCCAATGGTCTTTGATGGTACAACATGTCGAAGTAGAATGGATATCAATATCAAGAACACCATTAAAGTAGCAAGTGTCAGTTCCACCTATTCTCTTGGCAATGTAGAGAACAATTTGGTTTAAAAACTTTCAACGATAAAGTTTGACTCTATGAAGGGAAATAACTGCAAGTTTTTTGAGAGGGTCTAAAGTGGCATGAACTAGGTTGGAAGAAGAATATGAGTGGTAAACTGTTGGAGAAGGTGATAAATAGATTTAAAGTCATAATCTTCTAAGTTGAAAAAAATATCAAATCCAAGAATCTGGAACTTGTTTTATAATAGGGATGGTTGCAATGAATTCTTGATAAACTGAGCGAAACAAGTTTGATAAAATAACAATATTCCAGGAATCCAGACGAGGATGAAATAGTGGAGAGACCTAAGTAATGGTGGAGCTCGTTGGAGGTTTGGTGATTTAAAAGGATGGGGTCTTATAATCCATAGAAAGTTCCAACTAATATTAGTAACCCCATTATTTTTCCCTCCTAATGCCTTTTTTCCCATTAGGTTTTGGTTTAGAGGTTTTAATGAGGCCCAGATAGTCACCCCTCTAAGTTGTAATTGATAAGTCTTAAATAAATGGCGAAAGCCCAAATTATCAAAAAAAGTAACCCCATTATCAATGTCAATACGATAACATCAATGCTGAAAGGAGGGATTTCCAAATAGGAATGTCATGTTTACCACAAGAAACTTCCATAATACGGAAGCTAGGGATGCCTTGAGGCCTTTAGCAATCAATATGTAGTTTGTTTGATACTCTATACTATAACGTTGGAAAAAAAATTGGACAAAAATAAATAAAGCTTCTACATTTCGAGTCAAGACCAAGATTGGTAAAAGTTAAATCTAGCCGTGCTGTGAATACTAAAATTAACTTATAAGCCAACAAATCAAATTCAGCCAAGCTCGAACTTGTATGTCTGCCTCAATTAATAATCAATTGTTGAATTCATTATTAACAATACAAGGGCAAATTTGTAATTAGAATGTCATGATAAGAACGTGGTTCCTCACTATTATCTTTTTAACTACTTCTATTGTTTATTTTTGGGAAAATTCATTGTATGCCACGATTTGAGTTTGTAATTCACGATATACCCCTTTTTGAAAAGTTGTCCCTAAAATGTCACAATTTTGGGTTTTAAATTCACAAAATGTCACTGTCCGGTAACGGACGTTAATTTCACCGTTAAACCTCTCTGAACAATGATCAAAATGTTTACTCTGGATTGACTGTGCAATGGCTATTTTTTGAATTTTTTTAAAGTACACAAAATACCCTTGTTTGGTTTTATAGTTTACAATATGCCACTATTTAAGTTTAGTAGTTTACAATATGTCACTGTTTGAGTTTTTATGATCACAAAATTCCCCTGTTTTTTCTAGATATGTGTGATAGTTTTTGTTGTAGTTACCGCTTTTTTTTATGTCTAGTGGTTAGATGTGAAAAGAATGTGTAAATAGAAGTGTAAACAACTACAATCACATGATTGTTTTGACATTAATATATATGAAAGTACTTCATATTTTGCGGATACATATTACAGTTACAAATATAACTACACCCCAAAGAAACATCTTCTTCATGTTTTGTCTCATCTCTTCTTTAAGTTCTTTCTTTTTCCTCTCTAATACTATTGATAAGATATGCATCAGCTGCCATGTTCGCTAGATGTGGAGCTTCAGAATGAGCAGATGCAGCAGTAGAAGTAGAGGCTATCATAGTTGAGTAGGATTTGGTGTAGCCATCTTGCCTTACCCTAGGATGAGGAGAGTATCGATCTTGCATCACCGGTGCCCACCACTTGAAGAAATCACATGCCCAGTAGTTGTAGTACGCTCTTCCTACCAAAGTTTCTTTGCGGGAGAGGATAAGGTTTGATGGGCTCCACACATTTGCAATGAGTTGTTTGAAACTTTTCATTGATTGTAGTTGTAAACATGGTCATGGCTTTAGTATGTTGTTTGTGCTCTGTTTACATGATAAAAAGGTCTTTATAAAGGCAAAAAAAGAGCTGTTGGACTCAAACTAACCGTTTGAATTAAAAACTAGCCGTTATAGAAAAAACAGGGGCATTTTATGAACATAAAAACTTAAAGAATGTCATATTGTAAACTACAAACTTAAATAGTGGCATATTGTCAACTATAAAACCAAACAAGGGTATTTCGTGTACTTTTGAAAAAAGTTCAAAAAAAAGGTCGTTGCACAGTTGAATAAGTGCAATTAAACAATTTTCGTTTTTTTTTTTAAAAAAAATCAAATTTTCCATCAGGGGCATTTTGGTCATTGTCCAGAGAGGGTGAACGGCGAAATTAACATCCGTTACCGGAAAATGGCATTTTGTAAATTTAAAACTCAAATCGTGGCATTTAGGAACAATTTTTCAAAAAGGGAATATCATGAATTACAAACTCAAATCGTGACATATTGTGAATTTTCCCTTTATTTTTTTGAAAGGAAAGAAGTTAGAAGATAGACCGAGCAAAATTAAATCTCACAATTTTAGGAAAATCTCACCAATACCTTAGGCAAATGGATCGCGACTCATTTAACTACTTTTGATACCAAGGGCATCCACGTACGTGTGGATTCTACCCTCTTAGATTAGTAAAAAATGAAAATTTAGCTGCAGTAGTATGGAATCCACCTTAATTTTCTCTCATTGTTGCTTATTTAAACAACGTTCTACAAAACAATCCTATTGGCTATAACGTTTTAATATTAATGAAAATAAATAAAATTCCTAATATCTTCCTAAAGTAAAAATTATGGATGAGAGGGGATAGAATGTAAAGAACTCTACAATTGTAGAGATGAAAATTCTTTATATAATAAAACAATAGTATATTTTGTTGACATGCTACCTAAAAAAAGCTAAAAACTCTCCACCATTGTGGATGCCCATAATGGGTACGAGTTTATTAACATATTCCTAGATGTCATGTCATAGAAAATATTTTTTAATTGTATAAGTAACTTTTCCGATTTATTCATCATGTAAGGGAGTTTTTTAACCTTCTCACTCCTCCCACCACTTTCTCTTCCCATCCTCCTATTATTTTTTATACTTTATTATCGTCAGTGGATGCAGCGATACAACCAATCATAATTAATTTTTGTATGTTTCTTAAATAAACAACGAGGAAAGACAAAGTGAGTGGATTCCACACCACTGCATAACATTTTTTTCTGACACCCTTAGGTACAGTCCACACCACTATAAATGTCCTAAGGTTTCTTATATATTGATTCATAAATTGTAAATATGAAATGATCTACAACCAAGAGATCAATTATCTCCCCTCGAGAGATCATTAGTTGTATGAGCTTTGAGAGCATTTGAGATAAAAAGTGAATTGTGAATGAGGTTTTTAATCCATTGTAGTGTTCTACATGTGTTTGCAAGTAGAGACACACCTAGAATATTAGATATGTGATCGATGTCAATTTTCTATTTAGAAATAACCTATAATTGAAATTATTCAGTTCGGTTTCAAAACGAGGCATGATTTTCATTGTGAAAGCTAAACATAAGGTCGGGATAATGATTGCTTGAATAAAGAGATTTACAAAAATGGGGAGTTGTGGCTGAAAATACATACTTTTATTCTACTTTCTGCTAGGATAAAAAGATACTACTAAGTTTAGAAGAAGTGATGTAAAGATTTGAAAACACGAGATTTTAACCTAATTAAGCCTTTCAGTTACAACCTTATACTAAAAAAATGTAATTTTTTATAGAAAAGTGATATACTATGTAAAATAACAAGTGATGTTTTCACTCAACAAATAAAATTAGTCTGAGTAGTTTTTTAATATAAAGTGCTTCATAATTGTACAGCCAAATGAAACTATAAGTATTTGAATTCATAAAGTGTCCATGTTAGTATATATACATATTTGATAATATATATATATAAGTGGTTTACATCTGATTTCCATCTCAATATTACATAATTCTATTTCTCCTTCAATAACATATCTTCTGACACAACACTATAGTGGTGTCACTACTAATATAATAAACTAGCTTGTGTTATCTCACTACCCTCGATAAATTGGCTGTGTTTGTAGATAAATGCTAGTTTGTCAGCATTTGTTATCAATTTTATTGTCAGTATCACTATTTCTACTCTATTTTATTATAAAAATTGGATCTTTGACATTAATTTCAATATCGATCCCCCCATTTCTCATTTGTTTTATTTGACAGTTTATTTAACAACTACCACATACCAACAAATAAAACCCTTTCAAGATCCACTTGGGAGGCTAATGTATCTCTTCGGAGGTCAGCTGGGAGGTTAAAAAGGAGGGTATTTTTACGTAGATGGACATCCTAAGGGATAATTTTAAACGCACCATTTACCAAGAAAGAAAGAAGGTAAGAGAAGAGCGCCATGATATTGAAGATAAATAAGGACTGGACTCTTCTCGTGCCGTTCATTACAGTGGCCGGGAAGGACGAACGGGATGGACAAAAACACAGACGACCGAGAGATTAGGAAGAGAACCAGAATATGTGTGTCCCTACCACCCGCCGCTCTTCTCTCATCTCATTCAATGATGCAAAAAACGGGATAAAACGCCGTATTATACGGCCGAACTACCGTGTTTGAGTTCAAACGCACCGACTTAGGCGTGCCACATCCAAATTATTAATTAGCCCGTCTTATTAAACAGTACGGCCGATTATACACAATTAATTACGTATCAAACGTATTTTGTAAAACACGGTGCATAACTTTATGCTAAAAGAGAATGAGAAGAGTTTACAAGTCCAATGCAGAGGAGCCCATCTACTCTCTCAATTATATTTATATAATAAACACCTTTACACCGGTGCAGCTTGTTAATACTCTACTGATCTGAATTCCAATATGTTTCACTTACACAAACATATACTACTTATATGAATATGTTATACGTAATTGGGGAGGGTGCAAAATTAAGTTAGATATTTATATATTTAAATTAAACATATACATTCAGAGAATATATATTTACACAAACAATAATATATTGCAATGCAATTAAAAACATAGATGTTATATATATTATCAACTTAATTAATGTAAAATTTGAAGTGATTTTGATTTAATAATTTGAGAATTATGCACAAAGTGAATTGTTGTTATTGTTATTACTTTGTAACAAATGATTCTTTGTTAGATTTACATGAGAATAAGAGAAGTGAGAAATGAATATAGCATAGTGCATAAACAAATCTTTTTATTGTAAAAATATATTTTCTTCTTGGGATGTAATTAAATGAATATAAATTCTTATTTATATAGTAATGTGTCTTCCGTATCATTACTAACGTCTCCTTCGTATCAATACTCCCGTACTCCGTATTTTGAAGAGTCCGTATGAAGGTCCCGTACCGTTTTTCACAACCTTGAGTGAAACATATTGGAATTCTGTAATACCCCGGATCTAAAAATGGTGATTAAATTACTCTAATAAAATTATTAAGGGCCTAATGGTGTCTAAAGAGTATTGGTAAAAAGAATAAAACCAAAAGAAAAGAGAAAACGCTTGAAAAGTGGAAAACGCTAAAATGCGCGTTAAATGAGTATAAGGGATATATGATCTCGTAAGGGTCCGAGATGGATTCCTAAGGCTTAATTAGGCCTAATTAGTATACGGGAATGATTCCCGAAGAAAACGGATCCAAATAATGGATTAAAACGCTAATTAAGCATAAAAGCACGTTTTTCGAGAAAACCCGAAAACGTGACTTTAAGTGGTCAAATGGACCCGTAAAAATTATAGTTGATTAAATAACTATAATTAAGTATTAATGGAAGCTTAATAACCATTAAAATTAATTAAACGAGAAAATTCCGAAAAAACGGACCCGTAAGTGAATAGTGACAAAACCGGGAGACGAGACGCGTTTAATTCGAAAGACGAAAAACGACCCGGGCTATTATTTAATGTGGGCCGGTTTTAATTATAATGTGTACACCCATTAATAGCTTGCTAGCTATTAAGTAATAACAAGACAAATAAATAAATAAGTAAAGTAAATAGTATAAAGTAAAAAGTAAAATAAAGAACTCACCTCCTCACCTTCTATTCTCATTTCACGTATTGAATTGCTCCAGTGACTTGCAAACTTCTTCTTCTTCCTCTGTTAGTCGCGACACCAACAGCTCACAAGCCTCACCTTCTTCCTCCTCTAACTTTCTCATTTCTTCACCGAATCCCACAAAAATACTACCGTTGGATTCGTATCGGCGAGGGCTACGTTTTCCACCCCTCAAAATCTTGATTCCCCCACCTTCACTTCCATGGATGTTGGAGCTTTTGAAGCTTTAAGAACTGATTTTAACTCTCCTCCACCTCCTTAATGTCTTAAGGTAATAATAAGTAAGAGTTTTGGCCATTTCAAGCTTGTTCTTGTAATTTGGGAAATTTTCCCTCACGTTGAAAATTTCCTCCATTTCAGCCGATTTCACCTTGCTCTTGTGGGGTGTTGGAAACTCTTCCAATTGATTGCCAAGCACTCCTTTTGAACCTTCTAAGGTAATACCAAGGCTAAACATTGAAAACTAACTCCTTAAAGTATTAGGTTATGTGGGAAAAAAAAAATGAATTGATTTGTTGTTATGTGTGTGGTGGGATATGGTTGTAGCTTGCAATCCATAATCCTTTGTGTGGTGTGGAAAACAAGATGATAAAGAGGGAATAAGAGAAGAGGAAGAAGAGGGTGAAAAACCGAAATGAACAAGGTAGAGCTTACCTTGTTTGATTTTATTTTCCTTGTGAAACTTATGGGTGATGTATAAACAACCTTGAACTTGAGTAGTAATGATACTACAATATTGTTTTGAATGAGAATGTTTAATGTGGTTTAAGTGTGCAAATAACCTAGGAAAACTAAGCTAGTCATATGTGAGAACCATGGGAATTTGATGTGTTATTGGTGCCTAACACAAACAGGGTGAAGATTGTGTTTGTGAGTACATCTAGTGTGGTGAAAATGCTTAGGAAGCAAGTAGGTGTCAAAATTTGTCTAGGAATGGATAAGTTTGGGTGTTTGATTATAAGGAAGAAACTAGGTGGTTTAAGAGGTTTAAGTGGTTGGTTAAGGGCTTGAAACCAAACTAGAAGAAGAGTGTGTGTAGTAGTGGAAATAATGTCATTGAGTGCTAGGAATGGCATTATTGTGTGGAGTATTGGATGGTTGAGACAATACCAAAATCTGTTACAAGTTAGAAGAACAAGAGAACCAATTATGATATTTAAGTGATTTTGAGCAATAATTTGAGTAAGGTTCGAACTATGATTTGAAGAGTTTTAGAGCATGTTTAAGGTGATTAAACATGTGGAAAACTTGTGGAAAGTTTATGGAAAGATTAAGGGTGGTTTAAGGATTGATTTGGAGTGGAAAAATCAAGTTTGGAGCAGGTTTTAGCAGGGTCCGGGACTTGGTCCTTGGACAAAGTCCCGACCACACTAAATTAAGGTCGAGAGTGCAAGTGCTGCTTTGGTCCGGGACTATACTCCAGGACAAGGTCCCGAACCAGTGTAATTTTCACCCGAGAGTTATGTTGCAATTGGTCCGGGACTTAGGGTAAGGACCAAGTCCCGGACCACCCGAGAAACCTACAAGAGAGTGTTTTAAAGGTTGCTAATGATGGGGGTTTGAATGTTAATGATGTTATAAGATGTTAAGGCCTGTTTGGTGACATGTAAAGCCCTAGGAAGTGTAAGAAAGTGATGGAAGTGATTGAGAAGTGAGAACTTTAATTAACAAGAGTAAAACCGAGATAACGGGACAACGGGGTAAATACGGGAAAGCATTTAATATGTACCGTATGAGCTTAGTATTAATAATAATGTTTGAAACATATTGAAATACCCCAAACCTTAATATATTGTTAAACACTTAAATATGGTGTATTAAGACTAAAAAGAGCTTAGAAACATTAGTAAACAAATTTAAACAAAAGGAAACACAAAATGTGCTTTAAAGTCAATAAGCCAAATGTGCTCTAAGCTTGGGATAAACTTGGTTAAGACCTAATGAACTTACCAAGACCTCATTTATACAATAATGAACATATTAAACCAATTACCAAAGAAAACCAAGCTTGAAAACAAGTTTAAACACAAAATGTGCTTTAAGGAGTCTTAAAGCACATTTTTGAAAAATTGTCTTGTAAATGAGTTTTGAGTGGCTAGATGTCCATCATTACTCTTAAATATATATGTGTACTATATAATATCACATTTGGGTGTCTATATTAGTGGGAAATCAAAAATTTCACTTCTATGTGCCTTGTTTTATGAATAGTAACTTTTATAAGCTATTTTGTAACATATGTTTGTATAAGTAATTAAATTGACAAACAAAGACTATATTACCCTCCTACTACTATTTGGGGCCGGTTTTTAAGGTTGGTGACACACCACCCTTGTTAGCTTGTTAAGAAAATAAGTAAACTACTTGTACCCTTTTTACTTTATACTATAAATATCTTCATAAAGCAAGTTCTATCATTCTCTCATTTCTTTCCTTGCTCACACGGTTTCCCACCTCTCTTCTTCCTTCTTCTTGCTGTCTCTCACGGTAATACTACTACCTCCATTGAAACTCCCACTTTGATCTCTTGTAAAACCTTGCTCACTTGTCCAAATCAAAAACAAACACCACCAATCTCTTCCTCTCATCAAGCTC
This sequence comes from Limonium bicolor, assembly GCA_023374045.1. Lineage (NCBI taxonomy): Eukaryota > Viridiplantae > Streptophyta > Magnoliopsida > Caryophyllales > Plumbaginaceae > Limonium > Limonium bicolor. The sequence goes on from CM041780.1 coordinate 114,876,349, forward strand.
TTCATTCCTATCTTTTCAAAAGTCCAAGACAACCATTTCGGTGCCATGGAGTTTCTCCATTGAAGGAGCTTGAGCTTGTATTTTTACATATTGTTACTCTCCTTGGTTCTAGGTAAGGAATCTCAAAAAAATTCATTTCCTCCTTGTTTTTGTCATGTCCGAAAATATGTATTGAAGGAGCTTTTTATGTGACTTTGTTCTAGCTTCATTCCAACTCTTCATGGACTAGGTGGAGTCCTCTCTTGCTAGATATTCAAACTCTCTTCAAAGAGCAAGGTAAAAAACTACATTAATGTTTTTGAAACAATGTAAAACTAGGGTTTACAATGAGATGGAGCTTATAGCTTGAATACTCATTATAATGTTGTATATTGTTTAGAACTTGTCAAAGAATCAAGTACTCTATCGGTTTTCTAAAGGAAACAAGAAAGAAGTTATTTTGCAAAGAGGTAAATCTACTAACCTAATGTTGTTTTAATGCCTTAGGAGAAATGAGCTTATAAATGCTTATTAAAACTACCTAAAGAGCCAATGGTGAATGACTTAGTAAAGTGTTCCAAGAGCTTAGTAAAAGGCATATGTGTTGTTGAGTGTATTTGCAGGTTAAAGGCAAATATATTGTGGAAATTCAGTGTTTATGATTTGTGCATTTTAAGGGCCTAAGAGCCATGTCATTTAAGGGCCTAAGTGCCATGCAATTTAAATTGTGCACTATATTGTGATGTAGTGCCTTGTGAGTGAAGTTTGTATAATAAGTTGATGGATTTTTAGTGTTCTTGGTTGTTTGTTGGTAAAAACAATGTGTTTTGGTTTAGTAATGTTCTAGGAGAACCTATGTTGAAAGTTAGGTAACAAATGTGAAGTTCTAGGTGTTAAAATGGATTTGATAAGTTAAGGAGTATTTAAAATGGTTAAGTGTTGTTCTTGTGTAGGAAACATGCATTAAGGTGATTTGGGATGTAACAAGGACTTAGGCATGAGCTTGAGATTTTAGTATGTACCAAAGCCATTTTGGGACTTAGGTAAACTTAGGCAAACTTTGGTAAATAAGGAAAAGTGTACACTAGGAAAAGAGTTTCAAGAAGGATATAAGGAATTAGTGTGAGAGATGATGCTTGGGAGATGATGTTAAGATAAGGAGAAAACATTTTGGGATAGTAGTTATCATGGGTGAGAAACACCATTTAGAAACCTAGTGTAAAATGTTGTAAGTGTTAGGAATTTTGTGAAGAAATAAGTAAAGGTTTAAGGAATTAGAAAATGAGTTTCATGAATGTTGTATGTGGATATAAGGATACCAAAGGTTGTTAGGAAGCATTAGGAGGCTTTGGAGGAATTTGGTTAAGTGTTTAAAGGCTTAGAAATTGAGTATAATGGCACGTCCGAACTTCCGTCCGAACTTGGAAGCTCGGACATGCCCTGTTACGCTCTCAGTTTTCTGGATTTTAGGTAGTGTCCGAACTACCGTCCGAATTTGGAAGTTCGGACGCACCTGTTATTTCTGAGGGATTATCCTCGAACTGTGTCCGAACTTGGTCCGGACACATGTTCGGACGTATGGACTTCTGGTTAGGATTTTCCTCGACTCATGTCCGAACTTCCGAAGTCCGGACACAAGTTCGGACATGTGTCTGTTTTCTGTCTAAAGTCACGGCTTGTGTCCGAACTTGGAAGCTCGGACACAAGTTCGGACAGGCCACTGTATGGACCAAAAATTATTGTTTTAAGATGGGAATTGTTATCTAAAAATAGTAGTTGGTTAGTAATGATATAATAAGGTTATATAAGACATGTTAGGTGGGTTTTAAAGGCAATTAAAAGGATGAAAAGATGTAACAAGTGTAAAATAAAAATAAACTAGTAATGTTGAGTAGATAATGTTAATAATGGATTAGTGCGTTAATTAACCGACGTTACTAATGTGTTTAGGATTCTCTCAAGGTGGAAACGAAACGAGGCAAGGACCAAGGTATGGTTTTCTTGCAGTCTGTTGTCTAGCGGTTTACACCGGTTTGTGTGTTGTATGTTTTTCTGTGTGTTTACAACGTTATAAGATTTAAACATGTAATGAGTTTACAGTTGTTCATATTATTGTGATGTTTGTTGTGACTCATTTCCCTTGTGTGTGTCTAACATGACTTACCACCTATTGTGTGTGGTTGTTAAGTTCCACTATGAACTTCTAACAAGTGTTAACTGGGAAGTGAGGAATCCGGTTGTCCGGTCATGCATGTAAGTTAAGAGTAGATATCTGAATCAGATTCGACTCTTATGTTGTTAAGATTGTTCTCCTTAATTTGGCGTTGGATCTCCCGCTAGCTTCTTCCAAAGCTTACCTATTCTGACTTATGATCGGTTTAGTGGGAACCTGTGTTTGTGTGGTGTGTTCGGGTCACTAAATCCGAACCATCTGTGACTTAAGTTACTCGTTCGTCTAACAGAACGGTAATGAGTGTGTTTAACGAGCTTGACATGAGAGTGAATCACTCTCTAGGCTCTTATGTTATTTGACCCTTGTGGTTTGTTATCGTGGAGTGAAAATCCACTGTGTATGTGTTGTTGTGCTATGCGCCATTGATGCTAAGCCATATGTTATGTTATGTATATAGAATGCCATGTTATAATGACAAGTAGCTGCGCGTATCCCGGTAGCCGATGGGCTGCGCGTTAGCCATACCAGCCAAGGGTTGCTGACCCCCTCGGGGGATCCATATTTCTTATACTGCAGGATGAGGATCGAAGAAGCGGAGTGGCTCTAGATCCTAGGATGTGATTTACTTTTGTATACTTTTGGGATGTTGGCCCGGGATGCGCCTGTGCTCCCGTGGCGTGTTTAATTTGGTTGTGACAGTTTACAGTGATGTTGACAGTGAAGGATGTATGTATTACTCGGTATTGTATATAATGTATTTATGGTTTAGTTTTATGCTCGGGAGTCTGATCATCAGACCGGTACACTTGTATTTATTCTGCCTTGTCAACCACGTGGGTGGTTGACGGCGTTGTAGCACCGAAGCGTTAGTTACTGTTTAGTCATTTATTCCGCTGCGATTTCATTTAGTATCATGTGCGTATTAGGGGTGTTACAAAAAGTGGTATCAGAGCGAAGTATCGCTCTGATGACTAGAATACCGAGCTTAGGAATATACCGAGTTAGGAAACCTAACTACAGTTACCTAAGTGATCAGTTATGGAAAGGTTAACCACTAACTAAGTGTGGAAATACCTTATTGTCGGGAAGCGTTACAACGTTGGACCGATAAGTGTGTAAGCATATTGCTAATGAATATCATGTGAATACAGATGGCAGGTAGACCGCGCGGTAGAGGCCGCGGAAGTGGTACTGGTACTGGGGGTGACCAGGGCGAGAACACTACGGCTCAGGTTATGGCTGAGGCTGTAGCAGCCGCTGTGGCCCAGATGGTACCCCAGCTTGTAGCTGCGATCCAGCAGGGGCAGATGCCCGGAGTTCAGCCACCACCGCCACCGCCACGAGAGACCAACTGGGTCAAGGCATTGGCAGATCTGAGACCCCCTTCGTTTCATGGGGAGACCGACCCACGTAAGCTGGAGGCGTACATCTCCGAGTTGGAGACCGCCTACGAGACCTTGGCTGTACCCGCAGAGGCTAAGGTCCGTCTTGCCGCTTACTACTGAAGGGTTCGGCACAAAACTGGTGGAAGCTAGTGAGAGAGGACCGGATGGCGGATCCTCAGTTTGGTTGGAGGGAGTACACGGCTCTGCTGCGAGCCAAATACTACCCCGTGCACGTTCAAGAGCCAAGCGCCTGGAGCTGGATAGCCTGAGGCAGGGGACAAGGTGACGGTTGATGAGTATTACACCGCCTTCACCGGCCTTGTCCACCTGTTACCGGACCTGGGATACTCGAACCGGGTGCTGGTAAACCGTTTCTACAACGGTCTCAGCCACCGTCTTCGCTATGGGATGGGGCCAGCTGAGTATACTACCTTGCAGGTAATTTAAGTAAAGAGTGATGTGAATATGTGTAGTCTACAAGTGAGTAATTAATGTGAGTTTGTGAGTATGTATTGCGGGGCATGACTGACCATCCTAAATTCAGGAGTGCTATCATGCCGCTGCTAAGGTGGAGATCACCGTCCGTCTGAGGGACGAGGATAATTCGCACAAGCGCAAGGCTACGAGCGAGGGTCAGAGTTCGCAGGGGTACGGGGGGAAAGAAGAAGAGAACCTTATCCCCAGCCCCAGAGAGTCATCACCAGGGTGACAAGCCAAGCCCAAACCCACAGCTGAGGAGCCACTGAAGCTCACATATGCCTATGCGGCGAACCCCTACGCTCATACCCACCAAAGGGTAATGGTTTAATCATGTGTAATAAGGTTGATGTGTATGTTGATAAGTTGTGAACCAAGTACTGAGTGTGTATTGTGTTTAGCAGCTAGCACGGGCTCTGGACCGGAGCGCCACTATTACGTGTAAGTGGTGCAATGGAGACCACCCCGGCAAGGACTGCAAGGGAATGAGTGCAGTTGTCGATACGCGAGAAGTGGGGTCCCCGTCCACGAGTGTTACCGAACCCCAACAGCAGAGTCAACAGCCCACAGGGCAGTGGAGGGTAGGCCACCAAGCAGCTATTGATGGCCCGAGACGGCTAACCAGCCACCCACTGATCAAGGCATACTGATTCCCAGAAGGGAAGGGTCGACCTAGCAGGCCACCCTGAATGTGGTGGACCCGGTCTGAGGCGCCAGGGCCCTCTTCTAGACCAGGTACCCCGCCTAAACTATGCATGTAATAGTGATTGCATACCGCATTTCATGCTTGTGTGTATTAGTGAGTTCAAGTGTATTATCATGTGAGTAAGGAGTTAAAGTATATGTGAAAGACACCTAATTAGATAATTCTAAACTGAAAGGAACCTTCAATATTTTATCCTCCCACCACACCAAACCCTGAAGAGACCACCATCAACTCACCGACTTTCCAAGAGCAATGTCAGGTTATCCACCAGGTATGATACTCTAAATGGATACCTGACACCGGAAGCACAAGTCCATATCAACAGATGCGACGAACTTGGAGTAAACTGGAGTTTCTACACACCTGAATATCCGACCGGATTCAAGAATGCAATTGAAGATGATTGCATGGGTAAGGACTGGAACCCTTACACCCAAGTCATATCAAGAAGTGCGACTGAAGATGGACAACGTACCAATATACCAGAGGATTTCCGTGGCGGTCGTTAATCACGCCGTGGAATTGCTCAACAAGTTGAAAACGGATTCATTCCAAATGTAGAGCAGAATTTTGTGCATTGTGAACTTCTACCAGAAAGGTGGACGGTTGGGTTTACCACCAGTAAGGACGAGTCACCCGATCTCTAAGTAAGGGATACCCGTGGTCTTGGTCCATTGTGATACCGCAGTATTTGTGTATGGCGAGCAAAGCGGATGATCTCGCAGGAAGTTAATGTTAAAGTCAGGAGATGTACTAATCATGGGTGGGCAGTCAAGGATGCTATACCACGGCATCAGAAAGATCAAACTGAATACCGCACCGTCGGCAGTGATCAATGCCACACACATGAAACCCGGACGTTTGAATTTGACCTTCAGACAATTCTAAGCCTTGTATACTTTTGTAATGTGTTAAGCCAGTATATGTTAAGGGAGTTACGTATGTTTTAAGTTATATCAACCATGTAAACCAACAATGTTGTAAAGAGGAAGTGTTAATGAATAAAGTGGAGTTATTGAAGTATATCAACTTTGTTGTTACCCAGTACTTATTAGTTTGCCAATGAATTAGGCTGTGCACTCGGAACGGGAGGTACATTGAGTGTCTGCAATGAGGCAGAAGCCGGCAAGAGCGGCACAATCCTCACCGGTACCTTTCCAGTGAATGGCGTGGATGCATCGATCTTGTTCGACTCTGGAGCCTCGCACACATTTGTTTCGCTATCTTTTGCGAAGAGGCTGGGGTTAGATGGAGAGGAGATGCCAGACTTCTTGGTCACTCTCCCATCGAAAGAGCGGATCAGATGTACCCGTACCACCGAGATGTCATTGTACGAATCAGAGGTGAAGAGTTCCCGATCGACCTGATAGAGTTCGACGGACTTGGATTTGATGTGATTGTCGGGATGAACTGGTTGGAGCGGTACAAGGGCAGAATCCTGTGTGCCGAGCATCGACTGCTTCTTCGGAGTCCATCTGGGGTTACCATATCTTACCGCCAGAGGCCCAGGGAGCCTTCGACGCAGATCATCACCGCCATGGCCATGTATCGTGAGTTACGACGAGGGAGTGATGTATACCTCTGCTATGTCCAGGACATAGAGAGAGACCCTGAGTTTAGCCCAGATGTGCCGGTAGTGTCGGAGTTTCCTGATGTATTTCCTAAGGAACTGCCGGGCATGCCGCCAGCACGAGAGGTTGAGTTTGAGATCGACTTAGTTCCGGGCACTGGACCCATTGCGAAGGCACCTTATCGTATGGCTCCAGCAGAGATGACAGAGCTCAAGGAGCAGCTGAGAGACCTACTCGACAAGGGCTTTATCCGCCCTAGTGTATCACCATGGGGAGCGCCGGTCCTCTTCGTGAAGAAGAAGGACGGTAGCCTCCGCCTATGTATTGATTATCGGGAGCTGAATGCTGTTACGGTGAAAAACCGTTACCCTTTACCACGCATCGACGATCTATTTGATCAGCTGAGGGGTGCATCAGTATTCTCCAAGATAGACTTACGTTCCGGATACCATCAGATTGCCATCCGCGACAGTGATATCGAAAAGACAGCTTTCAGAACGAGGTATGGGCATTATGAGTTCACAGTTATGCCGTTTGGCTTATCGAATGCACCAGCTAAGTTCATGGACTTAATGAACCGCTTGTTCCAAGATCAGTTGGACAAGTCTGTGGTAGTCTTCATCGATGACATTCTTGTGTATTCTAAATCAAGAGGTGAGCACGAAAGCCACCTGAGAAATGTGTTACAAACTCTGAGGAGAAACCAGTTGTATGCAAAGTTTTCGAAATGTGAATTTTGGTTGAACCAAGTCTCTTTCCTTGGACATGTGATTTCTGAGGCCGGGATCGCTGTTGATCCGGCAAAGATAGATGCAGTGCGCACCTGGCCTAGGCCGAAGACAGTCACTGATATCAGGAGCTTCCTCGGTCTGGCAGGATATTATAGGAGGTTTGTAAAGGACTTCTCCAGTATCTCGAAGCCGATGACTTCCTTGATGAAGAAGGATGCACCATACGAGTGGACAGTCGACTGTGAGAGTTCTTTCGCGAGTCTCAAGGATGCTCTGACATCTGCACCAGTCCTGACTATACCAGACGGTCCAGATGGTTTTGAGGTCTACTGCGACGCATCAGGTAGGGGTATGGGTTGTGTATTGATGCAACACGGGAAGGTCGTGGCATACGCCTCCCGTCAGCTGAAGAAGCATGAGGAGAACTACCCTACCCACGATTTAGAATTGGGTGCCATTGTCTTCGCATTGAAGATATGGCGACATTATTTGTATGGGGTAAGTGTGACAATCTATTCTGACCATAAAAGCTTAAAGTACTTGTTCACCCAGAAAGAGTTGAACATGAGGCAAAGAAGGTGGGTTAAGTTTCTGAATGATTATGACATCAATTTGCAATATAAAGAGGGTAAGGCAAATGTGGTAGCTGACGCACTGAGTCGCCGAGCACACTCTCTCCATTCGCTAGTCTCTTATACTGGCTTGGTTGAAGAGGTGCGGAGTGCTCAGATGACGGATCAGTATATGCTGGAGATCCGGCAGAAGCTTATCGATGGCACATTCGAGGGTCAGAAGTACGACTTCAGACTCCACAATGATGACCTGATTAGGCTGAATGGCCGATTGTGCATACCTCGGAGTAGCGCTGAGTTGAAGGAGCGCATATTGAGTGAATCCCACTGTTCTACTACTTCGATTCACCCCAGAGCTTCAAAGATGTATAAAGGTATAAAGAGGTATTTTTGGTGGACTGGAATGAAGAAAGATGTTAGTGATTATGTATTGAGGTGTCTCACTTGCCAGAAGGTCAAGTTTGAGCACCGACGGCCTGGTGGTATGGTACAGCCAATGCCAGTGCCTGAGTGGAAGTTCCATGATATCTCCATGGACTTTGTAGTAGGGCTTCCGCCTACAAGGGGAGGTCTGAATATGATATGGGTGATAGTTGACCGACTGACCAAGGTGGCCCGATTCATTCCAATGAAGGACACTTGGAAAGTGGCAAGATTGGCAGAACTGTTTGATAAAGAGATTGTAAGACATCATGGTGTACCGAAAACGATTGTATCTGACAGAGACACCAGATTCCTATCCAGATATTGGAAGTCCACACGAGAGGCATTGGGTACTGAATTGAAATTGAGTACAACGTTTCATCCACAGACCGATGGTCAGAGTGAGCGCACCATTCAAACACTTGAGGATATGCTACGTGCTTGTGCACTTGACTTTCAGACCAGCTGGATTGATAAGTTACATCTGATCGAGTTTAGTTACAACAACAGTTATCATGCTTCGATCAAGATGTCTCCCTTCCAGGCCTTGTACGGTAGACCATGCCGCACGCCATTATGCTGGGATGAGTCGAGTGAGACGGTCATTATAGGACCAGAGTATCTTGAACAAGTCCAGGCAGAAGTTCGCCAAATCCGGGCTAACATGAAGGCAGCTCAGGATAGACAGAAGTCGTACGCAGATGTGCGCCGACGTGACCTGGAGTTCGCCGTGGGCGATCAGGTATTTTTGAGAGTATCCCCCATGAAGGGAGTATTTCGTTTTGGCCAGAAGGGCAAGTTGAGCCCAAAGTATGTGGGGCCTTATGTTGTGACGGAGCGGATCGGCCCGGTAGCCTATAGACTAGACCTACCCGCCGAGCTGGGCAAGGTACATGATGTATTCCATGTGTCCCAGCTGAAGAAGTATATGTCTCATCCGTCTCATGTGCTTCAGCCTGAAAGGCTAACCTTAGAGCCGACCATGCGATCAGTGGAGACTCCGGTGCGGATTCTGGATGCTAAGACTCGAGACACTCGCCATAAGTCTGTGAGACTGGTGAAAGTTCTCTGGTCTAACCAGGACGTTGAGGAGGCCACTTGGGATGGAAGATAAGATGAAGGCGAAGTACCCGTCATTGTTTACTTCTTAGTCCTTATGTGTATAGGGTACGGGGCGTACCCCTTTTAAGGGGGGTAGAGCCGTTTCGGTTATGTGTGTACGACGTGTATTTGAATACATCGTCTATGTTATGTGTTATGTTACAGACCGTTGTGTCTGAATGATGTGGATAATGTTGTATGGACCTTGTGTCCAATGTTATGTTATGTTGTATGGACCTGGTGTCCAATGTTATGTAAGTGTGTTGTTAGTAATGTATGGAAGTATTGTTTATAAGTGTTCCCGTGTTCTAATATTCAGGATATGTGGAAGTATGAACTTTGAGGACAAAGTTCTTTTAAGGGGGGTAGATTGAAATACCCCAAACCTTAATATACTGTTAAACACTTAAATATGGTGTATTAAGACTAAAAAGAGCCTTAGAAACATTAGTAAACAAATTTAAACAAAAGGAAACACAAAATGTGCTTTAAAGTCAATAAGAGCCAAATGTGCTCTAAGCTTGGGATAAACTTGGTTAAGACCTAATGAACTTACCAAGACCTCATTTATACAATAATGAACATATTAAACCAATTACCAAAGAAAACCAAGCTTGAAAACAAGTTTAAACACAAAATGTGCTTTAAGGAGTCTTAAAGCACATTTTTGAAAAATTGTCTTGTAAATGAGTTTTGAGTGGCTAGATGTCCATCATTACTCTAAATACATATGTGTACTATATAATATCACATTTGGGTGTCTATATTAGTGGGAAATCAAAAATTTCACTTCTATGTGCCTTGTTTTATGAATAGTAACTTTTATAAGCTATTTTGTAACATATGTTTGTATAAGTAATTAAATTGACAAACAAAGACTATATTACCCTCCTACTACTATTTGGGGCCGGTTTTTAAGGTTGGTGACACACCACCCTTGTTAGCTTGTTAAGAAAATAAGTAAACTACTTAAGTACCCTTTTACTTTATAAGTATAAATATCTTCATAAAGCAAGTTCTATCTTATTCTCTCATTTCTTTCCTTGCTCACACGGTTTCCCACCTCTCTTCTTCCTTCTTCTTGCTGTTCTCTCACGGTAATACTACTACCTCCATTGAAACTCCCACTTTGATCTCTTGTAAAACCCTGCTCACTTGTCCAAATCAAAAACAAACACCACCAATCTCTTCCTCTCATCAAGCTCTTCATTCCTATCTTTTCAAAAGTCCAAGACAACCATTTCGGTGCCATGGAGTTTCTCCATTGAAGGAGCTTGAGCTTGTATTTTTACATATTGTTACTCTCCTTGGTTTCTAGGTAAGGAATCTCAAACAAAAATCAAGTTTCCTCCTTGTTTTTGTCATGTCCGAAAATATGTATTGAAGGAGCTTTTTATGTGACTTTGTTCTAGCTTCATTCCAACTCTTCATGGACTAGGTGGAGTCCTCTCTTGCTAGATATTCAAACTCTCTTCAAAGAGCAAGGTAAAACAACTACATTAATGTTTTTGAAACAATGTAAAACTAGGGTTTACAATGAGATGGAGCTTATAGCTTGAATACTCATTATAATGTGTGTATATTGTTTAGAACTTGTCAAAGAATCAAGTACTCTATCGGTTTTCTAAAGGAAACAAGAAAGAAGTTATTTTGCAAAGAGGTAAATCTACTAACCTAGTGTTGTTTTAATGCCTTAGGAGAAATGAGCTTATAAATGCTTATTAAAACTACCTAAAGAGCCAATGGTGAATGACTTAGTAAAGTGTTCTCAAGAGCTTAGTAAAAGGCATATGTGTTGTTGAGTGTATTTGCAGGTTAAAGGCAAATATATTGTGGAAATTCAGTGTTTATGATTTATGCATTTTAAGGGCCTAAGAGCCATGTCATTTAAGGGCCTAAGTGCCATGCAATTTAAATTGTGCACTATATTGTGATGTAGTGCCTTGTGAGTGAAGTTGTGTATAATAAGTACTTGATGGATTTTTAGTGTTCTTGGTTGTTTGTTGGTAAAAACAATGTGTTTTGGTTTAGTAATGTTCTAGGAGAACCTATGTTGAAAGTTAGGTAACAAATGTGAAGTTCTAGGTGTTAAAATGGATTTGATAAGTTAAGGAGTATTTAAAATGGTTAAGTGTTGTTCTTGTGTAGGAAACATGCATTAAGGTGATTTGGGGATGTAACAAGGACTTAGGCATGAGCTTGAGATTTTAGTATGTACCAAAGCCATTTTGGGACTTAGGTAAATACTTAGGCAAACTTTGGTAAATTAAGGAGAAAGTGTACACTAGGAAAAGAGTTTCAAGAAGGATATAAGGAATTAGTGTGAGAGATGATGCTTGGGAGATGATGTTAAGATAAGGAGAAAACATTTTGGGATAGTAGTTATCATGGGTGAGAAACACCATTTAGAAACCTAGTGTAAAATGTTGTAAGTGTTAGGAATTTGTGAAGAAATAAGTAAAGGTTTAAGGAATTAGAAAATGAGTTTCATGAATGTTGTATGTGGATATAAGGATACCAAAGGTTGTTAGGAAGCATTAGGAGGCTTTGGAGGAATTTGGTTAAGTGTTTAAAGAATTAGAAATTGAGTATAATGGCACGTCCGAACTTCCGTCCGAACTTGGAAGCTCGGACATGCCCTGTTACGCTCTCAGTTTTCTGGATTTTAGGTAATGTCCGAACTACCGTCCGAATTTGGAAGTTCGGACGCACCTGTTATTTCTGAGGGATTATCCTCGAACTGTGTCCGAACTTTGGAAGTCCGGACACATGTTCGGACGTATGGATTTCTGGTTAGGATTTTCCTCGACTCATGTCCGAACTTCCGAAGTCCGGACACAAGTTCGGACATGTGTCTGTTTTCTGTCTAAAGTCACGGCTTGTGTCCGAACTTGGAAGCTCGGACACAAGTTCGGACAGGCCACTGTATGGACCAAAAATTATTGTTTTAAGATGAGAATTGTTATCTAAAAATAGTAGTTGGTTAGTAATGATATAATAAGGTTATATAAGACATGTTAGGTGGGTTTTAAAAGCAATTAAAAGGATGAAAAGATGTAACAAGTGTAAAATAAAAATAAACTAGTAATGTTGAGTAGATAATGTTAATAATGGATTAGTGCGTTAATTAACCGACATTACTAATGTGTTTAGGATTCTCTCAAGGTGGAAACGAAACGAGGCAAGGACCAGGTATGGTTTTCTTGCAGTCTGTTGCCTAGCGGTTTACACCGGTTTGTGTGTTGTATGTTTTTTCTGTGTGTTTACAACGTTATAAGATTTAAACATGTAATGAGTTTACAGTTGTTCATATTATTGTGATGTGTTGTTGTGACCATTTTCCCTTGTGTGTCTAACATGACTTACCACCTATTGTGTATGGTTGTTAAGTTCCACTATGAACTTCTAACAAGTGTTAACTGGGAAGTGAGGAATCGGTTGTCCGGTCATGCATGTAAGTTAAGAGTAGATATCTGAATCAGATTCGACTCTTATGTTGTTAAGATTGTTCTCCTTAATTTGGCGTTCGATCTCCCCGCTAGCTTCTTCCAAAGCTTACCTATTCTGACTTATGATCGGTTTAGTGGGAACCTGTGTTTGTGTGGTGTGTTCGGTCACTAAATCCGAACCATCTGTGATTTAAGTTTACTCGTTTCGTCTAACAGAACGGTAATGAGGGTGTTTAACGAGCTTGACATGAGAGTGAATCACTCTCTAGGCTCTTATTTATTTGACCCTTGTGGTTTGTTATCGTGGGTGAAAATCCACTGTGTATGTGTTGTTGTGCTATGCGCCATTGATGCTAAGCCATATGTTATGTATGTATATAATTGAATGCCATGTATAAAGACAAGTCTGCGCGTATCCCGGTAGCCGATGGGCTGCGCGTTAGCCATACCAGCCAAGGGTTGCTGACCCCTCGGGGATCCATATTTCTTATACGCAGGATGAGGATCGAAGAAGCGGAGTGGCTCTAGATCCTAGGATGTGATTTACTTTTGTATACTTTTGGGATGTTGGCCCGGGATGCGCCTGTGCTCCCGTGGCGTGTTACATTTGGTTGTGACAGTTTACAGTGATGATGACAGTGAAGGATGTATGTATTACTCGGTATTGTATATAATGTATTATGGTTTAGTTTATGCTCGGGAGTCTGATCATCAGACCGGTACACTTGTATTTATTCTGCCTTGTCAACCACGTGGGTGGTTGACGGCGTTGTAGCACCGAAGCGTTAGTTACTGTTTAGTCATTTAATTCTGCTGCGATTTCATTTAGTATCATGTGCGTATTAGGGGTGTTACATTATCAGAGAATCGTGCGTGACCCGAGCATGGTGAGGTGACACGGTAAAAGTAAAAACCCCGGTGAAAGGTATGATTTTCTCATGCCCCGTATGCTAACCGAGTTACTCTGATTTGTGTGTTTGTGTGCCGGCTTAATCAAGATTAAAGCATGAAACTAATCCCTTGCTTGATTATGCATGCATTGTTGTATGTTGTATGAACTAACATACTTGTATGCCGGTGTGGTCTAACATAGTGCATAGACCGACTCATAGAGAGTAGTGAATGACTAGAAACCCGTAGATCGGGTAGCCTCACGAACAATGGTAACATGCAAACACACACAAGCTATCGATTGAAGTATAACGATAACGCAAACATATGAACTCCCTAAAATGTGAGGAGATGTACGGGTTGAGTATATACCCGATAACGGTTAGAGAACCTTATTGAAACAATCCACGAAATAAATAGTGGAGAGATAATGACCTCCATCGAGAGGATTGAAGTTAGTCCAATAATGTGAACTTATAAAAGGTAAAAGAGACCTAAGGGATTATGTAACTCCTTGAGACATGGTCGACCTCCTATATGAGGGTTTTACCCGGTATAAAGAAATATCCAAAAGTATAAGTATAATGATAAGGGTAACCCTTAAGCCTAAGATTACCCGAATTTAAGTAAGTTCCCATAGTCATTAGAAACATCGAGAATGATGCTTCTAGACTAATATACATGATATTATTATAACTCCGAGAGAGGAGTGTACGGGAACGAGAGTAGTCCGAGAGTAGTCGGACCTAAGTAAAAGAGATAGGAACTAAGAGAGTTCCGTGAGCTAGTTTGAACCTTCCCACCATGCTAGACCCAGAGTAGGGTCGAAACCGGGGAAGTAAGACTATGCTAGAGAGCCATGAGTTTTGGCTTAAGTATGTAATAAGAGTAACAAGCGTGACGTAGGAGACCTGTAGTGTCTCGAGAATCTACAAGAGCTTGAGTATGAATAACCCAAGATGTGGGTGAGATAACGAGTATAAATAACCCGAGAGAAAGGGGTGTATATGTATGAGTAACCCGAGAGAATGGGTAAGTATAAGAATGAGTAGCCCAAGAGAATGAGTGTGTATCGAATAGTAACCCGAGAGAGAGGGTGAGGTATTGAATAAGTAAACAAGGCATAATGAGGAAATAACCCTCAATGCCTAAGAGTAACCAGTTACCACTAACAACATTGTTATGTTAGTTAGGAATCGTGTTCCGTGATTGGATGTAGATTCCTTGTGTGATATACATATATATTGTATTGCCATGATGCATGTTGTTTGATTAAAATGAACTCCATGTATATCCGACCCAAGTAGTCGGCGTACCGCGGTTAGCACGCGGTATATTCGAATTTCATATTCAGCGTAAGCTGACCCCCTAGGGGAACGTTTTAGTGTGCAGGTACTTGAAGCTGACCACCGTTCGAGAGAGTAGGACGGGGACTGCTGTGAGCATGGGTAGTTAGATTGTAATTACTTATGCGTTTGAATGAGGTGTAAGTCCCGAGTATGTTATCGGCATCCGTATATTGTAGACTCGGTATAGTAGAGATATGAATTGAGTATTGTGTTTGTATGAAGTACTCGGTTGTTCCAGTTCATCAGACCGTTACTGTATGTAAGAAAGGCCTGGTTAGCCACATGGGTGGCTAACGGCGTTGTTTCACCCCTCGTTGTAATTAGAGTTCCGCTGCGTGAGTAGGAGTAATTAGTAACGGTTTAAGAGGTAATGACGAGATTAACGGTTGGGGTGTTACAAAAATGGTATCAGAGCGAAGTATCGCTCTGATGACTGGAAATACCGAGCTTAGGAAATACCGAGTTAGGAATTAGAGACTTAGGGCTATGGGTTGAGTGGTAGCGTGAGAGATGCGCTAGATAGGAACTTCCAGTATGTTCTGGATACCTACAATACCAAACCCGCCCTCCACAACCCCCGTATTAAAAGCTCGGGAAAGAACGCCAGAGAGACGGGGAAACCCAATCTGGCAGTTATTTAATATTTCCATATGAACTAGAACCTGTCATGCGGTAGATCCCGAGAACCGGAAGTCCCGGAGACGGATCCCGCTGGAACGACAATAACCGCACTTAATGGCGAGGGAACGAGACATCCTAATCCAAGGAGACCAGAATTTGTGGCAGCCTGGGCGACATGCTTAGCAGTCGCGAGAACCTAGCTAGCCGAGCAGTAGCAAGAAGAAAGCACTAACCGTGCAAGAAGGCGGATTAGAGAAGCAATGATAATACAAAACCGAGACACATGTTCTACGGACCGCCATAACTAAATAATCCATCAACGTACACTAACCGACTAGAATCTAGTCAGAGTAGAGGCACCCACCCTGCCACACCCAAGAGGTGCAATACTTAACTGATACAGCTTAGACAGCTACGAGCATAACTACGGATATACCAATAGGACTACAAAGTAGTGCCTACGTGAGTTAAACCTCGGTAACCACATTAAGACTGGGAACGAGTAACGAGGTAAACCACAAACTAAAGTAATTAATGAACTCCGAGATGGAGAAGCACCTAAGGAATGACAGTCATGTCAGATGAATGAGAATCAGCTCCAGGAGCATTATCCAACTAGGGGATCAAGGAAGAGCCAACGAGCTACCAAATCAATGTGAACAATACCGGACCGTATGAGTTAAACCCAAAAACTGCCTGTACCGCGCCTTGCCTCGGCAGTGCATATAACGGCAGCTAAGAAGAGCTTTGCAAGTGAACAAGTACTTAGTAAGTACCAAGATGGCGAACAAAGCCAATATAGCCCTTAAACCCTAAGAATTGTGAAACGAAACCTTGAAAGGCATAACGGCCCTGATCATTATATAAAGAACATACCAGTCAGCGAGAAGCTGGACTCGGTAAGGAACAGCCGCATTGAAATGCCATGAGAACTTACTATTAAAACTTGAACTTCCTTTCATAACATAAAATTTTCCAAAAACCCCCAAAGTTTTAAAACCAAACCATGAACCACGATAAGTTATTATAGGACCATATAAGAGGAGTTGGCAACAGAATACTTCACTTAGGCGTGACCGACACTACAAGTGTACACAAACGAGACATGGAACGACCGCACTCCAAAGGAGCTTGCGGGCCTGACAGACCAGTTATGAGTTAGTCGGGTAAGTGGTAACGTATCAATAAGATACTCCATGTATGTATACAAGTAGAGTACGGTACACGGGAAGTAGCCCACTCCATACTACGGACGAAAGGGCCAATCCAAACCAAGACAGTTGGACACCTCGAATGATCGAAGAACATAAGGAAGCTTACCAAGATTAAGGAGTCTAGAATCCAGTAAGGTGACGGACCTAAGGCTATAGCGTTAATAAACGCGAGAAGCACAGAGTATTAAGCACAACATTGGATATGTCTCAGGAAATACCTAATAACTGGGTGAATACCAGTGTAAATAATACGGCGAATGCCTAATGAACTTATTAATGTACGATAAACGGGATAGATTCCCACTTTATACCTCACTGAAGAGAATAATGACCAGACCTAGAAGGTATTAGAAGGTACCAAGGATCTACCCAATAATGGGAGACATTACAACCCTAAACGGATAGTCAAGGACATAGCCGCAAGGCGAAGTCACAACTGAACATAACCATGAGTACAAGCCAAATGTAATGGCATTACTCAGTAACACCCAGGAGTCCGAGAAGGGTGCCGGAGTCAACAGTAGTTGAACGAAATATCGTGTTAGAACACAAGTGTTTAAGCAAACACTCGGGTAGAACCCGAAGGGATCCCACGGTACACGGGATACCCTAGATTGCCAGAGGGCATCAACAAATATCAAGTTACTTAAAGGGCCTTCCATGTATGGAAGAGTGTTGAGACAACCTTATCGAAAACCCAGTAATACCTCCAAACCATTTAATGGTATACGGAGAAGCAAAAACCTATATAAACAGCCCGCATGGAGCATGACTCGAGGCAAGGTGGCTTGTAAGCCGATAAAACCGACTACAATACGTAGATCCAAACGTTGTAAAACATATGCATAAGGCATAAGAGGAGCAGTGGTGAATGAACCACTACCTTAGAGTGGGGATACCACTTGTGATTATGGGGCCTATGGAGCGGCATTTGCGTGAATCCTCCAGAGAAAGGCTACCACCTAAGTATGAAATGTGAAACCGCTAGAGCGGTGTAGCAAAACTTGAGCATGTGTATATTGCCAATGAGTATATGAACTATAGTAGAGTATCAGTTGAGTAGTAAACACTGCATGTGTGCAATATGAACTGCAGAGTAAGCAGCGCGCAAGTGCGCAGAGAGATTTTAACAATAGCGTATGTTGTTGAGCCAAATGAATGGCAAGCCATCGTGTAAATGGCGAGAACACCTGGGCGGAAGCTAAAGTAGTAGCGGATGCCATGTAAACAATGTTGTAACGAGTAGAACATGGTACGCAGCAAGCAACCATTGTAAGAGTATAGCCATTCATTCATATAAGTTGATGAGAAAATGTGGTAAGAGACATAATCATTCCTATCCCATGAGAGATTTACTGCCAAGGGTTTACACTTCTGCACTCTGTATGACTGAGTGTTTTGGTATTGCACTTGTGCGGTGATGATCGAGTGGGAGAGCCAGGAATTGAAAATGTCAACAAAGCTTGTTGAGTGAGAATCTAGAGATAACCGTGCGGCCATTGGCTATAGATGCACAAAGAACGTGGGCAGTAACCCATAGGGCCCAGGATCGATATGTGGAAAAATGCAGAGTAGTATGAATGGAGAACTCTGGTACAGAACCAAGAAACAAACATAATGCATGAGCCACTATTAAACGAGGAAGCACTACATGCTAAGTAGTAGCTTGACCTCAACCGACAACAAGTCGGGAAAAATGAGTGAATAATCACAAAGGTATACAGTGTTATACGAAGTAGATTCCCAGAGAACTGGAGAGACAATCTAAAATTCATCGAATTCGCATACGGTAAGAGATACCAAGCGACGATTGAAATACATGGAGAATACCAAAGAGCAAATTAAGCTCTAGTTATCAGGTCACGCAGTAGAAGCTTGTGGACCGTGATTCAGGGTTAAGTATATCTATAACATAAACCCCTTGAAGCCTTAGAGGCTAAAACCGAACCCGTTATGAGTTAATTAACCGTACTGAAGTTTAAACACTTCATAATACTCGAATTAATGAACCAATGTTCAGTGATAACATATGGTTGGTTACGCGGGCGTAACCCCTTTTAAGGGGGGTAGGGCGAGAAACCGCTTAGAGTATGTTTTACGTATTGGTGCGTAAACTACTATGTGCATAGCACAAAAAGAAATTGTTTTGATGATTGGAACTCATGTTACATAAACATGTCTACCCATTCATCGTGTAAGTATAAGTATTGTGCATGAGAGATGCAAGTAATGAGTATGTAATATTTATGAAAAGAGGAGTAGAGAGACTCCTAGGGAATGAGAATCCCTATAGTATATGTCTAGTGAGATTAGACATGAGTTATGATGAGTATGAATCGGCATGAAACCGATGTGTAACCTAAGAGGGAGTGAGTTCCCTAGGTGATTTTATTTGAGAATGATTGATGGGTGAGTTCCATCCTTTGGAGTTGTATGTTGTATGTTTTAAGTTGAGTATTAATTTGACTAATGAGGCCACAAGTATGGAACGCCTAGGCAAGGTAAGTGAAACAAATAGAGAATAATGGATGGCTTAAGTTCCATGATAAAGATAAATTGAAACAGATTGTTTTATGAATATGACTAGAAAGAGTAAAAGATAGAAAAAAATGTTTTGACTATCTGATTGTTTGAAACTGACGTGGAGGTGGAACTTGATCTGCTAGCGATCAAGGGAAACCGAACACAAATTGGGGTGGAAGGATAGTTCAACACTGATGCTGATCACATCAGGGTTAGATGATTCCTGAAGCTCCCTATAGTGGTCACAAGTAATCACGCTAAGGAAGGATACAACTACCATAAACCGGATTTGGAGTTGTGTGATGTTTTAAAAAGAATTTTCAAACAGATTTTGAAAAAGATTTTCTTCAAGTATGAAGATGGAAATGAAACTGGTTTTGAAACCGCTATCACCCGCCGATGGCTGAGCCTTAAGTCTTGATGACCGGTAGAACGGTGGGCGTGTATTAGTTTTGAAACCATTGCACCGTACGTGCGGCGGTCCTAAGTGACCGGTTGGGGCGGTGTCAGTGTGTGATTTTTCCAAAGGCAGCGGGACGGGGAAGTACCCTGAGATGTTCCTGTGTTGAGTGAGTCAACCAGAGTGCCTGAGGATATGTATATGTGTAACGTTTTGATCAGAACCGAAGGGACCGTGGGCCAGAGAGAGTAAGTGCCCAGTAGTCATGAAACGGCCGTGAACCAGAAAGAGTAAGTGTTCAACGTGACCGGTACCTGAGGGATCAGTAGTATATTACTCAATATGGATTCGAGGACTGTAGTGCCTTCTTGTCTTCGGACCGATTCCATGGAGAGAGTAAAAGAGTATTTTTGATTGCTATACATGCTGTGATATGTGTGTGGTATGTGTAGTATGAAATGAGAAACACTTGTGGAGTCTGTAAGGTTATACTGTATTATAACCATGGCATAGTACGCCATGAGAGTAACCATCTAGATTCCCACTTTGAGGACAAAGTTCTAAGGGGGGTAGATTGTAATACCCCGGCTCTAAAATGGTGATTAAATTACTCTAAAAATTATTAAGGGCCTAATGGGGCCTAAAGAGTATTTGGTAAAAAGAATAACCAAAGAAAAGAGAACGCTTGAAAAGCGGAAAACGCTAAAATGCGCGTTAATGAGTATAAGGGATATATGATCTCGTAAGGGTCCGAGATGGATTCCTAAGGCTTAATTAGGCCTAATTAGTATACGGGAATGATTCCCGAAGAAAAACGATCCAAATAATGGATTAAAAAAACGCTAATTAAGCATAAAAGCACGTTTTTCGAGAAAACCCGAAAACGTGACTTTAAGTGGTCAAATGGACCCGTAAAAATTATAGTTGATTAATAACTATAATTAAGTATTAATGGAAGCTTAATAACCATTAAAATTAATTAAACGAGAAAATTCCGAAAAACGGACCCGGTAAGTGAATAGTGACAAAACCGGGAGACAGACGCGTTTAATTAAAAAGACGAAAAACGACCCGGGCTATTATTTAATGTGGGCCGGTTTTAATTATAATGTGTACACCCATTAATAGCTTGCTAGCTATTAAGTAATAACAAGAAAAAATAAATAAATAAGTAAAGTAAATAGTATAAAGTAAAAAGTAAAATAAAGAACTCACCTCCTCACCTTCTATTCTCATTTCACGTATTGAATTGCTCCAGTGACTTGCAAACTTCTTCTTCTTCTCTCTGTTAGTCGCGACACCAACAGCTCACAAGCCTCACCTTCTTCCTCCTCTAACTTTCTCATTTCTTCACCGAATCCCACAAAAATACTACGTTGGATTCGTATCGGCGAGGGCTACGTTTTCCACCCCTCAAAAATCTTGATTCCCCCACCTTCACTTCCATGGATGTTGGAGCTTTTGAAGCTTTAAGAGCTGATTTTAACTCTCCTCCACCTACTTAATGCTTAAGTAATAATAAGTAAGAGTTTGGCCCATTTCAAGCGCTGTTCTTGTAATTTGGGAAATTTTCCCTTCATGTTGAAAATTTCCTCCATTTCAGCCGATTTCACCTTGCTCTGTGGGGTTGGAAACTCTTCCAATTGATTGCCAAAGCACCCTTTTGGACCTTCTAAGGTAATACCAAGGCTAAACATGAAAACTAAATCCCTTAAAGTATTAGGTTATGTGGGGAAAAAAAAATGTGAATTGATTTGTTGTTATGTGTGTGGTGGGATATGGTGTAGCTGCAATCCATAAATCCTTGTGTGGTGTGGAAAAACCAAGATGAGAAAGAGGGAATAAGAGAAAGAGGAAGAAGAGGGTTTAGAAGAGGGGTGACCGAAATAGTGAAACAAGGTAAAGGCTTACCTTGTGGTTGATTTTATTTTCCTTGTGAAAACTTATATGGTGATGATAAACAACCTTGAACTTGAGTAGTAATGATAATATTGTTAGTTGAATGAGAATGTTTTAATGTGGTTTAAGTGTGCAAATAAAACCTAGGAAACTAAGCTAGTCATATGTGAAAAACCATGGGAATTTGAGTGTTATGTGGCAGCCCTAAAACACACAGGGGTGAAGAAGATTGTGTTTGTGAGTACATCTAGTGTGGTGAAAATGCTTAGGAAAGCAAGTAGGTGCTGTCAAAATTTGTTAGGAATGGATAAGTTTGGGGGTTTGATTATAAGGAAGAAAACTAGGTGGTTAAGAGGTTTAAGTGGTTGGTTAAGGGCTTGAAAACCAAAACTAAGAAGAAGAGTGTGTTAGTAGTGGAATAATGTCATTGAGTGCTAGGATGGCATTATTGTGTGGAGTTGGATGGTGAGACAATACCAAAAATCTGTTACAAGTTAGAAGAAACAAGAGAACCAATTATGATATTTAAGTGATTTTGAGCAATAATTGAGTAAGGTTCGAACCTATTGATTTGAAGAGTTTTTTAGAGCATGTTTTAAGGTGATTAAACATGTGGAAAACTTGTGGAAAGTTTATGGAAAGATTAAGGGTGGTTTAAGGATTGATTTGGAGTGGAAAAATCAAGTTTGGAGCAGGTTTTAGCAGGGTCCGGGACTTGGTCCTTGGACAAAGTCCCGGACCACACCTAAATTAAGGTCGAGAGTGCAAGTGCTGCTTTGGTCCGGGACTATACTCCAGGACAAGGTCCCGGACCATGTGTAATTTTTCACCCGAGAGTTATGTTTGCAATTGGTCCGGGACTTAGGGTAAGGACCAAGTCCCGGACCACCCCGAGAAACCTACAGAGAGTGTTTTAAAGGTTGCTAATGATGGGGGTTTGAATGTTAATGATGTTATAAGATGTTAAGGCCTTGTTTGGTGACATGTAAAGGCCCTAGGAAGTGTAAGAAAGTGATGGAAGTGATTGAGAAGTGAGAACTTTAATTAACAAGAGTAAAACCGAGATAACGGGACAACGGGGTAAATACGGGAATAGCATTTTAATATGTACCGTATGAGCTTAGTATTAATAATAATGTTTGAAACATTATCAGAGAATCGTGCGTGACCCGAGCATGGTGAGGTGACACGGTAAAACTAAAAACCCCGGTGAAAGGTATGATTTTCTCATGCCCCGTATGCTAACCGAGTTACTCTGATTTGTGTGTTTGTGTGCCGGCTTAATCAAGATTAAAGCATGAAACTAATCCCTTGCTTGATTATGCATGCATGTTGTATGTTGTATGAACTAACATACTTGTATGCCGGTGTGGTCTAACATAGTGCATAGACCGACTCATAGAGAGTAGTGAATGACTAGAAACCCGTAGATCGGGTAGCCTCACGAACAATGGTAACATGCAAACACACACAAGCTATCGATTGAAGTATAACGATAACGCAAACATATGAACTCCCTAAAATGTGAGAGATGTACGGGTTGAGTATATACCCGATAACGGTTAGAGAACCTTATTGAAACAATCCACGAAATAAATATGAGTGGAGAGATAAATGACCTCCATCGAGAGGATTGAAGTTAGTCCAATAATGTGAACTTATAAGAAAGGTAAAGAGACCTAAGGGATTATGTAACTCCCTTGAGACATGGTCGACCTCCTATATGAGGGTTTTACCCGATATAAGAAATATCCAAAAGTATAAGTATATGAATGTAAGGGTAACCCTTAAGCCTAAGATTACCCGAATTTAAGTAAAGTTCCCATAGTCATTAGAAACATCGAGAATGATGCTTCTAGACTAATATACATGATATTATTATAACTCCGAGAGAGGAGTGTACGGGAACGAGAGTAGTCCGAGAGTAGTCGGACCTAAGTAAAAGAGATAGGAACTAAGAGAGAGTTCCGTGAGCTAGTTGAACCTTCCCACCATGCTAGACCCAGAGTAGGGTCGAAACCGGGGAAGTAAGACTATGCTAGAGGCCATGAGTTTTGGCTTAAGTATGTAATAAGAGTAACAAGCGTGACGTAGGAGACCTGTAGTGTCTCGAGAATCTACAAGAGCTTGAGTATGAATAACCCAAGAGTGTGGGTGAGATAACGAGTATAAATAACCCGAGAGAAAGGGGTGTGTATATGTATGAGTAACCCGAGAGAATGGGTAAGTATAAGAATGAGTAGCCCAAGAGAATGGGTGTGTATACGAATAAGTAACCCGAGAGAGAGGGTGAGGTATTGAATAAGTAAACAAGGCATAATGAGAAATAACCCTCAATGCCTAAGAGTAACCAGTTACCACTAACAACATTGTTATGTTAGTTAGGAATCGTGTTCCGTGATTGGATGTAGATTCCTTGTGTGATATACATATATATTGTATTGCCATGATGCATGTTGTTTAATTAAAATGAACTCCATGTATATCCGACCCAAAGTAGTCGGCGTACCGCGGTTAGCACGCGGTATATGCGAATTTCATATTCAGCGTAAGCTGACCCCCTAGGGGGAACGTTTTTAGTGTGCAGGTACTTGAAGCTGACCACCGTTCGAGAGGTAGGACGGGACTGCTGTGAGCATGGGTAGTTAGATTGTAATTACTTATGCGTTTGAATGAGGTGTAAGTCCGAGTATGTTATCGGCATCCGTATATTGTAGACTCGGTATAGTAGAGATATGAATTGAGTATTGTGTTTGTATGAAGTACTCGGTTGTTCCAGTTCATCAGACCGTTACTGTATGTAAGAAAGGCCTGGTTAGCCACATGGGTGGCTAACGGCGTTGTTTCACCCCTCGTTGTAATTAGAGTTCCGCTGCGTGAGTAGGAGTAATTAGTAACGGTTTAAGAGGTAATGACGAGATTAACGGTTGGGGTGTTACAAAAACAGATCAGTAGAGTATTAACAAGCTGCACCGGTGTAAAGGTGTTTATTATATAATATAATTGAGAGGTAGATGGGCTCCTCTGCATTGGACTTGTAAACTCTTCTATTCTCTTTTGCATAAAGTTATGCACCGTGTTTTACAAAATACGTTTGATACTAATTAATTGTGTATAATCGGCCGTACTGTTTAATGACGGCTAATTAATAATTTGGATGCGGCACACCTAAGTCGTGCGTTTGAACTCAAACACGGTAGTTCGGCAGTATAATACGGCGTTTTATCCCGTTTTTTGCATCATTGGTATCACTTACACAAACATATACTACTTATATGAATATGTTATACGTAATTGGGGAGGGTGCAAAATTAAGTTAGATATTTATATTTAAATTAAACATACATTCAGAGAAATTTATTTACACAAACAATAATATATTGCAATGCAATTAAAATAGATGTTATATATATTATCAACTTAATTAATGTAAAATTTGAAGTGATTTTGATTTAATAATTTGAGAATTATGCACAAAGTGAATTGTTGTTATTGTTATTACTTTGTAACAAATGATTCTTTGTTAGATTTACATGAGAATAGAGAATGAGAAATGAATATAGCATAGTGCATAAACAATCTTTTTATTGTAAAAATATATTTTCTTCTTGGGATGTAATTAAATGAATATAAATTCTTATTTATATAGTAATGTGTCTTCCGTATCATTACTAACGTCTCCTTCGTATCAATACTCCCGTACTCCGTATTTTAAAGAGTCCGTATGAAGGTCCCATACCGTTTTTCACAACCTTGCCTGAGTACCATCTACCTTTTCACCCTTTTTTTAGCTTTTATTTCGCATGTTGTCTCTTGCGCGGTTCATAATTGTAGAAATTTTCCAAGTTAAAAAAAAGATAACTGTAGAAAATTTCAGTCATGTCCTTTGTTGCCCAGCTGCGATTGTTTAGTTTTTTTTTTAAACCTGCAGCTTTCATTACTATTAATAGCCAACTTACACATATAATTCCTTGTCCAAAATACAAGCTATAACTATAGGGTAAGGTACTTGGTTCCCTTATCACACTTTAACATCTAAAGGAGACTCATTAAAAGATCTAGCAACTAGTAGAGTGGGAAATTTAACATTACTGTTAGAACTATTACAAGTATAACTAACAAGAGAATTACAAAGATTCATTAAACAAATCCTTCCTTCTCTTAACTTTAAGAAGTGGTCATTGTCATCACCGAACATAATTTGGAAGTAATCATCCTTCAAGTTGTTGAAACAAATGGTGTGGTTACCCCTTTGATAGCGAGTTCCACTGCAATGAGTGTTGCTTTGGTAACTACAAACTGCAATTTGCAGGTGCTTGTCATCCTCTTGTGTTATAAGCTAGAATTGCAGCACCTTCAACATTCCTGAATAATCCACCAATCTAGAAAGGAAGGTTCTTCTTCCTCCAAGGAGATAGAAATGAATCTAGGAGGAGGAGGAGGATTCCACTTGACCGTTGCTACCATATTCTTCGGTGGGGCATTTATAGGGGCTTTGTAAGTGAAATACCCCATAAATTAATCTAAATTAATTTAGGGGATTTATTTTATTAAATCCCAAATAATCTATTAAATACTAAATTATTATATAGTATTATGAATTTAATAAAAAGATTTATAAGTCAATAAATCTTGGGAAAATTTTAAGACACTCCAGTTATATTATAAAGATTTTAGAAATATTTGGAGCATTGATTTGAATCATAAAAGTCAATATAAAATCATAGAAACCTAAAAGCTTCTTAAGCCTTGCTAGGGTTGACTTTTTGAGAATGGTCAAACCAACCCATGAAACCTATATCAATAAAAAGATTATGGAAAACCAAGAAGATTGATAATAAGAACGTTAAAAATGGATCATACTAGCCAAAGTTATGATATAATGAAGTTTAGAGCCAAAATTTAGAAGGTTGCTAACGTGGCTAGGGTTGGCTGACTCAACCGCTGACTCAGACGCGCGCCTCAGCCGTTTTTCCCCCCAAAATTGGCTAAGTCTTCTCATCCACCTTCAGATCGTTGCCCTATTTTCAGACCTCAATTTCTCAGCCGTTTCTTTGTATTTTTTAACGCCGTCTTCTACATTCTCTTCTCCTACAAATCTACTTTCTAATCATTACTCACACTTGACCTAATTCCTCCTAAATTCATCACAAAGTTGATCTGAAGTTGCCTCCCCGAGTTCTGGAAACCCAGAAACTCAGAAAGGTAATGCGAACTTTGTCCTATCATATCTCCTTCATCCTTGGATGAAAATTTGCGTTCTATAGCTTAGTTTCAAGATCTTTAACTCCTCTCCAACTTTCGTTTTAACAACCAAGGTTGATTATCAATCGTGTGGAAGATCAAGGCGTCTAAAGTTCTTAACTCGATCACGGCAGTGTTCTTGCCAGGTTTTTCCAGAAATCGATTAGGTAAACCCAGATCTTGTGAGATCTGTAACTTTCTCTCTAGTTCATCAATTTCCATAATTCTTCCACTCATTTTTAGAGTTACATGTCTAGTTTAAATTGTGATAGATTTCATGGATCGAGTCGCTCTCAATTGGAACGAGTTGATCTATGAAGTTACCTACCTGAACTTCACATAAAATCATAACTTTTCCAGAAAAACGCAAGGTATAAACCTGAAACTTTCGACTTAGATTTCTTCGTGTGTATTACGTATTAGATCAAGAAGCTTATATCACATTATAGAGCTATGTTTCCTCTTTAGATTAAGCCCAAATACATGATCTAACTCGGTCTATACTGTAACTTATAGATCTGCAAAGTACGACCCTCAGCCACTCGTAAAGTCGAAGTTTTTCCAGAAAATCGAATTCGATTTTCTTCGCCAGCGCGTCTTCAGTATGTTTCCGATCAATTCTACGGATTATGTCACTTGTTGTTGTATTTCCGGTCTAACATAGTTAGCAATTTAACCTATAATACATTATATAGAGAGAATTTGTAGAAATTCGAATCGGAAACCGGTATAAACCCTAGTCAAATTACCCAGAATCAATTTCCTTGCGCCTTGCGTTATAGGTCACAAAATTAGTACCATTGGATTCATCTTTTAATTTCAAGTCGAATGAAACAAAAATCAACGAATTTGGTTCTGTAGATCGAGAGGAATCAGTCGATCTCCGTTCGCAGCGTTTAGGGATTTCCTGAAGAACTCGCGCATTATGGGCCGTCCGATCGTAGTTAAGGAGAACGGACGACCGAGATTAAAACGTGGAAGTTAATGGTGTTTTAAGTCAGAATACATTACAGGAAAATACTCTAACTTGTTGGATTTAGTTAATGACCTTCCCTAATGTATTTTGACACGAAATTTTAACTATAGATTCCTTATAAAATGCAATTTATTTTCATGTAAATTAATATGGGTTTTGAGCTTTTAAACGTAAGTTATAACTTTTGTAAATTCTTAGTATTTTGGATTTATATATTTAGATAATTAACCAAGATATTGTTATGAAATAAAATTTTATAATATGTCTAAAATATCATAGTTACTATATATTAAATTTGGGAATTTTTAGACAAGGGTAAATAGGTCTAAAAATTGTGTTTATGAATTTTTCATAAGTTATCTTATAATCTATGGTTTTTAATGTAACAAAAAGTTAAAGTATAGTCGATTAATAAACTTTATGGGTTGAAAATAATATAGGAAGGCTAACTAACATTTAATACAGAATGTTAACAAATATTCTAGGCTATAAACTTTGAGTTGGAATAACGAAATAAAAGATTATCTTAGGTTAAATCAAGGAATTAAATTAATCTACTTTTATATTAATTATATACTACGGAAGTTAATATACTTAATTGAAACTAAGGAAAGTACTTTATTTTATAAACCATATATTGGATGTGGATATGTGTAAAAGTTAATAGAGATAATTAAATACAATAAAACTACATAAAGAATGTCTTGAATAAATCCTAATATATATACATTAAAAATAAATAAAAGAAATAACATACCTTATGGGAAATATGATAGGAGGAAATTATTAGAGTAAACCTAATTCGTACGTAACAATTAGAAAAATTAAATGTTAATGTGACATTTAGGTGGACTATTAGGAGAAATACATATCCTAAACCTTAATCAGGTATTAAAATAAATTAGTCAACTATAACTTAAGAGTTTAATTAAACTAACATATGTTCAAGAGCAAGTAATTTAAATAAAGTTAAAAGGTACACTTAAGACATACAAGTTCAATGGTGTAAATGGTCAAGTCTAACCCGGAACTAGATCGAGGTTGTATGTTCAAAACCTCGCAAAAATCCTTTTTAGAAATTTAATCAGTTAGCGAAAACATAACGCGGACTTGAGTTATCCTACTGGGCCTAAGTCCATGAACTCCAAAAGCCCACTTAAACAATTCAACGCGAGTTTGGGCCACTCTTAGGATAAAACCCTAAATCATTACAGATTAAATGAAATGGGCCCAAATGGATTTCAAAAGGAAAACTGCTTGCGTGACTAACTCAGCTTGATGTGACTAACTGAGCCTTGAATGTACGACTTACATGGTTATTGTTTCTTCCTATCTAGTTGTTTCACTAGATATTAACTGCAAGGGGTTTACGCCTCTGCACTCTGTAGGACTGAGTGTTTTGGTATTGCACTTGTGTAGTTAATGATCTAGTGGGATAGCAAGGAATATTGAAAAATGTCAATCTTGGTAAATTCTTTCTTTGACTCTGGATATCATTTCATCCATGAGCTGAGTCTTTTTATTGTGACGTGCGCGCGTCTTCGCCGATGACTGAGAACGGGTCGGTAACAGCGGAGGGCTGTATATCCCTCATCTAAAAAGGATGTATGTGACAGCGGAGGGCTGCATATTGATAAGTGTCCAAATGAGCATGTTTTATAGGTGTATTTCATATATAATATTAGCACTTTTCTTGTTCATTTCTCCACTTCGGTTAGTTTTCCTCTAGTTTATGTTTTATTGTTTATCTCACAAATTATTGGTTTAACATGAGGAAAACCAAGCCGGGAGTGAAGTAGACGAAGAGACGAACGCATAGACGCAAACAGCTCAGAAAACGGAGTCCAAACGAAGAATCTAGAGCCGGTTAAAGTTTGAAGGAAAATAGGTCACGGTCACACTTGTGACCGCCTAAGGAACCGCCTAAACAGAGGCGGTCAGCCTTGCAACCGCCTAGCTAACCGCCCAAACAGAGGCGGACCAGAGGCGGACTTCAGGCGGACCAGAGGCGGACTTCAGGCGGACCAGAGGCGGACGACAAGCGGAGAACCGCCTAGTTTCAGGCGGTTGTAGAGGCGGACATGTATGGAACCGCCCAAACAGAGGCGGTTGCTTAGGCGGACGTAACTAAAATCAGTCGCGCCAGTTTTCTTCTTCGCGTCGACTTCGCCCGTCGACTTATTTCTGCCATATCCATCTACTTCGCCCGTCGACACCTTATTTTCCTCAGCTCTGTCCCCTGCAATTAATGAGCAATCAATGCTCTTCCACCTCTGTCTGCAATCGATCTTCTTCTTCCTCTCCTCTATAAAAAGCCACTACTACTTCATCAAAAACTACTCACGCTCACATACGTTCCATCCCCAAACTCAACACTCCAAATCTCTCATTTTACTTACAAAAAATCCTACGTATGTTCCCACTCTTCTTCCTCTTCATTTTCTCCATTCACCATCCACGCATCTTGTATTGTTATTACGTCCAACCACTGTCTGACTTATTACCAGTTAATATGTCAGGCTAAGGAGGATTTACTCCGGGTAAAGGTTTAATTATGTATTTATATTAATTATGCAACATTTCTACCGGTTAAAATAAATTCAGTTTGTTACGATTAAAGTTTTGTTTCTTTTTTTTTAATAAATTTCATCGATTTATTAAAAAGCCTTACTAAGTCTGTTTTTAATTTCATCGGTTAGAAACAGATGGGTTAATTAAGCCGTAAAACTGTAAGAACTTATTTTCATCGTTTAAGTTAATACATGTTGCAAGAATAAAATTCCTCACACTCCTCTGCCGTTTACACGCTTTTTGCTTGAGTTTTCATCGGACCTTGCATTACAGGCAAACGAGTTCTTATGAGTTTTCATCGGACCTTAAGAAAATTACAGGAATCTTGCCAAACTATTTTATTAAACCGGTAGAGATAACACAATTAATCAGATCATATTAACCTGAACCCGAAGTTCCGTTTAATTCATCTTCACTTACTAAATTAATCTGTTATTTACTTTTCAGAAACAAGTCAATTAATCCCCCCTCTTGTGACACGCTTAGGTACTACTTATTTCACTATAAGTCCCACGGTTCGATAATCCGGTCGCTTACACTTTTCTATACTATCACGACCGGGATTTGTTTGCAGCCCGACGTTTAATTTGAGTTTAAATTTCTTTTCTTTTTATTTTACACCAGTTTAACCACTCACCATAAAACGTCTGCAAAATGGCGCCGTTGCCGGGGACTTGATTTATTCTAGTCCCTAAGCCCCGGTTAATTCACCTGTTATATTATAATAATCTATTAATATTATTTTGTTGTTAATCTAATTTTGGACATCTAACTTTGGACTTCGGACTTTTGACTTCTGACATCTAATTACTAACTCTTATTATTATTGTCATTTAATTTCCATTGTCCTTAACATTTAATTTCCATTGTCCCTAACATTTAATTTCCATTGTCCTTCAATTTCCATTGTCTCTAACTACTAACTTCAAATTTCCTGTCATTTCGTTCCATTGTCATTTCTTTCCATTGTCATTTCAATTTTCTGTCATTTCTTTCCATTGTCTCTAACTACTAACTTAAAATTTATGTCAACTAATTCCTAACATTTTTATTTATTCTAACACATAACAAGTTCTTTTCTCTGTTTTGAGTGGTGAATGCCTTTTACCAGGTCAAACAGCCTCCCAGAAAATATTAATAATCACACGGTCGGTTATAATCCAGAGATCGAGAGAACCTTTCTACGCACTCTAAGGCAGAACCGAACTCAACAATACATTACCACCACAGTGATAAAACCTGACCCGGAAGCTGACATGGCATCTACACCAGCGACAGTTCGAAATATCAATAGGCCGTCTAACCAAGGACAACAGCCTGCTATCATCCTTCCTCACCTTAGCCCATCCGAATACGATGAGTGGCAGAAACTGAAGCCACATCATCAAATCAGATGTGTGAAAGAGTTGGGCATGTTTGATGGCACCAATCCAGACGAAGCCCTGTTACATGTTACTAAGTTCTTGCAACATGCCAACAGTCTTACTGCGACCGACGCAGTACTTCAATATGCAAGATTGTCATTATTCCCACACAGCCTGACAGGAAACGCGAGCAAGTGGTATCATAGCCTGACACCGAGTACCATCGGTACCTGGGACGACATGGCCACCAAGTTCTACGACAAATTCCTACCCCCGAGCCGAACATTGGAGATGATTGCTGAAATCTATAATTTCAAGCAACCTGGGTCGGAAAATATTTGTGAAACTTGGGATCGTTTCAAAGGTCTACTACTTACTTGTCCTCACCATGGTCTGACGAAAGAACAAGTATCACAATTGTTCTACAAAGGCTTGATCGGTCCATGCAGAACAATGGTATTATCCTCCTTAGGGGCCGATATTCTGAAAAAGCCAGGAGCACAATTTCTGAACAGCAGGGAATCTCTCTGTGAGGAAATCAGAGACTGGGCCTCCGGTGGATCAAGGAGCGGTACTCCAGGATTATATCATGTTGGGGAGAGTGATAACAAGTTTGACCAATTGATGAAAAGCCATGAGCAACTCATGGAGAGCAATGCTCAGCAGGCAACAAAAGTCAGCACTCTTGCAGAAAGTGGTTGAGCAGATGGCTATGAATTCCTACCCCCAGCAAGCTAAGTCGATGATTTCCCGATCATCTACTATACCCCCCAAGGCTATGCTCCTCTATCCCAATCATCATCCTGTTATTTCTTGTACACAATGTGGTGGGCCTCATGACTATGAACAATGCCCCCAGCTACAAGAATTAAAAGCAGCAGAGGAGGCAAACTACATCACCAACAATCAAGGTACAAACAACCTTGGCAACGTAACATGCAATCCAACCTTCGCTACTCAAACACCGAAAATATCCAGAACCCACATACCCTACAAACATCCCAAAATTATAGACCTCAGTCCAATTTCCAAGGAGGCCAAAGGCAATATCAACAACAGCCTTATGGCAATGAAGCTTCATCGAGTCGACCGACTCAACCTCCTTCGAATCCTGAGTCTGATATGTCTCAAATGCAAGAGATGTTTAAGGCAATGATGGGTAAATCCCGAGATACGCAAGAAGAGGTCACAGCTCTGCGCAAAGACCAAAAAGCCTTGCAATCTCAGATTTCAACAGTTACTCACTCAACAAAGGCCACCTGTCAATTCCCTTCACAGACTACCCCAATCCAAAAGAACAAGCAAATTCAATCCTTATAGACGACAGCACATTCCAATCAACAAACTTGTGTGCAGTCTCCTTAAGGAGTGGAAGGGAACTTGCCGCCAGCAAAGGAAAAAGAAAAAGAAAATCATGAGAGGCCTATATCAATGTTGAAGAAACTACCAAACCAGCTTCACCTCCCCCTCAGAAATCCAAGTTCCTACTCCTGCAACTCCACCTCCATCTCGAGTTACAATCGACATCCCAACTTCCACTCATAAACAGTGAACTCCCATTTCCCAACAGGATGAAAAAGAAACACCTAGATGAGCAGTTCTCCAAATTCTTGAGCATTTTCAAGAAACTGACTCTCGACATACCTATACTTGATGCTTTGCAAGAGATGCCCAATTACGCCAATTTCTAAAGGATCTCTTGACAAAGAAAAAGAAGAAACCTGGGAAAGAAACAGTGCACCTCACAGAAGAATGCTCTGCGCCCTTCTTCGAGCACTTCCCCCCAAACAAACAGATCCGGGAAATCCCGTAATCCCGTGTTTTATTGGTGGGGTGGACTGTGGAAGCGGTCTATGCGACCTAGGAGCCAGCATTAATATCATGCCATACGCCACCTTCTTGAAAGTAAAAGAGGAGAAATGCTAATGCCGGTTCCTTTCAAACTCCAACTAGCAGACAGATCAGAGATCAAGCCCATGGGCATAGTCCGGGATCTGGTAGTTGGAGTGTCTCGCTTTATCTTTCCAGCTACTGACTTCGTCATTCTAGAAATGGATGATGATGTTGAGGTTCCCCTGATTCTAGGCCGACCGTTTCTAAGTACTAGCCAAAGCCATCATTGACGTCCACGACGGGAAAATCACTCTGCGGTACAAGGACGAAACGATCGAATTCGACAAGCAGAAAATGATGAAGAAAAGCTCAAACTTTTCTCCTTATGCTAAGGCAGTGGGATTCACAGATGATGAGGAGGAGGAAAGCGATTTTGCTACAGATGAGGACATGTATTCCCCATCTTCCATCTTGGAAGCTGAAACTGAACCGCTAGAGCGAGTATTATTTACTTCTCTAGAAGAAAAGGTGGAGGATCCAGAAGTCGACGCCATGCTGGCGCATGTAGAAAAAGGAAAAACTGGTTATCTAGCTTACCGGCCACCAATCGAAGAACTCGACAGGAAACCTCAAAAATCAATTCCATCAATAGAACAACCACCTGAACTCGAGCTTAAAGAAATACCCTCTAACCTCAAGTATGCCTTCCTAGCTGAAAATGACCATTTACCTGTCATTATTTCCTCTTCTCTGAATTCCGGGGAGGAAACAAGGTTACTTAAGGTATTAAAGAAGCACAAGACAGCAATCGGGTGGACTATTGCTGATATCAAAGGAATTGACCCCTCTTATTGCACGCACCATATCTATATGGAGGAAAACTACAAGTCTATCAGGCAACCTCAACGCCGGCTAAACCCTAACCTAAAGGAGGTAGTTCGAAAGGAGGTTCTGAAACTCCTCGACGCGAACATCATTTATCCAATTTCTGAAAGTCCATGGGTCAGTCCTGTTCAAGTTGTCCCGAAGAAGGGGGGCATCGAAACTGTTATTAATGATAAGGGAGAGGCTATCCCTCAAAAAAAGATCACAGGTTGGCGCATGTGTATCGACTACAGGCGCTTAAACTTGGCGACCAGGAAGGATCATTTCCCTCTCCCCTTTATCGACCAAATGTTGGAGCGACTAGCAGGGCAAGAGTACTACTGTTTTCTAGATGGGTTCTCAGGGTATTTCAAAATACCAATCGCACCAGAGGACCAGGACAAGACAACCTTCACTTGTCCATACGGTACCTTTGCTTACAGACGAATGCCTTTCGGTCTGTGCAATGCCCTGCTACCTATGCAAGCCTATTTGCTGATCATCAGAGATGTACAATAATATTTTATGATGATTCTATTTCTCATCGATCTAAGCATAGATGTCTCTTTACACTTATTCATCTATGGCTCTAGTTTCGACAAATGCTTGGCACCACTGGATTTGATCCTAAGATGGTGTGAGGATACAAATTCGTTAAACTGGGAGAAATGTCATTTTATGGTCAAGGACGGGATTGTCCTTGGTCATAAAATATCGGCAGAAGGAATAGAGGTGGACAAAGCCAAGGTAGAGGTTATCGAGAAATTACCATCACCAACTACTGTTAAAGACATCCGAGCATTTCTCGGGCATGCAGGATTTTATCGGCGGTTTATAAAAGACTTCTCAAAAATCAGCAAACCATTGACCGACCTGCTACAGAAGATGCCCCGTTTCATTTCGATGAAAGGTGTTCAACTGCTTTCAAAACTATAACACAAAAATTGGTGTCAGCACCTGTTGTCATACCACCTGACTGGTCTCTTCTCGTTTGATCATGTGTGATGCAAGTGACTACGCCGTGGGGGCAGCTCTATGCCAGAAAAAAGAGAAAATTTTGAGAGTGATTGCTTATGCCAGCAGGACACTAAACGACGCCCAGAAAAACTATACAACCACTGAAAAAGAACTTCTGGCTATAGTTTTCTCCCTTGATAAGTTCAGATCGTACTTATGGGGGAGCAAAGTCATAGTGCACACAGACCACTCCGCACTCAAATATATCTATTTGCAAAACAAGAAGCCAAGCCTCGCTTATTGCGCTGGATTCTTCTACTACAGGAGTTTGACATCGAAGTCAAGGACAAGAGCGGAAAATTGAATGTCGTCACTGACCATCTCTCCAGATTGGTAACTCCTACGGATAGTGTGCCTATCAACGAATTCTTCCCCGATGAGACTGTCTTTTCAATCACCAAGATGCAGGAGCCATGGTATGCAGACTTGGCCAATTATCTAGTCTCTGGAACAATACCCTATGATCTATCTTACTCCCAGAAGAAGAAATTCCTTTCTGATTCCAAGCATTATTGGGAAGATCCTTATTTGTTCCGAGTCTGTGCTGATGGGTTGATTCGCCGGTGTCTTCCTGAATGAGGTTTCAAGCGTCATACATTTTTTCACTCACGGGAAGCCGGAGGTCACCATGACCATGGACCCACAAGGACCGCTGCTAAGATCCTGGCCTCAGGATTTTATTGGCCGACCCTTCACAAAAATGTGTACCAATTCTGTAAACAATGTGATAACTGTCAGATAATGGGTAACCATCTAGAAGACATGAAATGCCACAACAGGAATACTAGAAGTGGAGCTCTTTGATTGTTGGGGCATTGATTTTATGGGACCATTCCTCTTCCTCGCAGGGCCACCAATATGTTTTAGTGGCAGTGGATTACGTGTCGAAATGGGTAGAAGCCATACCCTGTCATCATGCTGATGCAAAGACAGTAACCAATTCCTTAAGAAGCACATCTTTACGCGTTTTGGCGTGCCTAGAATTATTATCAGTGACGGAGGATCTCACTTCTGCAACCGTTCATTTGAAGCGCTTATGGGTAAGTACGGGGTACATCATAAGGTAGCTCTACCTACTTATCACCCCCAGACAAACGGCCAAGCAGAAGTTTCGAACCGTGAGTTAAAATGGATTCTCCAGAAAACGGTTAACTCATCACGAAAGGATTGGGAACTTAAGTTAGACGATGCGCTTTGGGCTTACCGCACTGCATTCAAGACTCCCATCGGGATGTCTCCTTTTAAGCTTGTTTGGGAAATCATGTCACCTACCTGTAGAGCTGGAGCATAAGGCATATTGGGCACTCAAGGCCCTAAACTTCGATTTAGAAGCCGCAGGAGAAAAGCGGAAGTTTCAACTCTCTGAACTCGAGGAGTTAAGAGATCAGGCATACCGTAGTGCGACAATATACAAGGAGCGCACCAAGAAACTTCATGACTAAATGATCCACAAACGTGACTTTAAGGTTGGCGACGAGGTGCTGCTCTATAATTCCAGATTGAGACTATTTCCTGGAAACTTAAGTCTCACTGGACTGGGCCATTCAAAGTTGTTGGAACCACTCCTTTTGGTGTTTACGAACTCCAGAATCAAAAAGGAGAAAGCTTCAAGGTCAATGGATCCCGTCTAAAAAGGTATGCCGGAATTCTTGAAAATAATAATGCTCTGTTCACCATTTCTTTCTTACAGGAATACGAGGAAGCCTCCACCCCAAAGGAACAGCAGACAACACCTCTACATCGTAAGTTTACAAAAGTGTACAAACTTCATAACAACAACAGTTCAGATACCTCGCCCTCAAACTCTTCTCCAACCTAAAGCTTGGTCAAATACGTCTAGCTAGAGACGTTAAACCAGGGTAGCTTAGTGGGAGGCAACCCACTATCTAACTATCTATCTATCTATCTATCTTTTGTCTTTCCTTTAATTTAATGTTGTTTTCTTTTTTTGTACTATATTTCCCTTTATATTTTTATAATAAAATGCAGGTTTTACTTGAGTTCTTCTGGCTGTGTAGAATATTCTTTATAGGTTCAAATCATGACATTCCACAGCTGCACTCAAGTGTGGGGGAGCTCTACACACTCTACGAATCTGGGGAGTACACTCTTTCCTTTATTAATTGCATGCCCTATTAATTTTATTCCATCTACGCAATGAGGGCATTGCTTGAACTTAAGTGTGGGGGAAGAGCCTTTTCAGGGCATTTTGTGCTTAAATTGTTTAAATCTCTCTGCTTATCTTGCATTTGTTCAAAAATTAAAATTATGTACCCTGCTAATGTAGGTGTTCTCTTTAAAAACAAATACTGTTATGAATTGTGGGATAATTAAATTATGTACCCTGCTAATGTAGGTTGTTCTCTTTAAAAAAAATACTGTTATGAATTGTGGGATAAATGGTACAAAAATTTAAATTTTGATTACTTTTGAGGAGCATTTTATATGCGGTGTGACCAAATAATCTGCAATGGTTGGATTTTATTGCTCAGGGTTTCCTTCTGTCTTCTCTCTTAGGGATTGTTAAGGGTACTTTTCTGTTAAAAAAAAAGAAGAAAGGAAAAAATAATAAGGGACTTGCGAGACACCATTGGTAACCAACAAGAGAGTTGAGTGTTCTTAAATACAAAAGCTTGATGCTTATCTTCTCATCTCTCATCTCTTATACAAAAGTGAAACAAATGCATAAATCTATTTTTCCTTTTGCTTTCTCCTCAATGCCCATTCTTGAGAGAAGTTGGCCATGGTAAAAATTCTCAGAGTCACCTAAACAAAAGAAACATTGAAGTACCTTAGATCATACCCCGAACTCTATATTTTATTTTTACCCTGAGCACACCTATGCCACCAGCAATTAATTTTTCACACTCCTCAATAAGTTAAAAAGATCATGAACTGTTCACTTCTTTATCCTACCTCTTCATAATAATATTTGTTAGTACTGAGCATTTCCTACTTACTTAGGTACATGGTTTTTCTTGAGGACAAGCAAAAAGATAAGTGTGGGGGTGTGATAAGTGTCCAAATGAGCATGTTTTTATAGGTGTATTTCACATATAATATTAGCACTTTTCTTGTTCATTTCTCCACTTCGGTTAGTTTTCCTCTAGTTTATGTTTTATTGTTTATCTCACAAATTATTGGTTTAACATGAGGAAAACCAAGCCGGGAGTGAAGTAGACGAAGAGACGAACGCATAGACGCAAACGACTCAGAAAACGGAGTCCAAACGAAGAATCTAGAGCCGGTTAAAGTTTGAAGGAAAATAGGTCACGGTCACACTTGTGACCGCCTAAGGAACCGCTTAAACAGAGGCGGTCAGCCTTGCAACCGCCTAGCTAACCGTCCAAACAGAGGCGGACCAGAGGCGGACTTCAGGCGGACCAGAGGCGGACTTCAGGTGGACCAGAGGCGGACGACAAGCGGAGAACCAAGGGGAACCGCCTAGTTTCAGGCGGTTGTAGAGGCGGACATGTATGGAACCGCCCAAACAGAGGCGGTTGCTTAGGCGGACGTAACTAAAATCAGTCGCGCCAGTTTTCTTCTTCGCGTCGACTTCGCCCGTCGACTTATTTCTGCCATATCCATCTACTTCACCCGTCGACACCTTATTTTCCTCAGCTCTGTCCCCTGCAATTAATGAGCAATCAATGCTCTTCCACCTCTGTCTGCAATCGATCTTCTTCTTCCTCTCCTCTATAAAAAGCCACTACTACTTCATCAAAAACTACTCACGCTCACATACGTTCCATCCCCAAACTCAACACTCCAAATCTCTCATTTTACTTACAAAAAATCCTACGTATGTTCCCACTCTTCTTCCTCTTCATTTTCTCCATTCACCATCCACGCATCTTGTATTGTTATTACGTCCAACCTCTGTCTAACTTATTACCAGTTAATATGTCAGGCTAAGGAGGATTTACTCCGGGTAAAGGTTTAATTATGTATTTATATTAATTATGCAACATTTCTACCGGTTAAAATAAATTCAGTTTGTTACGATTAAAGTTTTGTTTTTTTTTTTTTAATAAATTTCATCGATTTATTAAAAAGCCTTACTAAGTCTGTTTTTAATTTCATCGGTTAGAAACAGATGGTTAATTAAGCCGTAAAACTGTAAGAACTTATTTTCATCGTTTAAGTTAATACATGTTGCAAGAATAAAATTCCTCACACTCCTCTGCCATTTACACGCTTTTTGCTTGAGTTTTCATCGGACCTTGCATTACAGGAAAACGAGTTCTTATGAGTTTTCATCGGACCTTAAGAAAATTACAGGAATCTTGCCAAACTATTTTATTAAACCGGTAGAGATAACACAATTAATCAGATCATATTAACCTGAACCCGAAGTTCCGTTTAATTCATCTTCACTTACTAAATTAATCTGTTATTTACTTTTCAGAAACAAGTCAATTAATCCCCCCTCTTGTGACATGCTTAGGTACTACTTATTTCACTATAAGTCCCACGGTTCGATAATCCGATCGCTTACACTTTTCTATACTATCACGACCGGGATTTGTTTGCAGCCCGACGTTTAATTTGAGTTTAAATTTCTTTTCTTTTTATTTTACACCAGTTTAACCCACTCACCATAAAACGTCTGCATATATCCCTCGTCCATGTGGACATTGACTGGCGGTGGGGGCCACCTCTCCCAATTGGTTGTATTCCACTCTTGAGTTGTTGGTTCTTGGATCTCTCTTTTCATTCCTAGTCTGAAATACCCCAAAATTAATTTACATTAATTTAGGGGATTTCTTTTTATAAAAACCCTAAATTATTATTATTACACACACAACTTAATATATGGTATTATTTAAAAATTATTTAGGGGACTTCTTATTTTAAACCCTAAATAAAAATACAAATTAAGTTAATTTATTGTACAGTAATATGAATTTAACAACAAGATTTATAAGTCAATAAATCTTGGGAAAATTTCTAGACACTTCAATTATATTATAAAGATTTTAGAAATATTTGGAAGCATGATTTGAAGCACAAAAGTCAATATAAACCTAGGAACCCTAAAGCTTATTAAGCCTTGCTAGGGTTGACTTTTTGAGAATGGTCAAACCAGCACATGAAACCTATACAAATAAATAGGTTATGGAAAACCATGAAGATCGATAAAAAGAACGTCAAAAACGGATCATCCTAGCCAAGTTATGATAGATTGAAGTTTGGAGCCAAAATTTTAATGATTGCCACGTGTCAAGCTCACACGCGCCAGGACTTAGGCGATTTCTATCTCCTTGAATTTCGGTAACAGATTTCAGTATTTTGCCCTAACTTTAGATGGCCATATCTCACTTATCTCTCAATATTTTTCAATGCCGCCTTCTTCATTCTCTTCTCCTTTGAATCCTCTTTCCAACCATTACTCACACATACCCTAATTCATTATACATCAGCCGCAAATCTGACCTAAAGTTGACCCCTTGCGAAACTCGTACCCAGAATCCCAGTTTCTCACCGAATTCAGGTAACTTTCGTTGATCATAACTCCTTCGTCTCTCAACCAAAATTTGATTTCTTTAGCTTGTTTTAAAGATCTCTAATCCCTCTACAATTGTCATGTTTATGCTCAAGTCTGATTCGTAACCGTTTGGAGGACATAGTTGCCTAAAGTCTCTGATTCCGCACACATAAAATCATACCGAAACTGTAAGGTATAAACTCGTGACTTGCGACTTTAATTTCTTTCTGTGTGTTGCGAGTTAGGATTAGTTCTTGTTATCAATATGTAGAGGTAAGTTTACTCTTTCGATTAAGCCCTTACACATAGCCTAACTCGATCTGTACTGCAAGTTATAGATCCTCAAAGTCGGCCTCGTGAACTGCTCAAAAGTTCGAACTTTTCCAGATTTTCCGAATTCGAATTCCTCCGTTGTTGCAACTCCGGTAAGTTTCCGATCAATTGCTACGTTTTTGTCAAACCTTGTCGTGTTTCCGACCTAACCCAACCACCAATTAAGCTTATTATGCTTCGTATATGTAGAATTTTGCAAATTGAATTCGAACTGCTTAGAACCCTATTCGAATAGAACCCAGAATCGATTTTTCGGAATACTGCATTATAATTGGGGAAATCGGTGTCATTAGAACCGTAATTTAATTTCGAAACAAATGGAGGAAGAATCACGCGATTTCGTTCTGTGGATTGAGAGAAATGTGGATTTAGTACTCGAATCGGGTTGGGGGGCGGATGATGAACTCGGCATTCAGCAGCCGTCCGATCGTAGTTATAAGAAACGGACGGCTGAGATTAGATCGTTTCAAATTCAGAGTATAAGTTTTTATTATAATTTCAGAAATAAACCCTAACTTGTTGAATGTATTTAAATGCCTTCCCGAATTTATTTTGACTTGAAATTTTAACCATAGATTCCTTATTAAACCTAGTTTATTTTGATGTAAATTAATATGGTTTTTGAGTTTTTAAACGTAAGTTATGATTTTTGCAAGTTACGGGTTTCTGGAATTATTTGGTTAATTTAAAAAGATATTTTTATGAAATAAAATTTTTATAATATGTCTAAAATGTTATAGTTATTATATATTAAATTGGGAATTTTCGGACAAGGGTAAATGGGTTTAAAATTATGTTTATGAAATTTTATAAGAATAACCTATAATATATGGTTTTTAATGTAACAAAAATTAAAGTATGGTTTGTTAATAAGCTTTTTAGGTTGGGGAAAATAATAAACCTAAATTAACATTTTATACCAGTATGTTTATAAATATTTTGGGTATTATCTTTTAAGTGAAGTAAAAATTGTTTACATATATATATATATATATATATACTTATATGGGAGTAGTAAAATAGAAACTTATATTAAATCAAGGAATTAAACTAGTCTACATTTTTATTTATTATATAATGTGGAAGTTAATATACTTAATTAAAGCTTGAGGAAATACCTTATTTTTAAACCATATATCAGATGTTAATACGTGTAGAAGTTAATAAAGAGAGTTGAATACAATATAACTACATAAATAATGTTTTAAGTAAATCCTAGTATAAATATATATATATATTAGTGTGTCACTAAAAGAAATAAAATACTTTATCCTATAGGTAATAACTAAGCAGATAGAATGCTTTGTGAATACTAGATGTGTAAGAGTTATTAAAAGTAACTAAACTTAATAAAATTTCTTAAAGAATGTTTTGGGATAAATCCTAATATATGCACATAAATATATTATAAATATTAAGAGATAATGTTAACATTCCCTGTGGGAAACCTAATTAGAAGAATAAATATATACTCGTGCTAAACTTTAGGTCTTTAATCGATGTTGTAATAATTAGCCAACGATAACTTAAAAGTTTAATTAAACTAATCCCATGGATAAGAGTAAGTAATTAAAATAAAATTAGACGTATCCTTTAGATAAGAAATTCAATGGCGTAGTTGGTCGAGATAAACCTGGAACTGAGTCGAGGTTGCACGTTCGAAACCTCGCATAATCCTTTTAGGGAATTTAGTTTAAATAGCAAAACGTAGCACAGTCTTGGACTAACCTACTAAGCCCAAGTCTATGAACTTCAAAAGCCCATTTAAATAGACCAAGAGAGTTTGGGCCACTCTTAGGGTAAACCTTAGATCATTCCTAATCAACTGTAATGGGCCTAATAAAAGATTTAATTAACTAGATCTAGCCCAAGTGCTATGAGAGGAGAACTGTAAATCTAAAACTATAACCCGGTAAGAACAAAAGGTGTTCAGTTATACAAGTTCCATAACTAATCAATACTTGGAACACCTTAATTATAGGTTGTTAGTGGGTGTTGCACTTTCAAGTTTAGTCAAGGGTGGATTACTGCTTCTACACATACCAGGTACGATTTCTCGTACTCATATGCTTGCTACGGA
This sequence comes from Limonium bicolor, assembly GCA_023374045.1. Taxonomy (NCBI): domain Eukaryota; kingdom Viridiplantae; phylum Streptophyta; class Magnoliopsida; order Caryophyllales; family Plumbaginaceae; genus Limonium; species Limonium bicolor. The sequence continues at coordinate 114,919,583 of CM041780.1, forward strand.
CTTAAGGGACGTTTTTGAAAAATGCTAACTGAGCCTAAAAGGTTTTAATAAGGAAAAATGGTTTGTGTGACTAACTCAGCCTGTATGACTAACTGAGCCTTGGTTGAACAACATACATGGTTATTGGTTCCTTCTATCTGGTTGTTTCATTAGATATTATCTGCCCGGGGTTTACGCCTCTACACTCTGTAGGATTGAGTGTTTTGGTATCGCTCTGGTGCAGTTAATGATCTGGTGGAAATTTTGAAAATGTCAATCTTGGTAATTCTTCTTGACTCTGGATATCTTTTCATCCATGAGCTGGGTTTGTTTGGGTGACGTGCGCTCTTCTTCATCGGCAGCAGAGAGGGGCTGTATATCCCCTGTCCTTAGTGGACGTAGTTAACAAAGAGGGGCTGTATATCCCCTGTCCTGGGTGGACGTAGTGAACAGAGAGGGGCTGTATATCCCCTGTCCTAAAAGGACGTACTTGGCATTGGGTTGATTCTACTCTTGGGTTATTGGATTCTTCGTTATCTATCAATCATTCCTAGTCCTGGTGACTACTTGGTCTTTCTACTCCTAACTGGAACTTAATCTAACTAAGGCATTGGATACTCATTAACTCATGGTGTGAATTTGTTTACTAACTTTCCTTTTCTATTGTTGTCTCTATCTTTAACTTGCTATCTATGACTTGGTGATTTTTAAAGTGCTTGTTTCTCTGTTTGGTTTTAAATATTGATTTCAAGTTACTGCTTGCTTAAAGGTTATCTTAAAGTTATGTTTTGGAGATTAGTACCAGTTCCATTCCAGGGAACTGACCCGCCCCTTTCGGAGTGGGCTGCTTGGTTTCATCTTGCAGGTACGAATTGATTTATAGGTGGCCACGAAGAGAATGAGCGTTTGGGATGGGACTAGGTTTTGTGGAGAGTTAATGTGTTTAATTTCTATTATGTTTGTGTTAAGTTTTTCTCGAGTTCAGACCGTAGCTTTTGTAAATTGTAAGTTGTAATTGGTGAGGTTTGGTGCCGGGTGTTTGGAACCCGATGGTCTGTAATCGCCTTAGAGTTTTATTTCGCTGTATTTATGGTTAATAGGGGCGTTATAGAAAGTGGTATCAGAGCGTAGTTACGCTCTAACCCGAGAAAACAAGCCGAGTGAAATACTTAGATTATAGGTGCACTTAAAAACTGGGGAACTGGGGTAGAATTGGGAAGTGAGAATTCCAGAAAGGCGCACGACCCTTACCCCATACTTATTTACTTCACGTACCTACGAACCGTCCTTAGGACATTATAAATATTGCATATATTTCAACATAGATATTTAGATTCAACAAGACGCCTTCTGAGTAACAAAACCGTCATACCAGCTAGATGTCTCGAAGAGGAGGAAGAGGAGGAGCTGGTCCCTCAGGAGGCTATGGACCCGACGCTGTCACCCCGCTGTCACCCCAGTCATAGTGCAGATTGTGACGGCTGCATTAGCTCAGCAGCAGGCCAGATTCCACAACCACCACCGCCCACCTAATGGTCCCCGGGAGTTTAGTTGGCTGAAGGCGACTAACGACCTTCGTCCTCCAATCTATGAAGGCCAACCAGAACCGAAGACCTTAGAGAATACATAGACGAGATGCAGAAGGCCTTCACCTCTCTACATGTTCCAGTGAATCGCCAGGTGGACATAGTGGCCTACTTTCTTCAGGGACCCGCGCATCGATGGTGGCAGACTGCTAGAGCCGAGCTGACGGCCCAGGCGAACTTTGACTTTCAGGCATTTCTAGTGGCCCTAAGGCTAAATTCTATCCATCCTATCTACAGAAGAGGATGAGGAGTGAGTTCGAGCAGCTGAAGCAAGGGAATCTCTCCGTTGCTGAGTACTACAATAAGTTTGTGGAGTTACTTGCTGTCATTGGAGAGGGAGCTTACACTCCAAGATATCTGGTGGACAAATTCCATACCGGCTTGAACTTCAAGATCATGACTATGATCCGTTCCACCAGAGGGATGACCCTACAGGTATGGAATATGAGTTAAAATTTCTGGTTCGCAAAGATTTTCCCACTAACACATCTTGTAACGACAGGAGCTAGCTGATGATGCGAACGATTGCGAGACCACCATTGCCTATCAGGATTCTGTGCTAGGCAAGAGGAGGAATGACAATGGAGGAGGAAATGGAAGAGGACCCCCTCAGACTCATGAAAGGAGGGGAAAATTTTTCAAGGGAGGGAACGAGAAGGCCATCGTCCCTTCTAATGCTAATGTTAAGCCTCTCCGCTACGAACCACCCAGGGGTGAGAAAAGTTAGAATCTATAATATGGTTACATTTATGCTATCACGTCACTAACCTTGCACTGAAACAGGAGACAACCCGGTGAGAAGGTATTTCTGCAAGTGGTGCCAGAAAGACCACCCGGGCAAGGACTGTAAGGGAAACCTGGTGGAGTGCAACTACTACGGTAGGATGGGACACCGGGGATTCGAATGCTTCGCGAACCCGGATTCCAGGAACTACAAGCCACGCACCGGGTCGGCGACTAGAGGCCCAACTACCAATGCTACAGGAAGAGGAGGAGGTAGAGGTGGCACGGGAGGTGCTGGACCCTCTACCAGCGCCCTGCCTAGAACCAATCACAAAGGCCAGGACAAAATTACCCTCAGAGGCCAGGCAAAGCACCGGTCCTCAACCTGGTGGACCGTGTCGAAGCAGCGAGGGATGATCCGAGTACACATGGTGAGGACTATTATCCTAGCGAAGAAGCTTAGATGTTACTTTCTTTACATCTCACTAGCTATTTCTTTTCCTTCTTAATGTAAAAGGGGTGAACTATAAATCCCTCTTTTATTGTGCACTTTCCATTGCCAGATGTGAACCTTATCCTAAACCGCTTAATAAGAATCATTGTTTTCATTCAGCTTTCTATATTGCTTTCCTATATTTTTATCTCCATCACTCCACCCCACCATCCCCTTTGAAGCCAAACCACACCCACCTGAGAAGTGTGAGATGCTGAGACCCGGATGATTCTATTATGGGAGTTTTTGACCCCAGCAGTCCAGTATGCATTGATCCTCATGATCAGGGAGTTAGGTGTGAAAGGAGGAAACTTTTACACCCTACCTTCAAGAACGGTTCAACCATGAAGGTGAAGATCATGTGCCTAGGTAAGCAGTGGAACCACACACACAAGAGTTATGAAGAGGTGGAGGTGCCACCAATCCCGGAAGAGTTGCAGACCATCATTGGAGCTGCAGTTAAGACAGCACAAGAATTGGAGGATGAGCCCGTTCCAGACATAACCTCAGACGTCTGCATCATCAATTTTTATGGAAAAGAAGGTAAGCTAGGGTTGCATCAAGATAAGGATGAATCCCTAGAATCCATCACCAAAGGAGTTCCAGTGGTTTCCATATCACTTGGGGACGACGCGGAGTTCCTATTCGGTGACCAGAAGAGGATGGACCTTGCTACCAAGATCCTCCTGAAGTCAGGTGATGTGCTAATATTTGGAGGAGCAGCCAGACTAATTTACCATGGGGTGAAGAGAATCAAGCCTAACACACCCCCACACCCCCATTATCCAAAACCAGACTCACCTGAAACCTGGCCGATTAAACCTGACCTTTAGACAGATCTAGCCATGTACTTTACAATTTCAGCTTTGTAATCATTAAACTGCTCATGAAGCTTTCAATAAGAATGGAAATTCTAAGAACTTATTTCTTCGTGTAGGAGCTGGAAATTTAGAGGTCAGGCTGAATGTGTTGGATCAGGCTCAAGCAAAGAGCAATGGAACGGTCATCACACGTATACCAATTAACCTCGAACAACTACTTTGGAAGAGTTAACTAGAAACCTTAAAACTTCACTCAATAATTGCAGGCACATTCCAAATTAATGGAGTGGAGGCCACCGTCCTGTTTGATTCTGGAGCCTCCCACTCCTTCATATCCCAAGCATTTCATACTAAGATAAATGCCCCCACAGAGGATATCCATGATTGCTCCGTTTTGTTGCCATCCAGAGAGTTGATCAAGTGCAGTAAACAGTGCAAGAATCTGAGCATACACATCAAGGGAGCAGACTTTCTTCTCGATGCCATTGTCTTCCCTGGCATGGGATTTGACATAATTATGGGCATGGACACGCTACAGCGGTACAGAGGTAGACTACACTGTGCAGAGCATCGTCTCTCTTGAAGTTAGCCACAGGGATCACAGTATCATACCGAATGCAGCCCAAGCAGCCGACTGTGAAGGTTGTATCGGCATTATCCCTGATGAAGGAAGTGTCTAAGGGCGCGGTTGCCTACTACTGTTATGCCCAGGATCTGAGGACGGATATGAAGTTCAGGAGCGACGTTCCCATTGTGTCGGAGTACCCCGATGTTTTTCCAGAGGAGCTACCTGGACTACCACCGCTGAGAGGTTGAATTCAACATCGACCTCATACCCGGTACCGGACCGATTGCCAAGGCTCCCTACCGGATGGGCCCTGCAGAGATGGTCGAGTTGAAGAAGCAGTTGCAGGAGTTCTAGATAAGGGTTTCATCAGACCCAGTGTCTCACCTTGGGGCGCTCCAGTGCTTTTCGTCAAGAAGAAGGACGGAAGCATGAGACTCTGCATTGACTATAGGGAGCTGAACGATGTCACAATAAAAAACAAGTACCCACTGCCCAGGATCGATGACTTGTTCGACCAGCTGAGGGGAGCTAAGGTGTTCTCTAAGATTGATCTGCGTTCCGGATATCACCAGATAGCTGTAGCTGAGACAGACATAGAGAAGACAGCTTTCCGGACCAGATACGGCCACTACGAGTTCACAGTGATGCCGTTTGGACTGACCAATGCACCCGTGAGATTCATGGATCTGATGCAGAGAGTCTTCCAAGCCCAGTTGGATAAGTCGGTAGTCGTATTTATAGACGACATTCTAATCTTCTCCAAGAGCAAAGAGGAACATGAGCAGCATTTGAGGACAGTCTTGGAGACACTGAGGGAGAAACAATTGTATGCCAAATTCAGCAAGTGTGAATTCTGGCTGGACAAGGTGTCATTTCTTGGACACGTGATCTCAGCTGAGGGAGTTTCAGTAGACCTAGCTAAGATCGAGGCAGTGAAGAGCTGGCATAGACCTCGCACTGTGACAGAGGTTAGGAGTTTCCTTGGGTTGGATGGCTACTATAGACGCTTTGTGAAGGACTTCTCCAGGATAGCCAAGCCCTTGACCTCTCTGATGAAGAAGGACAGCCCGTTTGTATGGACAGAGGCTTGTGAGGTCTCCTTCCAGGCGCTGAAGGACACCTTGACCACAGCTCCAGTATTGATAATTCCAGAGGGGTACGAGGTATATTGTGATGCTTCCAGCAGAAGGATTGGTGGAGTACTGATGCAGCATGGCCGAGTAGTAGCGTATGCTTCTAGACAGTTGAAGAAGCATGAAGAAAATTACCCCACCCACGACCTTGAGCTCCTCGCCATAGTCTTCGCCTTGAAGATCTGGCGACATTACTTGTATGGAGCCACGGTCCAAATTATGACAGACCATAAGAGTCTGAAGTACATCTGGACCCAGAAGGAGTTGAATCTGAGACAGCGGAGATGGGTCGAGCTACTGGCCGATTATGACATCAACCTCTAGTACACAAAAGGGAAGGAAATGTTGTGGCAGATGCTCTGAGCAGAAGAGCTTATTCACTTCTCGCTTTGATAGAGACGACCACGATAGCTGAGGAGGTGTATGCAGCCTAGGACAGTGACGTTTATCTACAGGGCGTCAGGCAGAAGTTAGCAGACGGTTTGACTGATGGTCTGAAGTATGACTACGAGCTGGACAGCGAGGGACACCTTCGAGTCAGAGGCAGACTCTGCGTTCCTCAGGATGCGACAGAACTTCAGACCAGGATTCTTTCAGAGGCTCATTCCTCGACATTATCAGTACACCCTGGAGCCACCAATGTACAAGGACTTAAAGCAATTATTCTGGTGGAGCGGGATGAAGAGGGATGTAGCTGATTTCGTCTCTCGGTGCCTCACTTGTCAAAGGTGAAGTTTGAGCATCGTCGACCAGGAGGCCAGATTCAGTCACTACCAGTACCGTGCTGGAAGTTTGACGACATCAGCATGGATTTTGTGGTCGGTCTCCCTCCAGCTAGAGGTGGACTGAACGCAATATGGGTTATAGTCGATAGGTTGACCAAGACAGCTAGGTTCATACCTATCAAGGACACATGGAAGGTGCCCAAACTAGCTGATGTGTTCACCACAGAGCATATCCGGTACCATGGGGTACCGAAGACGATCGTCTCCGATCGTGACACTCGTTTCCTCAGTAGATTTTGGCGTCAGGTGCAGGAGGCATTTGGGACTTAGCTACGACTTAGCACAGCTTTTCACCCGCAGGCTGATGGGCAGACTGAGAGGACTATTCAGACATTACAGGATATGTTGCGAGCAGTCACTCTAGACTATCATGGGAGTTGGGTAGAGCGTCTACACCTGGTAGAGTTCTCCTACAATACTCTTGCCATGCGCCTATCGGCATGGCACCCATTCCAGGCTCTATATGGCAGGCCGTGCCGGACTCCCTTATCATGGAGTGACCCTGCTGAGGCAGTCTTGATTGGGCCCGAGTATATTCAGACACTGCAGGATGACGTCAGAGTTATTCAGCAGCACATGAGGACAGCGCAGTCCAGACAGAAATCTTACGGGATCAGCGCACCAGAGAGCTCGAGTTTCAGTTGAGAGACATGGTCTTCTTACGAGTGTCTCCGATGAGAGGCATCATCAGATTTGGGATGAGGGGGCTAAGCCCTAAGTATGTCGGCCCATACAGGATTACGGAGCAAGTGAGGCCAGCTGCATACAGATTGGATCTACTAGCAGAGTTGGGAAGGTACATGACGTGTTTCATGTATCTCAGCTAAAGAAGTATATGCCTGACCCTTCTCACGTATTGCAGCCAGAGAGATTGGAAATAGAGCCTACACTGAGATATGAGGAGACTCCTATTCAGATCTTGGACATGAAGGTCGGAGAAACGAGAGGTAGATCAGTTAAACTAGTGAAGGTTCTTTGGGAACACCATGGGGTCGAGGAAGCTACTTGGGAGACGAGGACTCCATGAGAGTGAAGTACCCCCATCTTTTTACATGATAGTTCCCTATATTTAGTCTATATGGGTTCTCGTTAGTAGAGGTACGAGGGCGTACCTTAGCTCTTTTTAGGGGGAACTGGTGCATACTCCTCCTTCGTTACCTCATCCAGATTATGCCCGTTACTTTATTAGTGGGATGAAGAAGAGGTGTATGTATGTACTTGAGCTACACTATGTATGTACTTGAGCTACAGGGATGTGTTTTGTGATTTTTATCTATGAATATTTTGGTATATCTTGGTTCGGTTTGATTCTGAGTATCTTGTGTGAAAATGGAAAATGGGAAGGTGGAAATTACTAAAGGTTTGGTATGGAAGTTACAAATGGGAATGTTTATTGGAACTGTTAGTTGATTCTAAACTTCGAGTCGAAGTTTCTGTTAAGGGGGATATACTAAAATACCCCTAAATTAATTAATTTAGGGGATTTCTTTTTATAAAACCCTAAATATTATTATTACACACCAACTTAATATATAGTATTATTTAAAAATTATTTAGGGGACTTCTTATTTTAAACCCTAAAATAATACACAATTAAGTTAATTTATTATACAGTAATATGAATTTAACAACAAGATTTATAAGTCAATAATCTTGGGAAAATTTCTAGACACTCCAATTATATTATAAAGATTTTAGAAATATTTGGAAGCATGATTTGAAGCACAAAAGTCAATATAAAATCCTAGGAACCCTAAAGCTTATTAAGCCTTGCTAGGGTTGACTTTTTGAGAATGGTCAAACCAGCCCATGAAACCTATACCAATAAATAGGTTATGGAAAACCATGAAGATCGATAAAAAGAACGTCAAAAACGGATCATCCTAGCCAAAGTTATGATAGATTGAAGTTTGGAGCCAAAATTTTAATGACTACCACGTGTCAAGCTCACACGCGCCAGGACTTAGGCGATTTCTATCTCCATGAATTTCAGTAACAGATTTCAGTATTTTGCCCTAGCTTTAGACGGCCATATCTCACTCATCTCTCAATATTTTTCAATGACGCCTTCTTCATTCTCTTCTCCTTCGAATCCTCTTTCCAACCATTACTCACACATACCCTAATTCATTATACATCAGCCGCAAATCTGACCTAAAGTTGACCCTTGCGAAACTCGTACCCAGAATCCCAGTTTCTCACCGAATTCAGGTAACTTTCATTGATCATAACTCCTTCATCTCTCAACCAAAATTTGATTTCATTAGCTTGTTTTAAAGATCTCTAATCCCTCTACAATTGTCATGTTTATGCCCAAGTCTGATTCGTAACCGTTTGGAGGACATAATTGCCTAAAGTCTCTGATTCCGCAGCACATAAAATCATACCGAAACTGTAAGGTATAAACTCGTGACTTGCGACTTTAATCTGTGTTGCGAGTTAGGATTAGTTCTTGTTATCAATATGTAGAGGTAAGTTTACTCTTTCGATTAAGCCCTTACACATAGCCTAACTCGATCTGTACTGCAAGTTATAGACCCTCAAAGTCGGCCTCGTGAACTGCTCGAAAGTTCGAACTTTTCCAGATTTTCCGAATTCGAATTCCTCCGTTGTTGCAACTCCGGTAAGTTTCCGATCAATTGCTCCGTTTTTATCAAACCTTGTTGTGTTTCCGACCTAACCCAACCACCAATTAAGCTTATTATGCTTCGTATATGTAGAATTTTGCAAAATTGAATTCGAACTGCTTAGAACCCTATTCGAATAGAACCCAGAATCGATTTTTCGGAATACTGCATTATAATTGGGGAAATCGGTGTCATTAGAACCGTAATTTAATTTCGAAACGAATGGAGGAAGAATCACGCGATTTCGTTCTGTGGATTGAGAGAAAATGTGGATTTAGTACTCGAATCGGGTTGGGGGGGGTGGATGATGAACTCGGCTTTCAACAGCCGTCCGATCGTAGTTATAAGAAACGGACGGCTGAGATTATCATTTCAAATTAAATTAAGAGTATAAGTTTTTATTATAATTTCAGAAATAAACCCTAACTTGTTGAATGTATTTAAATGCCTTCCCGAATGTATTTTTACTTGAAATTTTAACCATAGATTCCTTATTAAACCTAGTTTATTTTGATGTAAATTAATATGGTTTTTGAGTTTTTAAACGTAAGTTATGATTTTTGCAAGTTACGGGTTTTCTGGAATTATTTGGTTAATTTAAAAAGATATTTTTATGTAATAAAAATTTTATAATATGTCTAAAATGTTATAGTTATTATATATTAAATTTGGGAATATTTGGACAAGGGTAAATGGGTTTAAAAATTATGTTTATGAAATTTTTATAAGAATAACCTATAATATATGGTTTTTAATGTAACAAAATTAAAGTATGGTTTTGTTAATAAGCTTTTTAGGTTGGGAAAATAATAAAACCTAAATTAACATTTTATACCAGTATGTTTATAAATATTTTGGGTATTATCTTTTAAGTGAAGTAAAAATGTTTTTATATATATATATATATATATATATACACTTATATGGGAGTAGTAAAGTAGTAAAATAGAAATATATTAAATCAGGAATTAAACTAGTCTACATTTTTATTTATTATATAATGTGGAAGTTAATATACTTAATTAAAGCTTGAGGAAATACCTTATTTATAAACCATATATCAAATGTTAATATGTGTAGAAGTTAATAAAGAGAATTGAATACAATATAACTACATAAATAATGTTTTAAGTAAATCCTAGTATAAATATATATATATATATTAGGTGTCACTAAAAGAAATAAAATACTTTATCCTATAGGTAATAACTAAGTAGATAGAATGCTTTGTGAATACTAGATGTGTAAGGGTTATTAAATGTAATTAAACTTAATAAAATTTCTTAAAGAATGTTTTGGGATAAATCCTAATATATGCACATAAATATATTAGAAATATTAAGAGATAATGTTAACATTCCCTGCGGGAAACCTAATTAGAAGAATAAATATATACTCGTGCTAAACTTTAGGTCTTTAATCGATGTTGTAATAATTAGCCAACGATAAATTAAAAGTTTAATTAAACTAATCCCATGGCTAAGAGTAAGTAATTAAAATAAAATTAGACATATCCTTTAGACAAGAAATTCAATGGCGTAGTTGGTCGAGATAAACCTGGAACTGAGTGAGGTTGCACGTTCGAAACCTCGCATAATCCTTTTAGGGAATTTAGTTTAAATAGCAAAAACATAGCACGGTCTTGGACTAACCTACTAAGCCCAAGTCTATGAACTTCAAAAGCCCATTTAAACAGACCAAGAGAGTTTGGGCCACTCTTAGGGTAAACCTTAGATCATTCCTAATCAACTGTAATGGGCCTAATAAAAGATTTAATTAACTAGATCTAGCCCAAGTGCTATGAGAGGATAACTGTAAATCTAAAACTATAACCCGGTAAGAACAAAAGGTGTTCAGTTATACAAGTTCCATAACTAATAATACTTGGAACACCTTAATTATAGGTTGTTAGTGGATGTTGCACTTTCAAGTTTAGTCAAGGGTGGATTACTGCTTCTACACATACCAGGTACGATTTCTCGTACTCATATGCTTGCTAACGGACTTAAGGGATGTTTTTAAAAATGCTAACTGAGCCTAAAAGGTTTTAATAAGGAAAAATGGTTTATGTGACTAACTCAGCCTGTATGACTAACTGAGCCTTGGTTGAACAACATACATGGTTATTGGTTCCTTCTATCTGGTTGTTTCATTAGATATTATCTTCCCGGGGTTTACACCTCTGCACTCTGTAGGACTGAGTGTTTTGGTATCGCTCTGGTGCAGTTAATGATCTGGTGGAAATTTTGGAAATGTCAATCTTGGTAATTCTTCTTGACTCTGGATATCTTTTCATCCATGCGTTGGGTTTGTTTGGGTGACGTGCGCTCGTCTTCATCGGCAACAGAAAGGGGTTGTATATCCCCTGTCCTGGGTGGACGTAGTGAACAGAGAGGGACTGTATATCCCTGTCCTAAAAGGATATACTTGGCATTGGGGTTTATTCTACTCTTGGGTTATTGGATTCTTCGTTATCTATCAATCATTCCTAGTCCTGGTGACTACTTGGTCTTTCTACTCCTAACTGGAACTTAATCTAACTAAGGCATTGGATACTCACTAACTCATGGTGTGAATTTGTTTACTAACTTTCCTTTTCTATTGTTGTCTCTATCTTTAACTTGCTATCTATGACTTGGTGATTTTTAAAGTGCTTGTTTCTCTGTTTGGTTTTAAATATTGATTTCAAGTTACTGCTTGCTTAAAGGTTATCTTTAAAGTTCTGTTTTAGAGATTAGTACCAGTTCCATTCCAGGGAACTGACCCGCCCCTTTCGGGGTGGGCTGCTTGGTTTCATCTTGCATGTACGAATTGATTTACAGGTGGCCACGAAGAGAATGAGCGTTTGGGATGGGACTAGGTTTTGTGGAGAGTTAATGTGTTTAATTTCTATTATGTTTATGTTAAGTTTTTCTCGAGTTCAGACTGTAGCTTTTGTAAATTGTAAGTTGTAATTGGTGAGGTTTGGTGCCGGGTGTTTGGAACCCGATGGTCTGTAATCGCCTTAGAGTTTTATTTTTGCTGTATTTATGGTTAATAGGGGTGTTACATAGTCCTTGTGACTACTTGAGTCCGTCTACTCCTGACTGAAACTGAATCTAACATAAGCAATGGATGTTCACTAACTCATGGTGTGGCTTTTTAATTGACTAACTTTACATTTTTGTTATCTATCTCTATCTTTGCCTTGTTATCTTTGACTTGATTATTTTAAAGTGCCTTGTTCCTTTGTTTTGTTTTAAGAGTTTGACTTCAAGTTATTGTTTATTTTAAGAGTTGTGTTTTAAATTATTGTTTTGGAGAATTGTACCAGTTCCATTCCAAGGAACTGACTCACCCCTCCCAGGGTGGGCTGCTTGGTTTCATCTTGCAGGTACGAATTGTTTATATAGGTGACCATGAAGAGTATGAATGATTGGGATGGGAATAGAAATTGTGGAGAGTTATTGTATTTTACTCTCGTTATGTTTATGTTGTGTTTTCTTGAGTTCAGAACGTAGCGTTGTAATTTTATAAGTTGTAAATGGTGAGGTTTGGTGCCGGGTGTTTGGAACCCGATGATCTGTAAACGCCAGTAGTGTTTTATTTTTCCGCTGTAATTATGTTAACTATGGGTGTTATAGAAATTGGTATCAGAGCGTAGTTACGCTCTGAACCCGAGAAAACAAGTCGAGTGAAATACTTAGAACTTAGGTGCACTTAAAACCGGGGAACTGGGGTAGAATTGGGAAGTGAAGATTCCAGAAAGGCACGTTACACTTACCCCATACTTCACTTTGGTTGGTTTACATTACTACACTTATATCTACGCACCGTCCCTAGGACGTTATAAACACTTCTTACCTTACTACTGCAGATAGGAGAATTTGAGTAGTTGGAACTGATGTATTTAAAATAATTGAGAAAGAAATTAATAACTCAAAATATCTGTCGGGCTGCAAACAAATCCCGGTCGCAGTAGTATAGTAAGACAGAAGCGGCCGGGTGTCGAACCGTGGGACTTATCGTGAAATAATATAATACCTAAGCTTTGTCATAAAAGGGGGGAATTAATTGAATTGTTTTTATAGATTAAAATAGCAGATAAAATTAACCGAGTGAAAGATAAATTAAACGGGACTCTGGGTTCAGGTTTAGATAGTCTGATTAATTATGCTATGTCTACCGGTTTTATTGTCATAGTTTGGCAAGAATCCTGTTATGATCTTGAGGATTACATCATAGACTCAAAGGACTCGTTTACCAGAACATGCTCGGTCTGATCTAGATTCGAGCAAAACATATGTAAACGGATTAAGTGCGAGGAATTATATTTTGCATCTAAAAATACTAACTTATTTAATCAAAATAAGTTTTCCATAGATTTATCGATTAATTAACCTATCTATTTATCACTGATCTGATCAAAATAGACTTTGTAAAGCATTTTAATAAATTCATGAAATTTATTAAAAAGGCGAGAGATAAGCTTTAATCGTAACAAACTGTATTTAATTAAACCGGTAAAAATATAGATTACATAATTAAACAAACTATAATTTAACCTTTGCCCGGAGTATATCCTCTTAGTCCAACATAGTTAAAAAGAAGACATAATAAGAGGTAAAAGAAATCATCTGAAAAAGATAATTAATTCAGCTCCACTATTTCAACTACCAATATTTTGGACAGAGGTTGGACAGAATAACGGTATGGGTATGGAAATGGAATGTTTATGGGATAAGGTGCTGTGTGGATTTTATGTGGACATATATAGATGGGGTGTATGATTTTTGGAGAGGTAATGGTAATTTTGTGGAGGAAAAATGACATGAGTTTGGGGGTGGAATGAGATATCTATTAATGGAGGGTTATAGGTATATTTATAGTGATATTGGGGCAAAAAGGAAGGGGTAAGGCGGTGGAAGAGGCGTGTGAAAAGATAAATTTGATTATCTTTTCACCCTGTGTCGACGCAGCTCTGTTTGCTGTCATTACCGACGTGTCCGAACATGTGTCCGAACGTGCATGTTCGGACATGTCGACGCTCTGCGAAGCTTGCTTCCACGTGTTGTGTCCGGACTTGCGTCCGGACACAACTTATTTTCCCTCTAAAACCTTCGTTTGAACTCCGATTTAATCTCTGTTTGTTGCGTTGAAATCCTCATGAGTTAATCTACTTAATTACATGGATTTTCCCTATATTTAACATATAAAATGCATTAGTTCATGTCAAAACATAAATCTTAGGAAAAAACGCATAGTAAGTGGGAAACATGTGCTTTAGATATTGCAATTATAGGTAATTAAACCCTAAAAGTCTATATGTTTTGCACAAATCAAACTTCTCAACTTTTTCTCTTGTTCAAAAATACAGAAATAAGCTCCTGATAAATACCATAGAATTAAATCTCGGGTTAAAACAAACGTTGAAGGGAATCAAGCATAATAACAATCCTAAGATTAACCTTGCTCATAACTGTATGTTTCTTTCTTTTATGTGGAAACAAGCTCTTCATACCAAATATTAGGAGAAGTTAAATCATCAAGAATGAACATAGATTAACTCGGGATCTTTCCACCATTTGTTTCCTTAAAAACCCAAAAATGACAAGGGGTGTGAAGTATTGCCTTATTCCGCAGTACCTTTCAACACCATACTCATGATCTAAATAAGTTAAGCTTCTTTTTTTTTTCTTTTTTTTTCAGAAATAGCACTGCTTGCATATTTATTTTAAACCTACAGACTTTACTCTCCATTCTTGTAACAGTTTTGGGTCTTTTATCCCAGATGAAATGATCTTAGGTAAATGGGTGATGAAGCACCCCATTGACTTAATAACCGAATGGAAGAGGCCCGTTTCAGTTCATAACAATATTAGATCAGAGGAGTACCTTGCCTTATTCTTCCATTCCAAACTTTCATTTCATTCCTAACGTACCGAGAGTTAAACCAGTCCAGACTTCATAATTGGCTTGCACACAAAATAATTTTTATAATGAAACCATAAAAACTAACAATTATGAGCAAAACTAATCTTAAAGTTGCTTACCATGTTTGATTTTCCTACAAAAAATTTTACCCGTAAATTCAATGTCTATAAGCATTAAAAGAACTACTGACACATTTTCAGGGAAAGGTCTCTACTTCCTCACACTTAAGAGGAACAATGTCCTCAATTGTTCAGTAATTAAATCAAGTAAGAAGACATTTCAAAATGTGTCATACTCATGGAGGATAGTGGTCAGGTATTGCACAGAGATGTTTAAAAGGAGTAAAACGGATTTAACATAATTTAAATAGTGCAAAAATAAAAATGAAGAACTCCCCTTATATCCTTGGATTGAGGAAGGAGCTCTTCCTCACACTTAAGGCTCTTGGCGGGGAAACGTTCCTCACACTTACGTTTAGGCAAGTGCCCAGCTTGGCAGATGGAATTAGTCTTATTGAATCAGTTAAAAGAAACATATGCAAGTATATAATAAAGATAATGCAAAAATGAAGTCCAGGAGTTATAGTTTAAATTAGCAGAGTTGTAGAATGAAAACTGAAACAAACCAAATAACCTAAAAACTGTCAAATGTTAAAGATACATCAAATAAATAACAAAGTAGGGAAGGAAAACGAAAAGAGAGAGAAAAAAAAATAACTGGCAGCAAGCAAATCTGAGGTGGCGGGTAGTAGTAAACCTTCTACTGCTGGAACTCGCGGAGCAGGGACTCATAATCATCCTGAGATCGGCGTGCCTGCTCCTGAAGGAGGTTGATCTAGCTCAGAACGACTGCTCCATCTGCTGCTCTCGGCGCTCTAGCTCATCCAAGGTGACGTACCCGCTCCTGGGTGCTGGGAACGCAGCGTACTGCTGCTCTTCTTCTGTAGTGGAAGTAGGGACTGGCTCTGACGGTCCCTCTCCAGCATCTCTCTGGCGCTTCTGAGTACGCGGAGCTGCTCTCTTAGTCCATGTCATTCCATCAAAGTCAAATCGCATCTTCCTCAAGGTTCCCATGTCAATGGGTGATCGGGAAATGGAACGACCTCATCAGCAAGCAAGATCACACCCTGCTGCCTGAGGAAGTGGCAGATCATAACAGGGAATCCCAGCCTTGTGATGGTCCTTATGCTCGATGATGTAGCGCAGATGCTCATGTAAGACCGGGGTAGATAAGAGAGAGCAAAAGCTCCACCAAAAGAAGGGTTCAGGACTGCCTGAAGAAGATAGCAGTCGGTCTAGTTGAGGTCAGACCTGTGTCGCGGCGTGACATTGGCCACCAGAAGCGCGAACAGGACTCGCTCGCGAGGGTCCTGCAGTAGATCAGCAGGGATGACCTGCTTAGAGGGGTCATCCCCTCTTCGTTTGCGCGGTGCCTGAACCATAAGCGCCCTGTAGTGTCGGTCGGCGGCGTTCTGAAATTCATTATATAGTTGCAGTAAATCATCACCCTCATTCATAGGAGGAGAAGGGTAAGGGATCCCTAGGTATGTAGCAATGTCCTCCATTCGAATGATGACGTCTCTCTCGTGGACAGTGGAGCGGATGTTTCCTTCCTAGATACGGGCATTCGCATAGAAGACCCGTACCTCACGTGGGTAGTACGGACTACCCATGTCCAAGAGCTTGACCCACCTATGCGCATCCAGAAGCTCGGGTAAATCGAGTTGGCGCTGTAACTCCGGTACTATAGACCGTTCAAGTTCAATATCGCACTCAAGATTGAGCCAGTCTGCTGCTTGCTGAGAGATAAAACCTGGCGGGGGCGCCTGACTGGAACTAGCAGCAGTGCTAGTACCCTTCTTAGAACGACCAGTTCATTTTCAAAACATCCTGCTTAACACATACTTAGTAACAAAGAAAGCAGGTAGGACAATAGTATGAAATGCAAATATAAATATATAAATACCCAAATTTCTACCAAAATTTCGACAGAATCTCCCCTAAAAATATACAATTCTCCACAACGGAATTCAGTCAATAAACAAGGTAACACAATACCGTCATCAATCAAATCCACTCACAACATTGTATAGTCATAAATCCGTTAAGTTACAACAACAAGGCATTGTAGAACCGAAAAACGGAAATATAACAACATTATTTTCGTAACTTGTAAACCCCAATTTGGATTCATTCAAAAACACCAAAATTGAGTGTAAAAAGTGTAGAATTTACCTTGTGGGAGTATAGGATTAGTGTAGAAGAAGAAATCGATAACAAAAACGCAAGAACGAGCTTGAATCGTGCGAAATCGTCAAGTTAGGGCTCGAACATTCAGATGGCGATATCTTCTTGTGTGGTTGTCGGTTTGTGGATTTCTTGCTATAGAAACGTAAAGAATTGAAAAACGAAGATTTCGGTACCAACTTTACGCGATTTGGTTGAGTAACGAAGAATCGGGAAGCAAAAGAAGTTTGGGGCGATTTTTTGGCTGTTGTGGTTGATTTGGGTGTGTTTTTAGGATTATACGGGTTTTATAGATTCGGACGGTTTAAATTCGGACGACGTGTGCCGTCCGAACTTGCAAGTTCGGACAGGCCAATGTTATTTTTTTCTTCTTCTTTTTAAGCTCTAATTTATGAAAATAAGATAGAATAAATTATCAAAAATTAAAATTAAAATAAAATTAAAATTAAAACATATATATTAAAAATAAAATTTAAAATACGTGGAAAAAAAACACTAGTTGCCTCCCAGTCAGCTGCTCGTATTTAACGTCCTAAGCTAGACACCCAAAGTTTCAGTCTGTATGTGAGGAGTTGTGGGTTGGGGTCCCACAACATCCTAGAGTCAAGTTGCGTAGCTGCTTGAGTTTATGCTGAATTCGCCATTTTTTTGTTTTCTTTTTATCTTTTGTCATAGGAATGCTTGGAACATCTGAAATATCCGACTTATCCTGTAGAAAAGAGACTGCATGCAAATCCAGATTAGTACTAGCAAAACCAAGATATTTTTTTAATCGAGCACCATTAACTTTGAACACTTCTCTTTTATTATTTTCAAGCTCGTAAGCGCCATAGGAAGTGATACCAACAACTCTAAAAGGACCGGCCCATTGGGACTTAAGCTTTCCAGGGAAAAGCTTCAACCGAGAATAGAATTGTAGAAGCACCAAATCCCAAACTTGGAAATCCCTCTTCTGACTCATCCGATCATGAAGCTTCTTAGTGCGCTCTTTGTAGATCTTAGCACTGTTGTAAGCTTGATCCCTGAGCTCATTTAGCTATGAGAGTTGTAACTTCCTTTTCATACCAGCAACATTAATGTCGAAGTTTAGGGCCTTAAGTGCCCAATACACCTTATGTTCCAACTCCACAGGTAAATGACAAGACTTACCATAGACTAACCTGAAAGAAGACATCCCTATGGGAGACTTGAATGCAGTGCGGTAAGCCCAAAGTGCGTCATCAAGCTTAAGTGACCAATCTTTTCTAGGAGAACTGACGGTCTTCTGGAGAATCCACTTGAGCTCTCGATTGGACACTTCAGTTAGTCCATTGTTTGTGGGTGGTAGGGCAAGGCAACTTTGTGACACACTCCATACTTAGCACAACAGGGCATCAAGGATCGATTGCAGAAATGAGATCCTCCATCACTAATAATCGCCCTAGGAACCCCGAAGCGAGTAAAGATGTGTTTCTTCAGAAAGTTGACCACTGTTTTGGAATCAGCGTGCTGGCAAGGGATAGCCTCTACCCACTTTGACACATAGTCAACGGCCACGAGAATGTACTGGTAACCCTGAGAAGAAGGAAAAGGGCCCATAAAATCAATACCCCAACAATCAAACAATTCAACTTCGAAAATACCCTGCTAAGGCATCTCGTGCCGCCTGGAAGTGTTGCCTAGTCTCTGACAATTGTCACACTTGGCAACAAAAGCCTGGCAATCTTTATGCAATGTGGGCCAATAAAATCCAGATTCCAAAACTTTTGCCATGTGTCCTGTGAGATCCATGATGACCTCCCACCTCTCTAGAGTGACAGAATTCGAGCACACTGCTCACCTCATCATCAGGAAGACACCTGCGAATCAAACCATCTGCACATACTCGAAACAAGTACGGGTCTTCCCAAATATAATGACGAGAATCAGACAGGAATTTCTTTTTCTGGGCATAGGATAAATCATGTGGAATAACACCAGAAACAAGAAAATTAGCCATGTCAGCATACCATGGCTCCTGTACCTTAGTGATGACAAAGGCAGTCTCATTAAGGAAAAATTCGTTAATAGGCACCGTATCTCCAAGAAGTACTAACCGGGAGAGATGGTCAGCAACGACATTTAGTTCCCACTCTTATCTTTGACCTCTATGTCAAACTCCTGTAGTAAAAGAACCCAACACAGCAAGGGAGGCTTGGCTTCTTTTTTAGCAAATAAGTACTTGAGAGCAGAGTGGTCGGTGTGTATAACCTTGCTTCCCCACAGATAGGATCTGAACTTGTCCAGGGAAAATACTACAGCCAGACGTTCTTTTTCTATGGTGGTGTAGTTCTTCTGGGCATCATTCAGGGTTTTGCTTGCGTAAGCAATCACTTTCAGGATCTTTCTTTTTTCTGGCACAATGCTGCTCCCACTGTGTAATCATTGGCATCACACATGATCTCGAATGGAAGAGACCAGTCAGGTGATATGACAACAGATGCAGTTACCAATTTTTGTTTTATCAAATTAAAGGTAGAGAAACAATTATAATTAAAATCGAATGGGGCATCTTTCAGAAGTAGGTCAGTCAATGGTTTGGTGATTTTGAAAATTTGTTTTGTGATAAAACGTCGATAAAAACCTGCATGCCCAAGGAAAGCTCGAATATCTTTTACAGAGGTTGGGGCTGGTAGTTTTTCTATGACCTCCACTTTAGCTTTGTCAACCTCAATTCCTTCAGCTGACACTCTATGACCAAGAACAATCCTGTCTTTGACCATAAAGTGACATTTCTCCTAGTTGAGAACAAGATTAGTCTCCTCACATCGGCCTAGGATCAAATCAAGCTGTGCCAAGCATTTATCTAAACTAGAGCCATAGACAGAAAAGTCGTCCATAAATACCTCGATGCTCTGTTCGATGAAATCAGCGAAGATAGCTTGCATACATCGTTGGAAGGTGGCAAGGGCATTACATAATCCAAAGGGCATTCTTCGGTAAGCAAAGGTGTCATAAGGACAAGTAAAAGTGGTCTTGTCTTGGTCCTCTGGTGCGATTGGTATTTGGAAATACCCTGAGAAACCATCTAAAAAGCAATAATATTCCTGCCCTGCTAATCTTTCTAACATCTGATCAATAAAAGGGAGAGGGAAGTGATCTTTCCTGGTTGCAGAGTTTAAGCGCCTATAGTCAATGCACATGCGTCAACCAGTGATTTTCCTCTGAGGGACAACCTCTCCTTTGTCATTCACTACAGCTTCGATGCCTCCCTTCTCCGGGACAACTTGTACAGGATTTACCCACGGACTGTCGGAGATGGGATATATGATGTCTGCGTCTAGGAGTTTCAAAAATCTTTCTTTACTACCTCCTTCAGATTTGGGTTAAGCCGACGCTGGGGCTGTTTGACAGATTTGTAGTTGTCCTCCATGTAAATGTTGATAAGTGCAAAACATATAGACTTATTAAGGTTTAATCACCTTATAATTTGTAGCATTTTTAGTAATGTTTCTCACTTATCTTGGGTTTTTCCTATAATTATGTTGTTATATTAACTGATGTATTATATGTGTTAAACTGTAGGAAATGAATCGACAAATCAAGACATATATAGAAGATTAAACAAGGTCACGCGTGAAGCAGGCGCAGAGGTGTGTCCGCCCCTGCAACCGCCTTGGATTAGGCGGACAAGAGGAGAAGCAACCGCCTCTACAACCGCCTTAAATAGGCGGACGTAAGACACATGCAACCGCCTAAAAACATGCGGACGTGAGAGCCATGCACATGCGGACGTGAGAGCCATGCACATGCGGACGTAAGGAAGTTAGAGACACCCACATGGACATCCGCATGAAATAAAGCGGACAACCTGATAAGTGTCCAAATGAGCATGATTTATAGGTGTATTTCATATATAATATTAACACTTTTCTTGCTCATTTCTCCACTTCGGTTAGTTTTCCTCTAGTTTATGTTTTATTATTATCTCACTATTATGGTTTAACATGAGGAAAACCAAGCTGGGTTACAGAAAAAAAAGATGAGACTAAAGTAGATAAAGGACGAACACATAGACGCAAACGGCTCAGAAAACGGAGCCCAACGAAGAATCTAGAGCGGTCAAAGTTGGAAGGAATAAGTCACGACAAACAAGGTAACTGGCGGACAGGGCAACCGCCCCATAACTGGCGGACACCACAGGGGTAACCGCCTGGCGGACACCACAGGGGCGACTGCCCCATAACTGGCGGACAAGAGGGGCGCAACCGCCTGGCGGTCTTGGTGGCGGACGAGAAGGAGGCAACCGCCTCTTAATGGGCGGTCAAGGAGGCGGACAAGGAACACAAGACCGCCTCTAAACGGGCGGACAGCAGAGGAGAATCAGGCGGTCGTGTATAAATGTGCGCGACCTTATCTTCTTCGCCCGTCTTCGTCTGCAACTCGCGCCGACTGTCTGCAACTCGTCCAACTTGCAGCGCCTACCTTAATTCACGCCTCTGCACACGCTCTGTCCCCTGCAATCAATGAAGCAATCAGTGAGCTGCAATCAAACGATTCTTCCACCGCCTCAATCATTTGCTCACGCGTCTGTCTATCTTCTCTGCTGCCTCTTCCTTCCTTTTCTTCTTTTCTCTATATAAACCCACGAGCTTCACCCAATAAATCCACCATCAATTCAATCGCTCCACTTCACCACAAACCTCACGCCATCTCATTTCTCTTCTCCCGCCTTCTCATTTTATTTATTTTACAGTCCACCAAATCCACCTCTAGCCCTACGTACACAAAATAGCAGAGTGAGCCGGAGTGATTACGGATGATTTCTATTACTCTTGTCTCTGTCTATCTATTTAATATGTTAGGTAGTTTACATACGCTCTGGGAATGGTTATTATATGTTTGTATTAATTATGCTATATTTTTACTGGTTTAATTTATATACAGTTTGTTACGCTTAAAGGTTATCTCGCACCTTTTTAATAAATGTCATGAGTTTATTAAACTGCTTTACTAAATCTATTTTGATCAGACCGGTGATAAATAGATAGGTTAATTAAGACGTAAAAAATGGAGGAAACTTGTTATGATTTAATAAGTTAGTATTCAGTTGCAAATGTAATTCCTCAATACTCCTCTGCCGTTCGCAGGCTTTTGCTTGAACCTTGATTAGAACCTTGCATTACAGGTGAACGAGTTCTTATGAGGCTATGACTTAGTCCTTAAGATAATTACAGGAACCTTGCCAAATTATTAAACCAGTAGAGATAGCTTAATTATGCAGATTATATTAACCTGACCCAGAGTTCCATTTAATTTATCTGTTAACTTAGTTTATTTTATCTGTCCTTTTTATTCATTTACAAGTCAATTAATCCCCCTCCTGTGACACGCTTAGGTACTATTATATGTACATTAGTCCCACGGTTCGACATCCGGTTGCTTACATTTTCACTATACTACTGCGACCGGGATTTGTTTGCAGCCCGACGTTTAATTGAGTTTTAATTTCTTTTCTTTTAATTTTACACCAGTTTAAACACTCAGATTATAACGTCTGCAAAATGGCGCCGTTGCCGGGACTAGTTTATTCTAGTCCCTAAGCCCGGATTATTCACTTGTTATATTGAGAATTTTGTTTATATTATTTTTGTTTGTTGTTTATAATAGTAGTCTTTTATATTTTTGTCTATTTATTTTGTTGTTGTTTATATTAATTATCTTTTATATTTTGTTTATATATATTTTGTTTATATATTATTAGTATGTGTGTTTTTCTAATTTGTTATGTTTCAGTAAGTAGCATATTCGGAAAAAAAAAAAAAAAAAAAAAAAAGAGCGGTTCCGAAAAAAAAAAAAAAAAAAAAAAGAGAGCGTTCCGAAAAAAAAAAAAAAAAAAATTTCTTCTTCTCCAATCGGCTCCAACTTCTTCAAGTTGTTTCTACTTCAGTTTTATATTTTGTTAATATATTAGGTTATTTTTAATCATTTAATTTTCCTATCTGTTTCAGTTAGTTTAGTTTTTACAAAAACAAAAACAAAAAAAAGATGGAAATGGAACAGGTGTACGAGCAAGAGTTTTGCTATTCACAGTATTTATACTGCTCCGTATGTGGAGGAGCTCATGATTATGCAGATTGTCTCATATTGCAAGAACAACTCTGGTTAGAAGATCAACCAGATTACCTGGAGAAACTCGCTCAACCAGAACAGCAACCAAAGGGCGAAATAATTCATGAGGTACAACACCCCACTACGGATGTAAGTTATTCTCTTCCCTCTACAATCGCCTACCGCCAGTTTCCATCCTTCTCTGTGCTTTATCCAGAAGATGAGGATATTTATATCCTCGAACATGAAGAGAAGGAATTGCCATCATCTCCCACCAATATATCCAAACAAAACGCCGCTATCACCTTCGAAGAATTAACTTTCTCTGAAGATGATTTTAATCAGCGTTCTTTCTATGAGCCTCACCTACAAGAGAAGGATGTTTACATCCTCCAAATTGAGGAAGAAAAATCATCACCACCGGGTCTTCTGTTAGAACTACGTTCCCGGCGTACCTCCTCAAACACCACATTTTGTGGAGTATTTATTTTCTTATTTTATATGCCGAGGTAACGTTTTGTTTTGATCCAGGATAACAAAGCAGGCGTCTAGCCAAAGACGTTAAAGAAGGGCAGCTTCCCGGGAGGCAACCCGGGTTACTTTTATTTTATTTGCTTTTATGCTCTTTTAATTTTCAGGTTCTCTTTAAATTTTATTTTTGCTAACTTTTAACCCCGTTTGTAGTATGGTTGATTATAGTGTCTTCTGCAGGTGCACCTCCATGTGGATACCGCAACCAAGCTACGCTACTTGAGGCTGAAGCTCAAGTGTGGGGGAACTCCTTTTACAACTAGCAAAAATAATATCAGGGGAGTACCAGTTTCTTTAATTATTTTTTTATTTAAATAAAAACTGCAGAGGAGCGTTTATATGCTTAGATGTTTATTTGTGATCTTTGTGTTATCTCTAATTATCTACTTGCCGAAAAGGTCTTCTGAAAACTTCCCTTGTTTTTCTGGTGAACAATGAGGACATTGTTCAATTTAAGTGTGGGGGAGTGTGCCCTTTTCGGTGACATTTTGTGCTTAAATGTTTAGTCTCTCTCCTTATCATGCGTTTGTCCAATTCAAATATTATGGACCCTGTATGTGGGTTGTTCTCTTTAAGAATAAATACTGTTATGAATTGTGGGATAAATGGTACAAATTTTAAAATTTTGATTACTTTTGAGGAGCATTTTTATGCGGTGTGACCAAATGATCTGCAAATGATTGGATTTTATTGCTCAGGGTTCCTTTCTGTCTTCTCTCTTAGGGATTGCTAAGGGGTACTTCTCTGTTTAAAAAGAAAGAAAAAATAATAATAAGGGACTCATGAGACACCATTGGTAACCAACAAAAGAGAGTTGAGTGTTCTTAAATACAAAGACGTGATGCCTATATTTTTCTCATCTCTTATGCAAAAGTGAAACAAATGCATAAATCTATTTTCCTTTTGTTTTCTCCTCAATGCCGTTCTTGAGAGAAGTTGGCCATGGTAAAAGTTCTCAAAGTCACCTAAAAGAAACATTGAAGTACCTTGGATCATACCCCGAAACTCTATATTTTATTTTTACCCTGAGCACACCTATGCCACCAACAGTTAATTTTTTACACTCCTCAAATAAGTTAAAAAGATCATGTTTATCCTACCCTTCACAACCATGCGGACATGTGTAAATATCCATGAAATACCCCAAATCTTGGTATGTTGTTTAAATGTTAAAATAAGGTATCTAAAGGCTAAAAAGTGCCTTAGGAACATCAGTGCATAGTTTTAAACCATAGTTAAAACGCAATAAAACACTGAGACACGGTTCGAGCAAAAACATGCTCTAAGCTTGGAGTAAACTTGGTTAGGACCCAAAGAGCCTACCAAGATTTGATAATATTTAATTATGATTCTATAAGGCTAATTAAGTCCTTAGGAAACCTTGGTGGACAATGAAACCAAACAAAACACAAATAAATACCTTAAGGTCAATATGGGCTAAAATGTGCTCTAAGCTTGGGATAAATTGTATAAGACCTAATGGTCATATCTATACCTTATAAATATGTTAATGAACATATTAAATCATTTACCAAGGAAACCAAGCTTGAAAACAAGTTAAAAACAAAATGTGCTTTAAGGAGTCTTAAAGCACGTTTTTGAAAAATTGTCTTGTAAATGAGTTTTGAATGGCTAAATGTCCATCATTACTCTTTAATTAACATGTGTACTATATAGTATCACATTTTGAAGTCTATATCAATGGGAAATCAAAAATTTCACAAATATGTGCCTTAGTTAGTGAATAGTGCTCAAATAGTGCTAGTTTGACTTAAGTCAACTCTAATTAGTTAAATGGTCAACAAAGACCATAAATATCCTTATGATGGAAGGGGGCACGGTTTTTGGAGTGTGAGTCATCACACTTGGCTAGCAACTAAAGAAAAGAAAAAGAAAAGCAAGCAAAAGTTACTATTTACCTTTTACAACATAAATATCTTAACTAAAGGCTAACATCTCACCTCCTCTCTTTATTTCCTTCACTCACCAACGTATTCATCTTTCATCCTCCCTTCTCAATCTCGTTTTTGCTACAGCAAGTAGACTTCTCCATCTTCAAATCCTTGTAACTCCTAGTTCCATGATCCAAATTCAATTTCAAGACCATATTTGTGCTAGTTGGAGCAAGCTCTTCATTTCCCTCTTTTCAAATCTTCAAGAACTCAATTTCGGTGCCATGGAGATTCACCATTGATGGAGCTTGAGCTTATATTTCTACATATTATTGATCTCCTTTGCTTCTAGGTAAGGAATCTCAAAGAAAAATCATGTTTCCTCCATGTTTTTACCTTGACCGAAAATCACCATTAATGGTGCTCATTGTGTTGCTTTGTTCTAGCTCCATTTGAATCTTTCAAGGACTTGGTGGAGTCCTCTCTTGATAGATATTCCAATTCCCTTCAAAGACCAAGGTAAAACAACTATCTTAATGCTCTTTGAAACAATGTAAACCTAGGGTTTACAATGAGATGAAGCATAAAGCTTATATACTCATTTCAATGTTGGTATATTGTTTAGTAGTGACAAGGAATCAAATACCTTACCGGTTTTATAAGGAAACAAGAAAGAAGTTTGGGTGGAAAAGAGGTAATATACTAACCTAATGTGGTTTAATGCCTTAGGAGAAATGAGCTTATAATGCTTGTTAAAACTACCTAAAGAGCAAATGGTGAATGACTTAGTAAAGTGTTCTCAAGGAGACTAGTAAAAGAACATATGTCTTGGTGTATGTATTTGCAGGTCAAAGGCATATATATTGTGGAAATTCAGTGTTTAAGGTTTATGCAATTTAAGGGCCTAAGAGCCATGTTATTTAAGGGCCTAAGTGCCAAGCAATTTAAATTGTGCACTATATTGTGATGTAGTGTAATTTGGTAAATGTTGTGTGTGAGAATACTCTTGTGGTTTTAGGTGTTCTTGAATGGAATAAGGTAAAAACCTAAGTGTTTGGATGTTAGAATATACAAGAGAAGCTATGGCAAAATTTAGTTGATAAACAAAGGAGTTCATGTGTTGTAATAAGATTTTATGACCTAGAGGATGCTAGGAATGGTTAAGTGTGAAGATGGTGAATTAAGGTGTTCTTAAGTGTTAAGATGCATTGGGCATAATCTTGGAGGATTTAGAAATCAAATGAGTGTTTTTATACACACCAAAGTTATGATATGTGAAGTATTAAGTCTTGTTAAAGTTTAGGTAAACAAAGGAAAGTAATGCCTTGTGAAGGTCTAAGTGTAAACTTGTGATATAGAAGGAATTGTGTAATGGAGGTGTTTTTGAGGAATGATGCTTGGAGTAGATGTGATGGTGGTGAGAAAACATTTTAGTTAGTTGTTACCATAAGTATAAAACCACCACTTAGGAACTTAGGGAAAAACATTACAAGTGTTAGGAATTTTGCAAGAATTTGAGTGAATGATCAAGGAGCTTGATGGTGGGTCAACTAATGAGTTTAATGATGATTTAAGAGGGTGTTTAAGTGCCCAAATGGTGTTAGAACATATAAGGGAACTTGTGGAGAGTTTGGAATAAGATAGGCATTTTTAGGAGAGTTTCTGCAGCCGACCTACCCAGGGGACCGACCCTAGTCTGGGTCGGTCGGGCTGAAACTGTGAAGTGGGATGTTCTCTGCAGCCGACCTACCCAGGGGGGTGGGTCGGTCGGTGGGTCGGTCGGACCAAAAAAAAAAAAATTAAAAAATAAAGTTATTTAATTTTAATAATGTTAAGTGGTATTAGTGGTATGCCATTAAGGAGTATTGATGATTAGAAAAATAATTATAAAAGGACTTAAGAGATTAAGTTAAGTAAGATGATTAAATGTTTAAGGTATGGAAATGATGTGAAATGTTGGGGATTGATGGTTAATGGTGTTCTAAGGTTGTTTAGGACATGTTAGGTGAGTTTTAATGACAATAAGTAGGTGAAAAGTTGTAATAAATGTGAAAGTAAATCAAGTTAAAAATGCAAAGTTATGTAACTAAACTAACGGGGAAAAATTATAAGCATGGACATTAAATAATCATGCAACCCCGATTTAAATAAACGTATATGTAATGTTATCAGTTGTTCGAGAATTGCTCGAGAACATAAGTGGACGAGGTAAAGGGGACTCCGGTGACAGGTATGGTTTTCTTGCAACCTGTGTCCTACCGGATCACACCGGCTTGTATGCCAATATGTTTTTCTGAGTGTTTGCCACCTTGTAAGATTAAAACATGTAATGAGTTTATAGTAATTCATTTATGTGGCGAATTTGGCCTCCGATACCATTTAACCTCAAATATGTGTTAACCTTAGCTAACCAAAACTAGGAACACATGAGTGATCGGTATTCGGAGTTGACGGCCCAAACCTTGGGAACGTGCTAACCACGGCTATGTGTGAGTTAGTTGGATATTGTTGTTGTATGCAAGTGTGTGAACCTCCCTTGTGTGCTTAACTCGGTTATGATACCGTATGGTGTGTGGATGTGGTAGGCTCCATAATGGATCTCTAACTACTTATTTATAAGTGTATATGTACTAATGGGGGGTGAGGAGTCCGGTTGTTCCGGCCACGCGTGTGATGGACGGGAGTCGATGTCATATCCGGTTCGGCTCTCTTGGTGTATGTATAGGTTGTATTCCAATTTGGTTTCTACCTTCCCTTAGCTTATCCAAAGCTAATTACTGACTCACGTCGGGCCACAGGGGCATACGAATGTTATTTCGGTGTGCTTGGGATTACTATATCCGACACACCTTGGGTTTAAGTTAACCGTTCGATATAACTGGACGGTAACGAGGTTGGTAACGAGCTTAGCATGAGATTGTCAATAATCTCTAGGCTCACTATATATACTAACTATGGTGGAAGGTTCCGTGTGTGAACAAATCTTATGGTGTTATGAGTTGTTATTGTGCTAGGCAATTCCCCTTGCTATGCTAAGATATGTTTATGTTAGATGTTTAAAATGAATCGGTGTTAACATGTGTACGTCGAAACGAGAAAAGTGTTGTTGTGTTGCTGTGTGAGGAATGTGATATGCTGTAGGATATGGAGTGTGAGGATCATGGAATGAATCCCAGTTTGTGACAGGAGGCGTTTAAGGATAACCCGATTAATGGTACGTGTCGTTCATTAAGGAAGTAGCTCCGTTTTTAGAGGAGAGCCACTCTAGGGTTAAAGGAATCATTGGATGATTGTTAAGTGTGGATGTGTTGGATATATGTTGAGCCCTATTGTTGGGTGTATGCAAAGAGTTGTGTGTTTATGGTTTGTATGCATGATTTAAATATAATCAACTGCATGCTAAGACGACAATTAGTTGTGCGTGGCCCGGTAGCATGTGGGCTGCGGGATTACCATACCAGCAAAGGTGCTGAGCCCCTTGGGGGCCACCCTTTCTCTCCTTTCTATTTCAGGTACAAGGAGCTGGAAGCCGTTCGAGAGTAGGACGGGGTAGATGTTTATACATGGGTAGCCATTTAAATGGCGTAAGCATTGTAGGCGTAGTAAGACCGAATTGTTATCGGCAGTAGTTTGTAAATACTTGGTACGGTTGGAATGTATAAAGTATATGGGTTGTTGTTAAGGGAAGCAATGTAACGTGTAGTTGCTCGGGAGTCTAGTCCATCAGACCGATACAAAGTACATGTATTAGCCTTGTTAGCCACGTGGGTGGTTAACGGCGTGTAACACCATTGAAATAAGTAATGTGATGAGTTGAGTTTCCGCTGCAGTGTTTTGTTAAATGATGGTATGTAGTTGGGTGTGTTACAAAAGTGGTATATCAGAGCGAAGTATCGCTCTGATGACTGAATTACCGAGCTTAGGAAGTACCGAGTTAGGATTTTAGTGCTTTGGGTTAAGGGTTGAGTGATAGCGTGAGAGATACGCTAGTTAGGTAACTACCAGTGAATACTGGAAACCTACAATATCCATCCCGCCCTCCACAATCCCTGTATATAACTTGGGAAGGGACGCCAGAGAGATGGAAGTCCTCTCTTACTCGGGAATACCCGATCTGGCTGTTATTAAGTACCTCTAAGGTACGGAGAACCGTCATACGGTAGATCCCGAAAACTGGGAATCCCGGAGACGGTTCCATCTGAACAATGTTAACTTAACCGCATTTCATAGCGGAGAGTGAAGAATCAGTGTATAGAAGAATAGAATTTCCGGCAACCTGGGTCGACATGCCGAGCAGTCGAGAAATGACCAGTTTTCAACGCACCAACCGTGCAACAGCAAGAAGTGGATTAATAAAACCCAGACGAGTGTCTACGGACCACAGTTGATAAATAATACACCAACGGTATACCAACCGACAAGGGAACTACAACGTAGTGCCCAAATACGTGGAACGGGCTACAAAGAGAAACAATACTAAGAAAAAGGGGTCTCCTAGAATGGGAAACACCCTAGTTGATGATGTCATGTGAAGACAGTGAGAAGTCACCTAGAGGAGTATTTATCAAGGCAGTAAGATCAGTGAGGGCCAACAAGGCCACTGATGACAATATGGGTCAAAACAATACCACAATCGGTATGTGTCAAACCGATAACCAGTTAGCATGGCGCACTTGCCATAGCAAGTGCTGCTATAACAGGGCTGTTCGGGAAATTATAACCACTACTACAAGTACTTGGTAGAGTACCATAAAGTTAAATGTGATCATTGTAACCGTGGAAGGGCTTAATAGCCTAACCTCTGTAATTGTAAGTACACCAGTCAGCAAGAAGCTAGACTTGGCTAAGGTAAGAAGATGTTGTGAAACCATGAAAATTTTCTTTCAAACCCAAATTTATTCAAACCCTTTCTTTTCCAAAACCATATTTCTTTCAAACCAACACTTCTTTCCAACCTTCTTTTAAAACCAAACCAGTGAAACCAGGGCAGTTGACAAGGATACAACAGTGGATAACTTTCCCTCGATTAAGTTCGGGAAGCAAGGAATGAATATTGTCACGGGACAATATAAGGGAGTTGACAACAGAATACTTCACCTAGGCGTGTGACGGACACTACAAGTGTACCAACTGTGTTGTGGGACGACGCACTCCGATAGGAGCATGGGGGCCTGACAGACCTACTTATAGGTTAGTTGGGTAAGTAGTAATGTATCAGTATGATACCCCATATATGTATACGAGTAGAGTCCGAAACACGGGAAGTAGTCGACTCCGTCTACGGTCAGCAGTATAAATCAAACAGGAGCTAGAAAATACAATGAATGGTTGAAGTAAAGGAACCCAGTTAAGTTAACGAGACTAAAGAATTAGTGATTTATTTCAAGGAATGTTTAGAGTCAGAAGTGCGAAGTGCACGGAACTATTATGTAAAGACATCGCATATGTCTTAAGATCCTCAGGATAAACATGATAGCTGGAACGGAGACCCAGCTATACTGGCAAGGCAGATGCCTAATGTGGACACATTAATGTGCAATGAACGGGATGAAACTCCCAGAATGAGTACATACACTATCAGGAAATGTTGATCTTCACAGAAGGAAACGCAAAACGGCGTGGCTAACGAATGTACCAATAAGTGTGAACAAATGTTAAGGCATAGCTTAGCAACACCCAGGAGCGATCCTTGAAGGGTGTTTGCATCAACGATAATTGAACAAGATAACGTGATAGAAACACGAGTGTTGAAACTAACACCCAGTTTAGACATAAGTTGTCAGGAGACGGACTGACAAACCTAAGGGGCATCCCATGAAAGGAAACGGAATGCAACGACCTTGTCATGGAGCCCACTACAACCTCTAAACATGTAATATTGTACAGAGAAGTACATGTGTGTGGACAGCCTACAATGAGCCCAGCTCAAGGCAAATAAGGCTTATAAGCCATAAGCAAGATATGTTATATAAACTCGATTGATTGTAGAAGTTTATGTTGTATAAGTGAATAGAGTGGTAAGCGAACCACTGCATTAAGAGTGGGGATACCTCTCGATATGTGAGACGCGCAGGAGCGGTAGTTATGTGAATCAAGTTCAAGAAATATGTGGAGGATAGACCACGTTGTTATTACCCCAGGATGATTTGAATAAAATATTACGAAAAGAAGTACTCGTACCAGTTGTGTACACAGGAAGAGTAATAAGTCTGATAGCAATCACCATAGGTGTGTGAAGCTAAATGTGTAGCGAACAACGCTCAAGAAACATAAGGCTCAAGAAAAATAGTAGTATATTCAAAAATCAGCCAAATAAGTAGCCAGATAAACCCAGCGTAATAGCGGAGCTAATAATAGCGGATGCAGTATAAGTTGATGTTGTATAATGAGTAAGGATACGGTGCGCGCAATAAGCGACCGTTGTGTAAGTATTGTAGATGATAAATGAGGAGTGAGCAGAGTTATGAGTTAAACCCAGTGGAGGCACAACAGTAAATGATAGCAAACGAACCGAACAGTAAGCGGTGACAAGTATTATGTAATAAGAATTTCAGTAAAACACAGTGTAATTCCCTATCGCAATCGCATGAGAGATTTACTGTCAAGGGTTTACGCCTCTGCACTCTGTATGACTGAGTGTTTTGGTATTGCACTTGCGCAGTAATGATCAAGTGGGATAGCTAGGAATCAGAAGCATGGTAATTGTGGAGGAATAATGTAATTGTGATGGCCGATGCATAGGAAATGGCAAGTCTACCAATGGAAGAATACTTGTACGAAACCAAAGGTGGAGATATGATTAAGAATAAGTGATAACAGTAGCACAAATGCCAAATATCGGTATGGATATACCTCAAATGTTGTAATTAGCTGAGAGAGCACTACACACTAGGTAGTAGCTCAATCTCAACCGACAGTATTCGGTAGAAGCAAGTCAATCATTGTGAATTACATAGTAGTTACGCTGTAAGCTATTGGAGAAGTGGATGGAAAATCGTGAAACTCACCGAATTCGCTCAGGGTAAGAGATACCATGCGTCGGTTGAGACCATTCTTCCCAAATAATGGTAATACATTGGAGATGTACAATACAGTAACAGTAAAGTAACGAATGGGGCAAACTAGCCCTATAATTATCAGAATGGCGCAGCAGAGGCCAGTGAGCCCATGCCAGCAAATGCCGAATATACATTGTGAATATGAATGGATGGCTAGTCATCAATGCCTAGAAGCCTCACAGGCCAGGACCGAAACCGGTTATGAGTTAGATAAACTCTAATAAGAATTCTTGGTTTAGGGATTAAACCACCAATATGGTTAAATCCTCTAACCAAACGCATTGGTACCATACCGCGTGGAAGTTAAAATACTTCACGACGGCAGAACATTTTAAAGCCAATGTTCAGTGATTGATTAACGTGGGCGTAATCCCTCTAAGGGGGGTAGAGCATAAAGCCGCTTAGTGTGTTTTACCGTACAAGTGTACGTGAACTATGTTGTGCATTGCACAAAAATAAATTGTTATGATGGTTGGCGCGTGTGTTATACAAACATACGCATTCATTTATGGTTAAATTGTGGTAATTGCGCACAGAAGATGCGAATACCATTGTGGGAAGTGTGTTATTTTGTTAACAGTGGTGTGTGAGAGTACAAGTGGAAGGGAGTAAGAAAACTCCCGGGGAACTAAAACCCCGAGGTGCATAAATGTAAACCATGTATTGTATTTTGATAAAAATATATGTTATATATACAGTGTTGTGATTTATGAAGGGTATGAACCGACATGGAACCTAGTGAGAATTAAATTCCCTAGGTAACTTGAATTAAGTTGGATTTGGATGATGATTGATAGACGGAGTTCTATCCCTTGGAGATGTAATGATTATGACTAGAAGGATTTAAAGATAGAAAATGGGACACGCTTGAATTAGTTGTTGGTTGAAAATGAAGTGGGAGGTAAAACTTGATTATCATGAGATCAAGGGAAGCCGAACACAATTGGGGCCGAAAGATAGTTCAACACTGATGCTGATCACATCAGGGTTGGATGATTCTTGAAGCTCCCTGTAAGTGGTCAAAAACAACCATGTTAAGAAAGATACAAAGAGGCATAAATTGGACTTGGAGTTGTGTTGTGTCTTTCAAAAGGATTTTTAATTGGTGTTTTCAAACAATCGATTAATATTTTGAATAAAGATTCTCTTATACTTACCTAGTAAGAAAGAATATTTTTGTAGTACTTGCTCACGAGCTGAGGACGCATGAGCCTTTGTCTTCGGACCGGTGACATGAGAAGTATATATGTTAAAAATTAAGTGAATGTTTTGATCTCCCAAAGGAACGGGGACCAGAAGGTGTCCATCGCGACCGGGTTCTGCGGGATCACAGTGTGTATATGTACTCAACGTGGGATTCGAACCCATGGAGAGATGGAAAAGGTATTTCTGTTTGATATACATGCTAAGACATGTTGTGTGGTATAAGTAATAAATATTATTTTAGACCTTGAGTTCTAATGGATGGGTTCTGAATTGATTGTGTTACCCGGGCCTACGAGTCCAAATGTGGTTATGTCACCCAGACCTAAGAGTCTGAGGGATATTATGTAAGTGCAAGTGTGGTGTAGGTACCCGGACCATTAAGTCCGAGGTTACCATGTGAGTATGATATTTTATGTATAATGTGGATATGTTGCCCGGACCATTAAGTCCGAGGTTGGATGTAAAGAGTGTTTGGTAATGGAAGTTAATTTCGAAGGTAATTCTCGTATTCTAATCCAATGATGCGAGGAAGTGTGAACTTCGAGGACGAAGTTCTTTTAAGGGGGGTAGATTGAAATACCCCAAATCTTGGTATGTTGTTTAAATGTTAAAATAAGGTATCTAAAGGCTAAAAAGTGCCTTAGGAACATCAGTGCATAGTTTAAACCATAGTTAAAACGCAATAAAACACTGAGACACGGTTCGAGCAAAAACATGCTCTAAGCTTGGAGTAAACTTGGTTAGGACCCAAAGAGCCTACCAAGATTTGATAATATTTAATTATGATTCTATAAGGCTAATTAAGTCCTTAGGAAACCTTGGTGGACAATGAAACCAAACAAAACACAAATAAATACCTTAAGGTCAATATGGGCTAAAATGTGCTCTAAGCTTGGGATAAATTTGTATAAGACCTAATGGTCATATCTATACCTTATAAATATGTTAATGAACATATTAAATCATTTACCAAGGAAAACCAAGCTTGAAAACAAGTTAAAACACAAAATGTGCTTTAAGGAGTCTTAAAGCACGTTTTTGAAAAATTGTCTTGTAAATGAGTTTTGAATGGCTAAATGTCCATCATTACTCTTTAATTAACATGTGTACTATATAGTATCACATTTGAAGTCTATATCAATGGGAAATCAAAAATTTCACAAATATGTGCCTTAGTTAGTGAATAGTGCTCAAATAGTGCTAGTTTTGACTTAAGTCAACTCTAATTAGTTAAATGGTCAACAAAGACCATAAATATCCTTATGATGGAAGGGGGCACGGTTTTTGGAGTGTGAGTCATCACACTTGGCTAGCAACTAAAGAAAAGAAAAAGAAAAGCAAGCAAAAGTTACTATTTACCTTTTACAACATAAATATCTTAACTAAAGGCTAACATCTCACCTCTCTCTTTATTTCCTTCACTCACCAACGTATTCATCTTCATCCTCCCTTCTCAATCTCGTTTTTGCTACAGCAAGTAGACTTCTCCATCTTCAAATCCTTGTAACTCCTAGTTCCATGATCCAAATTCAATTTCAAGACCATATTTGTGCTAGTTGGAGCAAGCTCTTCATTTCCCTCTTTTCAAATCTTCAAGAACTCAATTTCGGTGCCATGGAGATTCACCATTGATGGAGCTTGAGCTTATATTTCTACATATTATTGATCTCCTTTGCTTCTAGGTAAGGAATCTCAAAGAAAAATCATGTTTCCTCCATGTTTTTACCTTGACCGAAAATCACCATTAATGGTGCTCATTGTGTTGCTTTGTTCTAGCTCCATTTGAATCTTTCAAGGACTTGGTGGAGTCCTCTCTTGATAGATATTCCAATTCCCTTCAAAGACCAAGGTAAAACAACTATCTTAATGCTCTTTGAAACAATGTAAACCTAGGGTTTACAATGAGATGAAGCATAAAGCTTATATACTCATTTCAATGTTGGTATATTGTTTAGTAGTGACAAGGAATCAAATACCTTACCGGTTTTATAAGGAAACAAGAAAGAAGTTTGGGTGGAAAAGAGGTAAATATACTAACCTAATGTGGTTTAATGCCTTAGGAGAAATGAGCTTATAATGCTTGTTAAAACTACCTAAAGAGCAAATGGTGAATGACTTAGTAAAGTGTTCTCAAGGAGACTAGTAAAAGAACATATGTCTTGGTGTATGTATTTGCAGGTCAAAGGCATATATATTGTGGAAATTCAGTGTTTAAGGTTTATGCAATTTAAGGGCCTAAGAGCCATGTTATTTAAGGGCCTAAGTGCCAAGCAATTAAATTGTGCACTATATTGTGATGTAGTGTAATTTGGTAAATGTTGTGTGTGAGAATACTCTTGGTGGTTTTAGGTGTTCTTGAATGGAATAAGGTAAAAACCTAAGTGTTTGGATGTTAGAATATACAAGAGAAGCTATGGCAAAATTTAGTTGATGAACAAAGGAGTTCATGTGTTGTAATAAGATTTTATGACCTAGAGGATGCTAGGAATGGTTAAGTGTGAAGATGGTGAATTAAGGTGTTCTTAAGTGTTAAGATGCATTGGGCATAATCTTGGAGGATTTAGAAATCAAATGAGTGTTTTATACACACCAAAGTTATGATATGTGAAGTATTAAGTCTTGTTAAAGTTTAGGTAAACAAAGGAAAAGTAATGCCTTGTGAAGGTCTAAGTGTAAACTTGTGGATATAGAAGGAATTGTGTAATGGAGGTGTTTGTGAGGAATGATGCTTGGAGTAGATGTGATGGTGGTGAGAAAACATTTTAGTTAGTTGTTTACCATAAGTATAAACCACCACTTAGGAACTTAGGGAAAAACATTACAAGTGTTAGGAATTTTGCAAGAATTTGAGTGAATGATCAAGGAGCTTGATGGTGGGTCAACTAATGAGTTTAATGGATGATTTAAGAGGGTGTTTAAGTGCCCAAATGGTGTTAGAACATATAAGGGAACTTGTGGAGGAGTTTGGAATAAGATAGGCATTTTTAGGAGAGTTTCTGCAGCCGACCTACCCAGGGGACCGACCCTAGTCTGGGTCGGTCGGGCTGAAACTGTGAAGTGGGATGTTCTCTGCAGCCGACCTACCCAGGGGGTGGGTCGGTGGGGGGTCGTCGGACATAAAAAAAAAATTAAAAAATTAAAGTTATTTAATTTTAATAATGTTAAGTGGTATTAGTGGTATGCCATTAAGGAGTATTGATGATTAGAAAAATAATTATAAAAAGGACTTAAGAGATTAAGTTAAGTAAGATGATTTAAATGTTTAAGGTATGGAAATGATGTGAAATGTTGGGGATTGATGGTTAATGGTGTTCTAAGGTTGTTTAGGACATGTTAGGTGGTGAGTTTAATGACAATAAGTAGGTGAAAAGTTGTAATAAAATGTGAAAGTAAATCAAGTTAAAATGCAAAGTTATGTAACTAAACTAACGGGGAAAAATTATAAGCATTGGACATTAAATAATCATGCAACCCCGATTTAATAAACGTATATGTAATGTTATCAGTTGTTCGAGAATTGCTCGAGGAACATAAGTGGACGAGGTAAAGGGGACTCCGGTGACAGGTATGGTTTTTCTTGCAACCTGTGTCCTACCGGATCACACCGGCTTGTATGCCAATATGTTTTTCTGAGTGTTTGCCACCTTGTAAGATTAAAACATGTAAGTTTATAGTAATTCATTTATGTGGCTAATTTGGCCTCCGATACCATTTAACCTCAAATATGTGTTAAACCTTAGCTAACCAAAACTAGGAACACATGAGTGATCGGTATTCGGAGTTGACGGCCCAAACCTTGGGAACGTGCTAACCACGGCTATGTGTGAGTTAGTTGGATATTGTTGTTGTATGCAAGTGTGTGAACCTCCCTTGTGTGCTTAACTCGGTTATGATACCGTATGGTGTGTGGATGTGGTAGGCTCCATAATGGATCTCTAACTACTTATTTATAAGTGTATATGTACTAATGGGGGTGAGGAGTCCGGTGTTCCGGCCACGCGTGTGATGGACGGGAGTCGATGTCATATCCGGTTCGGCTCTCTTGGTGTATGTATAGGTTGTATTCCATTTGGTTTCTACCTTCCTTAGCTTATCCAAAGCTAATTACTGACTCACGTCGGGCCACAGGGGCATACGAATGTTATTTCGGTGTGCTTGGGATTACTATATCCGACACACCTTGGGTTTAAGTTAACCGTTCGATATAACTGGACGGTAACGAGGTTGGTAACGAGCTTAGCATGAGATTGTCAATAATCTCTAGGCTCACTATATATACTAACTATGGTGGAAGGTTCCGTGTGTGAACAAATCTTATGGTGTTATGAGTTGTTATTGTGCTAGGCAATTTCCCTTGCTATGCTAAGATATGTTTATGTTAGATGTTTAAAATGAACTCGGTGTTAACACGTGTACGTCGAAACGAGAAAAGTGTTGTTGTGTTTGCTGTGTGAGGATGTGATATGCTGTAGGATATGGAGTGTGAGGATCATGGAATGAATCCCAGTTGTGACAGGAGGCGTTTAAGGATAACCCGATTAATGGGTACGTGTCGTTCATTAAGGAAGTAGCTCCGTTTTTAGAGGAGAGCCACTCTAGGGTTAAAGGAATCATTGGATGATGTTGTTAAGTGTGGATGTGTTGGATATATTTGAGCCCTATTGTTGGGTGTATGCAAAGAGTTGTGTGTTTTATGGTTTGTATGCATGATTTAAATATAATCAACTGCATGCTAAGATGACAATTAGTTGTGCGTGGCCCGGTAGCATGTGGGCTGCGGGATTACCATACCAGCAAAGGTGCTGAGCCCCTTGGGGGCCACCCTTTCTCTCCTTTTCTATTTCAGGTACAAGGAGCTGGAAGCCGTTCGAGAGTAGGACGGGGTAGATGAGTGTTTATACATGGGTAGCCATTTAAATGGCGTAAGCATAGGCGTAGTAAGACCGAAATTGTTATCGGCAGTAGTTTGTAAATACTTGGTACGGTTGGAATGTATAAAGTATATGGGTTGTTGTTAAGGGAAGCAAATGTAACGTGTAGTGCTCGGGAGTCTAGTCCATCAGACCGATACAAAGTACATGTATTAGCCTTGTTAGCCACGTGGTGGTAACGGCGTGTAACACCATTGAAATAAGTAATGTGATGAGTTGAGTTTCCGCTGCAATGTGTTGTTAATTGTATGGTTGTAGTTGGGGTGTTACAATCCAGATCTGGAAACGGGTTATCTTCTTCGCCGACTGTCTGCAACTTGATTCCGCCATATCCTTTAGCAGTCGGCGCCTACCTTAAATCACTCACGCGTTGCAGCTCTGTCCCCTGCAATCAATGATTGCATCAATGAGCTGCACTCTGCCTCTACTCCTTCCTCTATATAAGCCACGCATCATTCATCTTCTCGAGTGTCCTTTCGGAGGTTCCTTCCGTGGTTCCTTCCGGAGTTCCAATTCCCCCATCAATCCATCTTCGAAACCACTACACCTTCACTCACTCGTTCATTCCATTTTAATCTCCCGCTTCTCCATTTGTTTTTTTTCATTTCACTAGTCTCACCTCTAGTCTCACGTAATTAAATAGTAGATCGCTATTTAATATGTTAGGCTAGTTTACGTATACTCTGGGAATAATTATTATGTATCTGTATTAATTATGCAATATGTTTTACTGGTTTTTATTTTAATGAAGTTTGTTACGCTTAAAGGTTTTCTCGCATCTTTTTAATAAACCTCATGAATTTATTAAAATGCTTTACTAAGTCTGTTTTTAATTTCATCGGTTAGAAACAGATGGGTTAATTAAGCCGTAAAACTGTAGGAACTTATTTTCATCGTTTAAGTTAGTACAAGTTGCAAGAATAAAATCCTCATACTCCTCTGCTGTCCACCAGTGGGTGCTTGAGTTTTCATCGGACCTTGCACAACTGGAACGAGTTCTTATGAGTTTTCATCGGACCTTAAGAATAAAAACAGGATCTTGCTAATCAATTATAATTTAACCAGTAAACCTAGCATGAAAGAGCAGATATTATATTAACGTGAACCAGAGTCCCGTTTAGTTTTTCTGTTAACTTAGTTTATTTTATCCTTTTTATTTATAAAAACAAGTCAATTAATCCCCCCCCCCCTTTTGTGACATGCTTAGGTACTATAATATGTATATTAGTCCCACGGTTCGATATCCGGTCGCTTACATTTCACTATACTACTACGACCGGGATTTGTTTGCAGCCCGGCGTTTATTTTGAGTTTTAATTTC
This sequence comes from Limonium bicolor, assembly GCA_023374045.1. NCBI lineage: Eukaryota > Viridiplantae > Streptophyta > Magnoliopsida > Caryophyllales > Plumbaginaceae > Limonium > Limonium bicolor. Next base: position 114,959,465 of record CM041780.1, read on the forward strand.
TTTTCTTTTATTTTTACACCAATTTAACCACTCAGATATACACATCTGCAAAATGGCGCCGTTGCGGGGACTAGATTTATTCTAGTTCCTAAGCCCCGGATTATTCACCTGTTAACTATAAATATTCTGTTCTCTTTATTCTGTTAATATTATGTCTATAATATTTTGTTTATTGTTAATATTAATTATCTAATAATCTGTTAATATTAATTGGACATCTGACTTCTGACATCTAATTACCAACTCTTATATTATTGTCATTTAATTTCCATTGTCCTTCAATTTCCAGTATACTAACTACTAACTTATAATTTCTGTCATTTAATTTTCTGTCATTTCTTTCCATTGTCTCTAACTACTAACGTTTAATATTCTGTCTACTAATTACTAACATTTAATTTTCTGTAAATCTAATTACTAACTTATAATTTTGTCATCTAACTACTGACTTATAATTTTATGACATTTTTATTACTAACTTATAGTTTAATGACATTTTTATTTTGTTGTTTGATACGTATGATCAAAATCGAAAAAAAAACGAAGCAGGCACCGGTCCGCCTAGGCAACCGCCCCATTCCAAGCGGACTCCCATGCGGATGCCACTGAGCCGCGTCCGCCTAGCTCCAAGCGGTCGTCCACGCGGACGCCACTGAAGCCTACCGCCCCCGTGTCCGCCTCATTAGCCGCGGACGCCAAGCGGACGCGCCTAGCCTTGTCCGCCTCTCTACACGCGGACGTCCCTTGACTCAGAAAAAAAAAGAGCTTAAGCTCCGCGTTTCACTAACTCACGGTCTGTTCTTCCCCAAATTCAATTTGCTCCATTTCGACGCCAAGAGAAGAGCAGCTCGCGCGACAGCCCCCATCCTCAATTGCCACAACTTCTTCAATTCTCCACCGAATCACGCAAGGTTAATACCGAAATCTTCGTTTTTCCATTCTCTACGTTTCTATAGCTTCAAATCCATAAATGATGAACTACACTAGGAGAAATTAAGGACTGAATTTTCGAACCCTAGGTCGACCGTTTCGGAAATTCCGAGCTTAAATTGTGAATTTGTCCTCGAATTTGTCTTCTATAAATCATATATACATATACAAGGTTAAATCTACACTTATTACACTTAGATTTGGTTTTTTTGTATAAATTCCAATTTAGGTATAAAAGAGATACGAGAGTGCATTGTTTAAAATTGCATTTTCCTAATTCAATAATGCCTTGTTGTTATTAAAAGAATAATTATGATTATAGGATGTTATATGTGGATTTGTATGATAACGGTATTAAAATTACCTTGAGCTTGACTGAATTAAATGTGGAGAGTCGAAGATTTTTAGGGGAGGTTCTGTCGAATTTTCGATAGAATTTATGTTGTTTATATTATTTTTATTTTTGTTTATATTTCATATTATTTGTTCTACTTGTTTTCTATTTTTGTTAATTTGCTAAGTTGTTTATGTCAAATATTAATGCTCTGTTTGATTTTTATGTTGTTGTTGATATTAATTTTCATGTTATTATTACTCCGTATAATGTTTAATATTAATTGTTATGCTGTTAATGTTTGTTTACTTTTAATTTTAAAAATTTATTAGTATGCCTCGTATACGTGGTGGCAAGCATGCACAAACAGCTCAGCTCATGCAGCATCTCCTTGCTCAGATAGGCCAGGGACCAGTGCAGCCTCCACCACCACCGTAGTGATTTTTATTTTATTGTTATATTTATTTTATATTTCTCTGTTGTTTACTAACTTTTGTAGACTAATACTGTTTGAACCTTGACTAACTTTTGTTATATTCGGGAAGGTAACAGTACAGTTTACTTTATGTTTTTATATTATGCAATGCTTTATTATATGCTTTTATTATTTATGTTTTGCCTCCTATTACTTTTTGTGCAATTTGAGTTCTGCTGGCTATACTGTTTTTCTTTTTCAGAACAAATTCTATATATACAATATATAGCTGAACTCGCCTATGGAAGCAACCTCAGTTGCTCTAGGAATTTCGATATCTTCGGTTGAACACTTGCGCGAACTTAAGTGTGAGGAACTTCTCACCCCTACCAAAGCTTTAAGTGTGAGGAAGGACACCTTCCTCAATCTACGATACAAGGGGAGTTTCAGTTCTCCTTTATTATATTAATGTTCAACCTATATTAATTTAATCCTTTATGAGTCTGTCATATTTTGAAAGGTCCTTTTCTTGAATTTAATTCTGAACAATGAGGACATTGCTCCTCTTAAGTGTGAGGAAGGAGAGACCTTTCCCTGGAAATATGACAGTTGTTCGATAATGCCACACTCACTTTTTGCTACTCTAAATTGCCTGTATAAAAAAAATGAAAAATAAAAATGAGATAAAATAATTGTAGAAGTGTCTGAAATTATGTCAAGTGACAACTGAAAGATGGTTTTATTTTAAGGAGTTTGTATAAAATTATTTTCCATCAAAATACTCTATTTTCACTCAAAATATGATAGATCTGCTGACTGTAAAAACCAATTTAGTATAGCTTGGGATTATGGAAAATATGTGGAAAGTCAAGGAAAGAAAAGGATAAAGACAAGGTACTCCACTGTTTAGGAATTTTCTAACCAAAAACAGGCCTCGTCTATCCGGTTATTAAGTTCTTTGGGGTGCTTTAACACCTATCTACCTAAGGTCTCGTGACCAGGGATAGAAGACCCAACACCGCTACAAGGATAGAGAGAAAAGTCTGGGGTACAAAAATAATGCAATTAAAAAAAAGTGTGTTTTGTATATACAATCTTCGCATTCAAAAAAAAAAGATGTAAATAATAAATTGCAATTTATATTTATAAACATGAGTACGTGGTGTTGAAAGGTATTGCGGAATAAGGCATTACTTCACACCCCTTGTCATCCGGGTTAGAGAATTGAAATTGGTTGAAAATCCGAGGTTAATCTAACTTGTTTTCTGCAGTCTAGTTTTTCTATGCTTTTATTAAATTGTTCTTCTTCACTGTTTGCAAAAACCTACTTCTAAGAGCAAGAATTATTCTTTCAATTGTCACTTTGTCTAAATTCCCTTCTACACTTATTTAATCTTGTTTTATTATATGGCTTAGAGATAATTTTATTCTTATTTGCTTGAAGACAAGCAAAAGTCAAGTGTGAGGAAGTTTGATAAGTGCAAAACATATAGACTTATTAGGTTTAATCACCTTATAATTTGTAGCATTTTTAGTAATGTTTCTCACTTATCTTGGGTTTTTCCTATAATTATGTTGTTATATTAACTGATGTATTATATGTGTTAAATTGTAGGAAAAATGCCAAATCAAGACATATATTATAAAGGATAAAAAAAGCAAGCGCGTAAAGCAGGCGCAGAGGTGTGTCCGCCCCTGCAACCGCCTTGGATTAGGCGGACAAGAGGAGAAGCAACCGCCTCTACAACCGCCTTATAATAGGCGGACGTAAGACACATGCAACCGCCTAAAAACATGCGGACGTGAGAGCCATGCACATGCGGGCGTAAGGAAGTTAGAGACAACCGCATGGACATCCGCATGAAATAAAGCGGACAACCATGCGGACATGTGTAAATATCCAGATCTGGAAACGGGTTATCTTCTTCGCCGACTGTCTGCAACTTGATTCCGCCATATCCTTTAGCAGTCGGCGCCTACCTTAAATCACTCACGCGTTGCAGCTCTGTCCCTTGCAATCAATGAGCTGCAATCAATGAGCTGCAACTCTGCCTCTACTCCTTCCTCTATATAAGCCACACATCATTCATCTTCTCGAGTGTCCTTTCGGAGGTTCCTTCCGTGGTTCCTTCCGGAGTTCCAATTCACCCCATCAATCCATCTTCGAACCACTACACCTTCACTCACTCGTTCATTCCATTCTAATCTCTCGCTTCTCCATTTGTTTTCTTTCATTTCACTAGTCTCACCTCTAGTCTCACGTAATTAAATAGCAGATCACTATTTAATATGTTAGGCTAGTTTACGTATACTCTGGGAATAATTATTATGTATCTGTATTAATTATACAATATGTTTTACTGGTTTTTATTTTAATGAAGTTTGTTACGCTTAAAGGTTTTCTCGCATCTTTTTAATAAACCTCATGAATTTATTAAAATGCTTTACTAAGTCTGTTTTTAATTTCATCGGTTAGAAACAGATGGGTTAATTAAGCCGTAAAACTGTAGGAACTTATTTTCATCGTTTAAGTTAGTACAAGTTGCAAGAATAAAATCCTCATACTCCTCTGCCGTCCACCAGTGGGTGCTTGAGTTTTCATCGGACCTTGCACAACTGGAACGAGTTCTTATGAGTTTTCATCGGACCTTAAGAATAAAAACAGGATCTTGCCAATCAATTATAATTTAACCAGTAAACCTAGCATGAAAGAGCAGATATTATATTAACGTGAACCAGAGTCCGTTTAGTTTTTCTGTTAACTTAGTTTATTTTATCCTTTTTATTTATAAAAACAAGTCAATTAATCCCCCCCCTTTTTGTGACATGCTTAGGTACTATAATATGTATATTAGTCCCACGGTTCGATATCCGGTCGCTTACATTTCACTATACTACTACGACCGGGATTTGTTTGCAGCCCGACGTTTATTTTGAGTTTTAATTTCTTTTCTTATTTTTACACCAATTTAACCACTCGGATATACACGTCTGCAGATGTGGTGCGTATAGTTGGAGGGATCAATTCCTTTAATGTCAGCAATAGTCCACCCGATTGCTGTTTTGTGTTTCCTCCGAACCTCAAGTAGCTTGTCTTCTTGCCCTGTAGTTAAAGAAGATGATACAATAACAGACAAATTTTTATTAGCTGCTAAGAAGGAATATTTAAGGTTCGGAGGTAGCTCTTTAAGCTCGAGTTTGGGTGGCTGCTCGACAGAAGGGATTGGTTCTTGATTTCTCTGTCGAGTCGCTCCATTGGAGGGCGATAGGCTTGATATCCCGCCTTTCCTTTCTCCACCTGGGCTAACGTGGCGTTGATCTCTGGATCTTCTATTTCTTTTCCAGATAAGCGACGAGAATGTGCTCCAATGGTTCAGTTTGAGCCTTCATGAAGAAGCATAGAGAATATACATCTTCGTAAGTGGGAAAGTCGCAATCTTCCTCATCATCAGTCAAATTTATCATCATCAAGGGGTGAGCTACGTTGGAGGATTTCTTCATCATTTTCCTAATGTCAAATTCAATCTTCTCATCCTCATACCGCAAGGTGATTTTACCATCATGGACATCGATGACGGCCTTGGCAGTACTAAAAAAGGGTCGACCTAGAATGAGGGGTACGTCAACATCGTCATCCATATCCAGAATGACGAAGTCGGCCGGGAAGATGAAACGATCACTGCCGACTACTAAATCTCGGACCATCCCCATTGGTTTGATTTCAGATCTGTCGGCCAACTAGAGTTTGAACGGTACAGGTTGCATCTCTCGTTCACGAACTTTTAAAAAGGTAGCGTATGGCATAATGTTGATGCTGGCCCCTAAATCGCACAAACCACTTCCACAGTCTATTCCACCGATAAAGCATGGGACAACAGGGTATCCTGGATCTGCCTGTTTAGGAGGAAGTGCTCGAAGGAGGGCAGCAGAGCATTCCTCTATGAGGTGGACAGTCTCCTTATCGGTCTTCTTCTTTCTCTTTGTCAGGAGATCCTTTAGAAATTTCGCATAGTTGGGCATTTCCTGCAAGGCATAAATTAAAGGAATATCTAGTGTTAGTTTCTTAAAAATACTCAGAAATTTTGCAAACTGTTCGTCAAGATGCTTCTTTTTCATCCTATTAGGAAATGGAAGCTCAGTATCTTTATGAGAAGAAGAAGAACATAATAGTAATTCGAGATGGAGGAGGGGGAGTATGAAGGATAGGAGCCTGTGTCTCGGACGAAGGTAGCGGTGGAGGAGTTATGTCGTCCTCTACACGATCTTCATTGCTCGTTTCTATATTCAGTTTCCTTCCACTTCGTAAGGTGACAGCATTTGCCTCTGTGGTCCTTGAAATGTGTTGTTGTCATCTCCTTCATCTGTATGAATTGCTTTTGCATGTTCACGTGGATTTGGATTGGTGTGAGGGAAGTTGGCCAGGTGGCCTTTGTTGGGTAAGGAGTTGCTGAATCTGAGATTGTAACACCGTTTGGTCCTTCCGGAGAGCTGAGACTTTCTCCTGAGTGTCTCGAGATTTGTTCATCATCGCTCTAAACATCTCTTGCATCTGACCCATCTCAGACTCTGGATTAGATTGTGGTTGAGGTGGTCGGCTAGAGGATGCAAGTTCACCGTATGGAGGTTGTTGAAATTGCCTCTGGCCACTTTGGTAATTCGATTGTGGCCTAGTTTTGGGAAGGTTGGAGTGTATGTGGATTCTGAATGTTGTTAGTATTACCGTATCGGAGATTATGATGAACATTCTACTGCCAAGGTTGTCGGAACCCTTGATTATTACCCACGTAATTCGCTTCCTCGGCTGTCTTCAACTCTTGTAACTCAGGGCATTGCTCATAGTCGTGTGGCCCGCTGCACCGAGTACAAGATAAATCAGGAGAAGATAGAGATAGAGGAGTGTAACTGGAGGGGTGGTAGATGATCGGGAAGTCATCGACTTTGCTTGTTGGGGGTAGGAGTTCATGGCCATCTGCTCAATTACTTTCTGCAAGGTACTTACCTTCGTCGCCTGCTGTACATTGCTTTCCATGAGTTGCTTGTGGCTTCTCATCAGCTGGTCGAACTTATTGTCATTTTCTCCTACGTGGTATAAGCCTGGAGTGCCGCCTCTTGATCCACTTGTGGCCCAGTCTCTGATCTCTTCACAGAGGGACTCTATCCCATTCAAAAATTGTTCCCCTGGCTTTTTCAAAATATCAGCACCTAAAGAGGAGAGTACCATTGTTTTGCATTGATTGATTAAGCCTTTGTAGAACAATTGAGATAATGTTCTTTTGTGAGACCATGGTGAGACACGTCAACAGCAGTCCTATAAAATGGTCCCAAGTTTTGCAAATGTTTTCTGACCCTGGCTGCTTGAAATTGTAGATCTTAGCAATCATTTCTAACGTTCGGCTTGGGGGCAGGAACTTGTCGTAGAACTTGGTGGCCATTTCATCCCAAGTACCAATGGTACTTGGTGTAAGGCTGTGTTGGTACCATTTACTCGTATTTCCCGTCAGGCTGTGAGGGAACAGGGACAGTCTCGCGTATTGGAGTACTGCGTTAGTCGGTTAAACTGTTGGCATGCTGCAGAAACTTGGTGACATGCAACAGAGCTTCGTCGGCACTAGAGCCATCGAACATGCCTAATTCCTTCACGCATCGGATCTGATGATATGGCTTCAGCTTTTGCCACTCATCGTATTCGGTTGGAGAGAGGTGGGGAAGGATGATGGCGGGCTGTTGTCCTTGATTAGATGGCCTGTTGATGTTACAAACTATAGCTGGTGAAGTTGTCATGTCTGCTTCCTGGTTAGACTCTATCACCGTGGTGGTTGTGTTTTGTTGAGATCGTTTATGCCTTAAGGCGCGCAGACAACTTCTCTCGATCTCAGGGATGTAGCTAACCGTATGATTGTTAATATTGTCCGGAAGGCTGTGTGACCTGGTAAAAGGCATTCACCACTCAAAACAGCAACAGAATCTGTGATTTGATAAAATAAACAAAATAGAAAGAAATATGGAGGGGAATTTAAACAGCTAAAAAGGAACAATTAATAAAATAAAAAAAGAACTTCTCTCTTTTTTTAAACAAGAGTAAATAAACCGAAATTAAATGAACTTAAGAGAAATAAAAATAAATGCAGTTTAAGTACATGAAAATAGTAAAATAAAATAAAGAAAAAGGATAGAATTAAATTGCTAGAATTTAAATGAAAAGGGAATTTAAATGACAGTGATTTAAATGATTAGAAAATAAATAACTAGAATTTAAATGACAATTAAATAAAGAGCTGGAATTTATTAATTAACTAGAATTTAAATGACATAAAATAAATGACAGAATTTAAATGAAAGAAATTAGATTACTAAAATTTAAAGGACAATGGAAATTTAAATGACTGTAATTAATACGATATTTAAATTGCTAGAACAATTAAATGACATAAATTAGTAGAAATAAAATAAACAACAAAAAAAATAGTATAAACAAAATATTATAATATAGCAAGTGAATTATCCGGGGCTTTAGGGACTAGAATAAATCAAGTCCCGGCAACGACGCCATTTTGCAGACAGGAAAATCTGAGTGGTTGGAACTGATGTATTTAAAAATTGAAAAAATGAGAAGAAATAATAACTCAAAATATTGTCGGGCTGCAAACAAATCCCGGTCGCAGTAGTATAGTAAGACAGAAGCGGCCGGGTGTCGAACCGTGGGACTTATCGTGAAATAATATAATACCTAAGCTTTGTCACAAAAGGGGGGAATTAATTGACTTGTTTTTATAGATTAAAATAGCAGATAAAATTAAGTGAGAGTGAAAGATAAATTAAACGGGACTCTGGGTTCAGGTTTAGATAGTCTGATTAATTATGCTATGTCTACTGGTTTTATTGTCATAGTTTGGCAAGATTCCTGTTATTATCTTGAGGATAAAATCATAGACTCAAAGGACTCGTTTACCAGAACATGCTCGGTCTGATCTAGATTCGAGCAAAACACATGTAAACGGATTAAGTGCGAGGAATTATATTTTGCATCTGAAAATACTAACTTATTTAATCAAAATTAGTTTTCCATAGATTTATCGATTAATTAACCTGTCTATTTATCACTGATCTGATCAAAATAGACTTTGTAAAGCATTTTAATAAATTCATGAAATTTATTAAAAAGACGAGAGATAAGCTTTAATCGTAACAAACTGTATTTAATTAAACCGGTAAAAAATATGATTACATAATTAAACAAACTATAATTAACCTTCACCCGGAGTATATCCTCTTAGCCCAACATAGTTAAAAAGAAGACAGAATAAGAAGAGTAAAAGAAAATCATCTGGAAAATAATTAATTCAGCTCCACTATTTTTGACACTACAAATTTTGGACAGAGGTTGAACAGAATAAACGGTATGGAAATGGAATGTTTTATGGGATAAGGTGCTGTGTGTGTTTTATGTGGACATATATAGATGGGGTGTATGATTTTTGGAGAGGTAATGGTAATTTTGTGGAGGAAAAATGACATGAGTTTGGGCGTGGAATGAGATATCTATTAATGGAGGTGTGAGCCTCGATTTTAAACCCTATCCTATGTGGATTAAGTTGATTGGGATCTAGTCGGGTTTTAGGTCCACTTATAACCTAAGATTAATAACTATGTCATATAACAAAATTATTAAAACCTAAGCTAGCTCACTGGAACCTATTATGAGTCGCCACCTAATTTTAACCTAGATCAAATTAGGAAAGGAGAGTTCGGGTTCGGGGGCTTGATATTCGACTTAATTGGGGTTCAAATTACTTTCATTACCCTCAAGAGTCGTTTTTCCTCTACTTAGTTTATTTACGGCTTATTACGAGTCGTTTTAACCTAAGTGCGCAAGCTTCTGTTTTTTATGTTTTTTAGCGTTTTTTGACAGAAAATTAAAGTGAAATTGAAAGCTACCTAAACTAGGGTTTCGGAGGCAGAATTAGGTCAAATTTTGCTTACGTCCGTAGCCACGGACCAAGAGTCCGAGACCACGGACCCCAGTTAACCTAAATATGCAGAAAAGTCGAAATTGAAGGAAAAAAAAATTTGCAAAGTCCGGGGCCACGGACAGGCTGTCCGTGCCGCCCGGACATCGTTAGAAAAACCTAAGTTTTGAATTTTTAAAATCCCGCCGCCGTCCGTGGGTGTCCGTGGTCTCGGACAACGCGTCCGAGGTCCCGGACCATAGGTCCGAGGTCACGGACCACCCACGGACAGGGGTTTTCAGAAGGTTCCCGAGGGTGTTTTGAGCTCAAATTTTATGGGTGTGTAGCCTGAAAGATTTGCAAGTCGTTAGTGATTGAAGGTTTTCAATTTGAACTCGAATTAAGCACGAAACTTTGTAAACAAGTTATTGGACAGAAGCTTAAACAAACGTCAATACAGAAGCGTAAACAGGTTGGTTTGAACCCAAACTTTGACAGAGAGTTAACAAGGTCGTGGGGAATCAGAAAAGTGGGATTGTAACCTGTTTACCTTCGAATTCAAGATGATTCTTCACGTTGGGATTCTTCGGAGGCTCCGATGATGCCGGTTCCGGATTGAATTCGACCCGGGCTTCTGGTTGTTGATTGTTGATGATGTTCTTCACGTTTGGAGGTGGTTTGGTTGATGTTTGATGATTGTTGATGTGTTAGGAGTTGAAAAGTGTGTTTAGGTGGTGATTTCGAGAGATTTTTGATGTGATTTTGGTGCTTGGATGTGTAAAAACGTGAGGAGAATGAGACGGCTAGGTTTTCCGGTTGCTTAGGGTTCTTGAGGTTCTTCTTTGATCATGGGATAAGGTTCCTTATATAGACCTCTTTAAAGATAGAAAAATCCGGTAAAACCGAGATTTACCGACGTTTTAGCTCAAAGGCTTCCAAAAGGAATTTGATTATGAAATTTCACACATGGGTAAAGGATGATATTTCTGATTTTTCTAAAGTGGAATCGAATTTTTTGGATATTGGAATATTTTTAAATTCAATTTCTCGTCAGATTCAATCAGAAATTGCTAGAAAATTATTGGAAATTCGAAAAATCAAAATTCCAACGCCATTATGCTTAAAATGTCATCCTCTATCTTGGGTAAAAATTTCAAAGCATTTTGAATTGATTTGACCCTTATTTGGAGGAGAGAGAAAGCCTGTAGGGGGCTTAGGAGCCTTGAAAAATTACGAAAATGGCCCTGGAGATGACTAAGCTGTCCCTAGCACTCTGAAATGTGCCGATCGATCTGGGAACCCTCACTACTAGCCTATTAGAAGAGACTCACCTCCGGGGGGTTGAAATTTTGGGTATAACAGATTGCCCCCCGTCAACTAGACTTTGTAATGGAAATGAAAAGGCTAGTTGATGCTTGAGTGATACCCCAAAATTTTGGATCTTAAAAGACCCCTCGTGCAATTGAAAACCAACAAGTTGTGTCGAGCTGTTCTAAGGCGCTGACTACCTATGAGTAAAGTGGAAGGATGTCGAGCGATTCTAAAGCGTCGGCCACCTAAAGGTAAAAATGAAATAATGTCAGACTATTCTAAGGCGCCGACTACCTATAACGAATGAGATGATGTCAAGCTATTCTAAGGCGTTGACCACCTATAACGAATGAGATGATGTCAAGCTATTCTAAGGCGTTGACTACCTAAAATGAAATGAAGTATGCCGAACATTCTAAGGGGCGGGAACCTGTAATGCAAATGTAGATGTCATGCAGAAAAAAGATGATATGATGATGATATGCTGACGATGCTGATGATGATGTTGATGCTGATGATGCTCGGATGCTTCTGGGGACCGAAACCCGTTCCAATGCTCCTGGTTGGTATACTATGGGGACTTATTGCCTCTGCCCACCAACTGGGGTGCTGGGATAACTTCTAGATTACCAAGGGGACTTATTGCCACTGCCCACTAGTTGCTTCTCCCAAGAAGTTGACATAAAGATGGGGACTTATTGCCTCTGCCCCGCCAACTTAGATCACGCTCTATCTCGCACTGAAGATGATACTAGGTCTCATACTGGTCTCGCACTGGATGATGATGCTCGGTCTCGCACTGATAAACTGATGGGTCTCGCACTGATAAAGATGATGGGTCTCGCACTGATGAAGATGCATGGTCTCGCACTGAAGAAAATGATGGGCCTCGCACTGAAGTCTCGTACTGAATGATGAAGGAAAAGCTGGCTCTCACACTGATTCTAGGTCTCGTACTGAATGAAGATGCTAGGTCTCGTACTGAAAGAGGAATCTGCAGGGCCTTGCGCCGATTTTAGGTCTCGAACTAAAAATGAGTTAGGAAGATAATGGTCTCGTGCAAATGATGAAAACTGATTATTGGAGTGCCAAACATGGCAATGATGATAAGATGTATGCAATCAAAATACATGAAAGATACTCGTTCAAAACAGGAAACTGTTGGAAAAGGTGGCAATGTTGAGGTGTTGTGCAAAAGTTGTAAAATGCAACTAAAGTGTTTGTTGGAAGCTAGCCCAAAACAAGGAACTATTGAAAAATGTGCTAAACATGGCAATGCTTAAGAAAAACTCTGCTGAAAAAGGAAAGTGAAATAATCATTTCCTGACTAAAAATTTCAAATCTGCAATTTGTTTCTTAGAAAATGAACATGCCGTTGGTGGAAGTGTGTTGGTGTTTGTTGTGGCTTGTGATAGACCTGGGACTGCGTTGTGATTTTGGATGGTGGTCAGGGTTATGACGGGTTTGATGTTTTTGTGGAGGTAAGGCTAATGACGGGCTTGAGAGTGTGTGTGTGTGGTGGTAGGGGCTTATGTGTGCCTGTGTAGTGGAGGTGTGGAGGTAAGGGCTTATGTGGGCCTGTGTAGTGGAGGTGTGTGTGGTAAGGGCTTATGCCTGTGGTGGGATGGTGGTGCTCAAGCTTTAGGTTTCAATTGGTGTTGTCATGGCAATTGTTGGAACCAACAATTGCCCCCTGTATTTTTCCTTAGGACAATCTGAGCTAGAGTTCATGGCAATTGATCGGAACGATCAATTGCCCCCAGTATTTTCTTTGATTAAACATGCGAACAAGTCTCACCCTCACAGGGTCGAGGTTTATGCTTTGATGTGGTGCTCCCTAACCTACACTCGATGTGGTCGGTGTTTGCACTCATTTCTCGCTCATGGTCATAACTTCTAAACCATTGAATTCGATATTTGATGGATTTACGCATTTGATCTGTTACTTTCATGTGATTGGACACACAACTATCAAGTCGGAAGTCTTTAAAGCTTATAACGTGGCCATAGGGTGTGATGAAAGACGACGGGATCATGGAGGGATATTTGAGGTATGTGGAGCTAAAATGGGTGACCAAAGCTGCAACTTGCGTCCTCTCTCAGATTCATTTCCTTGTCTTGAAGTCGTCTAACTGCTTCATGTTGACGTTGTTTTTGAGCTTCTGGACCTGGACTTTTGGAGTTGTCCTTTACACCAATTTCTTTTTTTGTCATTTGGACTTCTTCGAGGCACTTCGGGTTTGCCTTTTTGTTTTATCCTTTCTTGACTTTGCCTTTGGGGTTCTTGTGTTTCCCGGTTTTGGGCTTCGAGAGCTTTTGATTGTGAGCTCTTTAGATCCTGTGTCACTCTGGGACCATTTGCGGATCACTTCGTCATGCTGATAGCGGCGTTGCTTCTTTGGATTAATGAGAATGTTATCTGAGAGTCAGACTCCTCGCTTCCTTTGGTCACCGGGTCGAACATTCATCATTGGCTAGGTTATTTTGTGGAGTTCATAATATCGAAAAGGGATATATGAAAGGCTCAGTGGGGGTGCCTAGGGTTTAATAACAGGGTTTACAAGCTTTTGGCTATGTGGTGCTGTACCTAGGTGCTTCGTCATTCCTGATAGTGTGTATCCATTCTTTGTTACTTTTCGCAGATCTAAGAGTAAATTTACAAATTATCTCCTTCGGTCGAAGTTATGCCGTTTACCTCACCTTTGAATGTGGTCTCACCAGAGTCGTGTAAAAATGACACGCTCGTTCACTCATGGTTTTTCCGCTCAAGACACTCTCGTGAATTCCACCCAGAGACTAGTTCACACGTTTAAACAAAAGATTCGAAGACAATGATTCTAAACTCAGATTGCCCCCAGTATTGATTTGGGGTTTGTGACAACAGTTTGATAGATGTGGGCCTTCAACCTCATTGTGGGTTGTTTGGATATTATGTGGTGAGTTGTGGTACTTGGCAACGCATGTTCACCCAAAAGACAAGTCATTCTGTTCCATAGTCAGGAAATGATTACTCCGTGATCCTTTTCCTTAAAAATAAATTTTGTTTTTTAATGAATGAAAATGGGTTGTACAGGAATTGCCAAAATGGAACTATGATTTTATCTATGACTCATGAAAGAAACATAAAGATTACAATCTGAGGTGACTAAAAACTGACTAAGAAAAATTTGAAGATACACGAAAACATAAAAAACGATCTGCAAACTTAGAAAAATTGGACTCCTTGCTCGAGGAGATCTTGAATCTTGTGCTTCAATGCTCGGCAATTGTCAGCACAATGGCCAGGCAACTGATGGTAGTGGCAGAATTGATTAAGATGCCTTCCCAAATGAGTGGTTCCTGGCCGAGGGGCCAGGGGGTAGCAGGTTTCTCCTCTGAAGCTCCTCAAACGCCTTACTTGGTGCTCGGCCAATGTTGGTGAATTCCCTTTGCGATGAGTCTCGGCGTGGTAAGGGTACCGTCCTAAAGTTTTGATGCGGAGCTCTAGGTCGTTGAACCATATTCACTTCTGGGAAACTGCTTTGAGTGCAAGCTACTGGCTGAAGATAAGCCTTTTCTGGTCCTGGCTTAGATGATTTGGAGCCACTACCAGAGTTTCTTGAGCATTCGAGCTCCAACCCTTCCTTATGAATCCTTTCCTCTAGAATACCGACTTGTCCCATCAACATGTCCAAACTCGGAAAGTACATAAATTTTAGCTCATGGTTGTGTTGTTTTCGCATGTTCTCAATTATCATGCGGATTTGCTCCTGCTCGTCCATTCTGGTAGGCATGGCTGCAGCCTCTCTCCTCCAACGCTTGATGAAGTCAGACATGGACTCACCGTCTTTCTGTCGAGTTCCTGCCAGATCGATTCTGGTGACCTCGAGGTTCTTAGCATACTCGAAATGATTTAGGAAAGCCTCGCAAACCTCCTCGTAGGTTTTGGTATTCATCTTCTGAGTGAGATACCAACGCTGGGGGGTCTCGTCTAGATAGCGTGCAAAACTTTGGCTTTTTGCATGTCGTTGAGCCCTAAGATGGACATTTCCCGGTCAAACATAGCCAATGAATCTGTGGATCCGAGGAACCCTTGTACAAAGCGAGTGTAGGCAGCTTCAGCTTTGGGGGAAGATCAACTTCAGGATACGACGCCGTGGAGAAATAATCGAAGCCAACTGGTTGTGTGGCTTTCTCATGCGCTCAATCCTTTTAAAAACCCTTTTAACCTCTGCAGCTAGCTGGTTGTCAGGAACATCCTTCCCCATACGTGTTTGAGGATCTTGGGCCCTAACAGAGTCAATCTCGATGTAATTACGATTAAGATTTTCATCCACAAGCTTTTCCAGAGTGTGCTGGTTTGTCTCCTGGAGATTAGCCTTACTCCTCAGTTCCTCGACAATGGACTCCAAGACCTTGTACCCTTGCAGCACAGCGGCCAACTGGGCCTCGGTGTTGATCGGGTTTCCTCCTTCTGCCATATCTGGATTCGGGCTTGCCTGTTTCCAAGAAGTCCATTATTAGCTAACAAGAGGAAGTGGGTTGAAAGACACTAAGGTGATAATGACACTTCACAAGGTAGATCGAAACAGGCTTAGGCTGAAAGCAAGTGGGCCAAGATACCCAGGAAATGAGGTGCTTGGGCTGAAGTATCTCTCAGGCTATGAACTGGAATTTGGGCTGAAATGTAAACAGATGGCTTTGAGTGGGCCTGAGAGGTGACACCTAGATCTAGGGTTTGGGGCTAGGGCCCGGATAAGAAGTCTACCTAGTCTAGAATGAGCCCTTGGGCCGGAATGTGTTTGGGCCTGAAGTAAAGCACATGGGCTGGAATGGTCCCTAAATCACAAATGGGCCCAACTTTCTTTGGGCCAGAGAAGATGGTTGCTAAGCAGAAAAAGATTTTGCTTTCGGGACTTGTGAGTTATTTCGAGTTCAGATGGATTTCCTTTTTATGGGCCTAGAACTAATTGGATAATTCAAAATGGGCCAGAAGAGAAATCACCCAAGTCTAAGCTTTTGGGCCGAAGCCCGAACGACTCACATGTTAAACCAAACAGGGCCTCTGGGCCGCAAACAAATAGAGCTGCCAATTCGTTTTGGGCTAGGTTGATGTAGGAGAAGTTCCTATCAATCTCTAGGCTGGGTAGTGGGCCGATCATACAAGCAAACAAGGCCCACACAAATTCAACATGTCCTCACTAGACGTTTAAGCCAAACCGGGTATGGATCGATCCGGAGAGGTGCTTGGGGCGCGGGCCCAGGTCACCACAAAGGAATAGGGCTTGTACGCTATTCTCTTTGGGCTTCCCCACTCTTTTCACATCACCTGAAGGTGTGCGTCTACGGTCGGGTCTTTGACTGACCAAACAAAGGGCTAGGTAAGGGCACTGCCAGGAAGACGCTGGGGCTAAAGCCCAGGTATTAAGGGGGTGTGGTTAGACGACACCCTCCTCTTTTCCCCCGCTTATTCACATCACCTAAAAGGTGTGAGTCCCTGACAGGGGACCCTCAAATGGGTCCCGGGGTGAAATTGGTTTGTGTGGACCCTCGCTCATATGATGCCAAGGTGCAGAAAATTAAAGTGCGCACGAAGGTAAACAAACAGAGTAATAAAGCCATAAATAAACATTTTCGAGTTAAGCCCTCTTTCTTAAAATTAAAAAGTTAAAATTAAGAAGTTTGTCCCCAGCAGAGTCGCCAGTCTGTGAGCCTCGATTTTAAACCCTATCCTATGTGGATTAAGTTGATTGGGATCTAGTCGGGTTTTAGGTCCACTTATAACCTAAGATTAATAACTATGTCATATAACAAAAATTATTAAAACCTAAGCTAGCTCACTGGAACCTATTATGAGTCGTCGCCACCTAAACCTAGATCAAATTAGGAAAGGAGAGTTCGGGTTCGGGGGCTTGATATTCGACTTAATTGGGGTTCAAATTACTTTCATTACCCTCAAGAGTCGTTTTTCCTCTACTTAGTTTATTTACGGCTTATTACGAGTCGTTTTAACCTAAGTGCGCAAGCTTCTGTTTTTTTATGTTTTTTAGCGTTTTTTGACAGAAAATTAAAGTGAAATTGAAAGCTACCTAAACTAGGGTTTCGGAGGCAGAATTAGGTCAAATTTTGCTTACGTCCGTAGCCACGGACCAAGAGTCCGAGACCACGGACCCCAGTTAACCTAAATATGCAGAAAAGTCGAAATTGAAGGAAAACAAAAATTTGCAAAGTCCGGGGCCACGGACAGGCTGTCCGTGGGCCCGGACATCGTTAGAAAAACCTAAGTTTTGAATTTTTAAAATCCCTCCGCCGTCCGTGGGTGTCCGTGGTCTCGGACAACGCGTCCGAGGTCCCGGACCATAGGTCCGAGGTCACGGACCACCCACGGACAGGGGTTTTCAGAAGGTTCCCGAGGGTGTTTTGAGCTCAAATTTTATGGGTGTGTAGCCTGAAAGATTTGCAAGTCGTTAGTGATTGAAGGTTTTCAATTTGAACTCGAATTAAGCACGAAACTTTGTAAACAAGTTATTGGACAGAAGCTTAAACAAACGTCAATACAGAAGCGTAAACAGGTTGGTTTGAACCCAAACTTTGACAGAGAGTTAACAAGGTCGTGGGAATCAGAAAAGTGGGATTGTAACCTGTTTTACCTTCGAATTCAAGATGATTCTTCACGTTGGGATTCTCGGAGGCTCCGATGATGCCGGTTCCGGATTGAATTCGACCCGGGCTTCTGGTTGTTGATTGTTGATGATGTTCTTCACGTTTGGAGTGGTTTGGTTGATGTTTGATGATTGTTGATGTGTTAGGAGTTGAAAAGTGTGTTTAGGTGGTGATTTCGAGAGATTTTTGATGTGATTTTGGTGCTTGGATGTGTAAAAACGTGAGGAGAATGAGACGGCTAGGTTTTCCGGTTGCTTAGGGTTCTTGAGGTTCTTCTTTGATCATGGGATAAGGTTCCTTATATAGACCTCTTTAAAGATAGAAAAATCCGGTAAAAACCGAGATTTACCGACGTTTTAGCTCAAAGGCTTCCAAAAGGAATTTGATTATGAAATTTCACACATGGGTAAAGGATGATATTCTGATTTTTCTAAAGTGGAATCGAATTTTTGGATATTGGAATATTTTTAAATTCAATTTCTCGTCAGATTCAATCAGAAATTGCTAGAAAATTATTGGAAATTCGAAAAATCAAAATTCCAACGCCATTATGCTTAAAATGTCATCCTCTATCTGGGTAAAAATTTCAAAGCATTTTGAATTGATTTGACCTTATTTGGAGGAGAGAGAAATCCTGTAGGGGGCTTAGGAGCCTTGAAAAATTACGAAAATGGCCCTGGAGATGACTAAGCTGTCCCTAGCACTCTGAAATGTGCCGATCGATCTGGGAACCCTCACTACTAGCCTATTAGAAGAGACTCACCTCCGGGGGGTTGAAATTTTGGGGTATAACAGGAGGTTATAGGTATATATAGTGATATGGGGTAAAAAGGAAGGGTAAGGCGGTGGAAGAGGCGTGTGAAAAGAAAATTTGATTATCTTTTCACCCTGTGTCTGTAAACCCCATCCAACATTAAATACTTACAACAAACTGCAGCGGAAGAACAACCTCATCACATTACTTAACTTATGGTGTTACACGCCGTTAGCCACCCACGTGGCTAACAGGCTATAATACACAATGTACCGGTCTGATGGGCTAAATTCCCGAGCAACTATACATTAGTATCCCTTTCCATTAACAACAACAATAAATACACCTTATCAATATACCGAGTACTTATAAACTGGTGCCGACAACAATATCGGTCTTACTACACCTACTGTAAATACACACTTAAATGAATACCCATGTACCACAACTACCCGTCCTACTCTCGAACGGCTTCCAGCACTTCGTACCTGAAATAGGAAAAGAAGAGAAAGGGGTGGCCCCAAGGGGCTCAGCACCTTTGCTGGTATGGTAATCCCGCAGCCCACATGCTACCGGGCCAGGCCACGCACAACTACTTGTCGTCTTAGCATGCGGTTGATTATTATTTAAATCATACATGTAACAACGAACACACATCACATAACATTCGCCTCAACGGGCTCAACAAACGGATAATATGTCCTTACTTAATAAGTCACTCATGGTATTCATCATACCTAGAGTATTCCTCCTCTGATGGAGCTACTTCCTTAATAGACGACACATACCCTTAAATCGGGTTATCCTTAAACGCCTCTTATCACAAACTGGGAATCATATCCATGATCCACACACTTCACATTTTACAACATATAACATACACTACGTAACAACACTTAACAACACTTTGCACGTTTCCATGTGCACAACATAACACCGCAATAAATATTGCATCACAACAAACACACAACACAACGGGAATGGTTCTCTTAGGAACCGACCCAAACATCACAAACACACTGGTGAGCCTAGAGATTGTTGCCAGTCTCATGATAAGCTCGTTACATAACTCGTTACCGTTTCGTTAAATGAACGGTTAACTTAACACAAGGTGCCCCGGATATAGTGATCCAAGCACACCGAAACAAACATAACAATAGTATGCCCCTGTGGCCCGACGTGAGTCAGTAATAGCCTTGGTTAAGCTAAAGGGAAGGTTGGGAACCAATTGGAAAACAACCATAACATACAGAGAGGATCGAACCTGCTATGACAACGACCCCCATACTCACACGCGTGGCCGGAACAGACCGGACTCCTCACTCCCCCCGTTAGCACTTATTAGAAGTTCAACTTTGAACTTTATTAAACAATCACAAACATTGAGTTAAGTCTTGTCAGACATACACGAGGGAAAAGAGAGTCATACATTCACATACGAACATCACGCACAAACATCACATATCCAACTCACGCATAGCCGTGGTTAGAACGTTCCTTAAATCGGAAACGTTGTTACCGGATACCGTTCTCTTACGTTTACCTAATAGTGGTTAACTAGCCCTTCAAGCGCATTAGAGGTTACCGGTATCGGCACGTAAACATACAATAACAATAACGACTGTAAACTCGTTTCATGATTTATATCATAACGTGGCAAACATACAGAAAAACACATTGGCATACAAGCCGGTGTAATCCGGTAGGACACAGGTTGCAAGAAAACCATACCTGTCACCGGAGTCCACTTATCCTGTCCATTTATGTTCCTCGAGCAATTCTCGAACAACTGTTAACATCACACGTGTTTTCATTAACATCGGGGTTTGCTTGATCATTAATGTCAATGCTTAATTTTTCCCCGTTAACTTAGTTACATAACTTAACATTTTTAACTTGTTTTACTCTCACATTTTAATACAACTTTTAGCCCATTTTATTGTCACTAAAACTCACTTAACATGCCCTCAACATCCTTATAACATCATTACCTACCAATCCCCATCATCACATATCATTTCATAACCTCAAACCATGTTTTTGTTCCGACCGACCCACCGACCGACCCAACCTTCTGGGTCGGTCCATTACAGACCCTTTTACTTCCTTATAAACATGCCCGTCCGACCCACGTCCGACCCACCATTCTGGGTCGGTCCATGTGCGAACATTTTCCTTCCTTTGAAACTTGACCGACCGACCCATGTCCGACCCACCTTTTGGGTCGGACCATCACCGAACATTTTCCCAACATCTAACAGAGGCTCGACCGACCCCAAAAACTGGGTCGGCCCCTGGGTCGGTCGCCTTCTAAACTTACCCAAACTTGCCAATTCTTCACCAAACTTCTCCTAAGGCCTCTTAATGTGTTCTAACATCATTTGGCACTTCAAACACACCCTTAAGATATTCTTAAACACTCACAAAACTATTTTTCCTAATTCCTTAAACCTTTACTTATATCTCCACAAAATTCCTAACACTTACAATGTTTTCTCCTTATGATTTCTAGGTGGCATTTCACCTATAATGACCACAATACCAAGGTGTTCCTCTACACCTTAACATCATCTCCCAACTTCTTTTCTTACTAACTAAATCTCCTTTTCACATCATACCTAAACATCACTTATTCCTTGAACACCAACCTTACCTCCTAAACCCTAAACAATTTCTCCAAGACTTTAATACATTCACAAAACACCCATTGAGTTCCTAGAACTTCCAAGACAACACCTAAATCCTTGCATCACTCTATATCACCTTAGCACATGTTTTCTTCTCAAGTAAACATTTATTCACCTATAACACTTCCTAGTTCACCAAAACCATTTTAAAACACTTAGAACTTCTCACACATTTTCCCAAATTTGGCCATAGCTTCTCTTGTATATACTCACATCCAAACACTTAGGTTTTACCTTATTTCATTCAAAACACCTAAAACCATCAAACACATTTATACACAAACTTCACACATTTTGCACTACATCACAATATAGTGCATAACTTAAATTGCTTGGCACTTAGGCCCTTAAATAACATGGCTCTTAGGCCCTTAAATTGCATAACCATAAACACTGAATTTCCCACATAATATGCCTTTGACCTGCAAATACATACACCAATACATATGTTCTTACTAGTCTCTTGAGAACATTTTACTAGGTCACTCACCATTGGCTCCTTAGGTATTTTATCAAGCAAATCAAGCTCATTTTCCTAAGGCATTTAAACTACATTGAGATAGTTTGTTTACCTCTTTTCCTCACAAATTTCTTTCTTGTTTCCTTGTAAAACCGGTAGGGCATTTGGTCCCTTTTCAACTATTAAACATTATACAACAATAGAATGAGTATTCAAGCATTGAGCTTCACCTCATTGTAAACCCTAGTTACACATATTGTTTTTAACACATTAAGGTAATTGTTTTACCTTGGAATTGGAAGAGAACTTGAATAAGTATCAAGAGAGGACTCCTCCTAGCCCTTGGAAGGTTCAAATGAAGCTAAAACAAGCAAGATAAATACACCATTGTGAGGTGAATTTTCGGACAACATGAAAACATGGAGGAAACATGGATTTTCTTTGAGTTTCCTTACCTTGAAGCAAAGGAGAACAAGAATATGTGAAAAGATGAGCTCAAGCTCCTCCCATGGTGGTTTCTCTTGGCACCGAAATGGAGGTTTTGAAGCTTTGAAAAGACAAGATTGTAGAGCTTGGCTTAACTAAGAGAATGGTGGTGTTTGTTTTTGATTTGGTTAGAGAGCAAGATTTGACAAGGGTTCGTTCAAAGCTTGAGTTCTAATGGAGGTAGTGGTATTACCGAGAGAGAATGAAGAAGAGAGGTTGGTGGTGGTGTTTGGAACCGTGGGAAATGAAGGAAGGAAAGGAAGGGAGAATGAAGATAGAACTTACTTTTTGAAGATATTTAAGTCTTAAAGCAAATAGTAACTATGAGTCACATTTATTTACTTAACAAGTTAACATACTTGGTGACTCCTCACTACAAAAACCGGCCCCCTTTAATATAACAAGGGTATTTTAGTCTTTGTTGTCAATTTAATTACTTAACATAACATATGTTACAAACTAGTTATAAAAATCACTATTCACCTATAACAAGGCACATAGAAGTGAAATTTTTGATTTCCCACTAATATGGCACCCCAAATGATACTATATAGTACACACGTTAATTAAAGAGTAATGATGGACATTTAGCCATTCAAAACTCATTTACAAGACAATTTTTCAAAAACGTGCTTTAAGACTCCTTAAAGCACATTTTGTGTTTTAACTTGTTTTCAAGCTTGGTTTTCTTTAGTAATTGATTTAATATGTTCATTAACATATAAATAAGGTATAGGTATGACCATTAGGTCTTATACACATTTATCCCAAGCTTAGAGCACATTTTTGCTCATATTGACTTTAAGGTATTTTCTTATGTTTTATTTGGTTTAACTGTCCACCAAAGTTTCTTAAGGACTTATTTAGCCTTATTAATCATAATTAAATGTTATAAGTCTTGGTAGGCTCTTTGGGTCCTAACCAAGTTCACTCATAGCTTAGAGCATGTTTTTGCTCAAACTGTGTCTTAATGCTTTATTGCATTTATTATGGTTTAAATTGTTCACTGATGTTACTAAGGCACTTTTTAGCCTTTACATACCATAATTTGATATTTAAACCACATATCAAGGTTTGGGGTATTTCAATCTACCCCCCTTAAAAGAACTTCGTCCTCGAAGTTCACTCTTTTCACATAATTTAGATTAGAACACAGTAATCACTTGGAAATAAACTTCCTTAACCAAACACACTTTACATCACAACCTCGGACTTGATGGTCCGGGCAACACATTCACATCCACACATAACATAACATATCCAAATGATAACCTCGGACTCTATGGTCCGGGTATCTTAACAACACTTACACATACATAACCACTTTTGACTCACTGGTCTTGGGTAACATAACAACATTTGGACACATAGGTCCTGGTAACATAACAGTCTTTAGACACATAGGTCTATGTAACACCACACATTTAGACTCATAGGCCTTGATAGTATACACTTAGGAAATCCAAGTCAAAACAACATTCATTACACATACCACACGACATGTCAGAGCATGTATAGCAATCAAAAATATCCTTGATATTCACTATGATCCCGCAGAACCCGGTCGCGATGGACACCTTCCGTCCCCGTGCCTTTGGGAGTTTAAAACAATCACTTAAATTTAAAATTTCTTTGTGAGGTTAAGTAAGAGAACTTTATTACGTAAAGTATCCATCAACGTTTATAAATACCAATTTAAAATCCTTTTGAAAACACACACAACTCCAAGTCCAACTTAAGCTCTTTGCTTCTTTTTTAGCGTGGTTATTCGTGACCACTTATAGGGAGTTTCAAGAGTCATCCAACCCTGATGTGATCAGCATCAGTGTTGAACTATCCTTCCACCCCAATTTGTGTTCGGCTTCCCTTGATCACATGCAAATCAAGTTCCACCTCCCACTTCATTTTCAAGCATCAAGTAAGTCACTCATTTCCAATTTCTATCTTTTGAATCATTCTAGTCATGATCACAACATCTCCAAAGGATAGAACTCCGTCTATCAGTTACCTCCATTCACTTTTAATCCTGTTGCCTAGGGAATCTTTCTCACTAGGTTCTATGTCGGTATCATGCCCTTTCATGCATCACTATAAAGTATATATATATATATATACACATATTTTATCCAAAATACTACACCTGGTTTTACATTTATACACTGTCGGGGCTTTTGTTCCCCCGGGAGTTTATCTACTCCCCACACTTGTACAATCACACACAACTGTTAACAAACACACACACTTATCACAATGGTATTCGCATCATCTGTGCGCAATTACCACAATTAATCCATGAATGAATGTGTATGTTTACGTAACACACACACCAATCATCAAAACAAACAATATTTTGTGCTATGCACAATATGAGTCACATACACTACGTACACTTGTACGGTAATATACACCAAGTGGTTTTGCGCTCTACCCCCCTTAAAGGGATTACGCCCACGTAATCAATCACTAAACATTGGCTTAAATGTTCTGCCGTCGTGAAGTGTTTTAACTTCCACGCGGTCTATTACACAACGGATTCTGATTAGAGGATCTCAACCGTATTGGCGGTTTAGTTCCTAAACCAGGAATTCTCATTGGGGTTGTAACTCATAACCGGTTTCGGTCCTGGCCTGTGAGGCTTCTAGGCATGATGACTAGCCATCCATTCATATTCACCATGTATATTCGCCTTTGATGCATGGGCTCACTGGCCTCTGCTGCGCCATTCTAATAATTATAGGGCTAGTTTGCCCCATTCGTTACTGTTACTGTATTGTACATCCAATGTATTACCCTTATCTTGGTAACAATGGTTTCTCAACCGACGCACGGTATCTTAACCTGAGCGAATTCGGTGAGTTTCACATTTTCCATCCACTTCCATGATAATTTACCGTGTATACAGTTGTGTATTTCACAATGATTGACTTGTTCCCTTCTGGCTTATTGTCGGTTGAGATTGAGCTACTACCTAGTGTGTAGTGCTCTCTCAGCTATTCCATATATTGTGGTATATCCATACCGATTTGGTAGTTAGTGCTACTGTAGTCACTTACTGTTAATCATGTCTTCACATTCGGTTGTACAAGTACCCTTTTATTGGTGCGGCCTTGCATTCCTATGCATCGGCCATTATAACATTATTGTTTCACAATTAACATGTTTCCAATTCCTAGCTATCTCATTCGATCATTACTGCGCAAGTGCAATACCAAAACACTCAGTCATACAGAGTGCAGAGGCGTAGTAAACTTGACAGTAAATCCCTTATGCGATTCGCCATGGAATTCACACTGAGTTCCTCATCACACAGTACCTACCACTGGCTTATTGCTCAGTTGTTTAACATCACTTATCTTGCATCTCCACTGAGTTTAACTCATAACTGATCTTATCTGTTACGTTTTCGTTTAACAACATTTATACAACGGTCGCTTGTTGCGCACCGTGCTCTCACTTATTGTATAACACTAACTCACATAGTATTTACTGTCACATTAACTTCCACACATAAATTTACATTTTTCACATTATGGTTCATCCCTCATTTGGATGAGCATCGATCATTCCAGTCACAAGCCGGCATTATTCAGCTCGGTGTTTCACCTTATACACATACTACTAAGCTAATTACTCTCTTTCATTAATAACATCGTCCATCCTTAACATATTCTTGAACTTGATTCACATAACTACCGCTCCTGCGGTGTCACAATGTCGAGAGAGTATCCCCACTCTTAATGCAGTGGTTCGTTTACCACTCTATTCGCTTATACAACCTAAATTCTACCATCAATTGAATTTATATGCCATATCCTGCTTTTGGATTATAAGCCTTATTTGCCTTGAGCTGGGCTCATTATAGGCTGTCCACACACATGTACTTCTTTGTACAACATTACATAGTTTGGATATTATAATGAGCTCCATGACAAGGTCGATGTATTCGTTTCCTTTCATGGGATGCCCTTTAGGATTGTCAGTCCGTCTCCTGACAACTCATGTCTAAACTGGGTGTTAGTTTCAACCCTTTGTGCTTCTGTCACGCATATCATTCAACAATTGTTGATGTGAACACCCTTCAAGGATTGCTCCTGGGTGTTGTTAGTTATGCCTTACATTTGGCTCACACTTATTGGTACATTCAGTTAGCCACGCCTTTTGTGTTCTTAACTGCTTATTATTTCCTTCTGTGAAGATCAACATTTCCTGGTAGTGCAGGTACTCACTCTGGGAATTTTCATCCCGTTCATTGCACATTAATGTGTCCACATTAGGCATCTGCTTGCCATGTACAGGCGGGTCACCATTCCAGCTATAATGTTATCCCTAAGGATCCTTAAGACATATGTGGTGTCTTTACATAACAGGTTTGCCCATCGCACTTCCTAACTCTTAAACATTTCCTTGAAAGGAGTTCACTAATCCTTTTGTCTTGCTAACTTAACTGAATCCTTAACTTCAACTATTCCTTGTAATCCTTAGCTCTCGTTTGATTTATACTGCTGACCGTAGACGGAGTCGACTACTTCCCGTGTTTCGGACTCTACTCGTATACATATATGGGGTATCATACTGATACATTGCTACTTACCCAACTAACCTATAAGTAGGTCTGTCAGGCCCACATGCTCCTATCGGAGTGCGGTCGTCCCACAACACAGTTGGTACACTCGTAGTGTCCGTCACAAGCCTAGTGAAGTATTCTATTGTCAACTCCCTTATATTGTCCCTTGACAATATTCATTCCCTGCTTCCCGAACTTAATCGAGGGAAGTTATCCATTGTTGTATCCTTGTCACTGCTTGGTTTTACTGGTTTGGCTTAAAGAAGGTTGGAAAGAAGTGTGTTTGAAGAAAATCTGGTTTGAAAAGAAAAGGGTTATGAAAATCTGGGTTTAAAGAAAAAAAAATTTCATGGTTCCACAACATCTTCTTACCTTAACCAAGTCTAGCTTCTTGCTGACTGGTGTACTTACAATTACAAGGTCAGGCTGTTAAGCCCTTCCATGGTTATATGTTCACACTTAACTTCGTGGTACTTTACTAAGTACTTGTAGTGGGTATAAATTTCCCGAACAGCCCTGTTATAGCGGCACTTGCTATGGCAAGTGCGCCATGCTAACTGGCCATCGGTTTAACACATACTGGTTATGGTATTGTTCTTATCCGCACTGTCATCAGTGGCCTTGGGCCCTCACTGATCTTACTGTCTTGATAATAACTTGTCTAGGTGACTTCTCACTGTCTTCACATGACGATCATCAAACTAGGGTGTTTCCCATTCTGGGAGACCCCCTTTTTTTTGTGTCGTATTCTCTTTATAGCCCGTTCCACGCACTTGTCGTGGTTACTGAGACTTGTCTCTTGTTTGGGCACTACGTTGTAGTTCCTTTGTCGGTTGGTATACCGTTGGTGTATTATTTATCAACTGTGGTTCCGTAGACACTTGTCTCGGTCTTATTAATCCATTTCTGCCTGTTGCACGGTAGGTGCGTTGCAAGGGTTATTCTCGACTGCTCTGCATGTCGACCCAGGTTGCCGGAAATTCTATTCTCAATACACAAGATCCTTCATTCATTGCTATATGAAATGCGGTTAACATTATTCAGATGGAGACCGTCTCCGGGATTCCAGTTTTCGGGACCTACCGTATGACAGGTTCTCCGTACCCTAAAGGTATTTAATAACAGCCAGATCGGGTATCCCCGAGTAAGAGAGGACTTTCATCTCTCTGGCGTTGTTCCCCAAGTTATATACAGGGATTGTGGAGGGTGGGATGGATATTGTAGGTTTCCAGTAGCCACTGGTAGTTTCCTAACTAGCGTATCTCTCACGCTATCACTCAACCCTTAACCCAAAGTACTTAAATCCTAACTCGGTACTTCCTAAGCTCGGTAACTCAGTCATCAGAGCGATACTTCGCTCTGATACCACTTTTTGTAACACCCCATCCAACATTAACATACTTACAACAAACTGCAGCGGAAGAACAACCTCATCACATTACTTAACTTGTTGGTGTTACACGCCGTTAGCCACCCACGTGGCTAACAAGGCTAATACATACACAATGTACCGGTCTGGATGGGGCAATTCCCGAGCAACTATACATTAGTATCCCTTTCCATAACAACAACAATAATATACACCTTATCAATATACCGAGTACTTATAAATGGTGCCGACAACATATCGGTTTACACACCTACTGTAAATACACACTTAAATGAATACCCATGTACCACAACTACCCGTCCTACTCTCGAACGGCTTCCAGCACTTCGTACCTGAAATAGGAAAAGAAGAGAAAGGGGTGGCCCCAGGGGCTCAGCACCTTTGCTTGGTATGGTAATCCCGCAGCCCACTGCTACCGGGCCACGCACAACTACTTGTCGTTAGCATGCGGTTGATTATATTTAAATCATACATGTAACAACGAACACACATCACATAACATTCGCCTCAACGGGCTCAACAAACGGATAATATGTTACTTACTAAGTCACTTCAATAGTCATTCATCTACCTAGAGTATCATCTACCTAGAGTTACTCTCATCCTCTGATGAGCTACTTCCTTAATAGACGACACATACCCTTAAATCGGGTTATCCTTAAACGCCTCTTATCACAAACTGGGAATCATATCCATGATCCACAACTTCACATTTTACAACATATAACATACACTACGTACAACACTTAACAACACTTTGCACGTTTCCATGTGAACAAACATAACACCGCAATAAATATTGCATCACAACAAACACACAACACAACGGGAAAGGTTCTCTTAGGAACCGACCCAAACATCACAAACACACTGGTGAGCCTAGAGATTGTTGCCAGTCTCATGATAAGCTCGTTACATAACTCGTTACCGTTTCGTTAAATGAACGGTTAACTAACACAAGGTGCCCCGGATATAGTGATCCAAGCACACCGAAACAAACATAACAATAGTATGCCCCTGTGGCCCGACGTGAGTCAGTAATAGCCTTGGTTAAGCAAAGGGAAGGTTGGGAACCAAATTGGAAAACAACCATAACATACAGAGAGGATCGAACCTGCTATGACAACACCCCCATACTCACACGCGTGGCCGGAACAGACCGGACTCCTCACTCCCCCGTTAGACTTATTAGAAGTTCAACTTTGAACTTAAAACAATCACAAACATTGAGTTAAGTCTTGTCAGACATACACGAGGGAAAAGAGAGTACTACATTCACATACGAACATCACGCACAAACATCACATATCCAACTCACGCATAGCCGTGGTTAGAACGTTCCTTAAATCGGAAACGTTGTTACCGGATACCGTTCTCTTACGTTTACTAATAGTGGTTAACTAGCCCTTCAAGCGCTTAGAGGTTACGGTATCGGCACGTAAACATACAATACAATAACGACTGTAAACTCGTTTCATGATTTATATCATAACGTGGCAAACATACAGAAAAACACATTGGATACAAGCCGGTGTAATCCGGTAGGACACAGGTTGCAAGAAAAACCATACCTGTCACCGGAGTCCACTTTATCCTGTCCATTTATGTTCCTCGAGCAATTCTCGAACAACTGTTAACATCACACGTGTTTTCATTAACATCGGGTTTGCTTGATCATTTAATGTCATGCTTAATTTTTTCCCCGTTAACTTAGTTACATAACTTAACATTTTTAACTTGTTTTACTCTCACATTTTAATACAACTTTTAGCCCATTTTATTGTCACTAAAACTCACTTAACATGCCCTCAACATCCTTATAACATCATTACCTACCAATCCCCATCATCACATATCATTTCATAACCTCAAACCATGTTTTTGTTCCGACCGACCCCACCGACCGACCCAACCTTCTGGGTCGGTCCATTACAGACCCCTTTTACTTCCTTATAAACATGCCCGTCCGACCCACGTCCGACCCACCATTCTGGGTCGGTCCATGTGCGAACATTTTCCTTCCTTTGAAACTTGACCGACCGACCCATGTCCGACCCACCCTTTTGGGTCGGACCATCACCGAACATTTTCCCAACATCTAACAGAGGCTCGACCGACCCAAAAACTGGGTCGGCCCCTGGGTCGGTCGCCTTCTAAACTTACCCAAACTTGCCAATTCTTCACCAAACTTCTCCTAAGGCCTCTTAATGTGTTCTAACATCATTTGGCACTTCAAACACACCCTTAAGATATTCTTAAACACTCACAAAACTATTTTTCCTAATTCCTTAAACCTTTACTTATATCTCCACAAAATTCCTAACACTTACAATGTTTTCCCCTTATGATTTCTAGGTGGCATTTCACCTATAATGACCACAATACCAAGGTGTTTCCTCTACACCTTAACATCATCTCCCAACTTCTTTTCTTACTAACTAAATCTCCTTTTCACATCATACCTAAACATCACTTATTCCTTGAACACCAACCTTACCTAAACCCTAAACAATTTCTCCAAGACTTTAATACATTCACAAAACACCCATTGAGTTCCTAGAACTTCCAAGACAACACCTAAATCCTTGCATCACTCTAAATCACCTTAGCACATGTTTTCTTCTCAAGTAAACATTTATTCACCTATAACACTTCCTAGTTCACCAAAACCATTTAAAACACTTAGAACTTCTCACACATTTTTCCCAAATTTGGCCATAGCTTCTCTTGTATATACTCACATCCAAACACTTAGGTTTTACCTTATTTCATTCAAAACACCTAAAATCCATCAAACACATTTTATACACAAACTTCACACATTTTGCATTACATCACAATATAGTGCATAACTTAAATTGCTTGGCACTTAGGCCCTTAAATAACATGGCTCTTAGGCCCTTAAATTGCATAACCATAAACA
Organism: Limonium bicolor; assembly: GCA_023374045.1. Taxonomy (NCBI): domain Eukaryota; kingdom Viridiplantae; phylum Streptophyta; class Magnoliopsida; order Caryophyllales; family Plumbaginaceae; genus Limonium; species Limonium bicolor. The sequence goes on from CM041780.1 coordinate 114,990,307, forward strand.
CTGAATTTCCCACATAAATATGCCTTTGACCTGCAAATACATACACCAATACATATGTTCTTTTACTAGTCTCCTTGAGAACATTTTACTAGGTCACTCACCATTGGCTCCTTAGGTATTTTATCAAGCAAATCAAGCTCATTTTCCTAAGGCATTTAAACTACATTGAGATAGTTTGTTTACCTCTTTTCCTCACAAATTTCTTTCTTGTTTCCTTGTAAAACCGGTAGGGCATTTGGTCCCTTTTCAACTATTAAACATTATACAACAATAGAATGAGTATTCAAGCATTGAGCTTCACCTCATTGTAAACCCTAGTTACACATATTGTTTTAACACATTAAGGTAATTGTTTTACCTTGGAATTGGAAGAGAACTTGAATAAGTATCAAGAGAGGACTCCTCCTAGCCCTTGGAAGGTTCAAATGAAGCTAAAACAAGCAAGATAAATACACCATTGTGAGGTGAATTTTCGGACAACATGAAAACATGGAGGAAACATGGATTTTCTTTGAGTTTCCTTACCTTGAAGCAAAGGAGAACAAGAATATGTGAAAAGATGAGCTCAAGCTCCTCCCATGGTGGTTTCTCTTGGCACCGAAATGGAGGTTTTGAAGCTTTGAAAAGACAAGATTGTAGAGCTTGGCTTAACTAAGAGAATGGTGGTGTTTGTTTTTGATTTGGTTAAGAGAGCAAGATTTGACAAGGGTTCAAAGCTTGAGTTCTAATGGAGGTAGTGGTATTACCGAGAGAGAATGAAGAAGAGAGGTTGGTGGTGGTGTTTGGAACCGTGGGAAATGAAGGAAAGGAAGGGAGAATGAAGATAGAACTTACTTTTTGAAGATATTTAAGTCTTAAAGCAAATAGTAACTATGAGTCACATTTATTTACTTAACAAGTTAACATACTTGGTGACTCCTCACTACAAAAACCGGCCCCCTTTAATATAACAAGGGTATTTTAGTCTTTGTTTGTCAATTTAATTACTTAACATAACATATGTTACAAACTAGTTATAAAAATCACTATTCACCTATAACAAGGCACATAGAAGTGAAATTTTTGATTTCCCACTAATATGGCCACCCAAATGTGATACTATATAGTACACACGTTAATTAAAGAGTAATGATGGACATTTAGCCATTCAAAACTCATTTACAAGACAATTTTTCAAAAACGTGCTTTAAGACTCCTTAAAGCACATTTTGTGTTTTAACTTGTTTTCAAGCTTGGTTTTCTTTAGTAATTGATTTAATATGTTCATTAACATATAAATAAGGTATAGGTATGACCATTAGGTCTTATACACATTTATCCCAAGCTTAGAGCACATTTTTGCTCATATTGACTTTAAGGTATTTTCTTATGTTTTATTTGGTTTAACTGTCCACCAAAGTTTCTTAAGGACTTATTTAGCCTTATTAAATCATAATTAAATGTTATTAAGTCTTGGTAGGCTCTTTGGGTCCTAACCAAGTTCACTCATAGCTTAGAGCATGTTTTTGCTCAAACTGTGTCTTAATGCTTTATTGCATTTATTATGGTTTAAATTGTTCACTGATGTTACTAAGGCACTTTTTAGCCTTTACATACCATAATTTGATATTTAAACCACATATCAAGGTTTGGGGTATTTCAGTGTCGACGCAGCTCTGTTTGCTGTCATTACCGACGTGTCCGAACATGCGTCCGAACATGCATGTTCGGACATGTCGACGTTTTGCGAAGCTTGCTTCCACGTGTTGTGCCCGGACTTGCATGTCCGGACGCAAGTTCAGACACAACTTATTTTCCCTCTAAAACCTTCGTTTGAACTCCGATTTAATCTCCGTTTGTTGCGTTGAAATCCTCATGAGTTAATCTACTTAATTACATGGTTTTTTTCCTATATTTAACATATAAAATGCATTAGTTCATGTCAAAACATAAATCTTAGTAAAAAATGCATAATAAGTGGGAAACATGTGCTTTAGATATTGCAAATTATAAGGTAATTAAACCCTAAAAGTCTATATGTTTTGCCCTTATCACGATTATCATGTACTGACGTTACATCTTCTTCCGGTCGCAATTCAAGGGATATTGCCATCTGATGTCAGAAATGCTTTAACTCGGTTATGTTTCTTTTTCAACACTGTTTGCTCCAAGGCAATTGATGTAACCTCTCTAGATGATCTACAACGTGAAATTGTTGTCACATTATGTCAACTTGAGATGTATTTCCCACCATCTTTCTTTGACATAATGGTGCATCTAATTTTGCACATCGTTCGAGAGATACAGTTCTGTGGTCCGGTATACTTACGGTACATGTACCCTTTTGAACGGTACATGGGTATTCTGAAAAGTAGAATGAAGAATAGGTATCGACCAGAGGGGAGCATTGTTGAAGCAACAGTGACTGAGGAAGTCACGGAATTTGTGACCGATTATTTGAGTGAGGCAGAGTCTATTGGTATCCCAAAACCACGACACTATGGCAGGTTTAAGGGTAAAGGAGTCATTGGTAGAAAGATCGTGCAAGTTTCGCGTCAACTTATTCATCAAGCACATTTGTTTGTCTTACAACATCTTGAGGTTGTTGAACCTTATTTCAAAACCCATATGGTTGAGTTAAGGCATCAAAATCCTTTGAAAGACCACATTTGGCTGACAAAGGAACAAAACCGAGTTTTTATCCAATGGTTCAAAGATCATGTGTTGACATTAGCATCATCAGATCCAGAAGCTGTAAGTGAAGAGATCATATGTTTGGCAATCAGACCTGAAACTAATATTACATCATTTGAGGGGTATGATATTAGTGGGTATACATACTACACTGCACGCCAAGATGCCAAATCGATAAACCAGAATAGTGGGGTAAAAATTGAAGCTGCTGCCACTGAGTATCACAGCGGTAACGGATCTCAACCAGTTAGTAACTCTAGTTAGTATTATGGTGTCATCGAGGACATCTGGGAACTAGACTACGACATTGATTCCTTTCTGTTGTTCCGGTGCAAGTGGGTGGACAACCGACGCGGGTACCAAAATGATGGAGGGCTTACCTTAGTTGATCTTTCACGGTTACACGGTTATAATGATGATCAATTTGTTCTAGGAAAGGATTGCGAACAAGTGTGGTATGTTGAGGATCCGAAAGACTGCAGATGGTCTGTTGTTCTTCCAGGAAAAAGGCCGGTTGTAATCAAAAATGAGAATGAGGATAACGATGATAATGAAATGGTAGAGGAAACATCCTTGTTTCCTACTGGATTACCGGATTCGATTGATGTTACCGAAAACGATTTGCTCTACGCACGATCAGACCATGATGAGGGTGTTTGGGTAGACAATATGAAATGATTTATGTTTTCGTTTCAGGTAATGTTGTTAGTAGAATGTAGATTGTAATGTCATCTTAACTGTTATTGTTATGCTTCATAGTATTTATGTTAATTTATATATCTGATGAAAATGCTTTATTTCTTTTTTGCTGTGGATGATCACCCTATGGATGACCCCGTTGGACAGCTTCTCTTGACTGGAGAAGCTGAGCCACAGCAGGGTAGACCAAGTAAGCGGGTCACAAGAGGAGAAAAGAAAAAGAAAGACCAAGTAGCTGTACGCGATGAAATTGAGGCTGGCTGTTGGAGAAATATGTGACTACTTCTACAACCTAGGCAGTGTACCTATCGTTTTGTGGAATAGTGGATTTGTGGGTTGTCGTACTCTTGGGGATCTCGTTGTGGATAACTGATAGTGTAGTAAATAGACTGAGATTTCTAGTAAACAGATTTTATCATTTTTGGAAGAGTAAGATTAAAAGCTAACTCATAAGACAATAATAAAAACAATTAATCAAAACAAAATAAAAATAGAAATTGTAAATCTTTTTGTGTTTTTAAAGAGCATCCCGGGTTGTTCTGCTCACCTATTTTATCTAATTATATTGATATAAACTTTCCCACTTTAGCAATAAACTGAGGAATCTTAATTAGTTCATTGACCGGTCCTTGTACAATAAACCCTGACTAACTTAAACAACAAGCCGCAATCCTTGCCCAAGTTATTATAAATTAATCGCTTTATTAACAATTCCTATTGGAGACAGATTAACCTATAGGCGAGCCACGCTTTTAGTCATTAACCCGTTTTGACTTCTTTTGTCTAGAACCTTGTCTCAGCACCGCATTTCAACAAAGAGCTACAAATATCACTTTAATAATTGTACAAGAAGATTAAAGCGCATTACGGACAAGAATCAAAATACTGCTTAGATAGATTATAGTGGAAAGTTTACATAACACAATTATATAAAATAGGCTTGCTTCAAAACCCGGGAAGCTAAGTTTATTACTCAGACATTAGCAAGGATAAAATAAAGATAGAAATAGCCATTATTTTGGAGACTGCTGGAGGAAACGGGACTGTGATTCGCTCCTGCTCCAGCTGCTTTTCTTCTCTTCTTTTAATCCTGGTTCTGCCGAGTGGTGGGATGAAGAATGAAAATAAAATGGAGAAGTGGGGGATAAGAGGATGGAATGGATCGTAGGTGTGATGTTCGATTCTGTTGTGAGCGATGGATGATTTTTTTGATGAAGAAGCAGTGGGTTTATATAGAAGAAAGAAGGAGGAAGAAGACAGGCTGCGACAACGCGTGAGGGATTTATGGAGTGCCGGCGCCTGATATTGCTGATGGGGTAGATGGATGTGTTTGCAGGCGCCGCAAATGAAGAAGACAATGGGGTAGATAGCGCCGAAAGAAATCTGTCGCGTTAATTTCTAGATCTGGGTTGCATTTACACGCGTCCTTGTTTGTGTCCTTGGTTGTGTCCTTGGATAAATGGGCGGACACATTACACATTAATATGTCCTTGTTTGTGTCCTTGGATAAATGGGCGGACAAATTAATGTCCTTGTTTGTGTCATTGGATAAATGGGCGGACACATTAATGTCTTTGTTTATGTCCTTGTTTGTGTCCTTCCTTTTTTCCCCGGACGCAAACAAGGACAGCACACACAAGCCTCCTCTTGTCCGCACTAATTTCCACGGACAGCATCTCTTGTTTTCTGTCCTTGTTTGTGTCCTTCCTTTTTTCCCCGGACGCAAACAAGGACAGCACACACAAGCCTCCTCTTGTCCACACTAATTTCCACGGGAAGCATCTCTTTTTTCTGTCCTTGTTCGTGTCCTTCCTTTTTTCCCCGGACGCAAACAAGGACGTGTATATTTGTTTTGCAAAATTGGATAGGTTCAAGATTCTTCATTATAACTCTGTTTCACTCGCCGTTTATTGCGTTGGAAAGCTTGTGAAATAAACTATGTGATTCCAAGACTTTTTACTATATTTGACACATAAAATGTATCAGTTCATATCAAAACATAAATCTAAGAAAAACATATGATAAGGGAGAAATACGACATGATTTGTTATGAAAATGGGAAAAATTATAGCCCTAAAAATAGATGTATTTCTCACTTATCACTGGCCCTTCACAGCAGACCGAAGAGCCGTCAGTTGTCCCACCAGAGGCCAAAAAGCAAAAGAAGAGAGGTGCCACACGTGGGCTGAAGGCTTTAAAGGGCCCTCCTACAAAACCGGTGCAATTCAATCAGTTCAACCAACCTCATGGAAATTGGAAGAATGACTTCACTACTTACGGTAGCCATTTGGTGAAGACATTTTGTAACATAAACCACACCTGGAAACAAGTGCCTTAATCGTTGAAGGATACTATGTTTGAGCGTCTCCAGGTAAATCTCTACATTATTACTATGATCTATTGTGAAATAATAGAATATTTATGTTTACTTTACTAACTGAATGATCATGTATGTAGTCTCGTTTCTCTGTGGATCCCGCACTTAAAAAGGATGTGCTATCATCGATGTCGAAATAGTTCCGGGACCACAAGAATAAGTTGGCTGACAAGTTCATCTACAAGATGCCTGATCCAGAAGATCCAGATGATCCAGATCATGGTTTCGGCGGTGAGAGACCACCATGGGAGGTTTACGAGGGAATCACCGAAGAGCAATGGGTACAATTTGTTGAGTCACCTCAGACACCGGAGTTCCAGGTGCACTTTAGTGTCATACATACATAAATTACTCTTAATTTCTTATGTCTTTTGTGTTCAATTTCACTAAACATGATCATATTAATTTATGCAGGCTCTCCGTGCACAACAACAAGCAAATGCTAAGAAGAATCTGTACCCTCACCACTTAGGTGGAAAAAGTATTGCTCAAAGGGTACCAGAATGGGAGCAAAAGGGATATATGCCCACGGATGGCTCATTGGATACCAGTGGCAGAAGAATGAAAGTGTGGGAGTTAAGCCACATTCCGAAGAACTCTACTCCTAAAATCCTCAATACGATGATGCCACGAGAGCAGTTATTGCTCAAATGGTAAGTGATGTCATTTCATTTTTAGTCAAACTGTTCATTTCATTTGTATATGAACTTATGTTAAACTAATAACTGTATTTGTGTGTTGTATTAGGGTGAATTAAACACTCAGCTCACCCAGGGCACCTGGACCTCACAGAGGAATGATGATCCTCTTACACGCGCTCTTGGTAAGAAGGATCATCTAGGTCGTGCCATTGGGTTTGGTGGGCACGTTGGTATCCGCCAGGCATTTGGCGTACCCGGGTCCAGAAGTGCACAGGGAAGGATGATTAGCTACGAGGAGCACCTGAGAGAGATGGCTAAGATGGAGCAGAGGATTAATCAGAGTGTCGACGAGAGGATCGCTCAGGCTATGTCAAGGATTGAGACACAGAAGCATAGCAGCCAAGAGGTTTCTCGACCACTAGTTGAGTCACCCATTCATCATCAGAGTTCACCGGTAGTGGGAATTAGTGTCCAGTCGGTTGAGCCGTTTCCCTATGCATCTCTAAAGGTTAGACTTACATTTCAATTGAGTACATGACGATTAAGATTTTTCATTTGATCACTAATATCATCATAGAGGAATTCACAATTTTTATCTAAACAAGTTCCACATAACACTCAGGCACCCACTGAGTGCCATCTGTTTTTACAAATTGGAGTACAAGAGGTCATGGTGGCATGGGGAAAACTTTTCCCTTCAGTTCCAAGTGATATTGTGCACGGTGAACCACTCCGACATTACCATGCACGAGTGCTTCTGGACGAATTTGTTGCAGAGCATGGTGACGTCTGTTTACCGGTGCCGATCCCACAAAGACGTACCTTACGTTCCGCACAAACTGCGACAGTGCAGTGGCCAGCACGATTGGTCAAACTCGCTGGCAGGTATTTACTCTTAACCGTTGCTATAAAACTATTGATGTACCACCTTGTATCCATATACTTAATTAGTTAATATCATAGGATATGAGCCGACCAAAGACTGATAAGGGAAAAGGGAAAAGAATTACTGCACCTGTGCAATCAAAGGCATCCACAAATTTCGTGCTTAGACCTAATTTGGTGGAGAAAAGAATATTGGCCGGCTTGTCGACTAATATGCAGATTCTGCACTCATCGTTGTTGTTGCTACCACCTCATTGTGATTTCCTCACTGTGGAAGATCACGAGCGGATATTTCACTATCAAGTTCAAGGAGAAGATATACATCAATTTGGGATGTATATGTCCGACTTCGAGGAGTGCTTCAGGAGGGATTGGTTGAATGTGTCGATTATCAAGTCAGCCGCCATGTGAGTGACTTCTACCTTTTATATTTTGAATTCATTGATCGGTGATGAATTAGATGTTTGAATAAAAAGTTAATGACTAATGATATTGCCTCATAGGTGGGTGCATAATAAGGCGATCAATGTCTATGAAGATCACAGATTCGGATTCCTGTGTCCTGCTATGTGCAGTGAAGTCCAGTGACAAGTGATATGGAAGGCCTTATGCAATATATGACGAATGCCATCTTTGAATGTTCTAACAAGTCATTTATTATGCTGCCATATCATTCAGGGTATGATATTTGACTATTTCTCTTAGTATTATCTAAAACATATAGTTTGTGTTAGTTGTTTAATGATTTCAACACATTGTGTAATTTGTGGACAGTCGACATTGGTCATTGCTTGTGCTGGTGATGTTGAAGCACCCACGAATCTTGCAATTTGACTCACTTGGTAAGGGTGCCAAGAGACCGAAGATCTCCACCGCAATACTGAGGTAATTAGTTTGTTATCGTAAACAACAATTATTATTACTTAACATTAACTGTTTCATAACTTGCTACTGATGCTTAAAACTATATATTGCTGATGTATATAGTTCCATGAGAGCTGCATTATCTCTCCAGAATAAAACAATGAAGAGTAACATCCCTTGGAACATTGTCAAGGTACTCTATTAATTGATAAATTTGTGTGATAATGTTTAAACTTGTTTATAACTGTCAATATGTGTGTTTGTATAGTGTCCGGTGCAGCCTGGGGGTTCAGAATGTGGATACTATGTCATGAGATTCATGAGTGACATAGTAGGAGCGTCGAACCTTTTACCAGAGCACTCGTTAGACAAGGTAACATTCTTTGAAAGTTTCAGTTATGCTCTTTACATGTTGTTAGACTTGTACGTTTTAGATTAATGTTCATTTTTTTAAGGCTTACGAAGAAGTGTTCAAAGGTGGTCAGTATGATGATGCTCAAATTGTTGAGATGCTTGAGGAATGGTCGGAGTTCGTCTGCACAAGTTTAATGAATTGATGATCATGAAGATGTTTTGTGAACTTTTTCGAGTATGTAATTGTAACTCTGTACACTTGTGGATGGTGTAATGGTAGATTTGAATTGTAATGTGGTTTTTTATTTGTAATGAAAGTGTGTAATTAAGTGTAATTGCATTGGTTTTGTTAACTCTCAAATTGTGGCGCGTCGTTGATATTAATTGGGAGCTTTTATAACTTTTTAAATGTGTACTGGAGCTCCCTGTGTGGATGAAGCTTTATTACAGGTCTCATTGAACCAAATGCGGTGAATATATATATATATGCTGGGATGAAAAAAAACAAAAAAAAGGGGGGCTATTTCGGCGGTTCTTAGCTTAGAACCGCCGAGATAGATACAAAAATAGGCCTATCTCGGCGGTTCTTAGCTAACAACCGACGAGATAGACTCATGGTGCCTTCTGGAATTGACCGATGCTGAGATTGACCATGAGTCTATCTCGGCAGTTGTGAGCTAAGAACCGCCGAGATAGACGTCGTCAGAATTTGATTTTGACGCCCACCTATTTCGGCGGTTTTATTTACAACCGCCGAGATAGGTATTCCTATTTCGGCGGTTTACAACCGCCGAAATAGGCCCCTTGGAACCGCCGAAATAGGCCATTTTTCTACTAGTGTTACCAGCTAAATGGCTCGAAGAGGAGCAGGTCCCCTAGGAGGCTACGGACCAGACGCCGTTACCCCAGAGGTCATAGCTCAGATTGTGACGGCTACATTAGCACAACAGCAGGCTCAAGTTCAACAACCACCACCGCCACCACCTAACGGTCCCCGGGAGTTCAACTGGCTGAAGGCAGTCAACGACCTTTGTCCCCCAGTCTACGAAGGCCAACCAGAACAGAAGGCCTTAGAGAAATACATTGTCGAGATGCAGAAAGCTTTCACCTCTCTACACGTTCCAGCAAATCGCAAAGTGGACATAGCGGCCTACTTTCTCCAACTACCCGCACATCGATGGTGGCAGACCGCCAGAGCCGAGCTGACTGCCCAAGAAAATTTTGACTTCAAGGCATTTCTGGTGGCCCTGAGAGCTAAGTTCTATCCATCCTATCTACAGAAGTGGATGCGAAGTGAATTTGAGCAGCTAAAGCAAGGGACTTCCTCAGTCGCTGAGTACTATAACAAGTTCGTGGAGTTGCTTGCTGTCATTGGAGAGGGAGCTTACGCTCCAAGGTATCTGGTGGACAAATTCCATACCAGCTTGAACTTCAGGATCATGACTATGATCGGTTCCACTAGAGGAATGACTTTAAAGGTATGGAATATGACTTTGGAATTTCTGGAACGCTAAGATTTCCCCACTAACACATATTGTAACGACAGGAACTGGCTGATGATGCAAATGATTGCAAATCCACTATTGTCTATCAGGATTCTGTGCTAGGCAAGATGAAGGGAGATGGTGGAAGAGGGAATGGAGGAAACTCTTCCTAGAACTATGAAATGAAGGGAAAGTTCTTTAAGGGGAGGAATGAAAAGGCCATGGTCCCCTCATATACTGATGCTGAGCCAATCCGCTCCCAGCCACCTAGGGGTGAGATAAGTTAGAATCTATATTGTAGTTACATTTTGCTATCACGTTACTAACCTTGAACTGAAACAGGAAATAACCCTGTAAGAAGGTACTTCTGCAAGTGGTGCAAGAAGGACCACCCGGGAAAGGATTGTAAAGGAAACCTGGTGGATTGCAACTACTACGGTGAGAAGGCGCACAGGGGATTCAAATGTTTCAGGAACCCGGATTCCAGAAACTACCAGCCAGTCACCGGGACCACTGCTAGAGCCCTAGCTGCCAATACGACTGAAGGAGGAGGTAGAGATGGCACAGGCGGTGCGGGACCTTCTACCAACCACCCTGCCCAGAACTATCCACAAAGGCCGGAGCAAAACTACCCATAGAGGCCAGGCAAAGCACCGACTCTCAGCCTAGTGGACCGTGTCGAAGCAGTGAGTGATGACCCGAGTTCACCTGGTGAGGACTACCTTCCTGTCGAAGAAGCTTAGGTCTTTGTTTTGCTTCATTTCTTTAATTAATTCTTCTCCGTATTGTAAAGGGATGAACTATAAATCTCCCTTTCCTTTACATCTTTCGTTCCAAAACCAGTTGTGAACCTTGATTTACTCATTTAATGGTAATTGTTTTTTTTTCATTCAGCTTTTGATATTTGCTTTCCAATTTTGCCATTTTCCACACCCACCATCCCCTTTGAAGCCAAACCACACCCACTAGAGAAGTGTGAGATAATGAGACCCGGGATGATCTTATACGAGAGTTTTTGACCCTAGCAGTCCAGTATGCATTGATCCTCAAGATCAGAGAGTTAGGTGTGAAAGGAGGAAACTTTTACACCCCTACCTTCAAGAACGGTTCAACCATGAAGGTGAAGATCATGTGCCTAGGTAAGAAATGGAACCATACCACCAAGAGCTATGAAGAGGTGGAGGTGCCACCAATCCCGGAAGAATTGCAGACCATCATTGGAGCTGCAGTTAAGGCAGTACAAGAATTGGAGGATGAGCCCGTCCCAGACCTAACCTCAGATGTGTGCATCATCAACTTCTATGGAAAAGAAGGTAAGCTAGGGATGCATCAAGACAAGGACGAATCTCTATAGTCCTTCACCAGAGGAGTTCCAGTGGTGTCTATATCACTTGGAGATGACGCGGAGTTCCTAATTGGTGACCAGAGGAGGATGGACCTTGCTACCAAGATCCTCCTGAAGTCGGGTGATGTGCTGATATTTGGAGGAGCGGCTAGACTTATCTACCATGGGGTGAAGAGGATCAAGCCCAACACAGCCCCCACACCCGTCATTAACCAGACCCACATGAAACCAGGCCGTTTAAACCTATCCTTTAGACATACCAAGTCATGTATTTTACAATTTCAGCATTGTAATCTTTAAGTTGCTCATGAAGCTTTCAATAAGAATGGAAATTCTAAGAATTTTATTGCATCGTTGTAGGGGTTGGAAACTCAGGGATCAGGTTGAATGTTTTGAACCAAGCTCAAGCAAAGAGCAATGGGATGGTCATCACAGGTATAACAATTAACCCTGATTAGCTACCTTGGAAAAGTTGCCTAGAAATCTTAAAATCTACTCTATAATTTGAGGCGCGTTCTTAATTAATGGAGTGGAGGCCACCGTTGTTCGATTATAGAGCCTCTCATTCCTTTATATCCCAAGCATTTCATGCTAAGATAGAGGCCCCTACAGAGGATATCCATGACTGCTCAATCTTGTTGCCATCCAGAGAGTTGATCAAATGCAGTAAGCAATGAAAGGATCTAAGCATCCACATCAAGGGAGCAGACTTCCTTCTTGATGTCATTGTCTTCCCTGGTATGGGATTCGACATAATTGTGGGCATGGACATGCTACAGCGGTACCGAGTCAGACTACACGGTGCAGAGCATCGTCTTCTCTTGAAGTCAACTACAGAGATCACAGTATCATATCGAATGCAGCTCAAGCAGCCGACTGTGAAGGTTGTATCAGCATTATCACTGATGAAGGAGGTGTCCAAGGGTGCTACCGCCTACTACTGTTATGCCCAGGATCTGAGGACGGATCCGAAGTTCAAGAGCGACATTCCCATTGTGTCGGAGTGTCCCGACGTTTTTCCAGAGGAGCTACCTGGACTGCCACCACTGAGAGAGGTTGAATTCAACTTCGACCTCATACCTGGCACGGGACCAATTGCCAAGGCTCCCTACCGGATGGGCCCTGTGTTACAAAAGGCAAAATGGTTAAAATGCACCAATGCAGGATTTTCCAAGGACATTCTCGGGATTTTCTATTTTCATATGACTTGTTCATTATCTCCAAACACTTCTAAATATCATAGTCATTATGAAAGGTATTTCGTGATTTTCTGATAATATTTATTCTGGAAATTAAGCTTTTAATAAGCTAGTTTCTTTAATAATTAACACATGAAATAGCCTCAAAATAGAAATAAAAGGGTTTTCAAAATTAAAATAAAATTGTCACATGGTTAGCATGACTACATACAGTCATAAACCTGAAATTATTTTATTAGGAGCCTTATCCCAAAATTTAAAAGAGAAATACAATCATTTTTGCAATTTTCTCTCTCCTCTGGAAAATACTGAAATCAAAACAAAATGTCATGAAATTTTAACACAAGATAGAGGATGATTCTTAGAGACTAATTCCGTTGGAATTTCGTTATTTCGACTTTCCAATCGTAAGTTATGAATTATGGGAGATTCCAGATTGTAAGATTTTTATCTAATCGGTTATTTATTGAAATAACCTGATTCCAACTCTCCAAATTCCTAAAAATCGTCTTTTATCTTTGGTTAAGAGTTCAGAATTTTTATCAACCTGTAGCACGTTTTAAAAAATCAGATTCTCTTAGAGCACAAAATCAGGGTTTTAGATAAAAATCTTGTTCTATCAACTTGGCCATGCTCTTTCTATAAAAGGCCTTCCAAAAAATGACCTAGGTCAGAGAAAAACATTCCCAAAGTCAGAAGAGGCAGCCGTCAAGCTTATCCCCATGTTCTTACACTTCTAAGCCTCAAATCAATACCGAAACCCTACTGAAATCACCCCGAAGCCACTGAAAACACAATATTCCTTCTCCATCAGACTTCCAAAAACGAAACCACCAGCAATACAGAAGCAAAAACATCCTTAGCAACACAAGGAAGAAGGGTCCAGAAGCTCGGGTCGAAGTTGAACCGGATCGGCCACCAACGAAGCTTTCAAAGATTCCTGACGTGAAGAAATAGCAAATTTTCAAAATCAAAACAGGTTAAAAACCAAATTCTCTAACCTTTCTGATCTTAATACACTTCTGGTTGAAATTTCTAATCGAATTGAATTTTCCTTGCTTCTAAATTAAGGTTCGTTTGTGTTTCTGCCTAATAACTTGTTAACTAAGTTTCGTATTAATTTTGACTTCAAATTGAATTCTTTCAATTACTAACATCTTGTATATCTTTCAGGCTATGTACCCATAAAATTTGAGTCAAAAACACCGTCAGGAACCATAAGAAAACCCCTGTCCGTGGGTGGTCCGTGACCTCGGACACCCACGGACGGCGGCGGGATTTTAAAATTTCAAAATTTAGGTTTTTTCTAAATAATGTCCGGGCCCATGGACAGCTTGTTCATGGCCCCGGACTTTTCAAAATTTCGTTTTTTCTTAAATTCGACTTTTCTGTATAATTAGGTTAACTGGGGTCCGTGGTCTCGGGCATGGGGTCCGTGGCTACGGACGTAAACGAAATTTGACCAAATTCTGCCTCTGAAACCCTAGTTTAGGTATTTTCAGATTTCACTTTAATTTTCTGTCAAAAAATGTTAAAAATACAAAAAAATCAGAAGCGCACACTTAGGTTAAAATGACTCGTAATAAGCCGTAATTAAAATAAGTAGAGGAAAAACGACTTCGAGGGGTAATGAAAGTAATTGAACCCTAAATAAGTCGAATACCAAGCCCCCGAACCCGAACTCTACCTTTCCTAATTTACTCTAGGTTAAAATTAGGTGGCGACTCATAATAGGTTCCAGTGAGCTAGCTTAGGTTTTAATAATTATTGTTATATGTCATAGTTATTAATCTTAGGTTATAAGTGGACCTAAAACCCGGTTAGATCCTAATCAGCTTTAATCAACATCGGATAGGGTTTAAAATTGAGGCTCACAGACTGGCGACTCAGCTGGGGACAAATTCTTAATTTTAACTTGTTTAATTTTAAGAAAGAGGGCTTAACTTGAAATTGTTTATTACGGCTTTTATAACATTGTTTGTTTACTTTTGTGCGCACTTTAATTCCTGCACCTTTGCATCATACGAGAGTGAGGGTTCACACAAACCGATTCCACCCCAGGACCCATTTGAGGGTCCCCTGTCAGGGACTCACACCTTTTAGGTGATGTGAATAAGCGGGGGAAAAGAGGAGGATGTCGTCTAACCACATCCCCTTAATACCTGGGCTTTAGCCCTAAGCGTTTTCCTGGCAGTGCCCTTACCAAGCCTTGTTTGGTCATTCAAAGACCCGACCGTAGACACACACCTCTTGATGATGTGAAGAAAGTGGGGAAGCCCAAAGAGAATAGCGTGCAAGCCCTATTCCTTTGTGGTAACCTGGGCCCATGCCCCAAGCACCTCTCCGGATCGATCCATGCCCGAATTGGATAAGCGTCGAGTGAGGACATGTTGAATTTGTGTGAGTCTTATCTGCTTGTATGATCGGCCCACTACCCAGCCTAAGAATTGATAGGAACTTTTCCAACATCAACTCAGCCCAACCTGAATTTACGACTCTATTGTTTGCGGCCCAAAGGCACTGTTTGGTTTGAATGAATGAATTGTTTGTTTGGGCTCAGGCCCAAAAGTTTAGACTTAGGTGATTTCTCTCTTTCGGCCCAATTTGAATTATCAATTTAGTTCTAGGCCCATGAAAAACAAATCCACCTAAAATAATCTGTGGGGCATGAAAATCCATCAGGCCTTTCCATTTCAAGGTTTATTCTAGTTTAGGAAGATCTTTTCACTCGGGCTTTGGCCCAAATCCTAGATCTAGGTATCATCTTTCAGGCCCAATCAGAATCACTCGTTCAGACTTCGGCCCTAATTTCAAATTCGCATTTAGGACATGGTCTAGAAATCATTTCAGCCCATGAACCTTACTTCAAGCCCAAACACATTCTGGCCCAAGTGCCAAATTTTCAAAACGTTCTGGCCCAAGTGCCACATTCTTAAAACGTTCTGGTCCGGGCACCGTGTTTTCACAATGCTCCGGCCCAAGTGCCACACCTTCACAACACTTTAGCCTAGGTTCCACATTCTCATAACATTTTGGCCCAAGTGCCACATTCCCATAACACTCCGGCCCATGTGCCACATCTTTACAACATTCCGGCCCAGGTGCCATATTCTCCAAGCATTTTGGCTTAAGCATCAGTTCACAGCTCATGAGTCATTCCGGCCCGTGTGCCTCTCCTCCAACTCATTCGGGCCTTAATACCTACCCACAATCTTCAAGACATTCCAGCTCGTGTGTTTTTCGCGCAGCCCAAAAAGTTCTAACCTAAAACTTCTTTGCGACCCAGAATTTCAACCCAGTCCTCTCTGACAGACGGCACTTTGAAAACAGGTAGGCCGAATCCCAAGTATGGTAGAAGGAGGAAATCCAGTCAACATGGATGCCCAGTTAGTCGTAGAATTCAATGGGATGCTGAAAAAGATTGAGCGCATGGAGAGGGCCAACAAGCCAGCCGGTTTTGACTACTTTTCCACTGGATTATATCCCAAGGTTGATCTCCCTCCAAAGTTGAAATTGCCAACACTTCCTCTATACAAAGGTTCCTCCAACCCACAACTTCATTTGGCAATGTTCGATAGGGAAATGTCCATCCTTTCGCTAAACGATATGTAGAAGGCCAAGGTATTTGCTCACTATCTTGATGAGACTCCTCAGCATTGGTACATAACTCAAAGGATAAATACCAAGACCTATGAGGAGGTATGTGAAGCTTTTCTGCATCATTTTGAGTACGCTAGAAGTTTTGGAGTCACCAGGGATGATCTTGCAAGCACACAACAAACATAAAGTGAATCAATGTCTGATTTTGTCAAGCGTTGGAGGATGAAGGCAGCCGCAATGCTCACACAGATGGACGAACAAGAGCAAATCCGAATGGTAATTAAAAATATGTAGAAGCAATACAGTGACGAGCTGAAGTTCACATACTTTCCTAGCTTCAACATGCTGATGGGACAAGTTGATGTCCTAGAAGAAATGATTCATGAAGGAGAGTTAAAACTTGGGAACTCAAAAAACACCGGGAATGGTTCAAGGACAGCAGCTTGTATCCAAAGTGGTACCCAAAAGAGAACTAGGCAGCATGAGGTAAACACCGTTCGGCGGATAAAAGGGCCAGGACAAATCATCGGAGCAATAGAATCATCCCGGCAGAACTCCTGTCAGAGAAAGTTTTCAAACATCGGTCAACCATTAAGCCAGGCTTTTAAAAGACTCTAGGAACAGAACATGCTACAACCCCTCACCCCTCGACAAAGAGACCCTCAAAAAGGAAGGAATCTGAACCAGTACTGCCAGTATCACCAGCTTCCTGGTCATGAAACCGACGATTGCAAAATTCTAAAGCAGCGCATCCAAGATCTTATCAATCAAGGTTTTCAACTCCCCGAGTAGGAATCCCATGTCAAGCACCATCAGAGGCTACTATTTTCAAGTGTTTTCTCCGATTTCTTCTCTTTACTAGTCATTTTTCCATTTTTCTAACGTTTGTAGTAGTTAGATTCTTTTATCATTTTAGAAGTTGCTGAGCTTGTAATTGTCAATGATGTCTTTACATTCATTTAAATAAAGTCATGGTTCCATTTCTATAATTCCTGTACAAATCCTTTTTCATCTCTTTCAAAGGATCACGAAATAATCATTTTCTGACAACGGAACACAACGACTTGTTTTTTGGGTTTCTAAAAGGATGAACATACTTTACCAAATACCATAACCCATCACAAAACATCCAAGCGGTAAAATTGTTGTCATAAACCCCAAACAATACTGGGGGCAATCTGAGTTTAAGTTCGTCATCTTTTATCTTTTGTTTAAATGTGCGAACGAGTTTCGGAGTGAAAATCTCACGAGAATGTCTTGAGTGGAAAAACCATGAGCGAACGAGCGTGTCATTTTTACACGACTCCGGTGAGACCACATTCAAATGTGAGGTAAACGGCATAACTCCGACCGAAGGAGATAATTTGTAGATTTACACTTAGACCAGTGAAAAGTAACAAAGAATGGATACACAACTATCAGGAATGACGAAGCACATAGGCATAGCACCACATAGCCAAAAGCTTGTGAACCCTGACATTAAACCCTAGGCGCCCCCGCTGAGCCTTTCATTAATACCTTTTCAATGTTATGAACTACATAAAATGACCCAGCCAATGATGAATGTCCGACCCGGTGACCAATGAAAGCAAGGAGCCTAACTCTCAGATAACATTCTCATCAGTCCAAAGAAGCAATGCCGCTATCAGCATGACGAAGCGATCCGTAAATGGTCCCAGAGTGACACAGGATCCAAAGAGCTTACATCAAATGCAGCTCTCCAAGTTCAAAACCGGGAAGCACAAGAACCCCGAAGAAAATGAGATTCAAAGAAAGGCAAACCTGAAAAGCCTCGAAGAAATCCAAATTTGGAAGAAAGAGAAAAGGTACAAGGAACAACCCAAAAGTTCCAAGTTCCAAGCTCATAAGCGAAGTCATCACGAAGTAGCCAAACGACTTCAAGGCAAAGAAGACAAGTCCGAGAGAAGGTGCAAGTTGCAACTTTGGTCACCCTTATAGCTCCACGTACCTAAAATATCCCTCCATGGTCCTGTTGTCTTTCATCACACCCCATGGCCACGTTATAAGCTTTAAAGACTTCCGACTTGATAGTTGTGTGTCCAATCACGTGAAAGTAATAGATCAAATGAGTAAATCCATGAAATATCAAATTCAATGGTCTAGAAGTTATGACCATGAGCGAGAAATGACTGCAAACGCCAAACACATCATGTGTAGGTTAGGAAGCACCATATCAAAGCAAAAGCCTTAACCCTGTGAGGGCGAGAATTGTTCGCACGTTTAATCAAAGAGAATACTGGGGGCAATCGATCGTTCCGATCGATTGCCATGAACTCTAGCTCAGATTGTCCTAAGGAAAAATACTGGGGGCAATTGTTGGTTGCAACAATTGCCATAACAACACCGATTGAAGCCCAAAGCTTGAGCACCACCATCCCACCACAGGCACACATAAGCCCTTACCTCCACATCAAACACCACAGGCACACATAAGCCCTTATCTCCACATCAAACACCTCTGGCCCACATAAGCCTTCACCTCCACATAAATTCCATGGACCGTCATAAGCCCTACCACCACTGAAAAAGTCCCGCAAACAAAAAACATATACTCCCACCAGCGGTAAGTTCATCTTCTAAGAAACAAAATGCAAGTCTGAAATCTTTAGTTAGGAAACGATAATTTGACTTTCCTTTTGGTTGACAGAATTTCCTTTAAACATTGCCACGTTTGGCACCTTTTTTAGCAATTTCTTGTCCCGCACAATTTTCCTTCAAACACTTCAGTTTCACAAATCTGCATCATCGCCATGTTTGGCATATTCCAAGCAATCTCTTGCTTTGGACAAACCTATTTCATAGCCATGTTTGGCATATTCCTAGCAATTTCTTGCTTTGAACAAATCTGCATCATCGCCATGTTTGGCTTATTCCTAGCAATTTCTTGCTTTGAACAAATCTACGCCATCGCCATGTTTGACATATTCCTAGCAACTTATTGCTTTGGACAAATCTTTTTCATAGCCATGTTGGAATATTACTAGCAAGTTCTTGCTTTGGACAAATCTTTTTCATAGCCATGTTTGGTATATTTTCCAGCTATTTCTTGCTTTAGACAATTTTCACACCTCACAATTGCCACTTTTGGCACTTTCATAATTAGCTCTTATCATTGGATCATCTCATATGTGATAATCTAATCCAACTTCAGGTTCCCGACACCTTATAATGCTCAGCGTAATCCATTCAATTTCAGGTTCCCGACACCTTATAATGCTCGGCGTAATCCATTTAACTTCAGGTTCCCGACACCTTATAATGCTCGGCGTATCCCATTCAAACTTCAGGTTCCCGACACCTTATAATGCTCGGGTATCCCATTCAAACTTCAGGTTCCCGACAACTTATAATGCTCGGCGTATCCCATTCAAACTTCAGGTTCCCGACACCTTATAATGCTCGGCGTATCCCATTCAAACTTCAGGTTCCCGACACCTTATAATGCCCGGCGTATCCCATTTAAACTTCAGGTTCCCGACACCTTATAATGCTCGGTGTATTCCATTTAATTTTAGGTTCTCGACACCTGAGATGCTCGGTCTAGATTATTCACTGTTAGTTCGGTCCACTTTTTCACATTTTTTGTAGTTGGCGCCTCTTAATAGCCCAACACATTTAGCTTTTTCTTTTAGGTGGTTGGCACCTCATAATAGCCCAATAATCTCATACTTTTCTTCTAGGTAGCTAGTGCATCATAATAGCTCAGCACAATCAACAGACTCGGCAGAAATCTAAGACAAAGAGTTTATTCGGTATCGGACAAAATTTTGGGGTATCACTCAAGAATCAACTAGTCTTTTCATATTCACTACAAAGTCTAGTTGACGGGGGGCAATCTGTTATACCCAAAATTTCAACCCCCTCGGAGTAGTCTCTAAGGCATACGTGTTACAAAGGGCAAAATGGTCAAAATGCACCAATGCAGGATTTTCCAAGGACATTCTCGGGATTTTCTATTTTCATATGACTTGTTCATTATCTCCAAACACTTCCAAATATCATAGTCATTATGAAAGGTATTTCGTGATTTTTTGATAATATTTATTTTGGAAATTAAGCTTTTAATAAGCTAGTTTCTTTAATAATTAACACATGAAATAGCCTCAAAATAGAAATAAAAGGGTTTTCAAAATTGAAATAAAATTGTCACATGGTTAGCATGACTACATACAGTCATAAACCTGAAATTATTTTATTAGGAGCCTTATCCCAAAATTTAAAAGAGAAATACAATCATTTTTGCAATTTTGTCTCTCCTCTGGAAAATACTGAAATCAAAACAAAATGTCATGAAATGTTAACACAAGATAGAGGATGATTCTTAGAGACTAATGCCATTGGAATTTCGTTATTTCGCCTTTCCAATCGTAAGTTATGAATTATGGGAGATTCCAGATTGTAAGATTTTTATCTAATCGGTTATTTATCGAAATAACCTGATTCCAACTCTCCAAATTCCTAAAAATGTCTTTTATCTTTGGTTAAAATTTCGGAATTTTTATCAACCTGTAGCACGTTTTAAAAAATCAGATTCTCTTAGAGCACAAAATCAGGGTTTTAGATAAAAATCTTGTTCTATCAACTTGGCCATGCTCTTTCTATAAAAGACCTTCCAAAAACCGACCTAGGGCAGAGAAAAACATTCCCAAAGTCAGAAGAAGCAGCCGTCAAGCTTCTCCCCACGTTCTTACACTTCTAAGCCTCAAATCAATACCGAAACCCTGCTGAAATCACCCCGAAGCCACTGAAAACACAATATTCCTTCTCCATCAGACTTCCAAACACGAAACCACCAGCAATACAGAAGCAAAAACATCCTTAGCAACACAAAGAAGAAGGGTCCAGAAGCTCGGGTCGAAGTTGAACCGGATCGGCCACCAACGAAGCTTTCAAAGATTCCCGACGTGAAGAAACAGCAAATTTTTGAAATCAAAACAGGTTAAAAACCAAATTCTCTAACCTTTATGATCTTAATACACTTCTGGTTGAAATTTCTAATCGAATTGAATTTTCCTTGCTTCTAAATTAAGGTTTGTTTGTGTTTCTGCCTAATAACTTGTTAACTAAGTTTCGCATTAATTTTGACTTCAAATTAAATTCTTTCCATTACTAATATCTTGTACATCTTTCAGGCTACGTACCCATAAAATTTGAGTCTAAAACACCGTCGGGAACCATCAAAAAACCCTGTCCGTGGGTGGTCCGTGACCTCGGACACCCACGGACGGCGGCGGGATTTTAAAATTTCAAAATTTAGGTTTTTTCTAAATAATGTTCAGGCCCACGGACAGCTTGTCCATGGCCCCGGACTTTTCAAAATTTCGTTATTTCTTAAATTCGACTTTTCTGTATAATTAGGTTAACTGGGGTCCGTGGTCTCGGACATGGGGTCCGTGGCTACGGACGTAAACGAAATTTGACCTAATTCTGCCTCCGAAACCCTAGTTTAGGTATTTTCAGATTTCACTTTAATTTTCTGTCAAAAATTGTTAAAAATAGAAAAAAATCAGAAGCGTGCACTTAGGTTAAAACGACTCGTAATAAGCCGTAATTAAACTAAGTAGAGGAAAAACGACTTCGAGGGGTAATGAAAGTAATTGAACTCTAAATAAGTCGAATACCAAGCCCCCGAACCCGAACTCTACCTTTCCTAATTTACTCTAGGTTAAAATTAGGTGGCGACTCATAATAGGTTCCAGTGAGCTAGCTTAGGTTTTAATAATTATTG
This sequence comes from Limonium bicolor, assembly GCA_023374045.1. Lineage (NCBI taxonomy): Eukaryota > Viridiplantae > Streptophyta > Magnoliopsida > Caryophyllales > Plumbaginaceae > Limonium > Limonium bicolor. Next base: position 115,012,177 of record CM041780.1, read on the forward strand.
TTATATGACATAGTTATTAATATTAGGTTATAAGTGGACCTAAAACCCGGTTAGATCCTAATCAGCTTTAATCAACATCGGATAGGGTTTAAAATCGAGGCTCACACCCTGGAGAGATGGTTGAACTGAAGAAACAACTGCAGGAGCTACTAGATAAGGGTTTCATCAGACCCAGTGTCTCACCTTGGGGCGCTCCAGTGTTGTTCGTCAAGAAGAAGGACGGGAGCATGAGACTCTGTATCAACTACCGAGAGCTGAACAACATCACGATCAAGAACAAGTACCCACTGCCCAGGATCGATGACCTATTTGACCAGCTATGAGGAGCAAAAGTGTTCTCCAAGATTGATCTGCGTTCCGGATATCATCAGATTGTAGTAGCTGAATCAGATATAGAGAAGACAACATTCTGGACCAGATACGGCCACTACGAGTTCACAGTGATGCCGCTTGGACTGACCAATGCACCAGCAAGATTCGTGGACCTGATGCAGAGAGTCTTCCAAGCCCAGTTAGACAAGTCAGTGGTCGTATTCATAGACGACGTCTTGATCTTCTCCAGGAGCATAGAGGAACATGAGCAGCATTTGAGGACAGTCTTGGAGACTCTGAGAGAGAAGAAACTGTATGCCAAGTTCAGCAAGTGTGAATTCTGGCTGGACAAGGTGACATTCCTGGGTCATGTGATCTCAGCTGAGGGAGTTTCAGTAGACCCAGCTAAGATTGAGGCGGTGAAGAGCTAGCACAGACCCCGCACAGTGATTGAGATTCGAAGCTTCCTTGGGTTGGCTAGCTACTATAGACGCTTTGTGAAGGACATCTCCAGGCTAGCCAAGCCCTTAACCTCTCTGATGAAGAAGGATAGCTCGTTTGTATGGACAGAGGCTTATGAGGTCTCCTTTCAGGCGCTGAAGGACGCCTTGACCATAACCCCAATATTAGTAATCCCTAAAGGGAATGAGGGATACGAGGTTTATTGTGATGATTTAGGTAGAGGGATCGGTGGGGTATTAATGCAAAATGGCAGAGTTGTAGCGTACGCTTCTCGACAGCTGAAGAAGCATGAAGAAAATTATCCCACACACGACCTTGAGCTCCTCACCATAGTCTTTGCCTTGAAGATCTGGCAACACTATCTGTATGGAGCCACAGTCCGGATTATGACAGACCATAAGAGTCTGAAATACATCTGGACCCTGAAGGAGTTGAACCTGAGATAGCGACGATGGGTAGAGCTACTAGCTAATTACGACATCAACCTCCAGTACCCTGAAGATAAAGGGAATGTCATGGCAGACGCCCTGAACAGAAGAGCACATTCACTCCTTGCTCTGATAAAGATGACTACGATAGCCGAGGAGGTATATGCAACCCAGGATAGTGATGTATACCTTCAGGGCATCAGACAGAAGTTAGCAGACGATTTGACTGATGGTCTGAAGTATGACTACGAGCTAGACAGCTAGGGACACCTTCGAGTCAGAGGAAGACTCTGTGTTCCTCAGGATGCGATAAAACTTCAGACCAGGATCCTCGCTGAGGCTCATTCTTCTACATTGTCAGTACACCCTGGAGCCACCAAGATGTACAAGGACTTAAAGCAGTTATTCTGGTGGAGCGGGATGAGGAGGGATGTTGCAAACTTTGTCTCCCAATGCCTCACCTGTTAGAAGGTGAAGTTTGAGCATCGTCGACCAGGAGGTCAGATTCAGTCACTACCAGTACCATGCTAGAAGTTTGACGACATCAGCATGGATTTTGTGGTCGGTCTCCCTCCAGCTAGAGGTAGACTGAATGCTATATGGGTGATAGTCGATAGGTTGACCAAGATAGCCAGTTTCATACCTATCAAGGACACATGGAAGGTGCCCAAACTAGCTGAGGTGTTCATCACACAGCACATCTGGTACCAAGGGGTACCAAAGACGATCGTCTCCAATCGCTGAGGTGTTCACCACACAGCACATCTGGTACTAAGCCCTAAGTATGTCGGTGCGTACAGGATTACGGAGCGAGTGGGCCCAACAGCATACAGACTAGATCTACCAGCGGAGTTGGGGAAGGTACATGACGTGTTTCATGTGTCTCTGCTGAAGAAGTATATACCTGACCCTTCTCACGTGCTGCAGCCAGAGAGATTGGAGATTGAGCCTACACTGAGGTATGAGGAGACCCCTATCAGATCTTGGACACGAAGGTCCGAGAGACGAGAGGCAGATCAGTCAAGCTGGTGAAAGTTCTTTGGGAGCATCATGGGGTTGAGGAAGCCACTTGGGAAACTGAGGACTCCATGAGAGTGAAGTACCCACACATATTCACATGATACCCCCTTGTATTCATTCCTTCTATGGGTTCTCGTTAGTAGCGGTGCGAGGGCGTACCTTAGCTCTTTTAAGGGGGGGTAGTGCATACTTTTTCTTCGTCACCTCATCCAGATTATGCCATGTTCTATTAGTAAAGTGATGGAGAGGTGTATGTATGTACTTGATTTAGAATGTACTCGATTTATACATTGTGTGACTCTTGCTTTCTATTTATGAAATATATTGGTTTGGTTTGATTTGAGTAATCTTGAGTGGAATTTATTTGTAAATGGAAATGGATGGAAATAAAGGATTGGATTAGTATGGAATTGCATTGGAATTATTATTGGATGGACATCTTGGAATTCTTGCCTGCACACCCGAAGCGGTGTGGGTAGCTATTAGTTGATTTTAAACTCCGAGACAAAGTTTTCTTTTAGGGAAAATTCACAATATACCCCTGTTTTCTTTCGTAATTCACAATATACCCCTTTTTTGAAACTGTGTCACAAGATACCCCTGTTTTCTTTGCTAATTCACAAAATACCCCTTTTTACTAACGGCCGTCAAATACTCCGTTAACCTCTCCTGGAAAATGACTATGTTGCCCCAGACCCGTTTTTTTTTTTTTGAAAAATTTATAGTTTTTTTGGCTACTTTTTTTTGAAAATTTTAAATTTTATAATATACCCCTATTTAAGTTTGTTGTTCACGAAATACCCCTGTTCATGTTTTGAAGTTCACAAGATACCCCTATTTATGTTTTGTAGTTCACGAAATACCCTTATTACCCTGATGACCTGGTAAAGCATCACCTAGTTTTCTCTTGTTTTTAAGTGTCTTCAGCCTCTTCATAATCCCAAGACAAATGTTGTTTGCATTTTAGTTCTCTAAGGTTTCTTGTCTCTCGAAATGTCTCACCAATAGCTGAGTATGAATCCCTGTCATTCACAATTAGACATAATTATAACATATGACCAGAGACAAACTAGGATAGCATGGATTATTTACATAGTTAGGTAAATACCTTCAAGTAAAGAGTAGATTGGGTTAGTCCTGTGGACAAACAATAATGTCATAGACATTGGGTTTAAAATGGCTATCGCTTGGTCAAACTCAGTAGCGGACCAGAACTTTTGTTTAGAGGGGATTTTTTTTGACACTATTGTTCTTTAAAACATTATGTTATTTTGTATTTTTTAAAAATTTATAAGAGCATTTTGCAAATTTTTAAAAGTTTCGGGCCCCCCCCCTTTGTGTCCGCCCCTAGTCAAACTTATGTTGTGCCTTGAAACCTAGCAAGCGCTCCTGATGCGTCCCCGACGTGTCGTGGACGTATCGTGGACTCTAATAAAACTTGATAGTTTAGGAAGGGACGAGAGATAAACTTAAGCAGGAAAACATATTTCGATTGGGAATTTACATACACGAAATTCACTCAACCTCCCTTGCCCCACACATGGACTCCCAGGACAATTTTGACTTTACCCCTAAAGTCCTTAACCCTCTCCTGACTATCGGCCTATGGTTCACTGACCGTTCCCTGACCTGTCGTTCTATCAAATACCCAATGTATTGATACTCTAACCCAGTCCTATCTAGCTCACCAACTCTCTAGCACTTACACACACTCCTAAGTCGGATCCACACTTGCCCAGATTATCTTTCTTTTTCTCTCATACATGCTTACTTACATATGGAATAAATGCAAGTATATATACACGGCTGTTAGGGTGTAACTATCGTCCTATTAATCCCTAGAGTTCTAGGAGTCGACTACAACTTTGATTATTTACATAACAGCCACACTAGATGTAACAGCCCAGTATCCCACTGTTATGATATTGTCCGCTCTGGCACGCAGGCCGCACAGTTTTGTTCCTGGGGTTTCCTAGCCCCAAAAGGCCTCACAACAAGGAGAGGTATCCTCACCCATATAAGGAGTGGTTCGTTCTCCCCTCCAATCGATGTGGGAGCTAAACCTCAAGGGTATTACACTCCACCCCCCTTGGGAGCCCAGCGCCCTCGCGGGCCACACCGGCACACCGACCTGAGTCTAGCTCTGATACCAACTATAACAGCCCAGTATACCACTGTTGTGATATTGTCCGCTCTGGCACGCAGGCCGCACGGTTTTGTTCCTGGGGTTTCCTAGCCCCAAAAGGCCTCACAACAAGGACATGTATCCCCACTAATATAAGGATTGGTTCGTTCTCCCCTCCAATCGATGTGGGAGGTAAACCTCAAGGGTATTACACTAGACTTGCAGAGATTCTTCAACTTGATTTGGAGGCTTGAGCCACGTGTCGTCTTATGCTTGGTCAAGTTGGCGGCAACCCTCTTGATAGGTCGATCACCACTTGTGTGCCCCACTTGCCTGATTCTGTCTGGTTCATTAAATGCTCATAAATGCCCTCTTCTGAATTCATTACGGTTATGTAATGATGTTCATTTATAGCTTTGTTATCTTGTGCATTAATGAACTTCTCCTTTTGTCGTGAGCTTGTCTTGAACAAGTTGCCCAAGTGGATGTGTAACACCCCAACCCGAAATCTAATAACCTGAACGACGATCGCTCCCAATAAAACTTAAACTGCAACGGAATAAATTACAATAACCGGGTGGTATTACAATGTCGTTAGCCACCCTTGTGACTAACAAGGCTAACTCTAAATACAAATCTCAAATGTCATGGTCTGAATACGAATACAACCCGAGATACTAGGAATCAAACTCAAAGGTACAGTAATCGAATAAAACAAATAGCTGATAATAAACTCCCATAGCTTGATCTACCCCACCTACACTCGGTGTGGTAATCTTTTCAACTTCAGGTACCTGAAAAGTGGGGGTGCCCCCAAAGGGGCTCAACAAACAACGCTGGTATGGAAAACGTGCAACCCATCGGCTACTGGGCCACACCAACTACTTTGTCGAATACATGCAGTTCATTTTTGTAAAGCTGTAAACAAGCATAACACGATAATAACAAGTATCCATACAAGGACAACAAAGTCACATAGAACAAGACTTCAGAAGGTCAAGTTAGATGATCTGTAATCATTTGATAGTAGTCGGGTCCACACAATGGGACTGACAGGTGTATAAGAGTATGTCAATATAGTGAAGGTATAGTGACCTCGTTAAACCCTATCTTCATAGAGTAAATGTTCGGGTATGATAAACCCTTAGACGAGGTGGGACTCTCGTACAAGTAGGTGGGTAATAATTCCATCAGAAGATAACGTAGTTAACTCCTGTACTTAAAAGAGGTGGGTATCGTACCCTTGAGAGAAATGAAGTCTTCCTCCCAACTTGAAATGTTCCGGTACGGTCCCGGTGAGTGGACATAGAGTGCACCCAAAACTTCCGTCGCGACGTATATTTGAATAGGAGATGACCTGAGACAGGTACAGCTCCTGTAGCATGCATGACCAGATCCATCTAGGCTCCTCGTTCACGTAGTTTAGAATTGTTAGGTGTCACACAAGGACGTTAGATAAGAGCACAATGTGTATTGTCAGTTATCACGCTTTTAGGATAACGACGTCTGTTATAAAGTGAAGTTAGTGAGAAACTTGTGTACAAGTTCTCGGTATAATAAAAACACAGGTATTTAATCCACTGGTAATGTAGTGTTGTATGCGTGGGACATACATATTACAGTTAGTATCATCACGCACATAAGGTAACACAACAGTGCACAAGAGTAATACAACAGTTTACATCAATTATCTTGGTCGTTATTTCAAACAAACAGATAACACACAAGCCGGTGTAATCCGGTAGCAAACAGGTTGCAAGAATCCCATACCGTTCACCGTAGATTGCAGTTGAATATATCCTGGTCAACGTCTGGTCAAGTATTGTCCTATCTTAGGATTAATTGAGAGGGTTAATTTATGTTACCCATGTATAATAATTTTATTGGATCATTCAACAATTTCGTATTTGTTATTTCATGTGAGGTTTATTTCTTCATACTTAGATAGTTTCTTTAACCTCTTAACCTCATTGATAATTAAGGTGTTTATATATATTCCAATTTATATAGTCTTAATTAATAACATGTATTGTGTGGTAATTTCTTCTAATTACCTTATGATTTAATGTATAACTTATTTTGTTTTTCCTTTTTGATTTATTTATAAATCCTTTAATGTACATATATGTATATATTTATTCATGTACTATTTATGTTACATGTTTCTAATTGTCTAGATGACATATAACTTTATAATTTCTCAATTATATTTATATGCCATACATGGACATAATATTCTTATAGTTTTTATTATTCCCCTTTTAACCATAAATAATATTTATTGGTTACCATTAAATTCCTTATAACTATATAAGCCATAGTTTTAATTCCATAATCCCTTAAATCAAAATTCTTTTTCTAATTCTTCCAAATATCCACATAGGACCTATATTTATTTAAATCTAAATACTTACCCTTATATTTCGGTTATTTACAAAACAACCATAATAATTCATAAACTTTACATTTAAACTCTAATCTCATTATATTATATAGTTTTAATTCCTTACTTAATTATATTACAAAACCACCATTAATATTTCGGTATATAACTTTTGAACATTATAACTTTTCGAAAATTACAACTTGGCCCCTTAAACTTTCGGTCTTAATATAATTTTTCCTATAATTACAATTTAACCTCAAAAATCTTATAATCTTTACATAATAACTTATAACCTATAGTTTTAATATTAATTCCCTTTAATCACCGAAATATATACATATAGTTCATAAATTACAATTCTAACCCCAAGTATTTCGGCTTTAGACATATACTTTCCATAATTTACATTTTCACCCCAAAACTTTATAATAGTTACTTAATAACTTATAAACTATAGTTTAAATATTTAATTACTCTAAATTTCGGAAGTGTACTTTATATTTCTCCTAATTATGGATTCGCCCCATATTAAACTCCAAATTTTCATAATAAGTTTTATAAATTACAAAATAGCCCCAAACTTTATAAATTATTAATTTAACACTTGTTTAAATTAACTAAAATTCATAAACTTAATTCCTACCTTTATATTATATCATAATTACTCCAAAGAAGCCCATAACTCTCGGCTTTTACTATATATACACCAATCTTTTCAAAATTTACAATTTAGCCACATAACTTAATTAATTAGCCATTTAAGCACTAGTAAAATATTTTTAACTCACCAAACTTTATAATATAAGTTTATATTCATATGTAGCTCATTAAAACCTATTCTTCACCAAAACAATTCGGCCATAATTTATAGGATACCATATAGTATATAAAAGTAGATTTACAAGTCAAAATAATTATACATAAATTCATATGAGTCATATAACTCATGTAAAAATTATTGTAATGTCTTAGTTTGGTTTTTAGCTCAAAATAGAGCATATTTGTCCTTGACAATTCGGTTTGAATACATGTTTAACCTAGGTAACCTTTGTGACACTAAAATGTGTCTTAAGGTAAATATTTTCCATATATGTCATAAATTATATTTTTGGTATATGTTACCATATGGTTTCCATTTTAGACTCCTAAGAAGGTGTACATAATTTTTGTACAATTTTTAAAAGCTTAACCAAGCTTAAAACATAAAGATTGGCTTAGTAAACTTACTCTTAATAAAGGATGGTTACGTGCTTGAACTCCTCTTGAATTCCCAAGCTTTCTCCAAAGGAAATTGATGCTCCACTTCGGTTCTTATGCAAGAGGTGAAGGAGTTTAGGAGTTAGATCTTTAACAAAGATCTTAAGTAGATTTGTAAGTAGTTTTCCAAGGATTTACCTTAAGCCTTTCTTCTTAGATTTTCGGCACACCTAAGATGAATGAAGAACCAACTTTCCTTCATGAAAATGATGAAGAAAAGAGCCTTAGAAGATGTAGAATTCGGATACACACAAAATGTGCTTTAAGGATTTTCAAGCATGAAAATACCTTAAGATGATCTTGGATTCTCCTTGGATTAATGTTGATTTAGACAACTTCCTTGGAGTATAATTTGATGCCGAAACCTTGTGGTTGTGCTAGGAAGAATTTTGCTTCAAGACTTGATGGGAAATGCTAGGAAATTAACATAGAAATGAAGATAGAAGTTAAACCTTCATTAATGGACTTAAGAGCTTCAAAGGAAGAAGATGGAAGAAGAAGAGAGAGAGCTTACCAAACCGGTTGCAAGGATTGAAGAGAATGGTTTGCAACCGTATAACTTAAGCTAGGATTGGAAAGAATTTGATTTGTTTAATTTGGACCCATAATTGGCATGTTAGGTCAAGACTTGTTTATTAATTTTTCTTTGATTTTTAGGCTCCAAAAATCCCTAAATTGAGGCACACTTTCGGCATGTTAAGAGGTAGAAGACAAGTTGCATAAATCATGCTAGACAAGGTGGTATGGTAAGGTAGGTAAGGTTTAGTTCTTTTGATTTTTCAATGCTAATTTGTCTTCTTTTCCCTCCTTGTATGTAGACGGTTTCAAGGCTGTTTTAATCCCCTTCAATTGGCAGCCACATGCCTTAGACAAGCATGGAATGGTCACTTCACTACAAGAAAAACATGTTTTAGCTACCGATAAATTGCTACTATGCATATATTGGTATCTAAATTAGAAAATTGCTACTGGTTTTTGATGTTATTAACAAAGTGGTTACTTTTGTGCTACCACAACAAAAATGGTAGCTAAACTTTTAGCCAGTAGCTAAATATCTACCGCCTTACAAGATTGCTACCATCAATAGTAGCTATTTTATCTTTCATTCCGATAGTTTTAGTAAAAGTAATTTTGCTACCAATATCGGTAGCTAAATTAATGAATTGCTACTACTTGGTTAATCATTGCAAATAGTTTATTTAATATACAACATTTAACATATTTTCTTATAAATAAATTGTTATTTTAGTTTTTATTCAAGTATATGTTACTCATAAATAATTATAGATTTATTATTAATAATTAATTATATTTCAAACTTGAATAAACATCATTTTCATATAATTATATATATATATATAATTATCTTAAAATATTTATGTTAATTAAACATTATTTGAAATAATGATGTTAGATTACGTGGGGAGAAAATGTTGGAAGAGGAAAGAAAGGGAAAAATTCCCCATGATTTTAGGGGGAATGGGGATGGAGGATTTTGGGGGTTTTTAAAACTGAAAAGAGGGGAAAGGTAATCAATAAATGTTATAAACAAACTACAGAAAGGGAATGATTCCCTTTCCCTTTCTTATATACCCCCAAGTGAACACACCCTTAATTCAATCATGGTAGCTATTATGCTACTATTTGAGCAACAGTAGCAAAAAGATTCTAATCAATAGCTAACTAGCTACTATCTTAAAAGTTGCTACTACCATGTAGATAAGCGAAATTATGAAATTGATACTAACACTTGATTATGGTTGCTATAATGCTACTATTTTGGCTATGATAGAAAATATTTTTAACAAGTAGCTAAATTTCTACTATCTTAAGTTTCAAAATTGCTACCGACTAATAATGCTGATGAAATTTCAGTTGATATTGTGCTAGAATATAAGAAATTTTAGCTAATATTCGTAAGAATTAATAAAATTATTATTGTCTTATAACTTAAACGTGTGAATACTACATAATTCATAATACTAACCTATATTACTGCTGCCATAGTGGATATATTATCTTCTTATATAAATATTTTATTTTTTATAGTTTTTTGCAATATAGTACTTTAGTATATTTTACTTCTTACCTTTTAACTACCAAAATTTAAATAGAACTTTAAGTAAACAAAAAATTTCTAATTCATGAAAATTAATTAAAACTATATACCACTACAAGAATTTATTTATCATATAAGATATATGTAACATAATATATTTTTGATACTTATAATATTTTTAATTTTCAAAATATCGCATGTATTAATAAATTATAAAATAGAGTACATGTAATAATAATTTAAACTAGTACATATGTTGGTTAAAATTTACAAAATTAATATAAATTAGTTGTCAAAATAATTTAAATTAGTAAATGATATATTTGTATATAAATTTTAAAATTTGTGCAGTTTTTATACATTTTACTATATAATTCTTTTAGTTTATAAAAATCACATAAATTAGTAAAATATAAAAATACAATAAATAATAACAATTTAAATTAGTTGACGTGGTGGTTAAAGTTGCAAAGCAAATACAAAATATAAATATAATTTATAAATGTTTAAAGATTTTGTAAATGTATATATATGTTTTGTTTTTAATTTTATACAATTTTAAGCCAGCATACACTTTTATTTTTATTATTTTGACTATACAAAACTAATGTTGTAATATTATGTAAATTAAAATATCAACAACTATTTTATTAATTTTTACATATCCAAGGTTTGATCATATCTCGATCAAAATTTTGATTTATATTTAGAGTATCAAACATTCAATATATACATATAGTATGTATATATGTTGTGAATAACTATCATGGCTCAATGGTTAAGGTAATAGCTATCTTGCCCACACGTCGCAGGATCAATTCCTGATGTGTACACATTTTAAGGCGCACTAGTCTGAATTAATTATACCATTGGTATGAGGTCTGTTTACCCATACGTTCGATCAAGGTGGTCGCGCACTAGTCTGAATTAATTATACCATTGGTATGAGGTCTGTTTACCCATACGTTCGATCAAGGTGGTCAGAGATGATATATTCAATACGTCGTGGGTCGGGTTCGATCCTTGATGTGTGCCCCAAGAATCGTCAGGCCGCACGCACATGGCCTTTAGTAGAGAACCAACACATGTGTGAATATAATACTGCCACACTATTGGTGACAAATTTTTTTAATGCAACCACTAAAGTTGGTATCTAAAAAGAATTTATGCTACCGAATTGATTGGTAGCAAACAAAGTAAAGCTACCACACATAATCAGTAGTAAAATTGCTACCAGAAGAAAGACCAGTGACAAAATTGCTACCATAAGAAAGATCAGTGACAAAATTGCTACCATAAGAAAGAGCAGTGACAGTGTGGCAACAAAATTGCTACCAACTAGAAAACGGTAGCGAAAATCAATTTCGCCACCAAGGGTTTACCCACCGCCAAACTCCGGTAGCAAATGAACAAAAGCGGTAGCCCGTTCTATTTGGCTACCAATTTCACTATTATCGCTACCAATTGCGTTGGTAGCAAACTAGCCTTTTTCTTGTAGTGCTTGTATTTAACAAATAATTTCCTAGATCTTGATCTACTTTTTCCCTTAATAATTCTTGCTTTTTTCAAGCTAACATGGCCTTGTTTTCCTGCAGGATTTTGACATCATGGAGGTCAAATGAGACTTATATTCTTTTGTCTTTAAGTATTATAGCACATGGGAAGGTGACTCACCATGTTCTATGTCATTTATAAGTTTTAAATGTAAATTTTATACTACTTTTGAGGTAGAAAATCGGCCCCTATAGAGCTGCTTGTTTGACCCTGTATTTAATTGATTTAGATGGTCAATTCATCCCCATTTAAGATTCATAATTCGTGGCATGTCAAAAACTACAAGGTAATTGCGTAAAACGCGTTTTAGTGGCACCCGAAGGTGCGTTTTTGTGCTCTAAGGATATTTTGGAAAATAAGTTGTCGCTACGAGTTCCAAGTGTTTATAAACATTGTTTATAGTCAATAATGATATATTAAGGTGTTAAATTGGGTTATATGGGGTTACATCAACTCATGACAAAATTCCCGGGCTATCGGGACACTCCCGGGGCAAAATAGGAGCGTTAAGAAATTCCCCGAGGATTTTGTTGAATTTTGAGAAACTAGCTCGTGGTTTTTATTTAGAATGATTAATAATGATGTTAGGAACTCTAAGAATGAATTATATAGGAGTTCGTGCCGCCTCGGCACTTCTCCGGGCTTTTCGTGCTTTAAGGGGCGTGCGTGAGCACTCCCGGACATTTTGCGTTTTTGACTAAATATAGCCTGGGTACTATGTTTGTATAGTCATATAATGAGGGTATGACCATTTGGTTTGAGTTTTAGAAGGTCATACAAGGTTATGCTTAATCGCATGTTTCTAAGGCGTTTTAGCGTTTATGGTGTAATGACTATTTTTACGTAACGTTTTCATGCATGTGTTTGCATGCGTACGTGGAATGATTTATACTTAGATTAATTTTCATTATATAATGGTTGTATAGTGTTAATTATACTTGGGGTATTTCAATCTACCCCCCTTAAAAAGGACTTCGCCCCGAAGTCTCATATCTAAATTTATAAGGTTTTGGGGGAAGCAAGTTCCGTTAAGTATCCACAACTCAATTTAGTTTTCAGGGAACAAGTCCCGAGTCTCTCTATTCCCAAGTTCATAGTGTACATCAAACACAACCTGAATACTTTGGAAGGTCATATCATATTCCTACAATGTAGTGCACACAATCACATATATCCTTAAGTTAGTGTAACGTAGTACACATTATTTCATATCACTTCAAATAGTCTTTCCATTGTAGTGTAACGTAGTACACATCAGCAAGTATAAGTACAAGGTGCGTTCAAATACAGTGTTACACAAGAACACATACAGGACAAAGTGTCACAGAAATGCACAAAAGTGCAACAAAATGCACACTAAACTCACAAACGAAAAAGGCTCTACCCCCCTAAAAAAGGGGTACGCCCACGTACCCTAGACTAAAGTGTCTAGTCGGTAAATAATGAGGGAAACTTTGCTCTCATATCAGCTTCTAGTTCCCATGTGGCCTCTTCAACATCATGGTTCGACCAAAGGACCTTTACAAGGCTCACAGTCTTGTTTCGAGTATCTCGTGTTTTTCTATTTAAGATTCGTTGTGGTGTTTCCACGTACTGCATTGTCGGTTCTAATGATAGTGTCACTGGTTGTAGAACGTGAGAAGGATGAGGCATGTATTTCTTAAGCTGAGACACGTGAAAAACGTTGTGTACTTTTCCCAACTCTGTTGGCAAATCAAGTCGATATGCCACAAGGCCCACCCGCTCTGTGATAGCGTAGGGTCCTACAAACTTCGGGCTTAACTTGCCCTTCTGTCCAAATCTGAATACACCCTTCATCAGTGATACTCGCAGAAATACTTGGTCGCCAACTGCGAACTCAAGGTCTCTTCGTCTCTCATCAGCATACGATTTATGTTTGTCTTGTGTTGCTTTCATATTATTTCTGATCTGTTGTACTTCTGCCTGAACTTGCTCTAAGTACTCAGGCCCAATGATGACGGTCTCACTAGACTCGTCCCAGCACAGTGTGCGGCATGGTCTGCCATATAATGCTTGAAAAGGTGACATCTATATAGAGGCGTGATAGCTGTTGTTGTATGCGAACTCAATTAGATGTAACCTATCTATCCAGCTACCCTGGAAATCCAAGGCACATGCTTGTAGCATGTCTCCTAAGGTCTGAATAGTCCTCTCTGATTGACCATCCGTCTGAGGATGAAACGCTGTGCTAAGCTTCAATTCAGTTCCAAGTGCTTTGCGAGTAGCTCGCCAATATCGTGAAAGAAATCTGGTATCTCGATCTGAAACAATAGTCTTCGGTACTCCATGATGTCTGATAATCTCTTTCTCAAATAGTTCTGCCAACTTTGGTACCTTCCAAGTGTCCTTCATTGGTATGAATCTCGCCACTTTGGTCAGTCGATCAACAACAACCCATATCATATTTAGTCCTCCTCTCGTAGGTGGTAGTCCCACCACGAAGTCCATAGAGATATCATAAAACTTCCATTCTGGAACTGGCATAGACTGTACCATGCCCCCGGTCGTCTATGTTCGAATTTCACTTTCTGACAAGTGAGACATCGAATCACATATTCTGTCACGTCGCCCTTCATACCACTCCACCAGAAATGCCTGTTGATGTTATTTTGATCGGCAAACTCAGTTCAATACTGAAGCCAGTTTTAAGACTAGACTGAAGCGAAGCCCGTCAGTCTTGAACTGACGAACAGAGAAGAAGATAGAATATTTAACAAGATTTTATCTAGCTGTTAAAGATAAAATCTTGATTGATAAATTCTCACACTCTATATAAGGGGAAGAAAGTCTAGGTTATAGAAGGGGGTTTTTACGCAAAAGAGAAAATCAGAAATACAATGTAATTTGCGAGAGTAACAATAAGGATAAATATAGAGAAAATCAGAGGGAGAGGGAGTGAGATTATAGAGTCAATTCAGAGAGAGTTTTGCTGTTGATTTCGTAGTAAGTAACTTGAGTTCAGAACTCAAGTTACGTGTGAGTTATGTCAAGATAGTGTTCTTGACGTGAGGGTTTGTATTCATATTAAATACGTGATTGTGTAACCATTGTTATACGTGATTATAATAAAGGTTCTACCTTTATGCTATTCTGGTCTTTCCTTCTTTCTCCCCGTTCGTCCTCAGTTCTGAACTCAGACCATCGACACCTTCTGAGTTGCAGACTCAGCACCGACTACTAGGAATCTACAATTGGTATCAGAGCAAGGTAACCCTAGACGCAGAAGAAACCTCTTCAGGGTTGATCGTGATGAATTCCTACTATGTTAAGCCTCCAAAGCTGACGAAGTTCAACTACTCCAGTTGGTGCGAACAGATGGAGGATCAATTAATCTCTATTGATCTGCAGTTATGGGACGTAGTGACTGAAGGTGACCTGAAGCCAAAAATTGAGAAGGATGGCGTCACCAAAGAAAAACCAAGATCCAGTTGGAGTGAGAGCGATAATAAGTTGATAAGCAAGAACAGACAAGCTCGAAGGGTTATCATGTCGTCATTATCAGATTCAGACCAACAGAAAGTCTTGGGCTTGCGCACTGCTAAGCAGGTTTGGGAATTTCTCAAAACCGCATATGCTGGAACAGATTCGGTTAAAAAGGCTAAGGGCAAACAGCTCAAGAGACAGCTTGATAACTTCAAGATGTTAGACGATGAGACTATATCTGAAACACTTGAGAGATTTGACAAAATTTTGTGTGAGCTCAAAACTGTCGGGGTAGTTCTTGACAATGATGTGGTGAACGAAAGATTTCTGGATAGCCTTGGAATAGACTGGCTAAATTTTACCACACTTTTGGAGTCCACAAAGGATTTATCGAAGTTGTCTTTCGAAGAGCTGGGATCAGAACTGACGGTGTACGAAGGTAAGATGGGAGGCAACACTGTTACTCAAACTAAGGATCTGGCTCTAAACGCACGTGATACTACCACAATATCAGAAGATGAGGATTGTGACGTAGATGAGGAAATCACTAAGATTATAAACATTATACAGAGGCTGAGCAGTAGAAAACAAAGGTCAAACCAACAGAGTAAGTCAAAGAAGGGACAAATCACATGTTTTAGGTGTAACAAGCCTGGTCATGTTGTCAAAGATTGTCCTCTCCAGCAGAAGGAAAATTCTCAGAAGAAGATTAAGAAACACACAGATACAACTGCAGCTGCATGGGGACAGGATATCTCAGATACAGACTCAGAACCCAGGGAGTGCGCGCAGATGTGTTTGACTGCAATTGCTCACGTAGATGATGACATCAATACTGAGTATAACATAAAGGAGAAGGAAATCTGGAAGGATACTCTTGAGAAAGAACAGATATTTATTCAGCTAACCTCTGCACTCTCTGAGATAAAATTCTTGAAGAATCAGTATGATACTGAGATTAAAGAACTCAGAGCTAAGGTAAAAAGTCTGAGTCAGTCTTCGACTGGAAGCAAAAATCGTGTCATTGAGAGTCTAGATAAGCCAAGGATTAACTTTGTTAGTCCTTTGGAAACTAGGATTCTCACTCTTCCTTGTTGGGCACAGGAAGAGATAAATTCTCTTTTGGATAGCAACAAATCGCTAAAAAGAGAATGCGAAACACTCTCAGACATGGTAGCCAAGGCAAATCGAAAGTTAGAACTTCAGACTCCTACTAATCCAACTTGGTATACAGGGAAGGCGAATCTGAAGCAAATGATGCGGAATAATAACTCAGACAAATGCGGTTTGGGATATAAGTCTGAGACATTCTCTCAGTCTACGACTCAGAAGTTACAGACTGTAACTGCGAGACATCAGCCAAGATTACACTCATGCCGATATTGCCACCAGCTAGGACACAAGGTTAGATGGTGTCCCAAATTGTTGAAAAAACAATTACGTAAAAAAACATCAAGGCAGAACTCATTCGAAATCAAAAGATCGCACACTAAAAGGTGGGTTCCTATCAATCACTTTAAGTCTGAGTCAACAACTGATATCAAACAAGTTTGGGTACCAAAGTCAAGTCGGCCTTACCGGACTCGTCAAGAAGGCACTTCACCTCCTTCAGAATTATCATCTCCTTCCCAGTGATCAGACCCTGATGCATCACTACCCCCAATCCATAAGGTTTATGACTTAATTCCTTTTTGATTTGGCAAAAGGGGGAAAGTGGTCTTGAACGTACTCTACAACTCAGGGGGAACATTCATCAATTTAAGACTTACAGAGTTTACCAATTAGTCTTGAATGTATACAACGATTCAGGGGGAACATTCACCAGTTCAAGAAGTTCAAGACTTACAGAGTTTGCCGCATCAAAAAGGGGGAAATGCGAGTGGTCTTGAACGTACTCTACAACTCAGGGGGAACATTCATCAATTTAAGACTTACAGAGTTTACCAATTAGTCTTGAATGTATACAACGATTCAGGGGGAACATTCACCAGTTCAAGAAGTTCAAGACTTACAGAGTTTGCCGCATCAAAAAGGGGGAAATTGTTGATGTTATTTTGATCGGCAAACTCAGTTCAATACTGAAGCCAGTTTTAAGACTAGACTGAAGCGAAGCCCGTCAGTCTTGAACTGACGAACAGAGAAGAAGATAGAATATTTAACAAGATTTTATCTAGCTGTTAAAGATAAAATCTTGATTGATAAATTCTCACACTCTATATAAGGGGAAGAAAGTCTAGGTTATAGAAGGGGGTTTTTACGCAAAAGAGAAAATCAGAAATACAATGTAATTTGCGAGAGTAACAATAAGGATAAATATAGAGAAAATCAGAGGGAGAGGGAGTGAGATTATAGAGTCAATTCAGAGAGAGTTTTGCTGTTGATTTCGTAGTAAGTAACTTGAGTTCAGAACTCAAGTTACGTGTGAGTTATGTCAAGATAGTGTTCTTGACGTGAGGGTTTGTATTCATATTAAATACAAGATTGTGTAACCATTGTTATACGTGATTATAATAAAGGTTCTACCTTTATGCTATTCTGGTCTTTCCTTCTTTCTCCCCGTTCGTCCTCAGTTCTGAACTCAGACCATCGACACCTTCTGAGTTGCAGACTCAGCACCGACTACTAGGAATCTACAATGCCTCTTTAGATCTTTGTACATCTTAGAAGCTCCTGGATGGACAGATGTGGAAGAAGTGTGGGACTCTCGAAGAATATGCTCTTTTATATCTGTGTTGTCTCTGGGAATACACAATCTGCCCTTTAATCTGATCAGCCCATCATCGTGTAGCTGGAACTCATACTTCCCTCCTTCAAATGTGCCGTCAGACAACTTTTGACTGATCTCCATCATTCGCTGATCATTCTGCTGTGCGCTTCATATGTCGTCTATAAGACTCGAGCTAGCCACAATGGCATTTAAGGAATGTGCTCGTCGACTCAATGCGTCTGCTACAACATTAGCTTTTCCTTCTTTGTACTGCAAATCGATGTCGTAATCCTTGAGAAATTCAACCCATCTTCGTTGTCTCATGTTTAACTCCTTCTGGGTGAATACATATTTCAAGCTTTTGTGATCTGAGTATACGGTCATCTGGACACCATACAGGTAGTGGCGCTAGATCTTCAATACAAATACAATTGGTCTAAGTTCCAAGTCATGTGTGGGATAGTTCTCCCCATGCTTCTTCAGCTGTCGGGAAGCGTAGGTGACTACCTTCCCATTCTGCATGAGTACGCACCCTAATCCCCTGCCTGATGCATCACAATAAACTTCATAACCCTCTGTGCCTTCAGGTATAGTCAAAACTGGTGTTGAGGTCAAAGCATCCTTCAAATACTAGAATGAGGTTTCACATTCTTAGTTCCATGTGAACAGTGCATCCTTCTTCATTAAGTTGGTCATTGGTTTTGCTATTCTGGAGAAGTCCTTGACGAACCTTCTGTAGTAACCTGCTAACCCAAGGAAACTCCTGATATCAGTCACTGTCTTTGGTCTGGACCAGGTGCGAACTACTTCTATTTTTGCTGGATCCACCGTGATCCCAGCGTCTGAGATAACATGTCCTAGAAAGGAAACTCGATCTAGCCAAAACTCACACTTGGAGAACTTAGCATAAAGCTGGTTCTCCCTTAAGATCTCGAGTACGCGTCGGAGGTGACTCTCATGATTTCCCTTAGACTTTGAATAAATTAGGATATCATCGATGAATACGACTACGGTCTTGTCCAGCTGCTCTCTGAATAATCTGTTCATTAAGTCCATAAAGACTGCCGGTGCGTTTGACAAGCCAAAAGGCATTACTGTAAACTCATAGTGGCCATATCGTGTTCTGAATGCTGTCTTTTCCCTGTCTTGTTCCCTGATAGGTATTTGATGGTGTCCTGATCTCAAATCGATCAATGAAAACACCTTTGCTCCTCTTAACTGATCAAACAAATCGTCGATTCGTGGTAGTGGGTATTTGTTCTTCACCGACACTGCATTAAGCTCTCTGCAATCGATACATAACCGAAGGCTTCCATCCTTCTTTTTCACAAAAAGAAACGGTGCTCCCCAAGGCGATACGCTAGGTCGTATGTATCCCTTGTCTAATAAATCCTTCAACTGTTCCTTCAACTCATCCATTTTTGCTGGTGCCATATGGTACGGTGCCTTAGCTATGGGACCGGTACCTGGTAGTAATTCAATGGAGAATTCTACCTCTCTGGCTGGCGGTAAGCCTGGAAGTTCCTTTGGAAAAATATCCGGAAATTCTGACACCACTGGCATATCTGGGTCGTGCTCTACATCCTGAACATAGCATAAATATACTTCCTTCTGTTTCCTGACTTCTTTGTACATGGACATAGCAGATATCACTTTTATTGATGGTGCTCTAGGGCTCTGGCGGTAAGATACTGTCACTCCTGATGGGCTCTTAAGTAACAGTCTGCGCTCTGCACAAAGGATGTGGCCTCTGTGCCGCCCCAACCAATCCATCCCGGCTATGACGTCGAATCCTAGACCTCTGAACTCAATTAGGTCAATGGGAAATTCGTCCTCCTTAATACGGATAGTGGCCCCTCTATAAAGACGAGTGCATCTGACCTTCTCCTTAGACGGGAGTTCCACCTTGAAATCAGGTAACTCTACAGCGTATAGCCCCAACTTCCCCGCAAGCGTAGGCGAAATGAAAGTATGTGAGGCTCCGGAGTCGAACAATACTGATGCAGCCACTCCATTGACGGGAAAGGTACCAGTGAGGATCGTGTCGCCCTTACTGGCCTCCTCCTCAATAAGTATACTTAAGGCACCTTCCGTCTCCTTAGCATAACCTAACAACAGAATCTGGGTAAGTACTTTGACATATGACGGAGGTCGAAAGACATTCACTTTACATAACAATAATGCTTCATTGATGAGATGCTCTTCTTTCAGGTGTCTAGAGACAATTACAATGCTAGTATTTTCTAAAATTCAAACTTAATCTTCCTGGTTTCATGTGGGTGGTGTTTATCACTATCACAGGTGCTGAGTTTATTTTAATCCTTTTAATTCCATGGTATAGCAACCTTGACTTTCCACCCATTATTAAAACATCTCCTGACTTCAATATGATTTTGTTCGCAAGGTCCACACGCTTCTGCTCACCATATAGGAACTCTGCGTCATCTCCAATTGACAAAGACAATACTGGTATCCCCAAATCGAGGGATCCTTGTGTTTCATCCTTGTCCTGGTGTAGTCCTAAGCGGCCTCCTTCTTCATAGAAGTTGATGATACATAGATCAGCCCTTAGATTGGGAACTGGATCTTCTTCTAATTGTTGAGTTGTATTAACTGCTTGTTCCACAATTTGTAAACATTCTTCTGGGATTTTTGGTACTTGCGCTCCATCTCCAGTCCTTGTGTCCTGGTAGGTCTGTGAGTAAGGATTCCAATCCTTTCCTAAGCACATCAGTTTCAGCTTCATTTTTTGATCCTCCTGGAAATTCGGGAGTGTAGAAACCTCCTGGTCCTGCTTCCACTTCTTGACATCTTCTGATGATTACAATTTGTGTTTCCGGCGTTAGGTATCCTATGAGTAGTATTAATCCTGGTTGGATAACCTGACATTGTTCGTTCGCTGGTTCTTGTGCATTGATAATGTTTTCTTCCAGGGAGGGCGGTGAGGGGATAGGAAAGCATATCTTATAGCTTCCTACGTGGTTTAAAATTCTACTAGTGAGTCTTACTAGTCCTTTTCTACTCGATTCGGCAATTAAGGCATGCAAGCACTCATTCACAACATTCACTGCTCGATGGCATGTTAGTATGGGTTTAGAAATACCTGGGTTGGTAGAAGTACCAGCTTCATCTGAGTGGTCCATAACATGCAGGGCGGGTCCCGATGTTGGGCCTTTGCCCTTAGCTCCCTGGGCTTGGTTTGTTGGTGGAGCACGTGTATCATTGGTTCCACTCTTATGGCCGGTGTTTGCCTTTGCTCCCGGGCGATGGTTCTTGCTCTCTGGGTTTCGAATGCACTCGAAGGCATGATGTCCCCATATTTGACAGTGGCGGCACTGGACTTTCTCCCCTTGGCAGTCCACTCCGGGGTGATCCTTTCCACACTGTTTACAGTTGAAGTGGCGGACAAACTTCTGGCCCGTATTTGAGCCATGTCCAGAACCTAATACAATCGAGGTCAATTACATATTCCAACGGTACTGAAGTAATCACATAAGTTTCAAATTTTAACTGCTTGGTTAGAGTGCCTACCCTTAGATGGGTAGGTTTTCTGTGACTTTGCTGCGTTGTGGGTTACTGGCTGGGGGTTCCCAGCAGTCTGGTTCCCCTTCCCTTGATAGGACCCCTGGCCTCTCTGAAAGGGTTTGTTCCTTCTGTTGGAGCTTCCCTGCTTGGCATCATCACTGTTAGGCCCGTCCTTTCTCTTTTGGGAGCTCAAAGCATCCCTTCTTCTGCATGTGATCTCCACAACGGAGGCAGCATGGTAACATTCCTGAAATCTCAAGGTATCAGTTTCCAACTCTCCCATGATGGAGTATAGTAGGTAATAAAATTTTAACTGGTTCATAGTTCTCCTGTTTTACCTGTAAGCTGGTGGGGATGACTGGTCCCATCCCAAATTGGAGCCGAGGACTCAGTCGCCCATAGAACCGATCGACCAAAATCTGGTCCGAGTATCCTAATCCTGGTAGTAGTCGGAGTAGGGAAGTGAACTTTGCATAGTATTCATCCACGGTCATCTTTCCAGTTTGATCCAGCGCATCAAATTCCCTGGTCTTCACCATCCGGGTGTGAGCCGGGTAGTACTTGCCCCTTAGGAGGGCGGAGTAGGCTCCCCAGGTGAAAGCTGGATCGGCCATGTGGTCGGCCTTCACCATATTCCACCAATCCCTTGCTGCATCTTTCAAGTAAAAGGTAGCAAGCCTCACCTTGTCCCCAGCTGGGACGGCGAGTGTTTCAAAAGCTGTCTCCATCTCAGTGATATAAGTCTCCAAGTGTACAGGGTCAGTCTGTCCTTTGAATACAGTTGGCCTGAGATCAGCCAAACTCTTCACCCAATCCTTCTCTCTGGGCGGTGGCGGTGGAGGTTGCTGCTGCTGCTGTGCAACTCCCGCTTGTGCAAATGCCTGAGCTATCAAAGTAGCAATATCAGCCAGTCTGACGGGCGACTCCTCTGCTGCATGTCCGCGGCGTCCACCTCTTCCTGACATCTGCAGGATGTTGATGTATATTAGATACTGTGGTCACAATCTTGGTCTTGGATAGTAGCCTAAGTAAAACTAACTTAAACTCCTTTCTATACTATCACTCAACCCGTAACCTAAGGATTTAGAAATCCTAATCTCGGCGTATTCTTGTATCCAGAGCGTAACTACGCTCTGATACCACTTTTTGTAACACCCCAACCCGAAATCTAATAACCTGAACGACGATCGCTCCCAATAAAACTTAAACTGCAGTGGAATAAATTACAATAACCGGGCGGTATTACAATGCCGTTAGCCACCCTTGTGACTAACAAGGCTAACTCCAAATACAAATACAAATCTCAAATGTCACGGTCTGAATACGAATACAACCCGAGATACTAGGAATCAAACTCAAAAGTACAGTAATCGAATAAAACAAATAGCTGATAATAAACTCCCATAGCTTGATCTACCCCACCTACACTCGATGTGGTAATCTCTTCAACTTCAGGTACCTGAAAAGTGGGGGTGCCCCCAAAGGGGCTCAGCAAACAACGCTGGTATGGAAAACGTGCAGTCCATCGGCTATTGGGCCACACCAACTACTTTGTCGAATACATGCAGTTCATTTTTGTAAAGCTGTAAACAAGCATAACACGATAATAACTGATAAGTGTGAAATATATCTATTTTTAGGGCTTTAATTCTTTCTATTTTCATAACAATTCATGTCATATTTCTCACTTATCTTATGTTTTTCAAATATTCATGTTTAGATGAGAGCTGATGTATTTTATGTGTTAAATGCAGGAATATATATACATATATATGGCATTACAAAAGCACTTCATTCCTGTGCCTGAATCAGCAAAGGAAGTCAATGACGGCTGCAATATAAAAAGATGGCTACAGGATCGAAGCCTTTCTCTTCTGATTGAGTGGGCCGGCTTTTCAAAAAATATAAAAGGGCTGCTATGATTGTTATAAGGCACGGCAAGTTGAAAAGCAAAAAAGAGTCCACGTTGGACTTGCTGAAAAAGGAGGGCCGGTTGATTTGCTTGGAAAAAGAAGTCCACGGTTGGACTTGTTGCAATTAAAAAAAGAATTATCGGCTGCATCAAAATATCTGGTGATAAGAAAAAAAAATAAAACGGAAGATAAAAATCAGAAGGGGCGCTGCTTTCTATATAAAGAGAGAGGAGATTGATTTGAGGGGGAATTCACCAAGGACCAGAGCTTATATCTGTTCTCATCAGCGCCGCATTGCTTTACTCCACACCGTTCAGACACCAATCCATCAATCCATATATTCCATCATCGCCGCATTGCACTCCCGATTGCCATACATCATCGTCCACACTATACTTTTCAGCCATATACATATCCAGCCAAACTCCCGTATTGCCAATTCGATTCCACATCCATCCATCCCGTTTCGTATTATTCCACCACCATCCTCACACCAAATCAACCTTCGTGAATTATCATTCGCCATCAGAGGAGGGAGACACACGTAGCAGCAGTTCAGACGAAATCAAGAACAAGAAACCGAGAAACACAGAGATAGTTGGAGGGTTTTTAGTAAACTATTTTTGTTTTGTTTCTTTATTTCTTGTTACATTCTTGTTCGTTACGTGACATTTAATATCTGTTTTAATGTTTGTTTTTGTCTTTGAAATCATGAGTGAGTAGTTTTTTTTAGCTTCCCGAGTTGGGAAGCGAGCCTAATTCCTGACGATTATGGTTTATTGATTTTTCCGTACAACTTTGTTATTATAATTAGTTCGACTCCTGTTCTTAACGTGTTTTAATTATCTGGCCAATAATTAAGATAATTCTTGTAGTTTTCTAATCAACACGCGAGAGCTGAGATAGTAAACTAGACGTAGGAAGTCGAACCTGATTAATGACTAGAAGCGTGATCCCGCCTATAGGTTAATCGGACTCCCATAGAAGCTGTTATTTATGCGATTAGTTGTGTCCGGATTAGAGCATTAGTCTGCTGCTAGTTCTAGCAACTAGTTAGGATTCGTTAGACTTAGCCGTTGACGAATTATTTAAAGTTTCTGAGTGAATTATAAATAGTTAGGGGAAGAGTTAATAATAAAATCTGAAGAATTAGGTGAGCAGAACAACTCGGGAAGTGCATTTTATTTATTAGATTTCCAAATCGTTATTTGTTTGAGTTTGCTTTGTTCGGTTTATTTGTTCTTTTAATTTCTTTGGTTACTTAAATTTGCTTAGACTAGTCAAATTCCTTTGAAAAGTGACAATTTCCTGTTTTATTAGTTTAGGTTGGTTTTCTCAATTAGGTTAATCTAATTTGTCAGTTAATTGAAAGAGGTCCCTGAGTTCGACAACCCACTTAATCACTATACCCGCAAAACGATAGGTACACTGCCTAGGTAGAGATAGTCACATATTTTTGCTATCAAGTTTTTGGCGCCGTTGCCGAGGACCTCTGGCACGGTTAATTGACATTTTTATTTATTTGATTGAGATTTATTTTGTTTTTACTTAGCTAGTACTTTTACAGACCCTAATTTGTTTTATGCGTCAAACTCGTTCGATAGGAGGACCATTAGCTGACTTCGAGCCTGAAATTGAGAGACTTTTCCACAGAAGAAGAAGGTTGCAATTCAACATGGCTGATTGCACATTGAATGAGCATCAACAACCGTCGGTCGAGGGGAGACCTTCTGCTATTGTTCTCCCCGAAATCACACCAGCAGAGATGGAGGCCTGGCAGTTCAAGACTAGCTACATTACCACGCTATTTCATCAAGGCCAGTTTAGTGGGGTTGATTCTGACGACGCACCGCATCACATCTCGAGGTTCCTAGATTTCTGCAATGCTTTCAACAAGACCGGGAACCTGAACCAGAGGATACGACTGCAGTTGTTCCCCTACTCCCTGAAGGATGGAGCTTCTAGATGGCTAAGGAGTCTGCAGCCACAGAGTATCACTACCTGGGCGGAGCTAGCACGTAAGTTTCTGAACAAATACTATCCACCATCCAAGACCAGAGAAAAGATCGGTGAGATTAATAGTTTTTGTCAGGAACCAGGTGAGTCTTTATATGATTCATGGGATAGGTTTAGAGAGCTTCATTTTATGCCCACCATGGTATGAGTGATAGGATTTAGTATTAGCATTCTTTGGTGGTTTAAATGATGCAAATAAGCTTTTACTAAATTCTGCTTCTGGAGGCAATTTTATGAATAAGACAGGTGCAGCAGCAATTGAGCTCCTGGATTCGATGACCGCTAGCACCAGGCAGTGGTGCAAGAATAAGGGGAGAGGAGAGTCCAAGAAAGAGGCCGGACTATATCATTTACCTCCTCAGGATCATCTATCTGCTCAGTTGACTGCCATAGCGAAAGCAGTGGAGAAGCTCACTCTTGGTCAGACACAGCAAACGGTGAAAGCAGCAGCTACTTCTTCCAGTACCTGAATCCTTGTTGTGACATTTGTGGAGGAGCCCATGAGACCTACAACTGCGAGGGACCTGGGTACGTCGGTAATCCAGAAGAGGTAAATTCAATCAACAACCGACCAGGTAACTCTTATCCTAATACTTATGGACAGAATAGTTGGAGGAATAATCAGCAACCTCCATGGAGAGGTAATGATCAATCGTTAGGAAATAATGCTTATAATCAGAATAGGCAGACTTATTTTAATAGGCAGCAAGATCAGTCTCAGAATTCTCAGGGAGGTAATAGTAAGATTGAGAGTATGTTAGCAGAGATTTTGAAACAAGGACAAGCTACTAACGCTAAATTTGTTGAAATTGAGTCTAAGTTTGATGCTAAGTTTGCAGATCAGGCCGCTATTAATCAAAACTTGGAGAGACAGATGAGCCAGCTTGCAGAGCAGCTAGCACAGAGACCTGTAGGGTCACTTCCTAGTCGGACCGATCCAAACCCAAGAGAACAATTAAAAGCAGTGACCTTGAGAAGCGGTAAGGAGTTGGTTTCCAATGTTCCTGAAGCTGAAGAAGGATCTAACAAGTTAGGAGAGTCTCCACCTGAAGTTGAAGAAAATAAGATTCCCAAGGAGAAGGAGTCTTCTGAACCTTTAATTGTTAAACCTTCTCAAGTTTCTTATGATCCTCCTATTCCTTTTCCTAACAGGCTGAAGAAAAAGAATTTAGATGACAATTCGGAAATTTCTAATATCTTTAAGAAGTTGACTATTAATATCCTTTTTCTGATGCTTTATCTCAGATGCCTATTTATGCTAAGTTTATGAAGGATATTTTATCTAATAGGCGTTCTTTGCAGGAAACTGACACAGTGAAGCTGACAGAGAGAGTGTCGGCAGTCCTTTTGAAGAAGCTACCACCAAAGTTGGGAGATCCAGGTCTTCCTATCATTCCCTGCACTATCGAGGAGGTAGATTGTGGTAACGGTTTATGTGATTTGGGAGCAAGTATTAATTTGATGCCTCTTTCAATTTTTGAGAAACTAGGAGTAGGTCAATGTTCTCCCACTTCAGTGCAATTACAGTTAGCTGACCGTTCTATTATTTATCCAAGGGTAAGGTGGAGGATTTGGTAGTTTCTGTTGGTAAATTTATCTTCCCAGCTGATTTTATTGTTATTGATATGGAGGAGGATAAAGATGTGCCATTGATTCTAGGTAGACCATTTATGAGGACTGCTCGTACTCTTATTGATGTTGAGGGAGGAAAGATAATTTTGAGATTTCATGATGAACAAGTTGTTTTGATATGACACGTAATTTGAAGGGTCCTGCAGCTGTACAGTCCTGTTTTGTGTTGGATCCTGTTGATTCTTTAGTGCAGGAAGTTCATCTTAGCAGGGAAGAGGAGGAGATTCTGGAGAGATGCCTTATGGCATCCTGCGAGGCAGATGATGAGGACCCAGACATCGCCCTCATGGCAGAGGAGCTGAATAAGAGGCGGCCACACTACCACTCATATCAGCAAAATTTGAGAAAGTCGAAAGAAGTGCTGACCGACCACGACCATCTATTGAGAAACCTCCTGCAGTGGAGATGAAACCCCTTCCTCCTCATTTGAAATATGCTTTCCTTAAAGAACCATCTGAATTACCTGTTATCATTTCTTCTGATTTGACAATTTTGCAGGAAAAACAACTTCTGGAGGTGCTACGAAAACATACTAAAGCTATCGGTTGGTCGATAGCAGACATTCAAGGAATCAGCCCTCAGTTGTGCTCACACCGGATCTACATGGAGGATGCTTACCGACCACTTGCTCAGCCTCAGAGACGCCTCAATCCAGTTCTGAAAGAGGTAGTTAAGAAAGAGGTAATCAAATTACTTGATGCAGGGATTATTTATCCTATTTCTGATAGTAAGTGGGTGAGCCCCGTACAGGTAGTACCGAAAAAGGGGGGGATTACTGTTGTTCCTAATGATAAGGGTGAGTTGATTTCTCAGCGCACTACTACAGGTTGGCGAGTGTGTATTGATTATAGAAAATTGAATGAATCTACTCGTAAGGACCATTTTCCCCTTCCCTTTATTGATCAAATGCTTGAGAGATTAGCAGGACATGATTATTATTGTTTTCTGGATGGTTATTCTGGCTACTTTCAAATTCCCATAGCTCCGAGGATCAAGATAAGACTACTTTTACTTGCCCTTATGGAACTTACGCTTATAGAAGAATGCCTTTTGGATTATGCAATGCCTGCTACTTTTCAGCGCTGTATGATGGCTATCTTTTCTGATTATATTGAGAAGTGTATTGAGGTTTTCATGGATGACTTTTCTGTTTTTGGACTAACATTTGAAGCTTGCCTAGAGAACCTTGATCTTGTTTTAGCCAGGTGTGAGGAGACCAACTTGGTGTTAAATTGGGAGAAATGCCATTTCATGGTTCGGGAAGGAATCGTTCTTGGTCACAAGATATCATCTAAAGGTATAGAGGTGGATCGTGCAAAAATTGAGGTAATTGAGAAGCTTCCACCCCCTTCTTTTGTTAAAGATGTTCGCTGTTTTCTTGGACATGATGGTTTTTATAGAAGATTTATTAAAGACTTTTCCAAGATTACTAAGCCTCTCTGTGATCTACTTGCAAAAGATGTTAAATTCCATTTTTCTGATGAGTGTTTAGCGGCTTTTAATTTGTTGAAAGAGAAGCTTATTTCTGCACCTATTGTCGTATCTCCTGATTGGACTCTGCCTTTTGAAATCATGTGTGATGCTAGTGATTATGCCGTGGGGGCTGTTTTATGTCAGAAGCTGGATAAAATTTCGGGTTATTTATTATGCTAGTCGTACTTTGAATGATGCCCAGAAGAATTATGCAACCACAGAGAAGGAATTGCTAGCAGTTGTTTTTGCTTTGGATAAGTTTCGGTCTTATTTGCTGGGTAGTAAAGTTGTTGTGCATACTGACCATTCTGCGCTTAAGTATTTGTTTGCTAAGGCAGAATCAAAGCCCAGGTTAATTAGGTGGATTCTTCTCCTCCAAGAGTTTGACATTGAGATCAGGGATAAGAAGGGGACACAGAATGTTGTGGCAGATCATCTATCCAGGATGGAGGCGAGTGATGATGGTACTCATATCAATGAGTCTTTTCCTGATGAATCAGCACTTGCAGTTGAAGGGGTTGATGATCCATGGTTCGCAGACATTGCGAACTACCTTGTCAAGAAGATTGTTCCAGCTGACATGACATACCAGCAGAGGAAAAGGTTCTTTTCTGTTGTTAGACATTATTTTTGGGATGATCCTTACCTTTTTAAGGTTTGTGCAGATGGAATCATTAGGAGATGTGCAGAAGTCCGAAGTTAGAGACATTCTCCTCCATTGCCACTCCAGAGAAGCAGGTGGACATCATGGTGCCACTCGTACAGCAGCGAAGGTACTCGAATCAGGTTTCTTCTGGAACACCCTTCACAAGGATTGTCATACTTTTGTTTCTACATGTGATCGGTGCCAAAGGCAAGGTAACCTCTCTCGTCGTAATGAATTTCCATTGAATAACATTTTAGAAGTTGAGTTATTCGACGTTTGGGGTATTGATTTCATGGGTCCTTTCCCAAATTCATTTGGTAATCTTTACATCTTAGTAGCTGTTGATTATGTTTCTAAATGGGCGGAAGCCCTTGCCTGTTCTACTAACGATGCTAAAGTTGTTGTGAAGTTCCTCAAGAAGAATATTTTCACTAGATTCGGTGTCCCTCGAGCGATTATTAGTGATGGTGGTTCCCACTTTTGCAACCGCCAGTTTGATGCCTTGCTGAAGAAGTACGGGGTTCGACATAAGGTAGCTTTACCTTATCATCCTCAGACAAATGGGCAGGCCGAGGTGACAAACCGAGAGCTTAAGTGGATTTTGCAAAAGACGGTGAATTCTTCTCGTAAAGATTGGTCACTCAAATTGGATGATGCGCTTTGGGCCTACCGCACCGCCTTCAAGACACCCATCGGTATGTCTCCATACAAGCTAGTTTTTGGTAAGGCATGTCATTTGCCTGTAGAGCTGGAGTACAAGTCCTACTGGGCGTTGAAGGCGCTGAATTTTGATTTGCAAAAAGCTGGTGACAAGCGCAAATTCCAGTTGACTGAATTAGAGGAACTCAGGAATGAATCTTATGAGAATGCTGTCATTTATAAGGAGAGAACCAAGCGCTGGCATGACAAGATGATAGCGAGGCGTGAGTTCAAGGCTGGTGAACAAGTTCTGCTATTCAACTCCAGGCTCAAGCTTTCCCAGGTAAATTGAAGTCATATTGGTCAGGACCTTACACCATTGTCAGTATATCTCCATACGGAGCAGTTGAGTTAGTGAATGCCAAGGGAGAGACATTCAAGGTGAACGGTTCTAGGATCAAGAAATTTTTGGGTACTGCATCGGATACGGAGTATACTCATGAATTGACCATTAAGGATCCAGTTGCGATAGCTACACCGAAAAGTCTAGCCAAAGACTATAAAGAAGGGCGGCTGACTGGGAGGCAACCCAGTGGTAGTATTCTGTTTAATTTATTTTTTAATGTTTTTTTTTTTTTCTAGTTTTGTTAAATTTTTAGCATTTTGAATTTTTATTAGGTCTCTTGCTGCTCAGTTTACTCACTCGAGGTTTCAGAGCCCATGCGTTTAACGTGATACTTTTAAGTGTCAAGTTTTTGTTTCTCTGAGGTGTTTGCAGGTGTGGTGATCATAGACTCCATAGGCTGGACACTTGCTTCACAGCAAGTGTGAGGAAGATTCCTG
The DNA here is from genome assembly GCA_023374045.1 of Limonium bicolor. Classification (NCBI taxonomy): domain Eukaryota; kingdom Viridiplantae; phylum Streptophyta; class Magnoliopsida; order Caryophyllales; family Plumbaginaceae; genus Limonium; species Limonium bicolor. The sequence continues at coordinate 115,042,618 of CM041780.1, forward strand.
CTTCGGTAAAGGACTTAAGTGTGAGGAAGCTCAATCTGAAGATTTCTACCCCAGTGATGTACCTAAGTGTGAGGAAGGAGCCCTTAATAAGTAACAGGGGAGCTTTCGTGTCCTTTCACTCTTATTTTAGTCCAGCTTGCGCTTTTAATAAATAACGTCCATGAATTTGCAATATTTAGAAAGTCCTCTTCCTGGTTTGAATTTGTGAACAATGAGGACATTGCTCCTCTTAAGTGTGAGGAAGTAGAAGTTCGTTCTAAATATTGTCATTGCGCCTAATGCCACATTTGCTTTTGATTGCCCTTTTGCTTTGAAAGAATTGTCTTTTTAGGTGCCAATAAATATTGAATCTCTAGGTGAAAAAACTTTTGTTGAGGTTTTGAAAACAAGCCTGATGGCCACCTCAAGAATCTTTCTGCTTTGGCTGTTTGTATGTATTGTTTTATCCAATGAATCTGTTTTCACTGAAATTTGGTGGATTAGCTGATTATGAAAACTGAATTAGTCTAGTTTGGGATTTTGGGAATGATGAGAAAGTTTGGTATGAAAAGGATAAGGCAAGGTACTCCGCTGATTTGAATTAAAATTTCTGAACCAAAACAGGCCTCTTCATTCGGTTATTAAGTCCTTGGGGTGCTTCATCACCCATCTACCTAAGGTCATCTGATCTGGGATAGAAGACCCAAAGCCGCTACAAGGGTGAAGAGAAAAGTCTGGGGGGATGAATTGAATGTGCAAATGAAAGAAAAAAAAAATGTTAGAGAAGAAAAGAAATATGGAAAGTTAAACATTTATGTCATTTTTGCCTATTCTGATCATGAGTACGTGGTGTTGAAAGGTATCGCGGAATAAGGCGTTACTTCACACCCCTTGTCATCCAAAGGTTATAGGAAGAAATGGTGGAAGATCCCAAACTATTCTATGTTCAGTTTCTATAATCTAACTTCTCCATGCTTTTAACTTCATTCTTTTTCACTGTTTGCGAAAACCTACAGCTAGAAGCAGAACTTTTCTTTTGATTGTCATTTTGCTTGTCTTCCATCGGCAGTTGTTTGATCCTGAGTTTCAATACTACGGCCCTTAAGAGTAGTCATATTCTGTATTTGCTTGAGGACAAGCAAAAGCTAAGTGTGAGGAAGTTTGATAAGTGTGAAATATATCTATTTTTAGGGCTTTAATTCTTTCTATTTTCATAACAATTCATGTCATATTTCTCACTTATCTTATGTTTTTCAAATATTCATGTTTAGATGAGAGCTGATGTATTATGTTTAAATGCAGGAATATATATACATATATGGCATTACAAAAGCACTTCATTCCTGTGCCTGAATCAGCAAAGGAAGTCAATGACGGCTGCAATATAAAAAGATGGCTACAGGATCGAAGCCTTTCTCTTCTGATTGAGTGGGCCGGCTTTTCAAAAAATATAAAAGGGCTGCTATGATTGTTATAAGGCACGGCAAGTTGAAAAGCAAAAAAGAGTCCACGTTGGACTTGCTGAAAAAGGAGGGCCGGTTGATTTGCTTGGAAAAAGAAGTCCACGGTTGGACTTGTTGCAATTAAAAAAAGAATTATCGGCTGCATCGAAATATCTGGTGATAAGATAAAAAAAATAAAACGGAAGATAAAAATCAGAAGGGGCGCTGCTTTCTATATAAAGAGAGAGGAGATTGATTTGAGGGGGAATTCACCAAGGACCAGAGCTTATATCTGTTCTCATCAGCGCCGCATTGCTTTACTCCACACCGTTCAGACACCAATCCATCAATCCATATATTCCATCATCGCCGCATTGCACTCCCGATTGCCATACATCATCGTCCACACTATACTTTTCAGCCATATACATATCCAGCCAAACTCCCGTATTGCCAATTCGATTCCACATCCATCCATCCCGTTTCGTATTATTCCACCACCATCCTCACACCAAATCAACCTTCGTGAATTATCATTCGCCATCAGAGGAGGGAGACACACGTAGCAGCAGTTCAGACGAAATCAAGAACAAGAAACCGAGAAACACAGAGATAGTTGGAGGGTTTTTAGTAAACTATTTTTGTTTTGTTTCTTTATTTCTTGTTACATTCTTGTTCGTTACGTGACATTTAATATCTGTTTTAATGTTTGTTTTTGTCTTTGAAATCATGAGTGAGTAGTTTATTTTTAGCTTCCCGAGTTGGGAAGCGAGCCTAATTCCTGACGATTATGGTTTATTGATTTTTCCGTACAACTTTGTTATTATAATTAGTTCGACTCCTGTTCTTAACGTGTTTTAATTATCTGGCCAATAATTAAGATAATTCTTGTAGTTTTCTAATCAACACGCGAGAGCTGAGATAGTAAACTAGACGTAGGAAGTCGAACCTGATTAATGACTAGAAGCGTGATCCCGCCTATAGGTTAATCGGACTCCCATAGAAGCTGTTATTTATGCGATTAGTTGTGTCCGGATTAGAGCATTAGTCTGCTGCTAGTTCTAGCAACTAGTTAGGATTCGTTAGACTTAGCCGTTGACGAATTATTTAAAGTTTCTGAGTGAATTATAAATAGTTAGGGGAAGAGTTAATAATAAAATCTGAAGAATTAGGTGAGCAGAACAACTCGGGAAGCGCATTTTATTTATTAGATTTCCAAATCGTTATTTGTTTGAGTTTGCTTTGTTCGGTTTATTTGTTCTTTTAATTTCTTTGGTTACTTAAATTTGCTTAGACTAGTCAAATTCCTTTGAAAAGTGACAATTTCCTGTTTTATTAGTTTAGGTTGGTTTTCTCAATTAGGTTAATCTAATTTGTCAGTTAATTGAAAGAGGTCCCTGAGTTCGACAACCCACTTAATCACTATACCCGCAAAACGATAGGTACACTGCCTAGGTAGAGATAGTCACATATTTTTGCTATCAATAACAAGTATCCATACAAGGACAACAAAGTCACATAGAACAAGACTTCAGAAGGTCAAGTTAGATGATCTGTAATCGTTTGATAGTAGTCGGGTCCACACAATGGGACTGACAGGTGTATAAGAGTATGTCAATATAGTGAAGGTATAGTGACCTCGTTAAACCCTATCTTCATAGAGTAAATGTTCGGGTATGAGAAACCCTTAGACGAGGTGGGACTCTCGTACAAGTAGGTGGGTAACAATTCCCTCAGAAGATAACGTAGTTAACTCCTGTACTTAAAAGAGGTAGGTATCGTACCCTCGAGAGAAATGAAGTCTTCCTCCCAACTTGAAATGTTTCGGTACGGTCCCGGTGAGTGGACATAGAGTGCACCCAAAACTTCCGTCGCGACGTATATTTGAATAGGAACTGACCTGAGACAGGTACAGCTCCTGTAGCATGCATGGCCAGATCCATCTGGGCTCCTCGTTCTCGTAGTTTAGAATTGTTAGGTGTCACACAAGGACGTTAGATAAGAGCACAATGTGTATTGTCAGTTATCACGCTTTTAGGATAACGACGTCTGTTATAAAGTGAAGTTAGTGAGAAACTTGTGTACAAGTTCTCGGTATAATAAAACAGGTATTTAATCCACTGGTAATGTAGTGTTGTATGCGTGGGACATACATATTACAGTTAGTATCATCACGCATATAAGGTAACACAACAGTGCACAAGAGTAATACAATAGTTTACATCAATTATCTTGGTCGTTATTTCAAACAAATAGATAGCACACAAACCGGTGTAATCCGGTAGCAAACAGGTTGCAAGAATCCCATACTGTTCACTGTAGATTGCAGTTGAACATATCCTGGTCAACCTCTGGTCAAGTATTGTCCTATATTAGGATTAATTGAGAGGGTTAATTTATGTTACCCTTGTATAATAATTTTATTGGATCATTCAACAATTTCGTATTTGTTATTTCATGTGAGGTTTATTTCTTCATACTTAGATAGTTTCTTTAACCTCTTAACCTCAGTGATAATTAAGGTGTTTATATATATATTCCAATTTATATAGTCTTAATTAATAACATGTATTGTGTGGTAATTTCTTCTAATTACCTTATGATTTAATGTATAACTTATTTTGTTTTTCCTTTTTGATTTATTTATAAATCCTTTAATGTACATATATGTATATATTTATTCATGTACTATTTATGTTACATGTTTCTAATTGTCTAGATGACATAATAACTTTATAATTTCTCAATTATATTTATATGCCATACATGGACATAATATTCTTATAGTTTTTATTATTCCCCTTTTAACCATAAATAATATTTATTGGTTACCATTAAATTCCTTATAACTATATAAGCCATAGTTTTAATTCCATAATCCCTTAAATCAAAATTCTTTTTCTAATTCTTCCAAATATCCACATAGGACCTATATTTATTTAAATCTAAATACTTACCCTTATATTTCGGTTATTTACAAAACAACCATAATAATTCATAAACTTTACATTTAAACTCTAATCTCATTATATTATATAGTTTTAATTCCTTATTTAATTATATTACAAAACCACCATTAATATTTCGGTATATAACTTTTGGACATTATAACTTTTTGAAAATTACAACTTGGCCCCTCAAACTTTCGGTCTTAATATAATTTTTCCTATAATTACAATTTAACCTCAAAAATCTTATAATCTTTACATAATAACTTATAACCTATAGTTTTAATATTAATTCCCTTTAATCGCCGAAATATATACATATAGTTCTTAAATTAAAACTCTAACCCCAAGTATTTTGGCTTTAGACATATACTTTCCATAATTTACATTTTCACCCCAAAACTTTATAATAGTTACTTAATAACTTATAAACTATAGTTTAAATATTTAATTCCTCTAAATTTTGGAAGTGTACTTTATATTTCTCCTAATTATGGATTCGCCCCATATTAAACTCCAACTTTTCATAATAAGTTTTATAAATTACAAAATAGCCCCAAACTTTATAAATTGTTAATTTAACACTTGTTTAAATTAACTAAAATTCATAAACTTAATTCCTATCTTTATATTATATCATAATTACTCCAAAGAAGCCCATAACTCTCGGCTTTTACTATATATACACCAATCTTTTCAAAATTTACAATTTAGCCACATAACTTAATTAATTAGCCATTTAAGCACTAGTAAAATATTTTTAACTCACCAAACTGTATGATATAAGTTTATATTCATATGTAGCTCATTAAAACCTATTCTTCACCAAAACAATTCGGCCATAATTTATAGGATAACATATAGTATATAAAAGTAGATTTACAAGTCAAAATAATTATACATAAATTCATATGAGTCATATAACTCATGTAAAAATTATCGTAATGTCTTAGATTGGTTTTTAGCTCAAAATAGAGCATATTTGTCCTTGACAATTCGGTTTGAATAAATGTTTAACCTAGGTAACTTTTGTGACACTAAAATGTGTCTTAAGGTAAATATTTTCCATATATGTTATAAATTATATTTTTGGTATATGTTACCATATGGTTTTGATTTTAGACTCCTAAGAAGGTGTACATAATTTTTGTACAATTTTTAAAAGCTTAACCAAGCTTAAAACATTAAGATTGGCTTAGTAAACTTACTCTTAATAAAGGATGGTTATGTGCTTGAACTCCTCTTGAATTCCCAGGCTTTCTTCAAAGGAAATTGATGCTCCACTTCGGTTCTTATGCAAGAGGTGAAGGAGTTTAGGAGTTAGATCTTTAACAAAGATCTTAAGTTGATTTGTAAGTTGTTTTCCAAGGATTTACCTTAAGCTTTTCTTCTTTGATTTTCGGCACACCTAAGATGAATGAAGAACCAAATTTCCTTCATGAAAATGATGAAGAAAAGAGCCTTAGAAGATGTAGAATTCGGATACACACAAAATGTGCTTTAAGGATTTTCAAGCATGAAAATACCTTAAGATGATCTTGGATGCTCCTTGGATTAATGTTGATTTAGACAACTTCCTTGGAGTATAATTTAATGCTGAAACCTTGTGGTTGTGCTAGGAAGAATTTTGCTTCAAGACTTGATGGGAAATGCTAGGAAATTAACATAGAAATGAAGATAGAAGTTAAACCTTCATTAATGGACTTAAGAGCTTCAAAGGAAGAAGATGGAAGAAGAAGAGAGAGAGCTTACCAAACCGGTTGCAAGGAGTGAAGAGAATGGTTTGCAACCGTATAACTTAAGCTAGGATTGGAAAGAATTTGATTTGTTTAATTTGGACCCATAATTGGCATGTTAGGTCAAGACTTGTTTATTAATTTGTCTTTGATTTTTAGGCTCCAAAAATCCCTAAATTGAGGCACACTTTCAGCCATGTTAAGAGGTAGAAGACAAGTTGCATAAATCATGCTAGACAAGGTGGTATGGTAAGGTAGGTAAGGTTTAGTTCTTTTGATTTTTCAATGCTAATTTGTCTTCTTTTCCCTCCTTGTATGTAGACGGTTTCAAGGATGTTTTAAGCCCCTTCAATCGGCTGGCACATGCCTTAGACAAGCATGGAATGGTCACTTGTATTTAACAAATAATTTCCTAGATCTAGATCTACTTTTTCCCTTAATAATTCTTGCTTTTGTCAAGCTAACATGGCCTTGTTTTCCTGCAGGATTTCGACAGAATGGAGGTCAAATGAGACTTATATTCTTTTTTCTTTAAGTATTATAGCACATGGGAAGGTGAGTCACCATGTTCTATGTCATTTATAAGTTTTAAATGTAAATTTTATACTACTTTTGAGGTAGAAAATCGGCCTCTATAGAGCTGCTTGTTTGACACTGTCTTTAATTTATTTAGATGGTCAATTCATCCCCTTTTAAGATTCATAATTCGTGGCATGTCAAAAACTACAAGGTAATTGCGTAAAACGCGTTTTAGTGGCACCCGTAGGTGCGTTTTTGTGCTCTAAGGATATTTTGGAAGATAAGTTGTCGCTACGAGTTCCAAGTGTTTATAAACATTGTTTATAGTCAATAATGATATATTAAGGTGTTACATTGAGTTATATGGGGTTACATCAACTCATGACATAATTCCCGGGCTATCGGGACACTTCCAGGGCAAAATAGGAGCGTTAAGAAATTCCCCAAGGATTTTGTTGAATTTTGAGAAACTAGCTCGTGGGTTCTCTTTAGAATGATTAATAATGATGTTAGGAACTCTAAGAATGAATTATATAGGAGTTTGTGCCGCCTCGGCACTTCTCCGGGCTTTTCGTGCTTTAAGGGGCGTGCGTGAGCACTCTTGGGTGTTTTACGTTTTTGACTAAATATATCCTGGGGACTATGTTTTTATAGTCATATAATGAGGGTATGACCATTTGGTTTGAGTTTTAGAAGGTCATACAAGGTCATGCTTAATCGCATGTTTCTAAGGCGTTTTAGCGTTTATGGTGTAACGACTATTTTTACGTAACATTTTCATGCATGTGTTTGCATGCGTACGTGGAATGATTTATCCTTAGATTAATTTTCATTATATAATGGTTTTATAGTGTTAATTAGACTTGGGGTATTTCAATGTATGTGTTTTATCTGAATGTGTCGATCCCTTGCAGTCTTCTGTCTTTGATTTTCATCTTTAAGCATGAGAGATATCTTCATGTTGTGTCTGACTGGTTGACTATGCTAGAAGTTCTACGGAGCTCTCGCAGACAGGTACCCGACTGGTTGGGCACATGTCGTGGATTGAGCGCGCTTGCAACCTTGTGTGCTAAGCCACTCATGACCAAAGTGCGCTTGCAACCTTGCGTGCTAAGCCACTTATTCACCTGTCTATCTGAATCATGAATCTTGACAAACACATTAGATAGACAATACAAGGTTTGTTATCATCAAAACTAAAGGATCTTGTCTTAACATGCCTAGCACTCTAATGGGATATCACTCAGATATTTGAATGCACCAAAATCCATCTCCCTAATGGCCATCGCCCCCCCCCCCCCAAACTTTTGAAAATTTACAAAATGCTGTTATAAATTTTTGAAAAATACAAAATAACATAATGTTTTAAAGAACAATAGTGTCAAAAAAAATTTGCCTCCCTAAACAAAAGTTTTGGTCCGCTACTGAGTTCAACCAAGAGGTAGCCATTTTAAACCCAATGCCTGTGACATTATTGTTTATCCACAGGACTAAATCAATCTACTCTTTATTTGAAGGTTATTACCTAACTATGTAAATAATCCATGTTATACTAGTTTGTCTCTGGTCATATATTATAGGGAAAATTCACGATATACCCCTGTTTTCTTTCGTAATTCACAATATACCCCTGTGATTTTCGTAATTCAACTTTAAACATGCTTAAATGTTGTCCAAAATTGATGAAACTTTACATGGACGATGCTAAAGTGTTATATTTTCGTCCAATATCAAATTTGAAGTTTTTTAAGCTCACATGTGGCTGTGGGACCCAATGAACAGTCACATATTCATTGGGTCCCACAGGTCACATGTGAGCTTAAAAAGCTTCAAATTTGATATTGGACCAAAATATAGCCTTTTAGCATCGTCCATGTAAAGTTTCATCAATTTTGGACAACATTTAAGCATGTTTAAAGTTAAATTACTAAAATCACAGGGGTATATTGTGAATTACGAAAGAAAACAAGGGTATCTCGTGAATTTTCCCTATATTATAATTGTGTCTAATTGTGTATGACAAGGATTCATACTTAGCTATTGGTGAGACATTCCGAGAGACAAGAAACCTCAGAGAGCTGGATTGCAAACAACATTTGTCCTGGGATTATGAAGAGGCTGAAGGCACTTGAAAAACAAGAGAACACTAGGCGATGCTTTACTAGGCCATCAGGGTGATAAGGGTATTTCGTGAACTACAAAACGTAAACAGGGGTATCTTGTGAACTTCAAAACATAAACAGTGGTATTTCGTGAACAACAAACTTAAATAGGGGTATATTATAAAATTTAAAATTTTCAAAAAAAAGTAGCCAAAAAAATTGCGAATTTAAAAAAATAACGGGCTAAGGGAAAAATAGTCATTTTCCAGGGGAGGTTAACGAAGTATTTGACGTCGTTTTTAAAAGGGGGCATTTTGTGAATTAGCAAAGAAAACAGGGGTATCTTATGACACAATTTTAAAAAAGGGGTATATTGTGAATTACGAAAGAAAACAGGGGTATATTGTGAATTTTCCCTTTCTTTTAAGGGGGTAAACTGAAATACCCCATAAATTAATCTAAATTAGTTTAGGGGATTTCTTTTATTAAACCCCAAATAATCTATTAAATACTAAATTATTATATAGTATTATGAATTTAATAGTAAGATTTATAAGTCAATAACTCTTGGGAAAATTCCGAGACACTCCAATTATATTATAAAAATTTTAGAAATATTTGGAGCATTGATTTGAATCATAAAAGTCAATATAAAATCATAGAAACCTTAAAGCTTCTTAAGCCTTGCTAGGGTTGACTTTTTGAGAATGGTCAAACCAACCCATGAAACCTATATCAATAAAAAGATTATGGAAAACCAAGAAGATTGATAATAAGAACTTTAAAAACGGATCATCCTAGCCAAAGTTATGATATAATGAAGTTTAGAGCCAAAATTTAGAAGGTTGCTGACGTGGCTAGGGTTGGCTGACTCAGCCGATGACTCAGACGCGCGCCACAACCATTTTTTCCCCCAAAATCGGCTAAGTCTTCTCAACCACCTTCAGATTGTTGCCCTATTTTCAGACCTCGATTTCTCAGCCGTTTCTTTGTATTTTTGAACGTCATCTTCTACATTCTCTTCTCCTACAAATCTACTTTCTAACCATTACTCACACTTGACCTAATTCCTCCTGCATTCATCATAAAGTTGATCTGAAGTTGCCTCCCCGAGTTCTGGAAACCCAGAAACTCAGAAAGATAATGCGAATTTCGTCCTATCATATCTCCTTCATCGTTTATCTCCTTCATCCTTGGATGAAAATTTGCGTTCTATAGCTTATTTTCAAGATCTTTAACTCCTCTACAACTTTCCTTTTAACAACCAAGGCTGATTCTCAATCGTGTGGAAGATCGAGGCGTCTAAAATTTCCAACTCGATCACAGCAGTGTTTTTGCCCAGGTTTTTCCAAAAATTGATTAGGTAAACCCAGATCTTGCGAGATATGTAACTTTCTCTCTAGACATGAAAAATAAGTACTTAGGGAGTTTTTTTATTTTAATTATACAACTTAAACTACTATCATCGAACGACAAAGAAATCACAAAATTATAACACTTCAAAAACATGAATGTCTTACCAGAAACCCATACAGTAACCTTCCCCTACTTGCCAATCTAGACAGTGCAAGCTAGTAGTGTAACACCCCTATAATAATAAAACAACAGCGGAAAATAAACTAAAGGTGCTACAGACCATCGGGCTCCAAACACCCGGTACCAACCTCACCAATTACAACCATTACAATTAACTAAGTTACGGTCTGAACTTCGAGAAAACTTAACATAAACATAACAATACTAAAACACATTCACTCTCCATAAACCTAATCCCATCCCAATCACTCATGCTCGTCGTGGCCACCTGTAAATCAATTTGTACCTGCAAGATGAAACCAAGCAGCCCACCCCGAGAGGGGTGAGTCAGTTCCCTGGAATGGAACTGGTACAATTCTCCAAAAACAAATTTATAAAACATAACTCTTCAAAATAAACAGTAACATGAAAACAAACTCTTAAAAGTAAAACAGAGATAAAGCACTTCAAAACAATCAAGTTTAAAGAGAAAGGAAAACAAGACAAAGATAAAGAACTTCCAAAACAAGTCATCCACTTAAGTAGTCACACCACATAGTTAGTAAGCATCCATTGTTGATGTTAGAACCAATTCCCGTTTGGAGTATAAAGACTCAGATAGTCACAAAGGACTAGGAATAATAAGATAGATCCAAGAACCAATAACTCAAGAGTGGAATAATTCAATTGGGAGAGATGGCCCCCACCGCCAGATATCAATGTCCATATGGACGAGGGATATACAGCCCCCTGCTGTCAGATTTAAATGTCCTGGTGGACGAGGGATATACAGCCCCCTGCTGTTAAATATCAATGCCCCTATGGGCGAGGGATATACAGCCCCCTGCTGTTAAATTAAAAATGTCCTGATGGACGAGGGATATACAGCCCCCTGCTGTTAAATATCAATGCCCCTATGGGCGAGGGATATACAGCCCCCTGCTGTTAAATTAAAAATGTCCTGATGGACGAGGGATATACAGCCCCCTGCTGTTAAATATCAATGCCCCTATGGGCGAGGGATATACAGCCCCCTGCTGTTACCATTGAAGACGCGCGCACGTCGAAAGAAAGATTTCCAAGATTGACCTTTTCCAAATTCCCACTAGATCACTAACTACCCAGAGCAATACCAAAACACTCAGTCCTACAGAGTGCAGAAGCGTAAACCCTAAGCAGTCAATGTCTAACGGGACACCAAGTAGAAGAAACCAATACCCAAGTGAGTTCCACATCCAAGGCTCAGTTAGTCACACAAGCTGAGTCAGTCACACAACTATTTCCTTTTTAGAAGTTCCTCTTAAAGTCAGTTAGCGTTTTCCAAAACGTTCCACAAGTCAATCAGCAAAAATAACGTAGTACGAGAAATCGTACAAAACATTCCATAAAGTCCAAAACACCACAAGCTGAGTACGAGAAATCGTACCTGGGTAACGCTGTAGCAGTTCTAGTCAACTTGCACAAACAATCAACAGTACTCTGAAGAATATTAAAGGTAGTCCATCATCAATCACTTGTAGCCTATGTTAAGCTTAAATAAACTCCTTACTCTTATTCCAAAGTCTCCCTTGTCTTTTAAGCCCTCACTTAAATGTTATGTATAATCTTTAAGTTATCTGAGAATGTTGTATTACTCAAGGTTGTAAGACCAAGGAATGTATTCTTCTAACACTTGTTAATTGTTCCACTCTTATCCACTTTATTCATACTTAACCATAATCCTCACTTTTAAAACTTTTGAGACCTTTATATCATAAATGTGTTTTATATTATATAATCAATCTTAGAATTTCAATAATAAACTTAGGCTCAATACTTTTATCCTTAATTCAGAATAAACATTGTATTATGACCTATGATGGGTTCATCTTAGAATACTATACTATTATTTCACAATGAAATGATTATGTAAGTTACCAATATCTACTAGATAATCCATTATGTTTAAGTCTTCCCCTTAACCTATTTAAGATCTACATCTTGTATATTGGAATCATAGTGTTGTAGACGCATTTTATTATAACTTAATTGAGTTACTAAACTCATTTATCTTATCTTTAGTTCAGAATAACTTTTAATTACAACCATCTAATAAACTTGTCATAAGATGTTAAATCACTTTTCATCTTGAAATAACCATATTATAATTAACTTAGACTCATCGAACTCTTACATTTAGTATCCACAAGGTATATTATTTACTTTATCATAACTATATAATAAGGTGTTTTAAGATAACCTTTTATGTATCCTTACTTACATTTAATTTCCTAAATGTTTTATTTTTACACACATTCCCTCCATATGCTATGCATAAACCTTTTATACTAAACTTCACTAAACTTAAGTCTTAAATACGTTTTAAATTGTTTACAAAACCTAAAGGTTTCAAAGGTATAACTTAATAAATTAATTTCCTTTATTGTATTTAGGATGGACAGTATATCTACATAAGGTAGAATTTATCAAAGAATTAAATTCTGGTTCGTAAGTGAAATTGTTAATTATTTAATAAGATAATATATTCTGAAAAATCCCCATACCTTATACTCAAATGACACATTAATAACTCCAGTGTCAAAAGGTAAACCAATATAATCTCTTATGTAACCTAGTTTCATCTAATTAAAGGTTCAATGACTTTAAGTATCAAATTTCTATTTGCAAACCTTTTTGTAAATCTTTAACTATTATGTACATCACTTATTTATAAACTCACATCCTGAATATTGGTAATAAATGTATTTTATATGGCTTAACTAATTCTAAGAAACTTAAGGATTATTATTTAGATTAATCTCCTAATCATAGTTTAATATCGTTTTATATCATAAGCCTTTTAATGATTTTATCTTAAAATATTAAGTTATTACTCAATACTATAAATGTTAAGAAATGATTAAATATAGACTTACTAATCCACCTCACGTTTAGATGTACAAGTATTTTACTTATTTTACTATGGTTTATATAATAATAACATCTAGATGTAAACGTATTACATTTGCTTATCATTAATTATGGAATAAGATCTATTTGTACAACATTTTATGTAATCACAATTTTTCCTAAGTTTTAACTTATTAATTACTTAATCCCAATTTAATATTTACATCCTGGTCGTTGACAAATAATACTATACATGTATTTTAATATGGTTATATATAAACCTTGGAAACTCAACGGTAACTCTTAAGCCTAATACATAACTATAATTTAATACCACCTCATATAATATTCATCTATTAACATTATGTAGAGGTTTAGTTTAACTTATTAATTCCTTCGTATTATATTTCCTATAAGGTATCTAATTTTATTTATGTTAAATGTGTATATATTTATATATACTAGGATTTGTTCAAAACATTATTTATGTAGTTTATTGTATTTAATTATGTTTAATAACTTTTAGGCATAACTACAACCGACCTATGGCTTATTAAATAAAGTGTTTCCCTTATTTATTACATATGTATAAGTATAGCCGTATTGGAAATTAACTAAGACATTCCCTATGTAATTTATCATATTTAAACTATCTTATTAAAACAACCTTAAACTGTATTCCAAGTATATTTCGTAAGGTATTTCTTTTACTATATCTTAGGATTCTAGCTCTTAAAATATTTAATTATGATAAGTGTTAATTAAATTAATTCCTTGTCTTACTCTAAGTTACTACTTAATTCCCTTTTTCTAAATGCAGAAAAATAATATATATTTATTCCTTAGTTTAATTAAAATATTAACTCCCATATAGTAAATAAAATGTAGGATAATTAAATTCCTTAATTTATGTAAGTTCCTACTTAAGTAAGTATATACATATATGTAAATAATTTCACCTCTCTTAAAAGCTAATACAAAAACATTTATAAACTTACTGTTATAAAATGTTAATTTAGTTCCCTTTATTTTCCCCAGCTTAAAAGTTAATTAACAAACCATACTTTAATTTTTGATTACATTAAAAACCTTATATAATAGGTTATTCTTATGAAAAACTCATAAACACAATTTTTAAAACCTTTTACCATTGCCCAAAAATTCCCAAATTTAATATACAGTAACTATAACATTTTATACATATTATAAAATTTTTATTTCATAAAAATATCTTTTTAATTTAGCCAAATAATTCTAGAAAACCCTAAACGTGCAAAAATCATAACTTATGTTTAAAAACTCCAAAACCATAATAATTTACATCAAAATAAACTAGATTAAATAAGGAATCTATGGTTAAAATTTCAAGTCAAAATACCTTCGGGAAGGTATTTAAACTAATTCAACAAGTTAGGGTTATTTACTGAAATTTATAGAAAACTTAATCTGAAACGTTTTAATCTCAGCCGTCCAAATCTCTTAACTAAGATCCGACGGATACTGAACGCCGACTTCTTCCCCGATTTCCCCTTGATACCCGAGTACTAATTCACGTTTTTCCCACAATCTACAGAACGAAATCGAGTGATTCTTGTTTCTATGGATTCGTAATAAAATTTCGGTTCTATTGGTACCGGTTTCCCCAATTATAATGCAGTATACACGAAATACGATTCTGGGTTCGAGTTAGGTCGAGTTTGAGGTTTACGAATTCAATTTCCACAATTCCTCTCAAAATAATGCATAATTGGACAAATTGTCACGTGGGTTTGGTCGACAATGAAGTATAGATAGCAACAACGGAAGAATTTGAGGAAACACTCACCGGAATTGCAATATCGGAGGAGAATTCGAGAACGGATTCTGGAAAAACTCGAACTTCCGATCAGTTCGTGAAGCCAACTTCGAGGATCTATAAGTTATTGTACAGATCGATTTAGGATTTGTTAATTGGCTCAATAGAAAGATGAAACTTAGCTCTACACATTGGTAACTAGAACTAATCCTAACTCGCACCATACAGAAAGATATTGAAGTTACAAAACACGAGTTTACCTTTCTGTTTCGGTGTTATTTTATGTGCTGTTGAAACCGAAACTTTAGACCTCTATATCTCCCAACTGGTTACGAATCAGACTTGGGCATGAACACGAAAATTGTAGAGGGATTAGAGATCTTTACAACGAGCTAAAGAAATCGAATTTCGGTTGATTAACGAAGAAGTTATGATTGACGCAAGTTACCTGAAAACGAAGGGAATTCTGGAATTCTGGAAACAGTTTCGCAAGTGGCTACTTTGGCTCGATTTTCCGGTTGACTCAGAAGGATTTAGGGTTTGTATGAGTAATGGTTGGAAAGAGGAATTGTAGGAGAAGAGAATGGTGAAAACGGCATGGAAAAATATTGAGAGATGTAAAAGTTATAGCCGTCTAAAGTTAGGGCAAAGTAAGGGAAATCGGTTCCGAAAATCAGGGAAGAAATCGGCTAAGTGTGGGCGACCCATTACAGAGTGACACGTGGCATCTCTTAAAATTTTGATTCAAAACTTCAATCTAGCATAACTTTGGCTAGGATGATCCGTTTTTGACGTTCTTTTTATCGATCTTCATGGTTTTTCATAACCTATTTATTGGTATAGGTTTCATGGCCTGGTTTGACCATTCTCAAAAGTCAACTCTAGCAAGGCTTAATAAGCTTTAAGGTTTCTAGAATTTTATATTGACTTTTATGTTTCAAAACAATGTTCCAACACTTCCTAAAATCTTTATAATATTTTTGGAGTGTTTAGAAATTTTCCCAAGATTTATTGACTTATAAATCTTATTATTAAATTCATAATACTATACAATAATATATAATAATTAGGGTTAAATAGGAGAAAACCCCTAAATAAATTTCACAACCCCATATAATAATTTAATATTCATGATTCCATATAATAATTTAATATTCATAATTTCATATAATAATTTAATACTTAATATTAAAGGTTTAATAAAAGAAATCCCATAAATTAATTTAAATTAATTTAGGGGTATTTCAGTATATCCCCCTTAAAAGAAACTTCGCCTCGAAGTTTAAAATCAACTAATAAGCACTCACACCGCTTCGGGTGTGCTGAGACAATAAAAGTTCCAATGAAATTGCATACCAATCCAATCCTTTATTTCCATCCATTTCCATAACAACCTTCCACTCGAGATTACTCAAACTCAAAACGAACCAAGATATACCAAGACATAGCATGATGAAAATCAACAGTCACATACTGTGTCATATCGTAAAAACCAAACGCATACAAACACCTCTCATTCTGCTAATATTGTTCTCCCTTTACTAACAATGCAACGAGGTATAATCCGGATGAGATAACGAAGGAGGAGTATGCCAGCATATCCCCCTTAAAAGAGCTAAGGTACGCCCTCGTACCGCTACTAACGGCACATTCAAAGAATTCAACACCTTATTAACCAACATTGTTGTGAATTTTACTGCACCGTTGATTTTATCCATGATCGTTACATATATATGTATCTCTTGATTGTTATGTATTTGTATTTCCTTGGTGGTTATAAAATTTTACCTTATGATTATTATCCATTCATTTAATGACGGTTACGAATTATGTGTCCATATATGATCATTTATCATATCAATTATATTACCAAGCTATAAACCAGGTGTAACGTATTTGAGTAGTTTATAATAATATTTCAGATCAGTTAATAATCCTCAATAATCTTCCAAAATTAGCTTCAAAGGTTTATTAGTCAACCATATGTTAAAACTCTATAAGATAATATTTTCTGTGACTTTTCAAGTTCCAATTGTTTTATAATTAACTATAGTATTCTAGACGAACCATTAGGTATTCACTTCATAAAATTTACTTATTATATATTTACATAATTTCACACAAGGCAGAGTTTTAGGAAGTTCTTATTATCTATAATATAGCTCCAAAATCTGATTCTTTTATCTTAAAATTTATATATTATTTTTTTTGGTAGGGACTCTATATAAAATTTTAAGTCAAATGAATTAGTCTAATGAAAACTCACTCACTCTTGATAATTATTTTCCTTAAGGTTTGTTCTATGTAAGTATTCTTCTGATTATTAAATCTTAGTACTCTCTTAGACAATGGTGGCTTTTGGTGAACTCACTCTTAGTGTGTCTTTTAAAATTTTATACATGTATAATGTTAAACATCCAAGTAAACATGAGGATTTTCAATCTTTAAGTAACTCTCAATTTTTTTAAGATGCTCAATACTCAAGTATTTAAGGATCAATGATACTTAGTTTAGTATTACTCTTCTCTTCACTCAATCTTTAAGTAACTTCTTTATTGATTTTTTTTTTTAGATCCAACCAGGGGTAGATGTTGTATCTTGGAGTACCCAAACTTAATCCCCTTCCTCCATATATAGGTATTTTTCACCAAAGATTTAACTCAATAAACCTTTTACATTTATGAGTTTTAATACCGGATCTTAATATATGAGTTTTGAACTGTTCATTGTGGCTAGTAATGAAATATGCCTAGCTCAAGATTCCATGATGGTAACGTCTTACCACCACTTCTCCTCAAGTTCAACACAATCCATCACCTGCGTAGAAGATTATTTACAGTTAGATGACAAGGCTTGTCTAGCCCCTAAACTTCTAGAAGTGGGTGTGCACCCCCACTACTTTCAGCCTAGGAGTTCGTCGCACCAGGCACTTCCCGTAGGGTGTTAGGTTTATGTGCTTTCTTTCTAAAGTTAACATAGAGTTTTAATGTGTTTTACAAGTTTAGCTGTTGATCTTTTCTAATACGCTACTAGTTCTTGTTAGCTTAATAATTTTCTAGACTTAAGATTTATCTTAAACATTATCTTTAGGTAATAAATTGATATCAAGTAGTTCATGAGATTTATTTTCAAACCTTAAAGGAGTTGAAGTACTTTCACATAAGATCAATACTAATTTAATTATGTAAAGTTCTATTTGTATACTGTTTTCAACCAAAAGTATTCTTTAAAATTCTAGGAATTTGTGTACTAGCTTTTAAAGGATTGTATTTTTAGCAATGTATTCTCCATGAGTATGCTTTTGAAAATAGCTTAATATTTGGTTTATCTCAACCAAAATCTTATCGTACTTAATATAGGATGTTCCAAACTTATATATATATATATATTTTGTAGTTTATTGTTGGAACGGTATAACACAAATCACACTCAACGACATTTCACAAAAATAAAGTGTATAAAGGAATCGTTCTCAATTCCAAAAAGGGTTAGGAATCGTGCCTTACTGGAGTCCTCACTTCCCAATTCTACCCCAGTTCCCCAGTTTTAAGTGCACCTATAATCTAAGTATTTCACTCGGCTTATTTTCTCGGGTTCAGAGCGTAACTACGCTCTGATACCACTTTCTGTAACACCCCTATAATAATAAAACAACAGCGGAAAAAAATAACTAAAGGTGCTACAGACCATCGGGCTCCAAACGCCCGGTACCAACCTCACCAATTACAACCATTACAATTAACTAAGTTACGGTCTGAACTTCGAGAAAACTTAACATAAACATAACAATACTAAAACACATTCACTCTCCATAAACCTAATCCCATCCCAATCACTCATGCTCGTCGTGGCCACCTGTAAATCAATTTGTACCTGCAAGATGAAACCAAGCAGCCCACCCCGAGAGGGGGTGAGTCAGTTCCCTGGAATGGAAACTGGTACAATTCTCCAAAAACAAATTTATAAAACATAACTCTTCAAAATAAACAGTAACATGAAAACAAACTCTTAAAAGTAAAACAGAGATAAAGCACTTCAAAACAATCAAGTTTAAAGAGAAAGGAAAACAAGACAAAGATAAAGAACTTCCAAAACAAGTCATCCACTTAAGTAGTCACACCACATAGTTAGTAAGCATCCATTGTTGATGTTAGAACCAATTCCCGTTTGGAGTATAAAGACTCAGATAGTCACAAAGGACTAGGAATAATAAGATAGATCCAAGAACCAATAACTCAAGAGTGGAATAATTCAATTGGGAGAGATGGCCCCCACCGCTAGATATCAATGTCCATATGGACGAGGGATATACAGCCCCCTGCTATCAGATTTAAATGTCCTGGTGGACGAGGGATATACAGCCCCCTGCTGTTAAATATCAATGCCCCTATGGGCGAGGGATATACAACCCCCTGCTGTTAAAAAATGTCCTGATGGACGAGGGATATACAGCCCCATGCTGTTAAATATCAATGCCCCTATGGGCGAGGGATATACAGCCCCTGCTGTTAAATTAAAAATGTCCTGATGGACGAGGGATATACAGCCCCTGCTGTTAAATATCAATGCCCTATGGGCGAGGATATACAGCCCCCTGCTGTTACCATTGAAGACGCGCGCACGTCAAAAGAAAGATTTCCAAGATTGACCTTTTCCAAATTCCCACTAGATCACTAACTACCCAGAGCAATACCAAAACACTCAGTCCTACAGAGTGCAGAAGCATAAACCCTAAGCAGTCAATGTCTAACGGGACACCAAGTAGAAGAAACCAATACCCAAGTGAGTTCCACATCCAAGGCTCAGTTAGTCACACAAGCTGAGTCAGTCACACAACCATTTCCTTTTTAGAAGTTCCTCTTAAAGTCAGTTAACGTTTTCCAAAACGTTCCACAAGTCAATCAGCAAAAATAACGTAGTACGAGAAATTGTACAAAACATTCCATAAAGTCCAAAACACCACAAGCTGAGTACGAGAAATCGTACATGGGTAACGCTGTAGCAGTTCTAGTCAACTTGCGCAAACAATCAACAGTACTCTGAAGAATATTAAAGGTAGTCTATCATCAGTCACTTGTAGCCTATGTTAAGCTTAAATAAACTCCTTACTCTTATTCCAAAGTCTCCCTTGTCTTTTAAGCCCTCACTTAAATATTATGTATAATCTTTGAGTTATCTGAGAATGTTGTATTACTCAAGGTTGTAAGACCAAGGAATGTATTCTTCTAACACTTGTTAATTGTTCCACTCTTATCCACTTTATTCATACTTAACCATAATCCTCACTTTTAAAACTTTTGAGACCTTTATATCATAAATGTGTTTTATATTATATAATCAATCTTAGAATTTCAATAATAACTTAGGCTCAATACTTTTATCCTTAATTCAGAATAAACATTGTATTATGACCTATGATGGGTTCATCTTAGAATACTATACTATTATTTCACAATGAAATGATTATGTAAGTTACCAATATCTACTAGATAATCCATTATGTTTAAGTCTTCCCCTTAACCTATTTAAGATCTACATCTTGTATTGGAATCATAGTGTTGTAGACGCATTTTATTATAACTTAACTTGAGTTACTAAACTCATTTATCTTATCTTTAGTTCAAAATAACTTTTAATTACAACCATCTAATAAACTTGTCATAAGATGTTAAATCACTTTTCATCTTGAAATAACCATATTATAATTAACTTAGACTCATCGAACTCTTACATTTAGTATCCACAAGGTATATTATTTACTTTATCATAACTATATAATAAGGTGTTTTAAGATAACCTTTTATGTATCCTTACTTACATTTAATTTCCTAAATGTTCTATTTTTACACACATTCCCTCCATATGCTATGCATAAACCTTTTATACTAAACTTCACTAAACTTAAGTCTTAAATACGTTTTAAATTGTTTACAAAACCTAAAGGTTTCAAAGGTATAACTTAATAAATTAATTTCCTTTATTGTATTTAGGATGGACAATATATCTACATAAGGTAGAATTTATCAAAGAATTAAATTCTGGTTCGTAAGTGAAATTGTTAATTATTTAATAAGATAATCTATTTTGAAAAATCCCCATACCTTATACTCAAATGACACATTAATAACTCCAGTGTCAAAAGGTAAACCAATATAATCTCTTATGTAACCTAGTTTCATCTAATTAAAGGTTCAATGACTTTAAGTATCAAATTTCTATTTGCAAACCTTTTTGTAAATCTTTAACTATTATGTACATCACTTATTTATAAACTCACATCCTGAATATTGGTAATAAATGTATTTATATGGCTTAACTAATTCTAAGAAACTTAAGGATTATTATTTAGATTAATCTCCTAATCATAGTTTAATATCGTTTTATATCATAAGCCTTTTAATGATTTTATCTTAAAATATTAAGTTATTACTCAATACTATAAATGTTAAGAAATGATTAAATATAGACTTACTAATCCACCACGTTTAGATGTACAAGTATTTTACTTATTTTACTATGGTTTATATAATAACATCTAGATGTAAACGTATTACATTTGCTTATCATTAATTATGGAATAAGATCTATTTGTACAACATTTTATGTAATCACAATTTTTCCTAAGTTTTAACTTATTAATTACTTAATCCCAATTTAATATTTACATCCTGGTCGTTGACAAATAATACTATACATGTATTTTAATATGGTTATATATAAACCTTGGAAACTCAACGGTAACTCTTAAGCCTAATACATAACTATAATTTAATACCACCTCATATAATATTCATCTATTAACATTATGTAGAGGTTTAGTTTAACTTATTAATTCCTTCGTATTATATTTCCTATAAGGTATCTAATTTTATTTATGTTAAATGTGTATATATTTATATATACTAGGATTTGTTCAAAACATTATTTATGTAGTTTATTGTATTTAATTATGTTTAATAACTTTTAGGCATAACTACAACCGACCTATGGCTTATTAAATAAAGTGTTTCCCTTATTTATTACATATGTATAAGTATAGCCGTATTGGAAATTAACTAAGACATTCCCTATGTAATTTATCATATTTAAACTATCTTATTAAAACAACCTTAAACTGTATTCCAAGTATATTTCGTAAGGTATTTCTTTTACTATATCTTAGGATTCTAGCTCTTAAAATATTTAATTATGATAAGTGTTAATTAAATTAATTCCTTGTCTTACTCTAAGTTACTACTTAATTCCCTTTTGGGAAAATTCACGAGATACCCCTGTTTTCTTTCGTAATTCACAATATACCCCGGTGATTTTAGTAATTCAACTTTAAACATGCTTAAATGTTGTCCAAAATTGATGAAACTTTACATGGACGATGCTAAAGTGTTATATTTTGGTCCAATATCAAATTTGAAGTTTTTTAAGCTCACATGTGACCCGTGGGACCCAATGAACAATCACATATTCATTGGGTCCCACGAGTCACATGTGAGCTTAAAAAACTTCAAATATTATATTGGACCAAAATATAACACTTTAGTATCGTCCATGTAAAGTTTCATCAATTTTGGACAACATTTAAGCATGTTTAAAGTTGAACTACTAAAATCACAGGGGTATATTGTGAATTACGAAAGAAAACAGGGGTATCTCGTGAATTTTCCCTTCCCTTTTTATAAATGCAGAAAAATAAATATATATTTATTCCTTAGTTTAATTAAAATATTAACTCCCATATAGTAAATAAAATGTAGGATAATTAAATTCCTTAATTTATGTAAGTTCCTACTTAAGTAATATATATATATGTAAATAATTTCACCTCTCTTAAAAGCTAATACAAAAACATTTATAAACTTACTGTTATAAAATGTTAATTTAGTTCCCTTTATTTTCCCCAGCTTAAAAGTTAATTAACAAACCATACTTTAATTTTTGATTACATTAAAAACCTTATATAATAGGTTATTCTTATGAAAAACTCATAAACACAATTTTTAAAACCTTTTACCATTGCCCAAAAATTCCCAAATTTAATATACAGTAACTATAACATTTTATACATATTATAAAAATTTTATTTCATAAAAATATCTTTTAATTTAGCCAAATAATTCTAGAAAACCCTAAACGTGCAAAAATCATAACTTATGTTTAAAAACTCCAAAACCATTATAATTTACATCAAAATAAACTAGATTAAATAAGGAATCTATGGTTAAAATTTCAAGTCAAAATACCTTCGGGAAGGTATTTAAACTAATTCAACAAGTTAGGGTTATTTACTGAAATTTATAGAAAACTTAATCTGAAACGTTTTAATCTCAGCCGCCCAAATCTCTTAACTAAGATCCGACGGATACTGAACGCCGACTTCTTCCCCGATTTCCCCTTGATACCCGAGTACTAATTCGCGTTTTTCCCACAATCTACAGAACGAAATCGAGTGATTCTTGTTTCTATGGATTCGTAATAAAATTTCGGTTCTATTGGTACCGGTTTCCCCAATTATAATGCAGTATACACGAAATACGATTCTGGGTTCGAGTTAGGTCGAGTTTGAGGTTTACGAATTCGATTTCCACAATTCCTCTCAAAATAATGCATAATTGGACAAATTGTCACGTGGGTTTGGTCGACAATGAAGTATAGATTAGCAACAACGGAAGAATTTGAGGAAACACTCACCGGAATTGCAATATCGGAGGAGAATTCGAGAACGGATTCTGGAAAAACTCGAACTTCCGATCAGTTCGTGAAGCCAACTTCGAGGATCTATAAGTTATTGTACAGATCGATTTAGGATTTGTTAATTGGCTCAATAGAAAGATGAAACTTAGCTCTACACATTGGTAACTAGAACTAATCCTAACTCGCACCATACAGAAAGATATTGAAGTTACAAAACACGAGTTTACCTTTCTGTTTCGGTGTTATTTTATGTGCTGTTGAAACCGAAACTTTAGACCTCTATATCTCCCAACTGGTTACGAATCAGACTTGGGCATGAACACGAAAATTGTAGAGGGATTAGAGATCTTTACAACGAGCTAAAGAAATCGAATTTTGGTTGATTAACGAAGAAGTTATGATTGACGCAAGTTACTTGAAAACGAAGGGAATTCTGGAATTCTGGAAACTGTTTCGCAAGGTGGCTACTTTGGCTCGATTTTCCAGTTGACTCAGAAGGATTTAGGGTTTGTATGAGTAATGGTTGGAAAGAGGAATTGTAGGAGAAGAGAATGGTGAAAACGGCATGGAAAAATATTGAGAGATGTAAAAGTTATAGCCGTCTAAAGTTAGGGCAAAGTAAGGAAATCGGTTCCGAAAATCAGGGAAGAAATCGGCTAAGTGTGGGCGACCCATTACAGAGTGACACGTGGCATCTCTTAAATTTTGATTCAAAACTTCAATCTAGCATAACTTTGGCTAGGATGATCCGTTTTTGACGTTCTTTTTATCGATCTTCATGGTTTTTCATAACCTATTTATTGGTATAGGTTTCATGGCCTGGTTTGACCATTCTCAAAAAGTCAACTCTAGCAAGGCTTAATAAGCTTTAAGGTTTCTAGAATTTTATATTGACTTTTACGTTTCAAAACAATGTTCCAACACTTCCTAAAATCTTTATAATATTTTTGGAGTGTTTAGAAATTTTCCCAAGATTTACTTATAAATCTTATTATTAAATTCATAATACTATACAATAATATATAATAATTAGGGTTAAATAGGAGAAAACCCTAAATAATTTCACAACCCCATATAATAATTTAATATTCATGATTCCATATAATAATTTAATATTCATAATTTCATATAATAATTTAATACTTAATAGTATTATTAAAGGTTTAATAAAAGAAATCCCCTAAATTAATTTAAATTAATTTAGGGGTATTTCAAGTAGGTTGAAGCTACACAATAATAACTCAGACCCCCCCCCCCCCCCCCTAATCTTGCTCACATAATTTTCATCATCTGATAATTTTTAATCTCGAACACAACGTTGTTAACCTTACTCTTTATTTTTCCTTTTCCCTTGAGTTGCCTTTCTTGTTCATTAGTTTAATTCAAAGTTCAATGTAGTTTCTCCATTGGCAGTTACAGAGACGCTTTGCAATATGAAGTTACAGATCTATAATGGGTAAGAAACCAATGAATTGTTTTTATTTCTACTGATAATCATAGCCTTACAATAATACTATTATAGATAGTTACGGAAGAAAGAGGAAAAAAAATCAAAACCAAACCTTGAATAATGAGCAAAAGGCAGAGAATTCATAACTTAATGATATCTATGAGAAAAAAACACAAAAAAACAGGAACAACAACAACAGCAGCTTCTGTGTCTCATATGATCTCTACATCTCAGAATTCCCAAGAACAGCACCAGATGAGGTACCTCCATGGACTCCAACAGATTCCAACAGCAAGGCTTTAATATGTTCGGGATGCACATCCTGCCCATCCTTGCATTGCTGCAGGGGAGAAATATCACCAAACACACATTGGTGAAATGAAGAAGAACTATAAACATAGTATTATAACCGATAGAAAAGAAGACACAGACCTCAGCACGGAAAACATCCATAGCAAAGCCATTGAAGCAGCTGATTACAGCTTGCTGTATATCCAAACCGACAGAGTCCAGAGCCCTCATTACCGACAGCAACAATCCCGGTCTCCTAGCGCAGAACATATGTATGTTAACTGCTCTTCCTTCTCTTAGCTTCACTTCAATCTACCCAGCGGGAATCGACATAACCCAGGAAATGAGTTATAGTCAGTCAATGTGAATAAACCTCTTCCAGATGGAACAGGCAATATAGGTAACTTGGAAGGGGAAAAAGATATCATCAAATTATGAATTCAGTTTTCTATACCATATACCTTAGCTGGCTGACCATTAGGGTTGGGAATGGAGTTAGGGCAAAGCTCTTCCTTCAACCTTGAAGGCAAGTTTGGTAATGTAGGAGTCAGAGGGTAGAAGCTGGTAGTTGCCTGGGTTAATGAAGTGGAGGCTGAGGGAGTTGATTCTAGCTCATTGTGAAGATCATTGATCTTCTGAAGCAGCTCCTTCAAGTACTCTATGGCATCTCCTAGAATTGACGCCCTGTCCATCTGCACAATCAGGGATACAAGAGGGTTAGGTTATCATTAATCTTTCATAGATGCCGGTCATCAGAGCATATAATAAGCTAATTATAACTGGTTGACGAAATTACAAAGCTACATATAATTGCAGTCAAATCCTTATAGCACCCGGTACACTTTAAAAAAAGAAGAAAAAGTAACAGAAGGAAAATGGTCAATTGCTCTGGGACAAAAGCTTCCCAAAGAGAATGGATTTAAAATGGAAGTAACAGAAGTAAAAGGTGTGAAATGGGTAGGACCGATCTGCTGCATTTTATATGATATGACTGTGGATGGTAGTATGGTTCCATTCCATTTAAAGTTATTTCAACTTGATCATCATGATGACCGGTACAAGTACTAGGCAGCAGCTTTTATGCACTGGGTATATCACTTGTTTAACTACAAGGTCAAAAAGTTTCAGGCAGGAAATCTCTTTTTCTATTCTCTATTGCTACTATAGATAGAAGAGAATCGTATATAGTAACTGGTAATCTTTTTCTTTTGTACCGGATGGCAGATGAAGTATGTAGATGCAATGATGCCATCAGATAAAGGAATACGGAAACAGAGTAAAGGATGAGTAAAATGAAATGTAGGGAATAGAATTGAAGAAGCAAACATATTGAGAAGGTCGAGTAGTCATTAATTATAGGTCATTTATTATGGGAGTAACACCAGGTTCATGTGACAAGTTTAAATGCTTAACTACCAATTGAAAATCTAAAAAAGCAATCTATCTTTCTTTTTTGAAACCGCAATAATGATAATGATAACGATGATAATAGATGACCGGCATGATCTAGATTCAGTCACAGCTCAGCATTATTCACCATCAGAGAAGCAGGCAGGCAGGCAGCAGGAAAAATGAGGAGAAACAAAAAATCATTCAATCACAAAACAAATATGTGCTAACTACTATGTGGTATGAGCTTTGAGCTAATGATCAGATTTGTAAAAACACAAACAAAAACAATTGATGATTACGAGCTCACGAGAAAACACAGCACCAAACCAAACCAAAATTCCTGCAAATGCGAAACGAGATTTTCTTGTGCAATTCACGGGAAAATAAGTAAAAGAATTGCGAAATTCTTCATCTTCTTCACCTTACTAATCTTTGGCACGACGGATCTAAGCATGTAAAGCCTATCATTAAGCTTCTTTCTACGACGTCTCTCAGCCATGAGATTCTTAGCAGGGAGACCCTTCTTCTTCCCCTTAGTATCTCCACCAGCAGCCGCTGAGCTTGTCGCATTGGAGCTCATAATCCCACCACCACCACCACCACTTCCATTCTTCCCAGTATCGTCCATCTTAAGAGTGGTGGTCTCAGTGAAATCATCAGAGTCGTAGTTCAGTGCTGAACCATCAAAGCTCAAGTTATCATACCCATCTCCAAGATTACCACTACTGAGTGGTCTCTTACTCCCACTATCAACCACCAACTTGTTCCCGTCCATCCCGCCGGAGTCAGAACAGCCGGAACTGACTAGATTGATGGTTGTGGAATTGGCAATGGTGGTGGTGTTGGTTGCGTTGTTTTTTCTTAGTGCGGCACGTTTTTGGAAGAGAGTTGGTTGTTCACCGAGTGGTGCGGAATTGTCAAGTGGTTTAAGAAGTTTAGTATTAGACCGATTCATGAACAAGGAATTTCCCAAAACTTCATCGAATCCACGGAAAGTGGAGGAGCCAAAGAAGGCGGAAGTATCACCCCCGGCGGCGTTGGTCGGACCACCACCGTTGTTGTCAGATAATTGGACTAAATGGGTGGTTGAGAATTGAGGATTTGAAGTTAAATTAGGACTACCCATTTGGTTATGAGAGGCTAATTCATGTCCAAACCCAAGGATTGAACCGGGAGGAGGTCCACTTGGTCTGAGCAAGTGGGGGAAGTGAGGGTGAGGGTTGTTGTCTTGGAAGAATCCGAGGTCATATCCGGTATGGTCGAGAGGGTTATTGGAGTTAAGGAGGGAGGAGATGGAAGTGGGTTTGGATGAGGATGGTAGGAAGTAGTGGTGTGAATGGAGGGTAGTTGGGTCGAGAGAGTTAAAGACGGAAGGGGAAGGAGAACAGGATGAGGAAGAGTCCATTGGTTGGAAGAGGAGAATGTTGTTACTAGCGGTGGGTTCGGTGGTGAGATGGTGGTGATGATGAGGATTAAGGTACCAGGAGGAATCATTGTTGTCTACTTCGATAAGAGATTTGAAATTGGTGTCGAATCCGGTGGGGTCGGCAGTAGTTGTTGTGGCAGAGGGATGGTTACGGTTCCATGAAGGGGAGGAGTCATCATCGTCGTGGTTGTTGTGTCCTTCCATTGAAGTAACTCTTTGAAGCATCTCTATGGGGTGCAGCTGTGAAGAATTGAGAGGGAAGAAGAGAGATAGAGGAGAGTGGAGTGATGAATTGAAATGGGAGAGGAGGAGAATTGGGCGGAGGAAGGGAGTAGTATAGTAGAAGAGTATGAATTAGGTGATTACAAGGAGGAGGTTTAAGTAGAGAGAGAGAAGTAGAATAGTGAAGGTGATATGAGAAGAGGTGACACGGCAAAGAGGTTTATGAAAGTCTGTTTTGATGTATTAAACGCGTTACTTTTTCATTAAATCAGTCTCCCAATTTTTCTTTTTTACTTAGGAAACCGTAACTTTTTTCTATTTTTGTGTTGTTATGTGTTTGTTTTATAACGTATTTTTTCACTTTAATCTTTACTGTATAAAATAAAATTTTTTACAATTAAATTTAAATTTAATGGTAATAATGTAAGAAATCATCGATAAATTTTAAAATAATTTTATCTTATGTAAATTTTTTTTGAACATTATCTTGTGTGAAATATTGAAATTAAACAAAATATTTAAATAATGAACAGACCATCTAAATCATACTCCCTCCGTCCCTTCTTTCTTGACCGTCTTGTTTACTATTTGAGTATGTCGTTTGACTTCAATATTTAACATATAAGATAATATAATTTCATAAATCTAAGTTTTGTAATTGATTCTTTATGTGATAAACTACATAATGCAAAACTTAATTTCATAAAATTAATTTATCTTATATGTTAAATATTGAAGTGGAAAAACGTGCCAAAAAGCAAACAAGAAGGTTAAAGTGAGACGGAGGTAGTATTGAGTATTTTTGAAGTTCTTTTTGGTAAACCCATTACTTCAAATTATGTCACTTGAGTAAATTGCACAAGACTCCAATTAGAAGTTAATGGTTGGAGAATTTGAAACTAAACATAAAATGATCCCTACTTCGTTCTCCATGGAATGGGGTTCAGATTCGGGATTCGGATTGGTACTGTATGTTTTAGGTCCCATTCTTTTGTCGATATTATAAGCTAGTTTATTTGATCAGTTAGTTTGTTCTCTCTGTATGTCATATACATCAATTGTCATATCAATTATTTTTTTCTCTATTTTTTCTAATTTTAGCTAACAACTGACATCAGCTCATGTTTCAGCTGTGTAAAAGAACGGGGCGTAAGTGTTGTGGGCAATCAATCTCCAAGTTCGATATGCAATACTTTTGGGTTCGTCGGGATCCGGGGAAAAGGAGGAAGGACGTTTTTTTGATTCATCATTACCAGAAAGAAAGAACATACACTTTTTTAACTCAAAAAAGAGAAGAAAATAGAAAAAGGGGGTGAGCGTATTTTGGGTTTCTTTCGTGAGTTTTTCTTCAGTTAAAGCTAAGCCGTAATGATTGATGCGATCTGGAATTGGAAGGATAGGCGTGCCCAACGCTGCTTTGCTTGCTAATTTCGAGTTATGAATGAGAGAGCTAGAGGTAGAGGTAGGAAAAAATCATGAATACTTTCGAGGCTTTTTTTGTTTGACAAACGTTTTTACTCTTAATTTGAGTTGTAAATCGGATTCTCTGAAATTGTTGTTTTTTTGCTTTCGAATTTCGATGTACATATACGTTAATTTTATCATCATTTTTGTTGTTTTTCCAAGGTGGTTTGTTGAGGAAAGAAATACAACAACCAATGCAAAAACAATGGGAAAAGTGGGTGTTGTGTTCACATCTCTAGAGAAAAGCGCTCAATTGTCGTCGTCGGGTTTAGAGATGGGATGGGTCTGATTTGGAAGCGCAGAACCAATCCGGACAGATTCGGTACAATACAATAATACCAATTCTACCAAATAAAACTACACAATCGTTAGTCACCTCTTTGTTTCTCATATATGATGACTAACGTTTACTCACTAATAAATAACTAGTGGAGTAATTAGTGTTTGATGTCATATAAATGCCAACACAATAATTCTTATATTTACGTGTGTTCCTTCCATAAAAGCATTAATAAGAGGCAATTACAAAAAGGGGGAATAGGTAACCCTGCTCAAGGCGTAAGATTGCAGGCTTCGTTCGGTCGACGCCTTTTTATGGCTGTTTTGGGTGTGGTCCCCATGTGGGACCCACGTGGGTCCTACATTCTACTCCAATAATATACTGTGACATATAAAACAATCACAAAACAGCCAGACCAAAACAACCACAAAACAACCCACCCGAACGCA
The DNA here is from genome assembly GCA_023374045.1 of Limonium bicolor. Lineage (NCBI taxonomy): Eukaryota > Viridiplantae > Streptophyta > Magnoliopsida > Caryophyllales > Plumbaginaceae > Limonium > Limonium bicolor. Next base: position 115,073,205 of record CM041780.1, read on the forward strand.
GCCTGAATCAATCTTTGGGAGCTCTATTTCACTCTCACACTATTCAAACCTCAGTAGAATTAGTAAAGTTTACTAGCTAGAAAAGTTGAAAATTTTGTAATAGAGTTATTACAAGACGTATAATTAATCAAGTGAAATTTTTGAAAAGCTAGTACAACAAGATCTCGAAAGTTGAAAGTAGACCCGGGAGTGTTTTGATGTAGCTTGACAAGGTAATATAGAACGCGAATTCGAACCTAGCGAATACGCCATATTACAATATGGAGATGGGTCTTTTGGTCTTTTGTCATTTATTTTGTCCTTTTATGCTTTATATTATTATAAAATTTTAAAATATTGTAGTTTATTAAATATAAGTCCAAATAACATAAATTTTATAGCATTGTTCATCATAATTCGAGCTCTTCAAAATAAAACCAAACATGAATATGTTTTGATAAATTTTAAATTTTTTATTTTTTGTATGTACATAGTTTGTAAAATTCATTGTGAATCTTAAGTTTACAAAAAGTGAATCAAAAGTTGTTAAAAAGTGAATCAAAGGTTGTTAAAAAGTGAATCAGAGAGCTGCGTAAAACTAAATAAAAGGTTTTTAAAAAAATGAATCTCATAAACAGATATTGCTAAAGTGATTTTGATTGTTTGACTAGTGTGAATCAGAGGTTTTAGAAAAGTGAATCAAAGGTTATTAAAAAGTGAATCACAAGTTGTTACAAAGTGAATTAGAGTAATGAGAAAAGTGAATCTCGTAAGCATAGATTGTTTAACTAAAGTGATTAAGAGGTTTAAGAAATATGAATCACGGGTTTTTATAAAGTGAATCGTGAGTTTAAGAAAAGTGAATTAAAGTTTTAAGAAAAGTGATTATCGTAAATAGAGATTTGTTTAACTAAAATGAATAAGAGGTTTAAGAAAAGTGAATCACAGGTTTAAGAAAAGTGAATCAAAGGTTTAGAAAAGTGAATATTTGGTTTAATACTAGTAAAAGTTAATCCTACCACAAACTTATGCTAGGGTGGATTTTAGGGTGTTTGGGGGTAGGGTAATCTTTTTGGCATTAGTCTACACTTTATATTGTCATTAGTAACTCGACAGACTTTTAGGGTTTGTGGTTTAGGTACAACACATAAAAATGCGGTTTCTAGAGTGTTTGGGGTAAGATTCATTTTGTTAATGAATAAGGTTCATTTTATTGTTAAAGGAGATTCATTTTGTTAATGAATATGATTCACTTAAAAAATATGTAATATATACTCCTTCTAAAAATATGAAATTTTAAGTTTACCAAAACATATCCATGATACATCTTGTTTCGAAGAGCACGAACAATTATGAACAATGGTATAATATTTTTTAATTTTTCACTTATAGTTTGTAAGTTATAACATTTTGAAAAAAAATACAATTTCTCTTTCCTACTCACCTACCCCTCTCCCCATCACCAGCGTGTGATTATCTTCTCTTTTTTTTTCTTTTTCCTTTATTTCCCTCCAATAAAGTGTTGACATGTGGACAATCTCCATATTCTAATATGGCACCAGCTCCATGCTCTCCATACTGAATCTAGAATATCTTCATTGTTTATCCAAATTTGGAGCATGGTAAGACCCTTCAAATTAGCCAAGTTCATGTGGCAGATCATGGTTTACAGTTCGGTTTGTTGTCATCCACTCCCCCCTTATTTTCGATTAAAGGCAGCCATGAATGACCCATGATGACCCCAGAGGATGCCTTCTACAAAAAGGGGTTGGCCTCTTTTCCTGTAATTGAAAGAGCAAAGTGAAAAAACACCTTGAACAAAGGAAATAACTGGTTCCTTAATGATGGTATTGATGATTCTTCATGACCAAACAATAGGAATTGGTGAAAGCAATGTTGGAATCAATGCAATCAATAATAGCAAGTTCATCCTCATGTCGGACTCGATTTACAGCATCATACTCAACCCACTTGAGATTGGAAATGATAGCACGTTGAGAGATTGTCCATGTTATGAAGTTTATGATAAACTAGTCTTGGATAACTACTTTTAAATAAGAAGGTAATTCATCACAACTAATGATATCCTTCCAATGATCTTTGATGGTACAACATGTCAAGAAGAATGGATATCAGTATCAAGAACACCACAGAAGTGGCAAGTGTCAGTTGCACCTATTCTCCTGACAATATATATTGGCAATGTAGAGGACAATTTGGTTCAAAAACCTCCAACAATAAAGTTTGAATCTATGAGAGGAAATAGCTGCAATTTTTTTAGAGGGTCCCAAGTGGAATGCACCGAGTTTGAAGAAGAAATAGGAATGGTAAACTGTTGGAGATGGTGATAAGTAGATTTAACATCTGTTCGGCGCCTGACTGAAACACAACATATTGATGCTTTAATATAAATGTGACCCTGGTTAACAAATACAAGAGTGAAAAGTCATTACTCTAACCACTTGTGAATTGATAGATATTGTTCTTGATTGGTGGAAAGGACATTAATCTCATAAATTTCGTGAGTGAACAGATCCATAGTGCTCTCTTAAGTTGGAAAAAAATGCCAAATCCAAGAATCTGGAACATGTTTTAGGATAGGGATGACTGTAGTGAATTCGTGATCATTCAGAAGAAACAAGTTCGATAGAATTACAATATTCCAGGAATCTAGATGAGGATGAATAGTTAGGAGACCTAAGTAATGGTGAGGTTAGCTGGAGGTTTGGTGATGGGTTTTTTTAATAATATGGGCTTAAAGCCATTTTATCAAAAAGAAAACATTGTTTGGAAGACCAGGTGGAGGGGTAAAGATTGGGCCTCATTAAAACCTCTCTAGGTAAAACTCAGTGGAAAAAACTTAGGAGGAAAAAGAGTACCCATCGCATCCAGATATAAACCTAAAAACCTACAAGCTAGAAATTAATAAAACAAACTAGGCAATAAAACAAACTAGACAAGCTAGTTTATAGTCAAACGCCAACCGTTGCAACCTGTGAAACTATACGTACACCTAAAGAAACGTGGAACCTATAGAGTGTCCAACATGATAAAGGGATTATCTTTGTTACTTCATTGTTCATCAAACAACACCTATCATTTCTCCCCTTGGGGTCACATGGGGCAAACACACAACAATCAGACTTGGTAATCCAACTTTCCCTGTCTTGGTGCCAACCATCAACCTGTTTGCTCCCTTCTTTGTTTTCAAAACTCTAACTCTTCCTTATCCCACAGTACTAATATCCCTTCTGATTGGGATCTTCTAATTTGGACCCAAACCTCTTATGATCTAGGGGCCTACAATCACCAACTGATGCCTCTTAGTTGCTTAGCTGTGCTTGGATGTGGCTGAGAATATTAGCTTTGGTTTGGGTTGGATTCGGCATTTGGCATCCTAACCGCATTAATAAGTTGATGCATTCATCTTCTTCTGCATGTGGGTTGATAATTTTACCTTTTTTATTCCTTGCCGGTATTGTAATCCTTGACTGATTTGTTATTGGGGTATTGTGGAATAATTTGACACATTGGTCTATCCCTTCATTGTCTACTGATAATTGCTCCAAAGGTGTGTCTAGGTTTTTTGGAATTCAGTTGTTATCGGGACTTAATTCTTTTTTCCCTTTTTTACTTGGCGACTGCATCTCTCCCACAATCTCAAGAACCTCCTCCACATTAGTCTCTTATGGAGTGTGCCCCAAAAATTCCTTTCGCTTCTGATTTTCAGGACTTGAGCCACACCCCGACTCATTTGTCTCTTCTGGAGTCTGAGCATTTAATTCCCAAGAAGAAAGACTAACACCCGCTGGACTAAGCGCCTTTTCGAGAGTCTTAGGAACACAAACTCCCGTCTATACTTGCGTCAGCTCAAAATCTGGAATTTTAGCAGCATCAGACAGTACGTCTGTTACGTTAAGAGTTTTGTCACCATCTACCTCACTTTCCAGACCACAGATGTGGGGGGGGGGGGGGGGGGGGGGCACACATGTTACAGGAATGGAGCAGCACAATGATTGTGCCTCTTTGGAGTTTGTCGGGACCCTTCCACCTTGAGTGGAATTTTTTTGGGACTCACATCCCTTGTTGCCAGTAGTATTGTCTAGGGAATCATCCTGACACATAACATTTCCTCCCTTTTCATTTTGAGTACGGTCAAAATTATCAACGCTACGTTGACCACTAGTATGGGCTTCATCATGATGCGGAATCTGCATGATACTCTCGATAGGGTCTGTACTATTATGGATGATCCCTACGTCGCCAACTTCAACTATGGACACGGGAAAGTTATGGCCCTCAATTTTGACCGTAATTTTTCTAGTTTATCATTTAGAGCGTTGAAGTTTCTATATGGATACGAATTTCAGCATTCTCCACAAATTGGCTTTCTTCTTCCTCTATCTTAATGACATCACCTACTGTTTGTGCAATCTTTCGCACATTAAACTTGTTCCATGCATGGAAAGGAATTCCACGTATGACAACCCACGTCTTTTGCTTCTCCACTTGGTCGTCTCAAACCCATTGATGAACTTTTGTCCCTCCGGATTCCTTGCCTTTTGCTTCTGTCGAAAACAAATCCTGGGAAACGCCCCTGTTTCTGTGGTTGTAGAGACAACCGCCAAAATAGGGCTCTGAGATTTCTATTGTGTGGAAAAAAGACACCTATTTCGGCGGTTCCTAGTTAGGAGAGAAGTTGTGTGAGAATTTCTTAACTAAGAACCCCAAAAAGTGGGTGTCTTAGCAAAAGAAGGGAGAGATTGTGAGGAGAAGAATAAAATATTATTATTTTGAGAGTGGAATCCATTCTTGTTATTGTGGATGTTCTAAGGACATCCATAATAGACATGAGTTTATTAACATATTTCTAGATGTCATGTCATCAAAAACTTTTTTTTTAATTGTGTAAGTAACTTTACCCATTTACTCATCCTATAACAAGGAAAATTCGTAACGTTCCCACTCATCCCACCATTTTCTCTTCCTCTCTCCTATTATATTTTTACTTTATTATGGTCAGTGGATGCCGCGAACATATCATAATTAATTTTCTTAAATAAACAATGAGGAAAGAGAAAGTGGGTAAATTCCATACCACTATAGAGCATTTTTTTTATTTCTTTCTGACACTCTTGGCTAAGATTTCTTGTATATTGATTCGTAAATAGTAAATATGAAATGATCTACAACAAAGACATCGATTATCTCCCTCCGAGAGATCATTAGTTGTATTAGGTTTGAGAGCAGAGAGAAAGTGAATTGTAAATGAGGTTTTTAATCCATTGTAGTGTTCTACATGTGTTGCAAGCAGAGACACACCCACGTACAATATTAGATATGTGATCGATGTCAATTTTCTATAAAGAAATAACCTATAATTGAAATTATTTTGTTCGGTTTCCAAACGAGGCATGATTTTCATTGTGAAAGCTAAACATAAGGTCGGGAATAATGATTGCTTGAATAAAGAGATTTACAAAAATGGGGAGTTGTGGCTGAAAATACATATTTTTATTCTACTTTCTGCTAGGATAAAAAGATACTACTAAGTTTAGAAGAAGAGATGTAAGGATTTGTAAACACGAGACTTAAACCTAATTAAGCGTTTCATTTACAACCTTATACTAAAAAAATGTAATTTTTTTAGAAAAGTGATATACTATGTAAAATAACAAGTAAAGTTTTCACTCAACTAATAAAATTAGTCTAAGTAGTTTTTTAATATAAAGTGCTCCATAATTGTACAGCCAAATGAAACTATAATTATTTGAATTCATTAAGGGTCCGTGTCGGTATACTTACTACATATTTGATTTATATCATACATATTAAGGTGGTTTACATCTGATTCTCGTCTCAATATTACATAATCCTATTTCTCCTTCAAATAATATATTATCTCATACAACACTGCATTGGTATCGCTGCTAACTTAGATCCGTTTGAGGTCGGCTGTCAAAAACAGCTGTCAGAATAAAACAAAGGAGAGATGACATTAAAATTGATGACAGTTGTTAGATTAACGTTTGGATGTAGTGTTTGAATAAAATAAAGGAGAAATGGTGGGAGCGATAGTGAAATAGATACAAAACGATATTTTAAAAGCCGAAGTCCATAAAAGGAAGCTTGTATTATCTTACTAGCCTTGATGTGACAAACACAAATTTTGTCAACGTTTATCATCAATTTCAATGTCGGTACCACCATTTCTCCTCTTTTTTATTCTACCTTATTGTAAAAGCTAAATCTAATAGTTCACATCAATTTCACACCAATCCCACAATAATTTATTTATATTGACAATTATTTCACAGCTGATCACAAACTGACAACTAAACCTTTCATGATCGACTTGGGTGGCTATCTCTTCAGAGTTCAGCTGGGAGGTTAAAAAGAAGAGTAGTTTTACGTAGATGGACATCCTAAGGGATAATTTTAAACGCACCATTTACCAAGAAAGAAAGAAAGAGGTAAGAGAAGAGCGCCATGATATTGAAGATAAATAAGGACCGGACTCTTCTCGTGCCGTTCATTACAGCTGCCGGGAAGGACAAACAGGACAGACAAAAACACAGACGACAGAGAGAGTAGGAAGAGGACCAGAATATGTGTGTCCCCACCACCCGCCGCTCTTCTCTCACCTCATTGCTCTACTTCACAAAAATTACTACTACTACTATTGGCATTGCATCACAACAATAAGATAAATTGTTTTTTTTTTAATATTTTTTGTGTAGTATTTATTATCTTAAAGAATAAAATAATCTCTACTGATTTTAACAGCGCCATGCAACTTTTATCCTCATTCATCTTTCCCGAGTACCATCTACCTTTTCACCCTCTTTTTTAGCTTTTATTTCGCATTCGCAAGTTGTCTCTTGCGTGGTTCATAATTGTATAAAATTTCCAAGTTAAAAAAAAACAAGATAGTTGTAGAAAATTTTAGTCATGTCCTTTATTGCCCAGCTATGAATGATTGTTTATTTTTTTTTAAAAAAAAAATCCTACAACTTCCATTACTATTAATAGCCAACTTATCCACAATATAAGCTCTAACTATGCTGTAAGGTACTTGATTCCCTTCTCAGACTTTAACATCTCAAGGAGACCCATTAAAAGATCTAGCAACTAGTAGAGTAGGAAAATTAACATTACTGTTAGAACTATTACAAGTATAACTAACAAGAGAATTACAAAGATTCATTAAAAAAAATCCTTCCTTCTCTTACCTTTAAGTAGTGGTCATTGTCATCACTGAACATAATTTGGAAGTAATCCTCCTTCAAGTTGTCGAAGCAGATGCTATGGTTACCCCCTTTGATAGTGAGTTCCACTACAATGAGTGCTGTTTTGATAACTGCAAACTGCACTTTGCAAGTGCTTGTCATCTTCTTGTTATAAGCTAGAATTGGAGTACCTTGAACATTCATGAATAAACCACCAATCTGGAAAGGGAGGTTATTCTTCGAGAACACCTCAAAGGAGACAGAAACAAATCCAGGAGGAGGAGGATTCCACTTGATTGCCGCTACCATATTCTTTGGTGGGACATTTATAGTGGCTTTGTAAGGTTCAATATAAGCTAGATTCTTCTTGACCACAATCCACCAGGCTAAAGAATCATCATGCCTACATCTATTCCTAGCATCATAGATCACCCACATATTATTGATGACTGAGGACAACTTATTTTCCCCCCATTTGTTTGCTTGCTCATTAAACCAATCCATAACTGCGCCACCTTCTGAATTTGGAACAGTCTAAAGGTTAATGCTAGAGCCTCAAATATCTGCAACATAACAACACTTGAGAAACAATGAGCAGGAGTATCTTTCTCTCCATAGAAGAAACAATCAGTATTTCCACCAATTCTGTTACCAATATTGCCTTGGCAGGGCATAATACCATTCAATAATTTCCAAATCGTCAATCTTGCCAGAGGAGGAGTCAAGTTATTGTTGATTCTCTTACTGAAATTGGAAAAAGCATTAGGTAAAGAGGACTGACCTTCCTTCTTAACATTTTGAGTCAGATTATATCCGGACTTGACAGAATAAATATTATCTTTTGTATGGTGCCAAACCCACTGGTCATTTGGAAGGGAACAAGGGTAACGAGCTAATAAAAGTACTTTTTGAGGAGCTAAGATATTGGTTTAGTTTTTTAGTGTTCCAAGTACCAAAGACTGGATTGATAAAATCAGCAACCATGATACTAGAAGAAGTAGGAGAATGATTTTGGGAAATTATGTGGAAAGCTTCAGATCTAGGAACCCAAGGGAAGTCCCAAAATGGGGTAGAAATCCCATTTCCTATTTGCTTCTTTATACCAATTTTAAGGAGGCTGATATTGGGATGCAAGGATTTCCAAATATGGCTAGCCTTCAAGGGAAGAGGCGCATTTGTGACACTACAATTGGGGAAATAGAGAGCTTTAGAGTCTTAGCCATCAGCAAATAAGAAAGTGAAATAATTCTCCAAAGTTGCTTAGTGAGTAAAGCTTTGTTGAATTCTTCCACATTCCTAAAACCCAAACCATCATCATCAACTTTTTTACATAGCTTACTCCACCTCACCTAATACATAGGCTTAGAAGAATTTGTACCACCCCGCCAAAAGCCAAAAATAAGGGAATTTAATTTGGCAACTATCGTGGTTGGAAGAAGAAAAAGTGCCATACAGTAGCAACGAATGGCTTGAAGCACACTACTCACCATAATAGATCTAGCAGCCTGAGACATAGGTCTACTCCAAATAAAAACTCTCTTTTGGATGGCATTCACAATAATCAAAATATGGGATTTGTTTATACCAATCTTCAATGGCAAACCAAAGTATTTAGAAAAATGAGGAACTTCACGAGCACCAAAGACGTTAGTGATAAGGGCTTTTTGAGGAGTTTCAAGCCTTTTGCTAAACATAATTTCTGATTTTCCATGGTTAATATGATGACTAGAAGCTAGGAGGAATTTATGCAAGATATTACTAAGGAAAGAAGCATTCTTCTCAGAGGCAACACCAAAGAAAATAACATCATCAGCAAAAGCTAGGTGAGTAATAGAAGGACTCTCAAACTTTAACTTGATACCTTTAAAGTTCCTAGCAAGGTCAAACTTATTTAGAAAGCTAGTGAGGCTTCTTGGACTAAAATATACAAAGAAAAGAAAACAAATGGTCATCCTGCCTAATGCCCCTTGTTTGCTTAAAGAATTCCCCTGGGGACCCATTAATCAAGATTGCACATCAAATAGATGTAATGCAGTTCACAACTGGAGTTAACCAGTTGGAAGGGAAATCCATTGTACTTAGAACTTTAAAGATGAAACCCCACTCCAAACGATCATAGGCTTTGCTAAGGTATGTTTTTAAGGGAAAGAAACCTTTTTTTATGGCTTGGCTAATCTCTAAAAAATGATGGAGTTCTTGTGCGAGAATGACATTATCTGAGATCAACCCGGCCCTTAACAAAGCCAGATTGATTATCAGAAATGAGAGAAGGAAGCATGGGTTGAATTCTTGTGGATAGGATTTTGGAGATGATTTTATAAGTGAAATTGCAGAGGGCAATAGGTCTAAAATTTGCAATATGCACAACACCTTTTATTTTGGGAATGAAGACAATATAGTAGTCATTGAGGTGCTTAGGAAGACAATCATCTCTTAACACATCAAGAACCATGGATGTAACATGAGAACCCATAATATTCCAGTAGGTTTTAAAAAACTTACCATTAAAACCGTCTAGACCAGAAGATTTATTAGTTCCCAAATGCTTGACTGCTTCAGCCACTTCAAGAGCGGAATAAGGAAAATTGAGATCTTGGATAAGAGAGGAGTTGAGCTTGTTCCTCATTACTTCCTCAATACATGGATCCCCTTCCGGACATGAAGAAGAGAACAACTTCTGGAAATACGATCTCGAGGTATTTTCAATAAGAGGCGTGTAACACATATCCTTCTTCTCATTCTTCAGCTCAAAAATTTCATTAGCTTTCTTAGAGTTAGAAGCTTTAGCATGGAAAAACTTCAAATTTTTTTCACCTTCTTTGAGCCAAGAGACCCTAGATCTTTGCTGCCACCAAATTTCTTCTTTCACCGCAAGGAGGTCTATCTCAAAGAGAAGTCTCTTTCTGTTGGCATCTGCACCCAGAGTCATAGGGTCTTTAGAAAAGACTGCAAGTTCTTTTCTTTTAACCTCGATCCTCCATTTAATCTTCCTGATAGACCATCCTTTCCAACTAGCAAGTTTCTTAGCACATTCTGAAAATTTCTGGTCAACGTTGAGATGATCCTTACCCCACACTTCTAGAACAATACACTTACATTTCTCCTCTACACACCATCCATTTTCAAACATGAAAATTCTATCAAGAACTTTATGGTGACTCAAGAACCTGATTTGGGCAATGATTTGAATTCTCACGAGGGAGATTTTCCACTAAAATATTTGGAAAAACTTTCATACTTAGAGCACAACTGAAAGCTCTATCTAATATGCTAGTAGAATTCTTTTCATCCAACTGACATTTAGTATAAGTACTCTCCTCCCTAAAGAAACCCAAGTTATGGAGCTGATAGTGATCAATAACTTCCCTGAAGGGAATCATTTGATTCTCATGTCTTCTCCCCCCCCCCACCCCGTTTTCTCAAAATTTAAGGGAATCTGGTTAAAATCACCCGCCACTATCCAAGGAAGAACAATATGAGCTCTTAGGACTCTCAATAGCTTCAAAGACAGGTGTTTTAACTTCCAATCATACTAGCCATAAAAACCCAGTAAAAAGGAAAGGGAGACCACCCTGAAAAGTAATCTCCACGGACATATGATGTTGGGAAGAATTCACTGGCTTGATAGTAGTACCGTCTTTCCACATAATAGCCAGTCCACCACTTTTACCAATACTACTAACTTCCACACCCGAATACCCAATAAACTTATAAAAAACAGACTCATAACTTCCTGTGATCTGTGAGTCTCCATCAAAAAGATAACATGTGGTTTGTATCTTAAGATTAAGCTTTTGATCCAAAAAACTACTTTAGGATGTCCCAAGCCCCTACAGTTAATGAAAATGCTACTCGTGAAAGCAACCCAAACTAGTATCAAACTTGAGACTGATTCCTCAACCTTGGTACTACAATGGAAAATCAGATAAGGAGATGTAGAAAGCCCCCAACATCAACACCCACAAGTAGGGCTACCCAAAAAATTCCGAAACCGCGGTATCTGACCGAAACCGAAGTTAAACCGTACGTGTTTTCAGGTTAACCGTACCGGTTCTTGCGGTATGGTTAACCGAACCGTATAAATTGACCGGTTTCAGTTTCGGTAACGGTATTGAGTTTTCCATAACGGTTAACCGTGGTTAACCGATTATATAAACAATCAAAAACTTCAAATATTAATGTTCACCTTATATATTAATTAATGTTAACTATTGAGGGAATATGCACAATATTATATTTTTTGTCATATGTGTTTGATTTGTCACTAATGATTTAGGTGAATGATCAATGTTGTACTATAATATTAATGGTATGAGTGTTATCAATTAAAAAAAATACACGGCTACAAGGTTAACCGATAAAACTGAACCAAATTAAAGGTTAACCGGTCTAAACGGAATGATAATGGAATCGGATTTTAGAAAACCGAATTAAACGGTTAACCGAATCCGGTTAACCGATCTAAATGGAATGGTAATGGAATTCAATTTTAGAAAACCGAAAACCCGGTCAACAGAAAGCGGTTAACCGAATAAGACGGTTAGCCTACCATGGACAGCCCTACCCACAAGGCACCGCAAGGAAGCAGGTAAAGAACAGATATCAATAAACCACAAAGCAAAGCTACAGCCGAGACCAATGTGCAGAAAGATAGTCCCCAAAAACTGAAGAAAACCAGCAGCAGTACAAAAATCTTTGAACCCGGAATCTCAGAGCAACGAGCCAAACAACAATCTTCCACTACAATTCAGAAGAAAAATGACGAGCAGGAGACAACCCCCAAAAGAACTGAAACAAGGAGAAGGAATGATAGGGATAGGAGCTTCACCCTCTGAAATCCCAATCGAGGGGGGGGGGGGGGGGGGGGGGGGGGGGGGGGGGGGGGGGGGGGGGGAACCGTTCGACTGCAGACTAGACTGAATGCACTCTCTTGTGAGCAAGCCCTAGAAAATGGCTACTACAAAATAGAAGTCTCTGAGGGAAATTAGAAATCTCCAAACCAAGTCCAAGAGCTAGTGAAGGAAAATTGGAGCAGACCGATGGCTAACGAGATATGAAGACCAGCCTTGGAGAGCTACCCCGGGAGATAGACATAGACAGAATGATAAAAAGCAACTGCTACACTCTAATGCATTGAAGAATCGAAAGAGGAGCCAAATCTCCCTACTTACGCAGTGGAGAGAAAAAGAAACAAGAAATTGTTTCTGAAATCGCCTCACACGGAGAATGATAGATCTTCGATTGCCTACGACAACGTACAGGTTTGCATAAAGGCCTCATTTTTCTCTTTATGTAAAGGCTGATATAGGTGATCAGCGCGCGGACAGTTTGGATTTTTTTTATTATAAAAATTTTAAATTGTTATAATTTTTAATATATAAGTCCAAAATAAAAAAAATTATATCATTGTTCACCTAAATTCACCTTCTTCAAAACAAGACCAATTATGAATATGTTTTGACGACTTTTTACAAAAATTATTTTTACATGTATACGATGATACACTAAACTGATAATATGATTTATTAATTTTGTATTATGAATCATTAAAATTGATATTATGAGTCATTAAGTAATAAGTGGTGAATTCGACAATGTACACTCGTGGCAAATATTTCACACGTGTATGGATCATATATTAGTAAATACATGGCATATATATTTTTAAAGCAATGGCTAACATTAATCTGTATCTAAAATTTAAGCTAATAAGGGATTATTAGCCGTACATATATATTATAATCTGTAAAATTTTAGCCAACCCAATATATACTTAGCTTCATTAAAGATAATTAATTTGTCGAAGTAAGCAATGAATATTGAGTATTTTTGTATATTAACGATTTACATTCGTGGCAAATATTACATAAGTCAGTGGCATATATATTTGTACACATATGACATATATTGTTTCATGCCTATGGCTAATATTTGTCTGTATCTAAAACTATAGCCAATAGCCGTAGATGTACAATATACGTTGTTAACTTTTATTCAATATACACATAGCGTCATTAAATACGCAATTTGATCTGTTGAATTAAGCAATGAATATTGATTAGTTTTGGTATATTAACGATATACACTCATGACAAATATTGCATGTGTATGGCACATATATTTGTGAAAACATGACATATATTATTTGAAGCAATGGCTAACATTAATTTGTATCTAAAACTTAAGCTAGTAAGGGATTATTAGCCGTACATGTACATTATAAGCTGTAAAATTTTAGCCAACCCAATATATACTAAGCTTTAATCACAATTGATTTTTTTGAAGTAAGCAATGAATATTGAGTACTTTTTGTATATTAACGACATACATTCGGGGCAAATATTTCATAAGTCTGTGGCATATATATTGTACACACATGTCATATATTTTTTAATGTCTATGGTTTAGGGTGTGTAGTGTACGGTAATGTTTTTTTTGAAGTTTTATACTTTATAATGTCACCACTGACTTGACAAATTTTTAAGGTTTGGGGTTAGAATTTAGGATCATTAGACCCAATGATATCATATTTTTGTTAATATTTTAAAATTATATAGTTCATTTTGTTATAGATTTAAATTAATTTATTAAACTCATATAATCATTTTACTATAATAGATATGATTTTAATTAGCATTTTAATTAATATTTTCGATTGTCCCCATACATATTAGGAGTGGACATGCAAAATTAATTACATGAGTAAACATTCTAATCTAAACAATTTATCATAATATGTTAAATCCAAGGGTTAATAGAAAAGCCTTTATGCAAACGTTTTTAGCTTTCCTGGGGGTGTGGGGTGTTTTGGGAGGTAAGATAATCTATTTAAAATTAATGAGTGTTCTAATCACAGCCATTCAAATAAATCAAAGTGAATCCAATAACCAATATTTAAGCCTTTATGTAAAGGCTTTTGTTTGTCCTTTATAGGATCCACGCCCCTTGTCGTTCTTTTTAATTGAACCACTCAATTGTTTAGTTTTGATTTGCTCTTAACTGTTTTTATATTAATTGTTTTACACGATAGTACTCCTTGGTTTCACTTTGCAGTATTAAATACTCCTATATTAGAATTAATTTTATAAAATTGTTTATCTTATAAGTTAAATGTTGAAATGATATGTTCAAATAATAAATATGACGGTCAAAAAGGGACATAAGAAAGTATTTTATTAAAGTATAATATAACAGATAAATCAGATAAAAAATCTTCAATATTTTACAAAAATGTATTAAATGAACCACAATATATCAATCGACAAAACCTATATTAAGATTTTCACTTGTATGTTTTGCTGTTTTAATTGTAAGTTCGGGTGCTGGTACTCTACCTTCAAACTGATGCAAATTCAAGCGTAAGTTAGTGTATTGCACGTGTGAGTTATATATTAACCATATGAAAAAATCAAACTGATGTAAATTCAAGCGTATGTTTGTGTATTGCGTGTGTGAGTTATATATAAACCATGTGAGAAAATGAAAAATATGTGAGCGCTTAACAATCAATGAATTACTTCACCTAATAATAATCGCCTTAAATGAAATTCATTTGATTGTTGGGTCTTATACAAGTTCCTAGATATGTGGAATTTTATCTCATCCGAACCTATTGTAAGATACCAATTTTTGGGTTTAGTGGTACTCTTGATGGGTTAGAAAAACCTATACATTTGGAGGAGGACAAAGAAGATGAACTCATATGAATCCATTGAAGCAAGATGTAATGCATATAAGATAGAGACATGACTCCTCTTAAATTAATTCTCATTCCCCTTTACGAATTTAAAACATCTAAGTTTTAAATACTGACCTTTGTAACCTTAAACTTATGTAACGTACAGCAGATGTTTCCTTTTCTTTTGCAAGAGTCAAAGTTATTTGTTGAGATTTACTATATGATTATTAAATGTGGCACGGAAGGACGGGAGAGCTACCAAAAGATAGTCATGTCGTTGTTTCTGTATATACCTAACATGTACTAACATTACAAAGAACGAGTGCAGCGCGCAGCAGACAACAGCAGCTCCTTCCTGTTTTCCACCCATTAAATATTCATGTGGAGTATTTCTATGTGCCCCACAGATTCTCTCTACGCTATTTACTACTACTACTACTACTTTTCTTTGAGAATATTTACCTCCTTTTTTACCATTACGGCTCGAGTTTTTCTTTTTATTTTTTTATCCACTTCAACGCCACTTGCACTTCTGATTGAGGCAGGTTAAAAGAGAGAGATCAGACGAGAAAAGAACAGAAGAGAGCGCTGAATATGTACTTCCGTCAGTCCGCCTCTATTAAACGGTTTATTAATTAGGTGAACTCTCGCCTGTCTCTATTATCGGAACACAACTGTTGAATCTGATGCATAAAATAATTTGAGTAGCTTACCCGCTTTATCTTTCCATCTTACACATACACGCCGATATCTTCCCGGTGGCTCCATGGTAAGCCGGGAGGTTAACCTATATCTTCCCGGTGGCTCCATGGTACACCAGGAGGTAAACCACTGCTTCACAGGTTTATCCAGTCTCAAATTCGCCACAGTAGAGTGGCTGATTTTATCATGCCGTCAGGTTCTTGGAATCAAGATGATGTTTTCTATATTGTTAAGCTCTCTTTGTACTCTTCAACCCCAGCCTATGACAAGCTGACTTGGGGTTTAACCCCCCGGGGAAATTTCACAGTGAAGTAGTCGGCTTACCATGCGGACAGGCTCCTCTCGTGCTCTTTTCAAGCATCCACTAGCTCAGCTTCTTCAGACAGGCAGGCCTACAAAAGGGTCCGAAAAACTGACATTCCCCCGTGCCTACGCCTTTTTGCCTGGAAACTTCTTCAAGGTGTTATCCCATGCAAGGCTACAATCCACCGGCGTCTGCACACTGACTCTGTACCATTCTGTTTTTTTTTTGTGGCCATCCAGAAACACTTGTGCACTGTTTTGTTCACTGTCCTCCGGTCCTGCCGTACTAGTCTGTTATGGACATCTCTGCACCGCTTTCTCTGCACTCTGATACAACATTTTTGGACTGGTTTCACCACCATTGCATCACTACAAGAAAAATCAGATTTAGCTACCACTGTATATCAATAGCTAAATCATCAGTTTTGGTAGCTAAACACTACGGGCTACTGCATTTTATGATTTAACTACTGATATGGTCCTAGTGGCTAAATTAAAAATAGCCACCGTTTTGGAATGCAGTAGCTATTTCGCTTTGGTCTCTCTACTACTTTTCTCATAGCTAGATATTGCTACCGTTTTAGAATGTAGTAGTCAAATGGCTACTAGTGTAACAGTAGCAAAATGTCTTCAAGCATAACAGTTGCAAAATCGTTACTCGTACATCAGTAACAAAATCGATACTAGTGTAGCAGTAACAAAATCGCTACTACTTCAATAGTAGCGAAATCGACACTATTATAGCAGTAGCAAAAAAGCTACTAGTATAGCAATAACAAATCGATACTAAAATATTGGTAGCAAAATGGCTACTATCAAAGTTGCTACTAGTATAGCAATAACAAAATAAATATACCTGGGCTCTACTACTGAACAATGGGCACCACCATTCAATCCCACAAGAAATGGGAGCCATGTGCCCGAGTAACTTAACTATTCTTTAAACAACGTATGAGTATAAATACCTCCATACTAATGACAATTTAATTCATACTAGTGTGTTAAATAAAATGTGCATAGAGTAGGAATCGATCCCCTGAAGCTTTGGGATGAATATAGAATGTCTTAACTATTGTGCCATGATAGTTATTCACACCATATATAGAAACTACGTGTATATATTGAATGTTGGGAAAATTCACGAGATACCCCTGTTTTCTTTTGTAATTCACAATATACCCCTGTGATTTTAGTAATTTAACTTTAACCATGCTTAAATGTTGTCCAAAATTGATGAAACTTTACATGGATGATGCTAAAGTGTTATATTTTGGTCCAATATCAAATTTGAAGTTTTAAGCTCACATGTGACCTGTGGGACCCAATGAATAGTCACATATTCATTGGGTCCCACAGGTCACATGTGAGCTTAAAAAGCTTCAAATTTGATATTGGACCAAAATATATCACTTTAGTATCGTCCATGTAAAGTTTCATCAATTTTGGACAACATTTAAGCATGTTTAAAGTTAAATTACTAAAATCACAGGGGTATATTGTGAATTATGAAAGAAAACAGGGGTATATCGTGAATTTTCCCTTGAATGTTTGATACTGTAAATATAAATGAAAGTTTTTGCAGGGACATGATCAAACCAAAGATACATTAAAATTAATAAAATAGATATACGGTCGATTATGCTACATGATAATTTATTTATATAATATAACGAATTAATTTAACGCGACCAAAATAGTAAAACTAATAAAAAATTAAGTATATTGTTGGCTTAAAATTATAAAAAATTAAAAAATATACATATATATCTTTTTAAAATCTTTGAAATGTCAGAAATTATACAAAAAGATAATATATTATGTAAAGTTACTTATTTAATTAAGTCTTATTATATAGTGTTACAAATACTAATATAATACACATCATTATATGAAAATTAAAACTTCTAAATAATATATTTTTTTTGTAAATTTGTATAATATAATATTTTTACAAATTTTAATAGATGTATAATATTGTATAATCTTGACAAATTTAAATTGTTATAACTTTACTATTTTTCAAAATCCTATTAATTTGTATGTTGTTTTGTAAATTAAAAACATTAAATATAGTATATTTATGTACGTTTTATTATAATTTTGTATACTTTAACATTTTATAAATTTATACACACACACATATATAATATATATATTCTACTTACTTTAAATTTTAACCTACATGTCAACTAATTTAAATTGTTATTAGTTTTAGTTATTTTTATGTTTAATTAGTTTATGCGGCTTTTGTAAATAAAAGCATCATGTAGTAATAAAAACTGTATTAAATTAAATATATATAAACACACACATACATATATACATATATATATATTATTATATTATATATATGCTCTATTAACTAATTAAATTTATTATTACTACTATTTTATATTAATTTTGTAAATTTTAACCAACATAGTACTAATTTAAATAATTAATACTTTTAGTCTATTTTAAATGTGTTAATAGTGTGATACTTTGAGACTTAAAAAATTATAATATTAAAAATATATTGTTAGGTATATCTTATATGATAAAATAAATTCTAGTAGTGGTATATAGTTTAATTATTTTTCACGAATTGACAATGTTTATCACTTATTGTTCTTTTTAAAAAATTTGATAGCTAAAAGCTAACACATACTATAATTGAAAAAATTAAATATTTATATAAAAAGATAATATGTCCACTATGGCAGTAGCAGTATAGGTTAGTATTTGAATTATGTAGTAATCACACGTTTAAGTTATAAGACAATAATAATTTTGATACCGCATTCATTGTTGTATTCTAGCTAATATCTACTAAAGTTGTATTAGCATTATTAGTTCGGTAGCAATTTCAAAATTAAATATAGTAGCAATTTAGCTACTTGTTTACAACATTTGCAAAATAGTAGCATAATAGCAACTATAATCAAGTGCCAGTAGCAATTCATAATTTTACTTATCTACTTGGCCGTTGAAACTTTCAGATAGTAGCAAGTTAGCTACTAGTTATAATATTTTTGCTATTGTTGTCGAAATAGTTGCACAATAGCTACCATTTTTGAATTAGCATCCACCAGCAACAACAAGTTCTTAATTTATTTACCGATATTGGTAGCAAAATTAGTTTCATTGGAAGATTCAAGATTTAAGAAAAAATAGCTGCTATTGGCAGTAACAAGTAACATAACTTAGCTACCATTGTTGCTCATGTAGCACAACAACAGCTAACACGTTGTTAATAACTTTAGAAATTAGTAGCAATTTTTCAATTTAGATACCAATATGTGTAATAGCAATTCATCGTCCCCTTTTTACTTTGGATTTTTTAAAAACTTTTCTTCGAATTTGAGATGTCTTTTTGTTGTGCAAAATAGTGGGTGAAACTATCTTGCTAATATGGGCAGTGAACCCAATCATTGTAGTACAACAAGGTCATTGCACAGGGACTTTATAAGTCTAGCTAATTATAAGCTTAGTAAATGTGCAAGAGGATATACAAAGTGCATAAATGTAAATTAGGGGTTTTGGGTTTTGGGTTTGCAATTGGAGAAAAAAGAAAATCAATAAACACTAAACTAACTATCTAGGATAGGTGTAGCCCGGGATGGATATTTGCACCCGTCCTCCCCTTACTACCGATTGTCGAACTCGAACTCATAGCTAAACCACGGGAACACTTAATCAATTAGCAACCTAATCTAGGCCTACTAATCCTAACCAATTTAATCGAGACTTCTCATTCATCTAAGCCCCGGGTCAATCGATAGCACTAAGCTCAAGTTCCACTAAGGTTGCAACGTAGTCTAATCGCAAAATTATCGAAATCAGAGTACACCGTTTTAGTCTCTAACAATTTAGGTTTCTATCTCTGAATAACATTTGATAGAATCCCACAATAATGCTAAATTAATCGGTAGGCCAAACCAACCAATTTAACACATAGAAGACAAATTGAGCAAAACCCTTAACAAATCCCCAAATCATGAGCAACAAGTTTAGAAGTCATAACACTCAATAATCATCTTCATTAAGCTCAAAGACTAAAATAAAACCATAAATGAGTTCAAGAATCTACAATGGAGTTTAGGAATTTTGGGACAAAATCCCCAATCCCTAGCTACAAATGATTCTACACAGCCATAGGAGAGAAAATAAAAGAGCAAGGGATAGAAGTAGCCATTAATGGAGCTTGGAAGGAGGTGAGCTTCTCTTCTCTTCTCCTCCCTTCTCTCTTATTTTCTTCTTTTCTTCTATCTTCTTTTCTCCTTTAGAATCGCCCTTCCTCTCTGTTTTTGGGGCGGAACTCGACTGAATGAAGAAGGGGAAGTTTTTCCCAAAATTCCCCGTTTAAAATGCAGATCTGGGTTAATTTTCGACCCGACCGACCTTGCAAGGTCGGTCCTAGGGTCGGTCGGAGTCAGTAGCAATTTTCGGGCGCGTTTTTAAGTTCGACCGACCTTGCAAGGTCGGTCCTAAGGTCGGTCGATTCCAGTAGCTTGCAAAAACGCAAATCTGGGCAAAATTTGGACCCAACCGACCTTGCAAGGTCGGTCCTAAGGTCGGTCGGAGTCAGGCTAACTTCAAACGCTGTATCTTCTTCGTTTAACTTCGATTTTGGATCCGTTTGCCCACGCGTTCCTCTCTTCGTCTACTTTACTCCTAGCTATGTTACTCCTCCTGTTTAAACAATAAATGTGTAAAACACCAATGAAACAAAAACTAGAGGAAAACAAGCTAGAGTGGAGAAATGAGCATGAAAAGTGTTGATTAAACATATGAAATACACCCCTAAAACATGCTCATTTGGACACTCATCACACCCCCACACTTACCTTTTGCTTGTCCTCAAGCAAAACCAAGCACCCATGCAAGTAAGGAATGCTCAAGACTAACAAACACTAACATGAATTGTAGGATAAAAGAAGAAGCAAAAAGTGATTAAAACCTTTGAGGAGTGTGAACCATCTCTTAGTGGTGGCATGGGTGTGCTTAAGGCAAAACAAAATCTAGAGTTTCGGGGTATGATCCGAAGTGCTTCAAAGTTCTAAAGATTAGGTGACTTGGAGAGCTTTTACCATGTCCAACTTCTCTCAAGAATGGGCATTGAGAAGAAAACAAAAGGAAAAATAGATTTATGCATTTGTTTCACTTTTGAATAAGAGATGAGAAGATAAAATTTTGGCATCATGCCTTTGCATTTAAGAACACTCAACTCTCATTGTTAGTTAACAATGGCGTCTCACAAGTCCCTTGAAGGATTTTCACAAAGAAACACCCCTTAGCAATCCCTAAGAAAGAAGACAGAAGGAACCCCAAAGCAATAAAAATCCAACCATATAAGATCACTTGGCCACACCGCATGTAAAATGCTCCTCAAAAGCAATCAAAATGAAAAATTTAAGCATTTATCCCACAATTCATAACAGTATTTGTTCTTAATGAGAACAACTCAACACAAGGGTCCAAGTTTTTTATTTTGGACAATCGCAAGATAAGCATGAAGTATTAAGCATTTAAGCTCACAATTCACCGAAAAGGTCACTCCCCCACACTTAAATTGAACAATGTCCCCATTGTTCACCAATCAAAACCGGGGAAGGTTCTAGAATACCTTTGCGGGAAGTAGACAAAAGGAAAATCACACGGGACACAAACAAACAGTATAGCACAGAAGCTATCCCCAGATTTGCAGATTCAAAATTAGAGAAAAGAGAACGAAAACTAAAAGGAACTAGTACTCCCCTGAGATTGCTATTGCTATCAGTTTGTAGAACTCCCCCACACTTGAGCTTCAGCCTCAAGTAGCGTAGCTTGATTGCGGTGTGGACTGGAAGTTGCACCCGCATAAAACACTAGAAGCAGCCAAACTACAACTAGAGTTAAGGGTTAGCAAAAACAAAACCAAAGGAGAACGAAAACAAAACAGGAAATAAAAATAGTAGGTCGGTGGGCAAATATTAAAGGGTAAAATGAGTACTCCCCGATAAGATGCGGATGGAAGATAGGGTGCCCGCACAATTGCTAGTGGGAGGGGTCGTGGAGGTGCTACCTTCAATTGTTGGAGATGAAGGTCCTCTTGAAAAATTTCGCCAGAGGTTCCTTTGTAAGTGTTCCTAATTCCATCCCTTTTTCAGAGGGGCTTACCTGTTTCCAAAATATTCACAACACAAACGCCACCAATTGGGCGTAAAAGGGCAAGTCCAAAGAATGCCAAAATAGCCCATTATTGAAAACAATGCAAAATCTAAACTAACAGAATTTAAAAGACAAGACACGAAATGAAATCCGGGTTGCCTCCCGGTAAGCGGCCCTTCTTTAAGGTCTTTGGCTAGACCATACCACCGTGAAGTCATCCGGGATCGAATATGAACGTTGAAGTCAGCTTCAACGGGTGGGTTGGGCGGGCATCATCTAGCAATGAAGAACGACCCGGATCAAAAGGAAATGTGGCCTCAACACTTAGGATGTGAAAGTGTAAACTCCACCGATCGTTCATCAGGTGAAAGTGTTGAGGTGGGTGATCCTTGGTACGAGGATCAAACTGTGGTGGAGCCTCCTCTTCAAATTCAAGGATGTAAACATCCTTATCTTCAGTGAGCGGTGCAGGGAGAACTCCGGAGCGGACTTTGTCTTCAATCTTTGGTCCCGGATCAAATGGGAAGGTGGCCTCCACACTTAGCGGGTGTACGTTGAGCTTCCACCCAACTTCATTAGTGCACAGGTGGGGGCCTTGATCCTTCAAGTGAAGATCAAAGTTTGATGGCTCCTCCTCCTCCTCAAATTCGAGGATGTAAATGTCCTCAACTTCTTGGTGAGGCTCATGGGAAGAGCCTTGATGAAAATCAACTTCAGAGGGAGGTGGCTCCTTGAAGTTGATTATAGCACTCTCCTCTGATGGCTCGGAGGGAGGCGGAATCTCCTCCTCCTCAAGGTTGAGGATGTATCCATCCTCATCTTCTGCGTGGAGCACCGAGAAGGAGGGGAAATAAAGGTAGTTGACTTCAAAGGGATGAGACTCCATGAAGTCAAGGTGGAAGCGGTCCTCTGATGGCTTGTCTTCAAACTCAGGCAGATGGTTGAATGACGTTTGCTCAGGTTCGAACGGGGGAGGTGATAGAGAGCAACTCAAGTCCTCAGTAAGGTGATCCACTTTATGAACCATTTTGCTCTCCGGTTGCTGCGATGCAAGGTTTAGTAGACCTTCCATCATCGCGTTCATCTCTACTAATTTGGCATAGAGCTTCAGTTGGTTCATGTTGAGGTCTTTTTCCTTAGTCCGCTGCTCCACTTCATGGACCATTCACTCTCTGGTTGTACCCTTCGAGCTAGTGTAATGAGCTGGTTCATGTCGATGGTGTTCATTCTAGCACTAAGATCCTCCAGAGTGGGTGAATCTACCCTTGCCGTGATCTCAGAACAATAAGCACTCTTCTGGTCTCCTCCACTCTTGGCACCTAATCCATCGACTGATGTCTTGTTCAGTGGGGTTTGGATTGATAGATAAGAACCGGTTCTCCATGAGAGTCTTCGATCTTGAGATTAGATCCTCACAAGGAGGGCACATATGAAAGGATCCACACCCTTGACAATCAATGTATTGGTCGTAGGTTGCTCCAGAGGTGTAGCCGTAACAATCTTCTGCTTGATCATCAAGACCATCCATCAAGATAGGTTCCTAAAAAAAAGTAACACAAATTTATACACAAAAGGGGGAAATAAAGGAAATGAAAAATATGCACAGAAACTAAACAGATAATAAACAGATAGTTGGACCGAAGTCCCCGACAACGGCGCCAAAAACTTGTTGTGCAAAATAGTGGTGAAACTATCTTGCTAACTATGGGCAGTGAACCCAATCATTGTAGTACAACAAAGTCGTATCCACAGGGACTTCGTAACTTTCTAGCTAATTATAAGCTTGGTAAATGTGCAAGAGGATATATACAAAAGTGCATAAATGTAAATTAGGGGTTTTGGGTTTTTGGGTTGTAATTGGAGAAATAAAGAAAATCAATAAACACTAAACTAACTATCTAGGATAGGTGTAGCCCGGGATGGATATTTGCACCCGTCCTCCCCTTACTACCGATTGTCGAACCTCGAACTCATAGCTAAACCACGGGAACACTTAATCAATTAGCAACCTAATCTAGGCCTACTAATCCTAACCAATTTAATCGAGACTTCTCATTCATCTAAGCCCCGGGTCAATCGATAGCACTAAGCTCAAGTTCCACTAAGGTTGCAACGTAGTCTAATCGTAAAATTATCGAAATCAGAGTACACCGTTTTAGTCTCTAACAATTTAGGTTTCTATCTCTGAATAACATTTTGATAGAATCCCACAATAATGCTAAATTAATCGGTAGGCTAAACCAACCAATTTAACACATAGAAGACAAATTGAGCAAAACCCTTAACAAATCCCCATATCATGAACAACAAGTTTAGAAGTCATAAGCACTCAATAATCATCTTCATTAAGCTCAAAGACTAAAATAAAACCATAAATGAGTTCAAGAATCTACAATGGAGTTTAGGGATTTTGGGACAAAATCCCCAATCCCTAGCTACAAATGATTCTACACAGCCTTAGGAGAGAAAATAAAAGAGCAAGGAATAGAAGTAGCCCTTAATGGAGCTTGGAAGGAGGTGAGCTTCTCTTCTCTTCACCTCCCTTCTCTTCTCTTCTTCTTCTCTTCTCCTCTTCTTTTCTCCTTTAGAATCGCCCTTCCTCTCTGTTTTTGGGGCGGAACTCGACTGAATGAAGAATGGGGAAGTTTTTCCCAAAATTCCCCGTTTAAAAATGCAGATCTGGGTTAATTTTCGACCCGACCGACCTTGCAAGGTCGGTCCTAGGGTCGGTCGGAGTCAGTAGCAATTTTCGGGCGCGTTTTTAAGTTCGACCGACCTTGCAAGGTCAGTCGATTCCAGTAGCTTGCAAAAACGCAAATCTGGGCAAAATTTGGACCCAACCGACCTTGCAAGGTCGGTCCTAAGGTCGGTCGGAGTCAGGCTAACTTCAAAACGCTGTATCTTCTTCGTTTTAACTTCGATTTTGGATCCGTTTGCGCCCACGCGTTCCTCTCTTCGTCTACTTTACTCCTAACTATGTTACTCCTCCTGTTTAAACAATAAATGTGTAAAACACCAATGAAACACAAAACTAGAGGAAAACAAGCTAGAGTGGAGAAATGAGCATGAAAAGTGTTGATTAAACATATGAAATACACTCATAAAACATGCTCATTTGGACACTCATCACTTTTCTTCTGAGTTTACTCGATTTCATATCTTAAAAGCCTGATTTAATTTAATTATTTTTTTAGATTACAAGAAAGTACTAGATTTTTTAATAATGACCCAATTTAATGTACTTCACTAGCTACCCATAATGCTCAACTCAAATTTAGTTTTTGTTTTTGCTTTAAGACAACACTTTAACATGATGGGATATGTGTGTGTTTAGGTTTTAGGTCTGGATGATAAATTATTTATCGGGATAATAATGACGTAATTAAAATTGTTAATTGGGTAGTTAACCATTTACGCAATCCATAGTTTCAAAGTTATGGTACTTATCTTTATATACATTAATTTGGGGTAATTTCTTAAAAATATATCTTTCTCATAATTATAAATAGTTGTGTATTTTGAATTATATATGTATCACACATTTAAATGATAAGAGAATTATAATTTTGCTATCGCTTAAAAATATTAGCTATCATTTCTTATAACGTAGCACAATATTAACCATAATCTCATTAACATCATTAGTCGGTAGCAATTTCACAATATTGCCCATCTCATTACCTTCTTTTGGCACTTATGGTATGCGCGATGTCAGACTACTCACTCTGCAGCGCCTTCTTTTGTCTGGGCTTGGTGTCAAGGAGATAGTTTCTTAGCAATCTCTAATGCAGCCTCGCGCTTTGATGCACAGTCACTCACTGACCACCGCTTTCACCATCCAGACTATGTTGAAATTACGGTAGATGGAAGTTTGGACACTCACCATCGTTTGGGCTTGGGTTTTCTTGCGACCAGTCACAATCACAGCATCTCTGCTGGAGTGCATGGTTTGACGGGTGATTATCTACCATCTACAGTGGAGTGCTTAGCTCTGCGTTTTGCAGTGCGCCATGCTCGGTCACAGTCTTACTCCACCGTTCGGATCTTGTCCGACTGCTAACCGGTGATTCGCTACCTCACAGGCTCTGGCCCGACATCTTTGCATCCACAATCGACAACAATCCTCGACATTATCTTATCTGATCTTTGTGTTTCTGCGGATATTTCATGGTTCTATATTCCACGCACAACAAATTTAGCGGCCCATAACCTAGTATTTGTTGCTAGAATGTCACAGCTTGAATGCTGTTGTTGGAAAGCTAGAGACTCTTTGTACTCAACTTTACTACTTAATATAAATGTTCTGATTAAAAAAAAACAAATGGGTGAAAATTTAAAGTAAATAAGTGAAAATTGAGTGTTAGGGAAGACGAATGAGAGTTCGGATACAAGTGATGATGTCATCATCGGATCCAACGTCTATTTAAACTGATTTGGACTTTTAAAAAAATTATAGTATGACCTTTAAATTTTTACTAAGAATTATCCACATACCATAAAATTTTCAAACAAATTACACTTGGCTTGCGTTCGACAACTACGTTGCGGGCACGGCTGTCAGCTACATGTTGACTGGAAAAAAACTAGCCCTAACAATTTCCAATACAACCCATTGCAACATTAATAGGTTAATGTTGTCCAACCCGCGTTTCGTGAAAAGCTCCATTTGGCTGCCTTCGTTTGTTGTCCAGCTCAGCAAAAAAAGACCAAAATATCCATCTGAAAAAGTCGAAACTTGTGTTTTCATGTGAGCAACCTTGAATTCATTACTCACCTGTCATTACCATTACCAACCTCAATAACTATCGTAATCTATGGCAATTTTCAACCAAAATCTTCACCAACTTATTCAATGAAGGTTTCATTAACGTTAAATACGTGATTTTGAGGAACCGAAGAAGTAATCAAATACCATGTTTACGATATTCCTCTCCCTGTTTAAGTTTTGTGTTTTGATGTTTTTTGTAATTTCTCAACTCATCAAAAATTGACATTCTTCTTGTCTGGTTTCACTTTCTCATAGGACGCACACATGGCATAAGACGTGGGTAATCAGACATTCAAGTTCTTTGATTCTACTAGCGGTGACAAGCGAAATGTTACTAAGAATCACCTGACTTCTATCCTCAAGTTACTAACTGTGTTGATTGTCTACCATGTAGGTTGGCTACACACTCAGACATTATGAAATAGATATGTGTTGCATGAAAACCCCTTTCATCTGCATGCGTCTGAGCTTTTCATTTTTGTATTACCAATTGTAAAGTTTGTGTAATTCATTGTCTTTATTTACACAATATACAAAATAAGAATTAGGTGTTTTATGTCCAGCCCATGTTTATAGAAGCAAATTAAGACAATTAATCTTAGAGTACAGAAGTATTAACACAGTATTACAAGTTTTACCTGAAAAAAATTTATTGTTGTTAGAGGTACTGACCAAATGGGTGGTGGTATGGGAGGTGACAAAGGTAAAGCAAAATTAGACGATTCTAATAACGGAAAACCAAGAAAGGTTAAGCATGAGTGGAGTAGTGAGGATGTAGAACTTCTTGTTCAACTACTTTGTGAGGAAGCCCAACTGCAATTGGGGAAAGGGGGAACATTTACGGGCTTTAAACACAACTACGTACCAACTTTCTTTGGCGTGACAGTAGGAGCAGCAGATTAACCACAACACACTTAAACTTCACTCTCAGATTCTTTAGATTATCTTAGATGAACTAGAGGGACCTGTTTAACACCGCACGAATGAACTTCTTGTTATCCATATTGTGATCATGTAGTATGTTTGATTACAAGTAAAAATAGTGATAGGATGCATCACTTTTATACAGAAGGTAGAGCTTGAAACTGGCTAGTGCTCCTGATGCGTCCTCGACCGGTCATGGACGTGTCGTTGTCCTAGGTGAATTACTTGATGGTTCAAGGAAGTACTTGATAAACTCAAACTGGAGACTCCTTTTTGATTGAGAATTTACACACAGAAATTCACTCAATCTCCCTCCGCCCTACCTACGGACTCCAGGACAGTTTAGAAATTTATCCCTAAGTCCTCTACCATCTCTTGACAGCAGGCCTACGGTTCCCCAACCGTTCCCCAATAGGTCAGTCTACCAAATACACCAAGTATTAACTCACTAACCAAGTCCTATCTTGCTCACCAACTTCCTAGTACTTACACATACTCAGTCTGATTAACACTTGCTCTAGTTATCTCTCTTCTTTTTGTGTGTGACCAAGTTATTTTGCATAAGATGTTATACATCGTATTTATACATGCGTGTTTATACTTGTAACAAACGACCTATGATCTCCTAGACTCTAGGAGTCATTTGCTTCTTTATCCTCATTAGAATAGCCAAGCTCAAATATAGGCTGATCTTCAACTTGCTCTGTGGTTGGACACGTTGGAGGTGAGTACTCAAGTGGTCAGTCACCACTTGCACTCTCCACTTGCTTGATCTTGTTTGCCTCATTAATTCTCTCCAAGGTTTCATTTAATGCTGCGTAATTAGTGTCTTTTAATAGCCCTGGCCTTGTCTTGTTATCTTGTTCATTAATGAGCAAGACTTTGACGTGAGCTAGTTGCTTGTGTGGATGCATGAGTCTGCATGAGTTTGTCGGCACACTTGATGTATTTTGTCCTTTTGCTGCCTCTGATGCATAAGAGACATGGTTCTGTAGTGCTTTACTTCTTATATGTACTGAAGTTCTATCGGAGCTCTTACAGATAGGTGCCCGACTGGATGGGCATCTGTCATGAATGGATTGTGCTTGCAACCTTACGTGCTAAGCCACTCCTCTACCTGTTTATCTAAATTATAAACTCAGCAAACACATTAGATAAACAATACATGTTTGCTATCATAAAAACTAAAGGGTATTGACTTAACAATTTCCCCATTTTTTATGATAGCAACCGATACAAAAATTGATTTTGTACAGTACATATGTACTTGATATATTCTTGTATTAACTATGGAAGTGAGAATTCCCCCAAAGATGGATTCCCCTGAGTTTATTAAGAGAAGAAAATAGAACAAGCTTATACCAGCTCATAAATTGAAGATTTTTTCATTATAAGGACGATAGTCATAAGTCTCATAAGTCACCAGTACATATCTTTTCCCCCTTTCCCATCCAGTTAAACAGGGAGCAACAACACGACTGAAGTTATCACTAGTAGAAAAAAGGCCTATTTCGGCGGTTCCAATGGGCCTATTTCGGTGGTTGTGAACCGCCGAAATGAGCACCGCCGAACTAGATGTACCTATCTCGGCGGTTCTTAGAGAACAACCGCCGAGATAGGCCCCTGGGATTGACCGTGGTGAGATTGACCATGGGTCTATCTCGGCGGTTTTCTCTAAGAACCGCCGAGATAGACCATGGTCAATCTCACCATCGGTCAATCCCAGGGGCCTATCTCGGCGGTTGTTCTCTAAGAACCGCCGAGATAGGTATATTTTTTTTTTGTTTTTTCCATCCCAGCTATATATATATATATATATATTCACCACATTTGTTCAATCAGACCTGTAATAATGCTTCATCCATACAGGGAGCTCCAGCACACATTTAAAAAGTTATAAAAGCTCCCAATTAATACCAACGACGCACCACAATTTGAGAGTTAACAAAACCAATGCAATTCACACTTTCATTACAAATAAAAAAACACCATTACAATTCAAATCTACCATTACACCATCCACAAGTGTACAGAGTTACATTTACATACTCAAAAAGTTCACAAAACATCTTCATGATCATCAATTCATTAAACTTGTGCAGACGAACTCCGACCATTCCTCAAGCATCTCAACAATTTGAGCATCATCATACTGACCACCTTTGAACACTTCTTCGTAAGCCTTGAAAAAAAATGAACATTAATCTAAAACGTACAAGTCTAACAACATGTAAAGAGCATAACTGAAACTTTCAAAGAATGTTACCTTGTCTAACGAGTGCTCTGGTAAAAGGTTCGCCGCTCCTACTATGTCACTCATGAATCTCATGACATAGTATCCACATTCTGAACCCCCAGGCTGCCGGACACTATACAAACGCACATATTGACAGTTATAAACAAGTTTAAACATTATCACACAAATTTATCAATTAATAGAGTACCTTGACAGTGTTCCAAGGGATGTTACTCTTCATTGTTATACCCTGGAGTCTTAATGCAGCTCTCATGGAACTATATACATCAGCAATATATATAGTTTTAAGCATCAGTAGCAAGTTATGAAACAGTTAATGTTAAGTAAAATAATTGTTGTTTACGATAACAAACTAATTACCCCAGTATTGCGGTGGAGATCTTCGGTCTCTTGGCACCCGTACCAAGTGAGTCAAATTGCAAGATTCGTGGGTGCTTCCATCACCAGCACAAGCAATGACCAATGTCGACTGTCCACAAATTACACAATGTGTTGAAATCATTAAGCAACTAACACAAACTATATGTTTTAGATAATACTAAGAGAAATAGTCAAATATCATACCCTGAATGATATGGCAGCATAATAAATGACTTGTTCGAACATTCAAAGAGGGCATTCGTCATATATTGCATAAGGCTTTGGATCACTTGTCATCTGGACTTCACTGCACATAGCAGGACACAGGAATCCAAATCTTCGATCTTCATAGACATTGATCGCCTTATCATGCACCCACCTATGAGGCAATATCATTAGTCATTAACTTTTTATTCAAACATCTAATTCATCACCAATTAATGAATTCAAAATAAAAGGTAGAAGTCACTCACATGGCGGCCGACTTGATAATCGACACATTCAACCAATCCCTCCTGAAGCACTCCTCGAAGTCGGACATATACATCCCAAATCGATGTATATCTTCTCCTTGAACTATATAGTGAAATATCCGCTCGGGATCTTCCACATGAGGGAATCAATCGGTGGTAGCAGCAACAACGAGGAATGCAGAATCTGCATATTAGTCGACAAGCCGGCCAATATTCTCTTCTCCACCAAAGCAGGTCTAAGCACAAAATTTGTGGATGCCTTTGATTGCACAGGTGTGGCAATTCTTTTTCCTTTGCCCTTATCAGTCTTCGGTGGGGTCATATCCTATGATATTAGTCTAATTAAGTATATGGATGCAAGGTGGTACACCAATAGTTTTATAGCAACGGTTAAGAGTAATACCTGCCCAGGGAGTCTGACCAATCGTGCAGGCCACTGCACTGTCGCAGTTTGTGCAGAACGCAAGGTAGGTCTTTGTGGGATCGGCACCGGTAAACCGACGTCAGCATGCTCTGCAACAAATTCGTCTAGAAGCACTCGTGCATGGTAATGTCGGAGTGGTTCACCGTGCACAATATCACTTGGACGAGAGGGGAAAAGTTTTCCCCATGCAACCATGACCTCTTCTACTCCAATTTGTAAAAACAGATGGCACTCAGTGGGTGCCTGAGTGTTATGTGGAACTTGTTTAGATAAAAATGTGAATTCTTCTATGATGATATTAGTGATCAAGTGAAAAATCATAATCGTCATGTACTCAATTGAAATGTTAGTCTAACCTGTAGAGATGCATAGGGAAACGGATCAGCCGAGTGGACACTACTTCTCACTACCGGTGCACTCTGCTGAATGGGTGACTGATCAACTGGTGGTCGAGAAACCTCTTGGCTTTCATGCTGCTGTGGCTGAATCCTTGATATAGCCTGAGCGATCCTCTCGTCGACGTTCTGAGTAATCCTCTGCTCCATCTCAGCCAACGCTCTCAGGTGCTCCTCGTAGCTAATCGACTGTCCCTGGCTGATTCTGGACCCGGGTGCGCCAAATGCCTGGCGGATACCAACGTGCCCACCAAACCCAATGGCACGACCTGGATGATCCTTCTTACCAAGAGCGCGTGTAAGAGGATCATCATTCCTCTGTGAGGTCCAGGTGCCCTGGGTGAGCTGAGAGCTTAATTCACCCTAATATAACACACAAATACAGTTATTAGTTTAACATAAGTTCATATA
Source organism: Limonium bicolor (assembly GCA_023374045.1). Lineage (NCBI taxonomy): Eukaryota > Viridiplantae > Streptophyta > Magnoliopsida > Caryophyllales > Plumbaginaceae > Limonium > Limonium bicolor. The sequence goes on from CM041780.1 coordinate 115,105,237, forward strand.
CAAAGGAAATGAACAGTTTGACTGAAAATGAAATGATATCACTTACCATTTGAGCAATAACTGCTCTCGTGGCTTCATCATATTGAGGATTTTCGGGAGTAGAGTTCTTCGGAATGTGGCTTAACTCCCACACTTTCATTCTTCTGCCACTGGCATCCAATGAGCCATCCGTGGGCAGATATCCCTTTTGCTCCCATTCTGGTACCCTTTGAGCAATACTTTTTCCACCTAAGTGGTGAGGGTACAGATTCTTCTTAGCATTTGCTTGTTGTTTCGCACGGAGAGCCTGCATAAATTAATGGGATCATGTTAAGTGAAATTGAACACAAAAAAACATAAGAAATTAAGATTAATTTATGTATGTATGACAATAAAGTGCACCTGGAACTCCGGTGTGTGACGCCTCTCAACAAATTGTACCATTGCTCTTCTGTTATGCCCTCGTAAACCTCCCATGGTGGTCTCTCACCGTCTCCACCATGATCTGGATCATCTGGATCTTCTGGAGTAGGCATCTTGTAGATGAACTTGTCAGCCAACTTATTCTTGTGGTCCCGGAACTGTTTCGACATCGCTGATAGCACATCCTTTTTAAGTGCGGGATCCACGGAGAAACGAGACTACGTACATGATCATTCAGTTAGTAAAGTAAACATAAATGTTCTATTATTTCACAAAAGATCATAGTAATAATGTAGAGATTTACCTGAAGACGCTGAAACATAGTATCCTTCAATGATTGAGGCACTTGCTTCCAGTGTGGTTTATGTTGCAATATGACTTCACCAAATGGCTACCGTAAGCGGTGAAGTCATTCTTCCAATTTCCATGGGGTTGGTTGAACTGATTGAAGTCACCGGTTTTGTAGGAGGGCCCTTGTTAGCCTTCAGCCCACGTGTTGCACCTCTCTTCTTTGCTTCTTCGCCTCTGGTGGACAACGACTCCTCTTCGGTCTGCTGTGAAGGGCCAGCCTCAGTCTCGTGTACTGCTAACTGGTCCTTCTTCTTCTTTCCTCCTCTTGTGACCCGCTTACTTGGTCTATTCTGCTGTGGCTCAGGTTCTCCAGTCGAGATAAGCCGTCCAATGGGGTCATCATAGGGTGATCATCCACTGCAAAAAAAAATCATAAAGCATTTTCATCAGTTAAACTCATAACATAAATACTATGATGCATAACAATAACAGTTAAGATGATATTACAGTCTACATTCTACTAACAACATTACCTGAACGTACAAAAACATAAATCATTTCATATTTTCTACCCAAACACCCTCATCATGGTCTGATCGTGCGTAGAGCAAATCGTTTTCGGTATCATCAATCGAATCCGGTAATCCAGTAGGAAACAAGGATGTTTCCTCTACAGTCCCATTTTCATCGTTATCCTCATTTTCATTTTCATTACAACCGGCCTTCTTCCTGGAAGAACAACAGACCATCTGCAGTCTTTCGGATCCTCAACATACCACACTTGCTCGCAATCCTTTCCCAGAACAAATTGATCATCATTATAACCGTGTAACCGTGAAAGATCAACCATGGTAAGCCCTCCATCATTTTGGTACCCGCGTCGGTTGTCCACCCACTTGCACCGGAACAACAGAAAGGAATCAATGTCATAGTCTAGTTCCCAGATGTCCTCGATGACACCATAATACCAATTACTAACTGGTTGAGATCGGTTACCGCTGTGGTACTCAGTGGCAGCAGCTTCAATTTTTACCCCACTATTCTGGTTTATCGATTTGGCATCTTGGCGTGCAGTGTAGTATGTATACCCACTAATATCATACCCCTCAAAAGATGTAATATTAGTTTCAGGTCCGATTGCCAAACATCTGATCTCTTCGCTTACAGCTTCTGGATCTGATGATGCTAATGTCAACACATGATCTTTGAACCATTGGATAAAAACTCGGTTTTGTTCTTTTGTCAGCCAAATGTGGTTTTTCAAAGGATTTTGATGCCTTAACTCAACCATATGGGTTTCCAAATAAGGTTCAACAACCTCAAGATGTTGTAAGACAAACAAATGTGCTTGATGAATAAGTAGACGCGAAACTTGCACGATCTTTCTACCAATAACACCTTTACCCTTAAACCTGCCATAGTGTCGTGGTTTTGGGATACCAATAGACTCTGCCTCACTCAAATAATCGGTCACAAACTCCGTGACTTCCTCAGTCACTGTTGCTTCAACAATGCTCCCCTCTGGTCGATACCTATTCTTCATTCTACTTTTCAGAATACCCATGTACCGTTCAAAAGGGTACATGTACCGTAAGTATACCGGACCACAGAACTGTATCTCTCGAACGATGTGCACAATTAGATGTACCATTATATCAAAGAAAGATGGTGGGAAATACATCTCAAGTTGACATAATGTGATAACAATTTCACGTTGTAGATCATCTAGAGAGGTTACGTCAATTGCCTTGGAGCAAACAGCGTTGAAAAAGAAACATAACCGAGTTAAAGCATTTCTGACATCAGATGGCAATATCCCTCGAATTGCGACCGGAAGAAGATGTAACATCAGTACATGATAATCGTGAGATTTCATGCCTAAAAGTTTTAAATCCTTCATCGATACAATGTTCTTCCAGTTTGAAGAGTATCCAGACGGTACTTTTACCGAGTACAGACATTTGCAGAAACTAATCTTTTCAGCCTTTGAGAGCGTGTAGCATGCAGGAGGTAGGTAGATTCGTTTCCCATTCTCTTGTGGGTGTAACTCCTTTCGTATACCCATGGTTTGCATGTCCTTTCTGATTTTCAATCCGTCTTTTGTTTTGCCGGGTATATTGAGTAAAGTCCCACTCACTGCCTCACCAACGTTCTTCACAATGTGCATGATGTCTAAGCAGTGCCTCACAGAAAGATGACGCCAATAAGGTAGTTCCCAAAAGATAGAACACTTTTTCCAAATGTTTTTCGCCGGTTTTGATGTGTTTCCAAATACATTTACAATGTCCTTAACCTTTTCGTACACTTCCTCAGAGGTCAGAGGTAGACGGGCCACACGAGTTTCGGCTTGACCATTGAACAACTTTCTCTTCGTTACTCGATAAGGGTGATCTTCGGGGAGAAGACGTCGATGACACATATAAACATTCTTCCCACAATGTTTTAAACGGTCCGAACAAGTGTCTTCCTCGCATATGGGACATGCAAATGTTCCTTTAACCGTGTAACCGGACAAGTTCCCATACGCAGGGAAGTCATTGACGGTACAGAACAACAAAGCCTTGAGCGTGAAATTCTCTCTTGCATAAGCATCATATACCACGGTCCCCTCATTCCACAATAGCTTCAGATCGTCGATCAGAGGGGCAAGGTACACATCAATGCTATTACCTGGCTGCTTGGGACCAGATATCAGGAGCGATAACATGATGTACTTTCGTTTCATACACAACCATGAGGGCAAATTGTAGATCACTAGCAGAACAGGCCATGTACTGTGTTGACTACTCAATGTGCCGTACGGGTTCATTCCATCAGTACATAACCCAAGCCTCAGATTCCTATCTTCATGTCCGAAATGTTCTTTGAACCGTCTATTGATGTTTCTCCACTGAGGCCCATCTGCTGGATGTCTTAGTTTCTCATCACTCTTTCTACCCTCCGCATGCCATCGTAAGTTCTTTGCATCTTTCGGATTCGCAAACAACCGTTTGAATCTGGGTATAATCGGCAAATACCAAACAAGTTTTGCTGGAGGGCTTTTTTTCTGAACGGAGGAGTACTCACCATCTTTATGCTTATACCGGGACAACGAACATTTCGGGCAATTGTCCAGATGTTCGTATTCACCCCTGTACAACACACAGTTGTTTGGACACGCGTGAATTTTTTTGTACTCTACTCCCATTGGACACACCCATTTCTTTGCCTCATACGTGGTCGTAGGGAGACCGTTCTCATCCGGTAGCATATCATGAATCAGCTCGAGGAATGCCGTGAAACCTTTGTCACTCAATCCATATCTTCCCTTCAGGTTGAACAAATTCAATATAGCTGTCAATTTCGTGTACTTAGTGCAAGTAGGATACAACGCCGTTTTGGATGCGTCCAACAACCTTTGATACTCATCCGGCCGGTCGACAAAGTTATCCTCAACGTTACCAAGCATCTCGTCAATTTGTTCATCATGATAAGTCGACTCACTGTCAACATTGACTCCGGAAGCGCTTGGGAGTTCTGACTCGTTAGTAGTATCGAATGTCTGCTCGGTTCTTGAGTTACACCGATCGTGACTGTAGGAAGATGAAGCATTATCTTCAACACGTTCTCCATGAAAAATCCATTTTGTATAATGTGGCATGAAACCACGGGTCTTCACATGGAGTTGTACGAGGTTGATGCTTGAATAATGTCTAACCACACCACAATCAACACAAGGACATGGAATTTTCTCCGCCTTTGTCCTGTCCTTGTGTTGCACTGCAGCTTTGCAAAACTCTTTCAGCATTTTGTCAAAATGTTCGCCTCTATCACCATACATCCAGTCACGCTCCATACTACATGTGCAACAGATCACAGGTGTGAGTTAGAGCCTTTGTAGAATATGGCCTGTATTAAGTTGCACATGTTTATTTCTTAATGGAGCATGACTGGGATGATTGTCAATTAGTCTAGCCTAACTCTAAGGTTGCAAACACAAAATAAACTACCATTTTAAATTTAAGAAATTGTTGCACTTCTAAAACAGAAACCGGTGTTTAAAACAATATTACGAATACTTTTTCTACAAAAAATTCGGCATGACCTTTGCATAATTGTACACATCCCGTGCTTATTATTCAGCACTCACCAAAGTCATCACAACCACAAACATTCCAACAATGGCAGCAACCAACAATTAAAATAAATCAATTCTTTACTAGCTAACTGAAAACCAATTGCAAATTCAGATCATCAAATCAACGCTTTCAATTCTCCACCAACTATATGTTCAAACCGGTTTAGAGATTAACAAAGAATCGAGAGTTAAAATACGTACTTGTTTTTTAAGGATTTATGGACAGGGGAGACTGGTGCCTGAGAGGTAGGCTTCTGTGCGAGAGATGCAACAAAAAATAAATTACAAAAGAAATGCATCAACAAATATGGAATGAAGCTAAATTATGTACTAGCAATTATATTTAAATACATAATTGCATTTATAAACAAAAAATAAGGTTTAGTTACTTACTTGTGCACAGAGGAGGAAAGTGCAACAGTACTGGAAGAAGGCGGGAAACAAGAGAGGTGATTCACGGACTTGAATGTAGTGAGACCTGATAAAAAAAATTAGATATTGTTAGACATATACACATACATCAAACAATATTAATTACGAAGAGAATTTAAAAAAAAATCGGCATGACTTTTGCATAATTTTACCTATCCCATGCTTATTATTAAGCATTCACCAACCATTCATCAACACAAATTTCCATCACAAATCAAACTAATACCAAATTTATCCATCAAACCAAATTTTAATAATTTGTGGAAATCAAGGACACAACCATGCTTATTATTAAGCATTCACCAATCATTCAACAACACAAATTTCTATCATAAACCACACTAATATATACCAAATTTATCATCAAACCAAATTCCAATAATTTGTGGAAATCAAATACAAAGTACAAAAGAGAAAAATGATAAGTTAGATTATATTACCGTTCTTCCACTCCGCTTTCAATCTACCGTGCAATGACTGAGGAGTTTGTTAACCACTTCTCTGTAGATAGAATACAAACTCATTAGTTTACGTATGTTAATTGTTTGTAATTAGGATTGCAAAATTATATATAATGAGCTAAAAAGATGAAGATGTAGGTTGAGTATATTACGGGTTCACAAATGAAAGGTATTCAGCCCCGTACGACTTCAATCCGGTGAACCCATTTAGTGATTTCCCTCTACAAAGACACAACCATGCTTATTATTAAGCATTCACCAATTATTCAACAACACAAATTTCCATCATAAACCAAACTAATATATACCAAATTTATTCCTTATTTGTAGTTACGTTAATTGAAAATTTACAGCGAGTGAAGAGAATGAAGAGATAAGTTAAAGTATATTACCGGTTCCTAAAGGAATTGTTTTCAGCCCCTCTTCTCAATCGGGCATGCGAGACGTGTAGCAGTACCAATCTCTACAGAGGCAACGCAAACGCAAAATAAGTATCAATTGAGGGCGCAACACTATATTGCTAACAACACGACTTTGTTTACATCTTTATCAACCACATTCGTTCGGTATATCAATTATTTCTTGGGCGGGCGTTGGCTCCGATGATGAAGCTATTTTTCTTTTAAAAAACCTTTCCATATCAAACCTATAGAAATAAATGTACTAATTTTATTAATTATACCATATCTATTAATTGTATTTCAGTTCAACAAATGTAAGATATATTAAATTGTTACTAACAATTACTTAACAAGTTTTTAATAATAGTTAAACTATTGAATACCTAAATATAAAGTACAGATCTCTATTGCTCCGTAACAATTAATGTGTTAAATTAATAAATAAATTAGTTAATTATAACAATAAGTAAAACGTTAGGCAATTTTCTTTTCCATATGTGTCAACAAACACAGTACGCACCCAAGTCGGTCCGCCCCTGCCTAACTATACTTAAAAAAGGGCAAAAAACAGTAAAAATATTCACTCAGACATTTCATCAAACACCTTGTGTTCATACATAATTTGATTAGTTTAACAACCAAATCTTTCAAAGATTTGACACACACAATAAATATCAGCATCAACAATCATAATATTACACAAATCTACCAATTTTAACAACACATTTGTAATTATTTAGTCAAAACCGAATTGGAATTGTGTTTACCCGGTATTATGGAGGTGCGGTTCTTGGTTGCAGCAACAACCTCCGATGACGACCACGCACGACCGGCGACGGCGCGACGACGGCGAAGGCGGGAGGAGGGCGACGGACGTCGGAGCGGGGTGGTGTGGTGGCTGTCGAGATTGGTACTCAGATTCGCCCGATACAGAGAAGAGAAGAGGGGTTAGGGTTCTAACAGCGTAACGGAGTCGGGGCTGGGTGGGGGTGTTTATTAAGCGACCTATTTCGGCGGTTGTTACTAAAAACCGCCGAAATAGGTCCTCCATAATTTTTTTTAATTAAAAAAATAACCTCTATTTCGGCGGTTCCTTGTAGCAACCGCCGAAATAGACTACCAAATATATCTATTTCGGCGGTTGTTACTAGGAACCGCCGAAATAGATGTTATTTGTTTAATTAATAAAATTACGGAGGACCTATCTCGGCGGTTTCTTGTACAACCGCCGAGATAGGGGCGCCGAAATAGGTCGTTTTTGTACTAGTGTATTGAAAAGACCATAACATTTTATAGATTATAAACTACAAGCTTGATAGAGACAACTTTAAGAGGTGTGACGCTTGGATGTGGCGGAATTGGAAGTGTCTAAGCCACGAGGGTCATCATCAGAGTAACTTTGAAACCTAGAATCGATGAGCGAATTTGTTAAGTAATATGTGGCTGACTGGCTCCGGCAGGGACTTACATTAGTGGACCATGCAGACGAGACTTTGGAATGGGGACGGAGATGAGATGAAGCGATACCTTTCTTTTGTTGCATGAATTTTCTAATGGTGGAGAAAATGGTTTTTTCATTTGAGCTTGAAGAACTGCAATTGTCTTGATTCATGACTGCTGTGAAATAGAGAATTGAGCAGTGAAGAAATGTGATTTTGAGAATGATGTATGAACGTTGGATTTTTAGATAGGTGGGAGACAACCCACCGTTTGGTCGTGAAGGTGTAATGAATGAGTAGTAATGTTGTTACAGCCTAAGGAATAGATTATTTATCATATGACAAGCATGCACAGGACGAACAAAAAGCTATGTCTAATCAAGAGGTAGTGTTGTATTCAAGAAAAAGGCAGTCAATGCAATTAAATCAGTTGTACGCAGGTAAGTATTTCAAAGTAGAAAATGTAACAGCTTGTGCATTTTTGTTAATTTCAAAAGGTTACAAATTTTGAAACAGCTACTCAATGAGAGAAAGACATAAAGTTCTATCATTGATCCTTGAACTGTGGATTGTACACTAGGTTCATCAGATATGGCCTGAATGGCTCCTAGGGCGAGTTTCACACACTTAAGAATGTCTTGAGCTCGAGTATCTTGACGTGTCCCCGACCTGTCGTGGGCTGGTGATAGACTGCATTTTCTTTTGAGGGTGGAGGACTTAGCAAGGGGCCGAGACTTTGAGCGGGAGTCTTTGCTCTTGGAAGGCTTCTGATAGACAGTTAGCTTATCTCCTTGGGTTTTGATCCCCATCTACGACAGCATCTTGGAGTAGACGCATTCCTAAGTGGTCCTTGTGCATAGTTGAAAGTAGTTTGTCTCTACGCTGAAGGCGATCAGGGCTTCAGTGACTACTCTTCCGTGCACCAACCCTTGGTTCACGTATCTGCTTTCGTCTAGAGCGAGGAGGATCATTGATGGGAGATCCAATTTTTCCTTCATCTTTAACGCATACATGATCCTCACATCTCTGGCGTTGACGATGTGGGTGCGCTGATTTCTGGGAGTAATTTAATGGGTGAGGATGGTGTGAAGTACCCTATCTTCGATGGACATCTGAACAACTAGGAAATTTTTCATAGTAGCTCCCTTGTTGAAGAGATTTACCATTTTTCCCCTTGGTGCCTGAGATTGTTCCAAGTAGTGTCTTTGGGCATGATTAGTCCTTCGGGTTCCAAGTTGAAGTGTTCAACGATCCATGTTTTTGTGATTTTGATGTGGACATTATAAACCTTCGAGATAAGGTAGTCGTCGTTGTCGCTCTAGAGTGGTCCTTGGTTGCGCATGCTCCTTGAGGAGCTCTGTGAAGCAGGAGATTGGCTCTTGGAAAAAGTTGAGCCATCCTTGCCACTTGATGAGCTCCATAATTTCTCCTAAGCCCATTTGCATCATCCATTTGATGTCTAATGTTTTGGGCAATACTGGACAAGACTTATCATCTACATTTACAACTTTGATCAGATTTGGCTCTAGCGGTGGTGGCTTAGCAACATCATCTTCCAACTCTTGCTTCTGAGCTGAGGGATTCATTCTTTGCTTCCCTTTGGCCTTCTTGTTCTCACTATGCTCCTCAAAAGTAAAGAGGATTGGTGATTGTGATTCTGTATTGCTCTCTTAGTTCCCTTGAATCGATCGGTGTGGTGTCAGAGACTGACCGGAGACTTGTTGGACAGGTGGATCTTCTTTTTCTGCAAAATTTGGGGCAGTCAGACCTTCCTCTTGAATTTCTACTTCTGCTGGTTGATCCTTTTTTTGACTTTTTGCACTTTATACCTCATCTTCTACTACTTTATGGGCAATCTTTGTGATTTACTCCACTAGGTTGTCCTCTTCTTCTTCGCTGGTGAAGTTAAGTCATCGTGAGGCAAGGTCTAGACTCGATTGAGTTTTCCTTGACTCCTGTTGCTTCTGTTGTAGTTGCTTTGACACCCTAGGCATTTGATTTTAACTAGTGGAGTCTTGGAAGTTTAGAGAGATAGGTGTTTATATAGGTTACCTCCTCTGCTTGGAGTTCGTCTTTGTCTATTACTCTGAGTGTTAGTATATTTTCATCTGCTTTTGATAGGCGAGTGCGTGACGGCGCTGTTGTAGGACTTTTCAGCTGTATGTCGGTGATCTTTTAGGAACTAAGATCCTTGAACGTAGTTTTGAGATTCTTAGAGCGGCAAGCAAACTTTGGTGCCATTTCAGATGGAGATTTTGCTGAAGTTTAGTACTCTAGATAGAGAATTCTTTTAGCGAGGCTGCGAGATGATTACTTTAAGGATATTTTGCACTAAACTCATGAGAGTATTTGTAAGAGAGAAGAGAAAGCTGATTTTGTGCTTTGAAAGTTTAGAGAGATTGAAGGCAATGTGTGATGAGAGTGAAACTCTCATTGCCCTTTTATAGATTATCAGGTAATGACCGGGAACCTCTCTCCGTTCGCTCACTAATGAGTCATAATGGTACTATTCATAACGGGCACCGGTCGTGATGATTCATCATCGATCCGTTGCCAATGATATATTTATATCCGTTACATCTCTCCTATCCTAGCCTCTTTTTTTGTGAATTGGCTGACGTATCTGTTTCAAGTAATCGTTTAATTCAACATTCACGCATTAAACTGTACAAGGACCTTTGAATGACATACTTTAGGTGTTGCTAACCTGTCGGTGACTGGTCGTGAGAGTTAAAAGATAGCCTAATCGTGATTAATGAATATCATTCCAATATCATGAATAATCTTGTTGAATCTCTCTTTACTTAATGGATTGGTAAGGATGTCTGCTAGTTAATTTTCGGTTGAAATGAATTTCAACCTAACTAGTTTCGTTTCACAACAATCTCTAAGAAAATGATGTCTAATGTCAATGTGTTTAGTACGAGAATGATGTAATGGATTTTTGGAGATAGATATAACGCTAGTATTATCACACATAATAGGTAGTGTACCTGTTTTGACACCTTAATCACCTATTTGTTGTTTGAGCCATAAAAGTTGAGCACAACAGCTTGCTGCAACTATGTATTTTGATTCAGCAGTTAAGATTGCACACTTTGTTGTTTCTTTGATCCCTATGCGATCAAACATGATCCAACAACGAATATTGTCCCTGAAGTGCTCTTTTGATCAGTTATAGAACCACCATAGTCTGCATCTGCATATCCTACAATGTCGCGGTTAGTGAATTTTGGATAAAAGAGTCCAAGATTCATGGATCCTATAAAATAACATAGGATTCTTTCACGGCTGTGAGATGATTCTCTCTTGGATTTTCTTGAAACCTGGCACACAAGAAAACACTACACATAATGTAAGGTCTACTACCAGTTAGATATAGTAGAGAACCAATCATTTCTCTGTATGATCGCTGGTTGACCGGTTGGTCACCAGTCATAATACCCATCTTTGTGCCAAGCGCCATTGCTGTATCAAAAGGCTTGCATGTCTCCATCCCAAACCTCTTCAGTAAATCCTTTAAGCACGTTTGCTGGGATATAATAGTCCTTTCATTATCCTGTGACTTGAAGTCCTAGAAAGAACTTCAATGCTCCTAAATCACTCATTACAAACTCTTTTCATCTATACTTTGAATTTCTTGCAATACTTCTCATCAAAAGCCCCAAAGATTATGCCGTCAACATATACTTGAACTATTAGAAAATCTCTTTTGTTGTTGTACACAAACAGGGTTTTGTCAACTTTATCTCTTTTGAAATTTTTTTCCAATAGATAGGAGGACAGGCGGTCATACCATGATCTTGGAGCTTATTTGAGCCCATAGAGAGCTTTGTCAAGCTTAAGTACCATGTCTTTCCCTTCTTGTGTTTCAAAGCATGGATGTAGTTCTACATACACTTCTTCCTAGACATACCCGTTGAGAAAGGCGCTTTTGATGTCAAGTTAAAAGAGTTTGATTTGTTTATGTGTGGAAAATGCAATAAGTAGTCGATTAGATTCCATCCTTGCTACTGGGGCAAAGGTTTCTTGGAAATATATCCCTTCTTGTTGACAATATCATTGTGCTACCAACGAGCTTTGTTTCTAATGACTTCTCCAGTTTCATTCAGTTTGTTCTTAAAGACCCACTTCGTACGAAGTACCTCTTGATGCGTGGGACGAGGCACAAGATTCCAAACTTTGCATCTTTCAAACTGGTTTAATTCCTCTTGCATTGATTTATTCCAGTCTGAATCTTGTAGGGCTTCTTTGATGCTTTTGGTTCGATAGGTGAAACTCTTGTGAAGAAGGCCAAGAGGTCACGAGTTTGTGCTCTTGTTTGAATTCCCTTGAAGATATCAAATATGATGTTCTCTAGTGGGTGATCCTTATACAGGACTCGAGATTGATGGTGATAGAGGGTCTTCAACATCATTGTTTCCTTCGTTGTCATGTTGCTGACCAGCCGTTAACCTGTCGGGCAGGTATTCCTTAGTTTGTGACTTGATAAGTGGTGAAATAGTGCTATCTCAAGGTCTTTGTTCACCATCATTTTATTCGGTGCATGACTTATTTAACCACTTTATGGAGTACTTTTGTGATTATTAGTGATCTTATACTTTTGACATATTCAAATAGGTAAATACTCATATGAGTACATTTTGAAAGCTTAATTTGAGGATGCATCAATGTTCAAGCACTTCGGGAAGGATGCTAAGCCAACGGGAAGCATCGGGAGAATTTCCAGCACAAAAGAAGAACTTTCTGGTCTCGACCGACCTTGGGACCGACCTTGGGAAGGTCGGTCCGACCTTGACCAGCTCTTCGACAACATACTTGAATAGACTGACCTTGTCCAAGGTCGGTTGAACTTAAAAATCTATCACGTGCCTCGTTCAATGAGAGTCCGACCGACCCCGAGACCGACCTTGGCAAGGTTGGTTGACGGAAATTTTGCCCATATTCATCTTTTAAAATGCTAGATTTTGGGGCTTCCTTCCTCATTATTCAGCACCCACGGTTCCAGCTAGAAAATAGAGAGAGAGACGGAAATAAGGGAGAAAAGAAGAGGAGAAAAGAAGAGAAGAAGAGGAGGAAGAAGACATTGAAGATTCTACCTCCATTGAAGCTTGGAAGCTCTCTCTAATGGCTATTTCTCCCTTCTCCCTTCTCTTTCCTTTATTTATGGCTGAGTAGTTCCATTTGTATCCTAGGATGGGGCTTGACCCTCTTTTTGCTCATTGAATGCTAGAAACCTAACTCATTTAATACTCTTGTTTTATTCCCTTCAATATCAATTAATGCTTTAAATTGATCTCTTATTGCATTTATGGTGGTTTCATTCAATAGTTGAGCTTGAGTTTGGAACTAGACCAAAAGGGGGGAAAAACCCTAACTTTTTCTCTCTTGATTTTGGGTGTAAAATCTTAGGGCTATTATTTAAGAGTTTTTACTTAATGCTACTTAGTGACTTAAACCTCCTTTGATTAAGGGGTTTGACTAATTAGGTAAGAATTGGGTTTCCCACGATTTGGGGATTCATGAATTGAACTCTAATAGACAATGAGAGAATGAGTTATGGTTTTGAGATTCTTTGGGTGAATTAGGTGATTCCCCATTATCCTAGGGTACTCTTCCACCCATTTCCATCAAACAAACATTTTACTGTTTTATTGCTTTTTCATTGACAAACAACCAAGCTTGACTCCGGCTAAACCCCCCGTTTACTGTTTTTAATTATGTTTTACTAAAATACCGAAGCTTGGGATTTAGAAACCAATTTCCTTGTGGATATGACACTTGTTATATTGCAACGAATTGGGTGCACTTGCCCATTTAGCTAGGTTTAATAAGTATGTTTGTAATTTTCCCAACAAGTTTATGGTGTTGTTTCCGGGGAAATTGATTCCAACAATTTCCCTAGTTTCGGTATTTTAGTTTTTGTTTAAAGCTAGTTTATATTTTCTTATTTCTCTTCTATTGTGTTTTTGTCTTTGTTGTTTTATCCTTTTCTTTTTACATTTTCTGCTAGTGCTGATTGTTGGTGGGTTTATTTAGGTACTCTCTACTTTTCTCGTGCATGCCAAGTATTCGAACCAGCGACTCTCCTCTTATTAGTCCGAGGTCCGAGCTTGAGCGATCTCTAAGAAGAGTTAGGAGCACTTTAAACACTTTCACCATGACGGATATTGAACCAGGTGTCGAGGATAACGGCCATGAGGAACATGGACAACAATAAGGCCAACACCGACCTCTCAAGGACTATCACCGACCAAACACCGAAGGGCCTCAGCAATAGTTCTTCCAACCTTAACAGCGAACAAAGCTGCTCAGTGGGCCTTCGAAACTCATTTCATCTCCGCCATTCGGGATCAAGGAAAATTTAGTGGGGCAAATTCGGATGATGCTCCAAATCACTTGCGCCTATTCTTGGATTTTTGCAATTCCTTCGGTAAAACGGGCAATCTAAACGAGAGGATCCGGCTACAACTCTTTCCCCACTCATTGTCCGACTCAGCTTTGAGATGGTACCGTAGCCTCCCATCAAGGTCCATCCACACATGGGAGCAAATGGCTAGCAAATTTCTTGCCAAGTACTGTCCCAGAAGTAGGACAAGACAATTAATTGGCAAAATCAACACGTTCTACCAAGAGCCAGGTAAGACTTTATATGATGCTTGGGACTGGTTCAAGGAGTTGCTCATGAATTGCTCCCATCATGTTCTAGATGACCAATCCTTGTGTCTATCGTTCTTCAATGGGCTGGACGACTCCAACCGCCTTCTTGTTATTTTCTCCGCGGGAGGGAGCTTCATGACAAAGTCTCCCGAGGAAGGAATAGAACTCCTAGAGACGATAACTAATGACACAAGACAATGGTCTAGAGCCAAGGGAAGGGTACCAAGAGCAGCTGTCCTCCTCAATGTGCAACCCACCGATCATCTCTCAGCTCAAATCTCATCTCTCACGAAGATGGTAGAGAAGCTAGATACTGTTCAAATTGAAATTGTCAAGACTATAGCTTCTTCATCTTCTGGTAAATCCTCGGAGGGATGTGCCATTTGTGTGGGTCCCCATGACACTCGATGTTGTGAAGAAGAGATGAACATGACCCAACAAGAGGATCACTAGTACAAAAATGGTCTATTTCTACGCCCCTATTTCTGTGGTTGTTATACAACCGCAGAAATAGAGCGCTTTTCGGAAAATGGTCAGGTACCTATTTCGGCGGTTCTTACGTAGAAACCGCCGAAATAGGTCCTTTTTTTATTTTTTAAAAAATATTGCGGACCTATTTCAGCGGTTTCTACTTAAAAACCGCTGAAATAGGTCTGTTTTATTTTTATTTTTAAATATCGACCACCTATTTCGGCGGTTGCAACTTAAAAACCGGTGAAATAGGTCCTTTATTTTTTTAAAAAAATATCGACGACCTATTTCGGCGGATTCTACTTAGGTACCGCTGAAATAGGTTTTTTATTACCACCCTTTTAGCCAATTCATCGCATTTCACCCAAATCTATCTTTCCTCCTTCGAACTGTTGTTGATGTGTGACTGAAGAAGAGACATCTAGAGTGAGCCGTGCGTCCGCCGTCCTCGCCACCGCTTCGTCGCTGCCGCTTCATTGCCGCCCAACCGCCTTCCTTCGCGTGGTAACATCAACAGCAGCAACAACAAGTCGAACTGAAGGAGACGAAGAAGGTAAGTTCGATTTTGACCTAAATTTATGGATTTATTGTGATTGTTGCTGAAATTGTGGTTGAATGTGAATATGGATGACTGAATTAGTGGAGTGTGTGAAATTTGTGTATATATGTAGTATTAAAGAAGTGAAATTATATGTGCATACAAGGTGCTCGACAAAATGTTAGAGTGAAAAATTGTGTTTTTTTTTGCTCATTTTGTGTGGTGGTGCCTTTGTTTTTGATTTTTACTTTTCTTTTATTCTTGTTTTATTTCTACTTTGTTTAATTATACATCAAATTTGATTAGTGAGGATTACGCTTGCTTTCGTTTTAAACTTTTAGTATTTATTCGGATTATTTTGCTTTTCATTTTTGATTTTACGTTTTGCTTTGTTTATTTTATTTATTTTATCATTACTTGAATTGGTTTAGTATTAGGTTTACATAATTCTGTTTTTTAGCTTTCAAATTTAATTCTGTAGGTTTAATAGTATGTAGTTCGTTTATCTTTTCTCTTAGTTAAATTAGGATATATTTACTAGCTAAGTTTTAATTTTCTTTCTTTTCTAAATTTTGTTACGTGTTTTTTTTCATTACTTTTTTTTATTCTTGTTTAATTTTTACTTTGTTTATTTATACGTCAAATTTGATTAGTTAGGATAACACTTGCTTTCGTTTTAGACTTTTAGTATTTATTCGAATTATTATGCTTTTCGTTTTTGATTTTGCGGTTTGCTTTGTTTATTTTATTTATTTTGTCATTACTTAAATTGGTTTAGTATTGGGTTTACATAATTCCTTTTTTAGCTTTCAAATTTAATTCGGTAGGTTTGCTAGTGTGTAGTTCATTTATCATTTCTTTTAGTTCAATTAGGATATATTTACTTGCTAAGTTTTAATTTTATTTTTTCAATTTTATTTACGTTTTTATTTTATCACGAGTTGATTAATTTGTAGTTTTATTTTTTAGTTTTATTTGTGTTTTTTTGCTCATTTTGTGTGGTTATGCCTTTGTAAGGGGAAATCACTAAATGGGCTCACCAGATTGAAGTTTTACGGGGCTGAATACAATTCATTTGTGAACCCGTAATATACTCAACCTACATCTTCATCTTTTTAGCTTATTATATATAATTTTGCAATCCTAATTACGAATAATTAACATACATAAAGTAATGAGTTTCTATTCTATCTATAGAGAAGTGCTTAAGAAACTCCCCAGCAATTGCACGGTAGATTGAAAGCGGAGTGGAAGAACCGGTAATATAATCTAACTTATCTTTTTCTCTTTTATACTTTGTATTTGATTTCCACAAATTATTGAAATTTGGTTTGATGAATAAATTTGGTATTAGTTTGATTTGTGATGGAAATTTGTGTTGTTGAATGATTGGTGAATGTTTAATAATAAGCATGGGATAGGTAAAATTATGCAAAGGACATGCTGATTTTTTTTAACAAAATCTCTTCGTAATTAATATTGTTTGATGTATGTGTATATTGTAATTCCCCTATTTAAAATAAATATAGAGGAATAAAAACTCTAATGGCGATTACAGATCATTGGGTTCCAAACACCCGGTACAAAACATCACCAATTACTACTTACAAATGTTACAGTCTGAACTCGAGAAAACAATGTAAACATAACTTAAAATAAACAAGGTAACTCTCCATAACTCCTAAATCCCATCCCAATCACTCATACACTTCGTGGCCACCTGTATGAACAATTTTGTACCTATAACATGAAACCAAGCAGCCTACCCGAGGAGGGGTGAGTTAGTTCCCTGGAATGGAACTGGTACAATTCTCCAAAGACAATAATTAAAACATAACTCTTAAAATAAAACAGTAACTTGAAATTAAACTCTTGAAAATAAAACAGAGAAAGGAGGCACTTCAAAACAATCAATCATAGAGAAAAGAGAACTAGACAAAGATAGAGGTAGATAACTTTAAAACCAAAACGATCACTTTGGAAGTCACATCATATAGTCAGTAAGCATCCATTGTTGATGTTAGAACCAATTCTGGTTAAGAAGAGAAAAACCCAGGTAGTCACAAAGGACTAGGAGTGATATGAATATCCATAACCCGTGGTAGACAGTTTATGTCTCCACCATTTCAGAAAGTTGATTCCCATAGACAAACGTACTCAAGAGTGGAATAAAACCAATTGGAAGAGATGACCCCACCGCCAGTCAGTTGTCACAAGGACGAGGTAAACAGACCTCCGCTGTCAGTTGTCACAAGGACGAGGTAAACAGACCTCTGTCGTTCTCAGTTGTCCACATGGACGAGGTATAGCAGACCTCCGTTGCCACCGACCCGTTCTCGGTCATCGGTGAAAAGTGTGTGCACCACTTAATAGAAAGAATCCATTCCCAATAATGCTGATCAAAACTCAACTCATGGACGAAACAGTACCATAGTCCAAGGAAGAATTTACCAAGATTGATATTTCCCATGTTCCCACTAGATTATTAACTGCACAAGTGCAATACCAAAACACTCAGTCCTACAGAGTGCAGATGTGTAAACCTTCAGCAGTTAATATCTAATGAGACAACCAGATAACCATGTAAGTTGTTCATTCAAGCTCAGTTAGTCATATCAAGCTGAGTTAGTCACACAAGCAGTTTCCTTTTAAAATCCATTCAAGATCAGTTTGCGTTTTCCCAAAACATTCCATAAAGTTCGTTAGCAAAAGTATCTGAGTACGAGAAATCGTACCTGATTAACGCTGTAGCAGTTCTAGTAGACTCGTACAAATACCCAACAATACTCTGAGGAATATTAAAGACAGTCTATTATCAATAACTTATATCCTAAGTTAAACTTAAATAAATTCCCCACTCTTATTTCTAAGTCTCAATTGTATTCTATGTATATCCTTTGACTTATTTTGGAAGGTTGTATAGCCCAAGGTTGTAAGATCAAGGAATGTATTTTATTAATAGTTGTTAATGGTTCCACTCTTATCCACTTACTAATACTTAACCATAATTCTCACATTCAAGACTTTTGAGACCTTTATATCATAAGTGCATTTTATATGATTCAACTAATCTTAGAATATCCATAATAATTCTTAAGCTCAATACCTTTATTCTTACATTAGGATAAACATCATATTATGACCTATGGCGGGTTTATCTTAGAATACTATATTATTATTTCACAAGGTAATGATTATGTACTTTTATCAATATCCACTAGGTAACCCACACTACTACATAAAACGTAAAAGACAACAGCTAAAAAGGCTATAGACAACAGTTAAAAACTGTTGTATCAGTTCCTGTTGTCTAAAGAGGTAAGAGCTAAGACAACAGTTAAATAACTGTTATTTTATCCACCAAACAACAATAACTTAATCACATAAGACAACACTTATTAACTATTGTCATAGAGTTTGTATAGACAACATGTAAATAACTATTGTCTAAGGACATACACCTTAGAAAACACTAATTTATTACAACAGTTAATAATGTTGTCTAACATATTTATAACTGTTGTCTTTTGATCCTACAGTATTTTAACCCAGTACCTTTTCACAACATTATTTAACTGTTGTATATAGCATATCCCTTAAGACACAATACAAACTAATGACAATTGATAATTGTTGTCTAAAGTCTTCATAATTGTTGCCTTTGACCTTGTTTTAGACCAAATCTAGTATCATTTCACACTATCAGTTAATAAGAGCAAACATTACATATAATGGAACACATATATCCAACGTTGCATAACTAAAATGCTCAAACTTTGCATAGCTACACAATGTTCAAAAGTATATCAACATTCAGCCATGTCGACCTCATTCACCCCTCTCAATGTTACATATCATTATCTTCTTCATATATTCCGTCTCCACCTAACACACATCTGCTCAGTATGTACTGTATCCTTTGCGGCTACTACTAAAATTTCATTAACTAAAGCAGCGACAAATAAACCTCTAAAAACTAATAAAAACAACTGAAACACATATGATATACTTCCTAGAGTCGTTGGACGCGGAGTATAAGCTGTTCTTCTCAAATTTCATCTTGAGTGTACGATTTGCTCTTGTATTGGTCGATCCATATACTACAAAATACAATATTAGTTATTGTTAGACCATTATCCACACAAGTAGATTCAACTTTTAATCAATAATGAATTGATATTACTTACCTTAGTAGGAATGGTGGTAGTCCCTTCTTTAATATATTCTTCATAACCTTATCATATCATATCCACAATCAATACGATTAGGTGGTCATGGAAACTAGACAAAACAAACAACAAAAGAAGGATAGAAACACACAAGTCTTAGATACTTCCAATTTGGCAAACCGGCTTTTGATCTGCTTGTTCATGTTGACCTTACCCTTCTGTGCTGCACTTCTCTCGTGCCTGAATTTTGACAAACTGATGAGATCAACATATTTTGGGACAACATTCTATTAGTGGATGGATATGGAAACCTCACAGTTACTTACACCTTGGGTTTCTTTTTCTCTTTCAGCTCTTCTTGGTCATCTGATTTCTAGTGGTGTTAAGCTGTTGTTGGTTGAATTCTTCTTACAATCCATATAAATTCCACTGCTGCTAGAGTTCAGATGGGAGAATGATAATAAGGCTGAGTAAGATGGTCGAATCATACTTGTTGAGTAAAACCCATCATCAGTGTTTGATCATCATCATAGATTGACTGCACAACACTTGTTCAGTTGGCTTGCCTGCCGCATGGATCAATGAGCAAACCGAGCTCCCTGTAACTCGTTCATAATTACTTTGAATAGATTTATGTATAAGTAGACAATATTAGAATATGAAATTGAAAGATCAACTCTATTTTTTTCTTTTTGTTTCTTATTGAGAGCAAATTCAGCAAAGCCTCAATATGAATTGCTCCAATTCTAGACTACTTCTCACCAACATCAAAGCAAAAAACAGATTTCCCACTGCAAGTTACACGCTTGTCAAGAATGGAAAAATAATTCAACGCAGATGTGATATGTAGTGTGTTCCGGGATACCAGAAGTTTTCTATCTTGCTCTCATCGCAAATATATTGTTCCCAACCTTACTACCTGCAGTTGTTAAGAATTTTGTTAAATCTCCTCGCAAATTTATTGTTCACTTCTATACTCCCAGAAGATTCCAGCATAATTTCCTAATGCACAATAGGAACTATGGAAGCTGAGATTCAGAGCAACAACAAGATAATTCAGTTACGAAGGATAATAGATTGCTCTATACCTGGAAGCATAGATTATTCAAACAAATAACAAGCAGAGAATTTCAGTAAGAATTACATCAAAACACATACAAACCACGGAAGCTGAGATTGTTTAAACCCTAAGACCAAAGCGGAGGCTAATAGAGTGAGGCAACTTACAAACGGCTAATCTTGTGCTCTGAAAAAAATTTCCCTCGATCAATCGATTCTTTAAGTCTCAAGTTCGGTTGTCTTCGCCACTTTCTTTTTCTACACACCAATACTCTCGTTCGATTGATTCTTAAAAGTCTGGAACTTGAACCTCTAACTTTCTTCTTCCCTCACACACCACCATCCTCTCGCTCAATTGTTGAAGTTTCAAAATCCGTTATGTTCTCCCTTCACACTCTCGCTCGATATGCAGGTCCATAAAACGGTTTTTCTATCCTAATCGTCGTTGTTCACAAGGCAGCATACACAGGAATCCGCAAGTAAATAATGCTGTGCAATACTGTAATTCTACAGTGATATTTTTTTTTGAAAAGTTACTGTGTTGATATTAGGATACGAAAGGTATTGTTATATTTTGGTAGGGGTAGTATAGTATATCAAGACAGATGATATAAGTAGAAGGCCGGAAGATCTTTTTGATCGACAGCTAATAAAATTAACTATTGTCTAATGTGTTAGTTTTACAACTTAAATGCTCTTTTATATCAAATACAACACTAATATTGTAACTGTTGTTTTTAGTGTGTTGTCATTAATCTAATTTGTAGCAGTGCCATTATGATTAAATCTTCCCCTTAACTTAATTAAGATCTACATCCGGTATACTGAAATCATAGTATTGAAGATGCATCTTACTATAACTAAATTGAATTGCTAGACTCAATTATTTTATCTTTAGTTCAGAATGACTTTTACCACAACCACTTAACGATCTTGTCATAAGATGTTAAATTACTTTTCATCTTGAAATAACTATATTCTAATTATCTAAAACTTATCAAACTCTTACATTTAGCATTCACGCGGTATATTATTTGTTTTATTACTACCTATATAATAATGTGTTTTAAGACAATCTTTTATGTATCCTTACTTACATTTAATTCCCTAAATGTTTTATTTTTACACACATTCCCCCATAGACTATGTATAATCCTTTTATACTAAACTTTAATAAACCTATGTCTTAAATACATTTTAGATTGTTTACAAAACCTAAGGTTTCAAAAGAATAAATCAACAAATCAATTTCCTTTATTATGTTTTAGGATAGACATTACATCTTAACATAAGGTAAAATTTACCTAAGAATTAAATTCTCATTCATAAGTGAGATTGTTAATTAACTAATAAGATCGTCCATTCTGAAAAATCCTCATACCTTAAATTCAAATGACATATTATTATTTCCATTGTCGTAAAGTAGATTAATATAATCTCTTATGTAACTCAGTTTCATCTAAATAAAGGTTCAAAGGTCTTAAGTATCTAATTTATATTTACAAACCTTTTATAAGTTCTAGCCATTAATTACAACACTTATTTATAAACTCACATTCTGAATATTGGTAATTAACGTTATAAATGTATTTTATGTGGCTTATCTAATTCTAAGAAACTTCAGGATTATAATTTAGATTAATACCTAATCATAGTTTAATATAGTTTTATATCATAATCCTTTTAATGATCTTATCTTAAAACATTAAGTTATTATTCAATACTATAAATGTTATGAAATGATTAAATCTAGGCGTATTAATCCACTTCACAATTAAATGTAAAAGTGTTTATTTATTTTATTATTAATTATATAATAAGATCTATTTGTGTAACATTTTTATGTAATCTAATTATAAATTTTCCTAAGTCTTAACTTATTAATTACTTATCCCAATTATAGATTTACATTATGGTTGTTGACAAATAATTTTATACATGTATTTTAATACAGTCTATAAAAAAATCTTAGAAATTCAAAAGTAACTCTTTAAGCTTAATTTTATAACCATAATTTAATACCACCTCATATAATACTCTTTTAATAGTATTATATATAGATTTACTTTAACTTGTTAATTCCCTCATATTCTATTCTCCATAAGGTATTTTATTCCTTTTATTTATTCTTTCGTAATCTATATATTAAGATTTATTTAAGACATTCTTTACATAACTTAATTGTATTTAATTACTCCTAGTAACTTATATACATATCTGTAGACACCAAAAATTCTCACCCTATAAAGAAAAATCCAAAAGATAAATAAAATAAGAGGATCGTCGCCTTTCCTGTTCAAAACGTACTAACATGCGTGTCAAAATGAAAGCATCGTCATATGACAAACTTCTCAGACCAATTTTCAAAAAAAAAAAATACAATTTGCCGAAAATGAATTTCCGACGACAATCCGGTTTTAAATCCATCCCTTTTTGTCTTATTTACTTATCTTATTATTCTTGTATATATTTTGTTTTTATTGCTTATTTGTTTATCTATTCCTTTTTCATTCATTTTTATTTGTTACTTATTTACTTTATTCTAACCAGTACTACTTTTAATTGTCTTCTAGCGTTACTCTTTTATTTTATCATCATTATTTTCATTATCGTTCCTATCATTTTATGTGTCGCTTCACTATATTTGTTAATATATCATGTGTTGTTTTGTCACTAGATTGATTAAACTCCCTCTCATTTCATTTTATTTTGCCATTTGTTTATCCTATCTCATTTTCCACTACCCGTACATATCTAATTCAATCTCCATTTTCATTACATTTACTTATATTTTACCTCCATTATCTTAGCACTATTTCATTATTTTATATTATGTTTGTTACTATTAATATTACTTTGTTTATTCTACCTAATCCACTACAATTGACATGTATCTCAACAATGAAAAGATGTTGTAATGGTCTAGTGGTTAAGGTATTGGTTCTTGTTTAATTGGTCTTGGGTTCAAGCCTTGTTAACCTTCTTTTTTTTTCCTTCCTATGGCTCACCATGTTAATTATGTCAAGCACAGGGCCCAACTCAGTCACCAGCCCATTCTCCCAAATGCTGTAGCCCATACTGAAAGCAAACAACCCTGGTCTCGTCCTTTACCTGCATATAAAAACAACACAAGAATAACCTAGACTGCAGAGCTCTCAAAAAAACAATCAGCAGCCGACAATGCACTCAATTCCAGACAACAGTAACTCCTCATTTTCACGTTGATCCCACTGTAACCAACGCTGCTCTTCATCTCAAGAAGCCGGGAGAAACCGCGCCATGGAAATTCATCCTCATCACTTATTTCCTGGCACAGCCTATCATCACCACTGTCTTGGGCACCGATCGATCTTCTTCAACAATCAACAAAACACGAAATCGGTACCTAAGCCAAAACCTCCCTCTCTGTTGTTTGCTTCTATCACCTCCGGTAACAAAGAAAAGACCCAACACGATCTCAAAAAATAGAGAACATATACTCGACTTCGATTCCCTCCCTCAATCCTTCTTCTTCGAAAATGCTTACTGACCATCATTTCTTACCAATACCAATGTCGGTGGTAAACTTTCTTAGAATTACCCCATTCTCCTCTATCCCATGACGGTGGAATCAAAGAATGACAAAAGTCAACAGCACCACCTCTAACTTCCGGCTCCCATCTGTTGTTCCTCACCGACAATGACTTCCTCTTATTGTAAAAGAGAGTCCACCGCTGAAACCAACACAAAAAAACGATGCTATACACTATAAGCATCTTGTCCTGCGTTTGGCGTCAAGAAATAATTCAGACGAGAGTAGCGCGCAAGGGACCTTGCTGGAGTAACTCTTTGAAGTTTGAGTTAGCACTCTCCTTGCCAAGAGACGTTTCTGTTTATTACGGGTGTCATCTAACACATTTTATACAGAGAATTCAACCAACCCCTGGATTTGAAATGCAACCACGGCCAACCTGAGCATGCCCAGACTAACCATCCCTTCTCTCCATTACTCGTGCCTCACTCCCTTCAGTTTCTTCATTCACGATACATTTGCAAGTTGCAAACCGACTGGTGAACACTGACATACAAACTCTGCACCTGCTACATTTTCTTCATCACGGTAATTGGAAACCCAGTAGAAGAACAAGATACGTACAACTCTGCTCACCCTCATTATCTTCACCAAACCAACTGGCGAAACAAGGAGCATACATCGCTCTCTGGTCTGCACCGGTTCCCACCACCACCTGCAGAGAAATTGGCGTTCCCAGTGTTTAATCTCTGACATTTCGATTTTGTCCTCGACTCCAGCACTCCTCGATCTTCAACTGCTTCGATCCCTAATCCACCTTCAGCACTTGTCATCTTTCGTCAGCCTCTTAATTACGCAATGGTAAAACCCTCATATAGTGGTAATCATCAAAACTTACATAGGTCTGATCGTCCTTTTTACATCGATTTATTACCCTGTTTTTCCTGTTTGTTATTTTCTGGAACCATGTTGATATTTGGTTTGAGTGGTGCTCCATTCTTGTTAGTTCCCGATATTGAAGAGATTAGTCTTGAACACAGATTTAAGCTTGCTCGAATTCCATTGTGAATCACCAATAATTCTGTACATTTTTTTTTCTGGAAAGAGTCTGATGGAAGTGACCTCAGGTATTGGCTTTATTTTGTTGCAAATTCAAGCTATATTACTGATCTGAGAATCAATTTAATCTAATCTATGCTGCTTCCTTTCGTTCTACACCGCATAAGTTAATAAATAAGCAACAGGTCTCGATTTGCTTCCTCATCCTTCCGTGATCCTTGATCTATATTTTTGTCTCTGGGATGAAGTTTGTTTTTGAGATACTTATAAGTTTGAGCTACGGTAATGCCTACCTCATCCTCAGCTGGAGTTAGGCCACGGGAAGTTTGTATGGATTTCGTTTAGGCCATTCTCATCTTCTGATTCAGAATCTAATCGAATCTGGACTCATGAACTGCCCATAGTTATGGTCCGATTATTAACCCTCCTTCCATGATGTATTATCTGTTTGTATTTGCTTACTGCTCACTTCTTTTGTATGACCGAGGTATGATTCATTTCGAGACTGCAACTGGAATTGCTTGTTCATTGAGCTTGTGGGATTCATGATGTCGGTGGCTACCTCTGCACGGGCTTAGATTTCCGGTTGATATACATAGCTGAGAAAAGATTACGAGTCGACCGATCGGGATTCATTTTCTTTATATATCTGATTGAAGGGTAAACCAGGGGCATGCCACCCCGTCGGTCAGTTTTCTATGACCTACAACCTCTCCTCACCATGACTGAAAATCTATTTTCATTTCTAGCATTGCTCCTTGCTCCATTGTGCATTAATTCAATTTGTAAATTGATTTCAACGTAACTTTGACTCGGTTTTCAATTGAGATCAACGTGCTTAGCTTTAACATCAATGTTTGTTTTTTTTCCTTTCAATTCATAATTCTGAACAGAAAGTTGAATTTTGTTAAGTTTTGTTTCTTTCTACTACAATTGTTGTTGATTTGCCATGATAATCCACAATCTTCATGTTCCTTCATCATTGCTTTATGTCATTTATTGTCTAACCGTTCTAATGTTTAACATTCATGTCACTTATTATAATTTGAGCCTAATTCATTCTTATTTTACTTTATTCTCATGATATCACTTTGTTGTAATATTTAGAATCTCGTTAGGATCTAAATTTATTATGCATGCAGCCACACATTTTTGATTTAAATTTCATGTTGATTGTTTATGTACATCCGTTTTGTATGTTACATATTGTATAGATTAGCTTGGTAATTGTCGGGCCCAGCCCAATATAGAGGCCCAAGGACATAGGAAGCCCTAGTTAGCCCATAGGTCACCCATTTGAAGAAAAGCCTTAGGTTTGGGGTATCCTCAATGCATACGGGTCCTAGACACGGTCCATGTGAGGAATATCCGTTTTCCTCAAAACTTTTCAAATCATCCCTTAATGTCAGAATAAAATGCACAATCAACATTCCAATTCTAAAAAAAAATCATCAAATTTTATTCCAAAATCAATACAATTTCAAATCTAAACATTAATTCAATTCAAATGCCAAATAAAGCCCAACATCCAAAATAAAAAGGACCAAGGCCCAAATCAGTCCTAAAAGGCCAATTCTGCCTAAAAACATTCTCAGCCCAATTGTGAACAAAAACAATTTTTACCCCACTTTCTAAGGCTTAACCCGGCCCAATTCCAAAGCCCAATTCGAGGCCCATTCCAAAGCCTAATTCGAGGCCCATTCCAAAGCTCAATTCGAGGCCCATTCCAAAGCCTAATTCGAGGCCCATTCCAAAGCTCAATTCGATGCCCATTTCAAAGCCCCATTTGAGGCCCATTCCAAAGTCCAACTAAGGCCCTACTCGGCCCAATTCAACCCAAAAGCCCAACCAAGGCCCAATCAGGCACAAACCTTGACCAAGGCCCAATCCGGTCCAACTTTGACTCGGTCCAACTTTGACCATTCCAAACTTTGATCTTGACCCAACTTTGACCCGGTCCAACTTTGACTTTGACCCGGTCCAACTTTGACCTTGACCCGGTATAACTTTGACCTTACCCAAACTTTGACCAACCAAACTTTGACCAACCCAAAATTTTGACCCGTCTTGTTTTCCGACCCTAACCCAAATTCAATTCCATTCAAACTCAATTCATTCAATCAAATTCAATTCAAATCCCAAGTCAATTCAATTTCAACTTCAATTCCATTCCACTTCCAATCCAATTCTATTCAAAATCAATCCAATTTCAAGTTTAATACCAATTCAATCTCAATCTCAATTTCAATTCAATTCCGCTTCACATCAAATTCATTCAACTACAATTCAACTTCGATTTCAATTCCATTCCAATTTCTCCTACACTCTAAATGTCTCACAGACACGAGCATCTCATAGACTTTGTCATTCCAACGATTCGAATGTCTCACAGACCTAAGCGTCTCACAGACCCAAGCGTCTCACAGACCGAAGCGTCTCACAGACTTCGACATCTCAAGGTTTCAAATGTCTCACAGACCCGAGCGTCTCACAGACTAATATCTCAAACCCATCAAAACCCTTCAAAACTCCAAAACCCAAAAGTCTGAACTACGTAAGGTCTGATCTCAACAGGGAGTTGAGTACGTAGGCAACCCACACAGGGTGCGACCCCACATCAATCAAAATGCCATTTTTCACTCAGCCATCTCACCTCCAAGCAACCCCGTATTGTCTCACAGACCTGAGTGTCTCACAGACTTTGTTATTCCAATGATTCGAATATCTCACAGACCAGAGCATCTCATAGACTCGAGTGTCCCACAGATCCGAGTGTCTCACACATTTAGACATCTCAAGATTTCAAACGTCTCATAGACCCAAGCGTCTCACAGACCACAACCCCCCACATATCAAGCTTTTCTAAAAACCCTCAAACATCAAAATCTCCAAAAAAAACGTGAACTACGTAAGGTCTGATCTCAACATGGAGTTGAGTACGTAGGCAGCCCACACAGGGTGCGACCCCATTCCAAACAAAAAACCCCTTCCCCTTCTAAGATGGCTCTCATATCTTTCAAAACGCTCAAACCTTCTTCGGCTCCCACAAACTTCAAACCATCAGACTTCAAGTCTTGTCTAATTCATTCAACCTCAGACTATTCCCAAATCTTCATTCAATACTCATCTGAATTCACTGTTTCATCCTCTTGGCGCTAGCTTGGTAGAAAAGCTCGCCTCATCCCCACTCTTTCTCTTTTCCTGTCCTAATCCTATCTTTGGCTTTTAAATGAATCTCTTTAACATGGTTTTGAAAGAAGACAATCCCGACAATTGGAGACCGAGATTTCCTCGGGCACCAATCCAAAGTCGTGGTCGTTGCCACTTCTAAGGGGTGTAACCCAGTGCGAACCCACACAGAATCTCTAGTATGACCGGATAAGCCCCATCCACAGGCAATAAATTCAGAGTCAACCAATGGTTCTTAGAACCCTCCTTCCCTTCCTTCCTAGTATCTTAGGTCAAACTAGGTGGCGACTCTAGTCAATTCCGCCTTATAGAGACATAAGTCCGCGTGGAGCCCATGGAGAGCGGGTGTAGTGCTCACTAGCACTCCCCTTATGCTTTCTAGGAAAGACGGACGATATAGTAGGTATTAGAGGGATGCCAGAATAACGGGTTTTCACCCTCCATAGAATGGCATATTTCTAGTTTCTTGGCTTCTCAGCCAGACCATGTTTAGATAGACCCCCCTCATACCGAAAAATCACCCTCCACAATATCTTCATCCAATATGTGGTTTATAATATAAAGTATTTCCCTTTGTTACAATCCAGCGTATTACTTCTATAGTATAAAGTTAACATATAAGTAGGTTAATTAAATTCCTTGATTTAACCTAAGAATATTTTATTTCTTTACTTCACTTAAAAGTTTATACCCAAAAATATTTATTAACATTATGTATTAAATGCCAGTTTAGTCTTCTTATGTTATTCCCAACCTATAAAGTTCATTAATCAACTATACTTAATTTTTGGTTACATTAAAAACCATATATTATAAGATAACTTATGAAAAATTCATAAACATAATTTTTAGACCCATTTACTCTTGTCTAAAAATTCCCATATTTAATATATAGTCACTATGATATTTAAGACATATTATAAAATTTTATTTCATAAAAATATCTTGAGTAATTATCTAAATAAATCCAAAATACTCAGAAATTATAAAAATTATAACTTACGTTTAGTAACTCAAAACCCATATTAATTTACATCAAAATAAACTAGATTTTATAAGGAATCTATGGTTAAAATTTCATGTCAAAATACATTACGAAAGGCCATTAAATAAATAAAACAAGTTAGAGTTTTATTCTGGAATTCATAATACTTAATATATTACTAATTACCTATGTTATAATCTCGGCCGTCCGTTTCTCCTAACTAAGATCGGACGGCCCAGATTGATCAAGTTCATCAGCAAACCCAAACCGAATGCCGAGTGGGAATTCCTCATTTTCTATCTATCTACAGAACCAAATTCATTGATTCTTGTTTTATTGGATTCGAAATTTAATTTCGGTTACACTGGTACCAATTTCACGAATTGTAATGCACAGCTCCGTAATTTCGAATCTGGGTTTCGACTTAGGGTTTATGGGGTTTTAGGAATTCAAATTTCTCAAAATTCTTGCTCTACAATGATCTATAGGTAAAATTGGTAGTTGGGTTAGATCTAGAATGACAATTCGAACGACATCATCAGAGGAATTTGGCCGGAAACTTACCGGAGATGCATCCATGATGAAATCAAAATCGATTTCCGGAAAAATCATTACTTTATGTGTAGTTCGAGTAGCCTACTTCACGGATCAACTCGTGCTAATTGAGAACGATTCGATCCACGAAACCTATCACATTTTAAAGTAGACATGTAACTCTAGAAATGAGTGGAAGAATCATTGATTTTGATGAACTAGGGAGAAAGTTACAGATCCATAAAGATCTGAGTTTACATTTCATTTCTGGAAAAATTCTGGGCAAAAACCCGACGTGATCGAGTTGGGATTTAGACGCTTATATCTTCCACACGATTGAGAATCAGCCTTGGGTGTAAACATGAAAGTTATAGAGGGAGTAGAGATCTACAAAACGAGCTATAGAACTTGAATTTTCATTGGCAGATGAAAGAGATATGATTAGACGAAGTTACCTTACCGGATCGGTTTTCTAGAAAATATGGGTTGTAGATTTTCGGGAGGGCAACTTCAGATCAACTTTACGACGGATGTAGAAGGAATTAGGTTATGTATGAGTAATGGTTAGAAAGAGGGTTTGTAGTTAAAGAGAATGAAGAAAACGACATTTGAAAATTCTAAAAGATGGCTGAGATATCGATGTCATAAGTTAGGGTAATATTCTGAAGGTTGCTAGAGGACTTAGCCGAATTTGTAGGGAATTTCCGGCTAACTGGCGTGGCACTACTCCCGAGGCACACGTGGCTGAGTCAGAAAGCCTAGCCACGTCAGCTTTCTTCCAAATTTTGGCTCTAAACTTCTATATATCATAACTTTGGCTAGGATGATCCGTTTTTAACGTTCTTATTATCAATCTTCTTGGTTTTACATTACCTTTTTATTGGTATAGGTTTCATGGGATGGTTTAACCATTCTCAAAAAGTCAACCCTAGCAAGTCTTAAGAAGCTTTAAGGTTTCTATGATTTTATATTGACTTTTATGATTCAAATCAATGTTCCAAATATTTCTAAAATCTTTATAATACATTTGGAGTGTCTAGGAATTTTCCCATGATTTATTGACTTATAAATCCTATTATTAAATTCATAATACTATGTAATAATTTAGTATTTAGTAGTATTATTTAGGGTTTTAATAGAAGAAATCCCCTAAATTAATTTAAATTAATTTATGGGGTATTTCATGTATGTATAACAATATCTAAATTTTTTCTTTATCAGGTCTCACTACATTTAAGTCCGTGAACCACCTCTCTTCTTTTCCACCTTCTTCCATCACCGTTGTAGTTTCCTCTTCTGTGTACAAGTAAGCAACTAAACTTTGCTTTTTGTTTGATAATTGCGATTATGTATTCAGATAATATAGGTGCTAGTATATAATTTAGGTTGAAACCTTAGAGTTAGGCTAGCTAGCTTATTTAATACGCATCCAGTCATGCTTCATTAGAGTATAAATACATAGAAACAAATACAATCCATGGTACAAAAACATTTTCATTTTGAGTATACGGTATTAATCGTACCATTTTGTGTTTCAAATATAGTATGGAGCGTGGTTGGATGTACGGTGATCGAGGGGAACACTATGACAAGATGTTGAAAGAGTTTTGCACAGCTGTAGTGCAGCACAAGGACATGACAAAGGCGGAGAAAATACCTTGTCCTTGTGTTGACTGCGGTGTCATAAGGAAATTTTTAAACATTGGGGAAATTGAATTCCATCTGAAGACTCACAGTTTCATGCCACACTATAGGAGATGGATTTTTCATGGAGAAAGTGTTGAACATAATGTTGGGTCCTCGTACATTAATGATAGGAAGAGGATGAGAACCGACCACACATTTGATTCTGTCGAGTCAGAACTCCCAAGTGCTTCCAGAGTCAATGACAGTGAGCTGACTTATCATGATGAGCAAATAAACGAGATGCTTGATAACGTTGGGGATAATTTTGTCGACCGGCCGGATGAGTATCAAAGGTTGTTGGACGCATCCAACACGACGTTGTATCCTACGTGCACTAAGTACACAAAATTGATGGCTATATTGAATTTGTTCAACCTGAAGGGAAGATATGGATGGAGTGACAAAAGTTTCACGGCATTCCTCGAGCTGATTCATGATATGCTACCGGATGAGAACGGTCGCCCTACCACCACCTATGAGGTAGAGAAGTGGGTGTGTCCAATGGGAGTAGAGTACAAAAAAATTCATGCGTGTCCAAACAACTGTGTGTTGTACAGGGGTGAATACGAACATCTGGACAATTGCCCGAAATGTTTGTTGTCCCGGTATAAGCATAAAGATGGTGAGCACTCCTCCATTTAGAAAAAAAGCCCTCCAGCTAAACTATTGTGGTATTGGCCGATTATACCCAGATTCAAACGGTTGTTTGCCAATTCAAAAGATGTAAAGAACTTACAATGGCACGGAGAGGGTAGAAAGAGTGATGAGAAATTAAGACATCCAGCAGATGGACCTTAGTGGAGAAACATCAATAGATGGTTCAAAGAACATTTTGGGGGTGAAGATAGGAATTTGAGGCTTGGGCTATGTACTGATGGGATGAACCCGTACGACACGTTAAGCAGTTAACACAGCACTTGGCCCATTTTGCTAGTGATCTATAATTTTCCTTCATGGTTGTGTATGAAACGCAGGTACATAATGTTATCACTTTTGATATCAGGCCCTAAGCATACAGGTAATAATATTGATGTATACCTCACCCCATTGATTGTTGATTTGATGTTACTGTGGAACGAGGGAACCGTGGTGTATAATGCTTATGCAAAGGAGAATTTCAATCTCAAGGCGTTGTTGTTCTGTACGGTCAACAACTTCCCCGCATATGGGAACTTGTCTGGATACACTGTGAAAGGAACATTTGCATGTCTAGTGTGCGAGGATGGCACATGTTTGGACCGTTTACAACATTGTGGTTAGAATGTTTACATGTGTCATCGATGTTTTCTACCTTAAGATCACCCTTATCATAAGAAGAAGAAACTGTTCAATGGTGAGGCCGAGACTCGTGTGGCCCGTCTACCTTTGACCTCTGAGGAAGTGTATGCAAAGGTTAAGGACATTGTGAACGTCTTTGGAAACACATCGAAACCGGCAAAGAACATTTGGAAAAAATGCTCTATCTTCTGGGATCTACCGTATTGGCGTCATCTGCCTGTCAGACACTATTTGGATATCATGCACATCGTAAAGAACGTTGGTGAGGCAGTAAGTGGAACTTTGCTCAACATACCCGGCGAAACGAAAGACGGATTGAAAGTGAGAAAAGACATGCAAGCCATGGGTATAAAAAAAGAGTTACACCCACAAGAGAATGAGAGACGAATATACCTACTTCCTGCATGCTACACACTTTCAAAGAATGAGAAGATCAGCTTCTGCAAATGTCTACACTCAGTAAAAGTACTGTCTGGATGTTCTTCAAACTGGAAGAACATTGTATCGATGAAGGATTTGAAACTGTTAGGCATGAAATCTCACGATTATCATGTATTGATGTTACATCTTCTTCCAGTAGAAATCCGAGGGATATTGCCAAATGATTTTAGAAATGCGTTAACCAGATTATGTTTCTTCTTCAACGCTGTCTGCTGCAAGGCAATTGATGAAAACTCTCTCGATGATCTACAACGTCAAATTGTGGTCACATTATGTCAATTGGAGATGTATTTCCCACCATCGTTCTTTGACATAATGGTGCACTTGATAGTCCACATTGTTCGAGAGATCCAATATTGTGGTTCGGTCTACTTACACTACATGTACCCTTTTGAGCGATACATGGGTATTCTAAAGGGTAGAATGAGGAATAGATATCGACCAGAAGGGAGCATAATTGAAGCAACGGTAACTGAGGAAGTCACAAAATTTGTGACTGATTATTTGAATGAAGTAGAATCAATAGGTATCCCAAAACTAAGACACTGCGGCAAATATAAAGTCAAAGGTGTCATTGGAAGAAAGATTGTGCAGGTACCACGTCAACTAATTCATCAAGCACATCTGTTTGTGTTACAACACCTTGAGGTTGTTGAACCCTTCTTTGATACTCATATAAATGAGTTGAGACAACAAAATCCTACCAGAAACCACTTTTGGCTTACGAAAGAACAAAACCGAATGTTTATCCAATGGTTCAAAGATTATGTCTTTGAAAAAGCGTCATCAAATTCAGAAGTTGTCAGTGAAGAAATCAGATGTTTAGCAATATGACCTGAACCTAATATTTTATCATTTGAAGGGTATGACATTAGTGGGTATACTTATTACACTACATGCCAAGATGCTAAATCAATAAACCAGAACAGTGGAGTAAAAATAGAAGCGACATTCAATGAGTACCACATCAGTAACCGTTCTCAACCAACAAGGAGTTCTAGTTGGTATTACGGTGTTATCGAGGACATTTGGGAGCTAGACTACCATACTGATTCGTTTTTAGTGTTCCGCAGCAAATGGGTGGACAACCGACGTGGAATCCAAAATGATGGAGGGCTTACCTTGGTTGACCTCACACGTGCCAATTTTAAGGACGATGAGTTTGTTATGGGAAAAGATTGTGGCCAAGTGTGGTATGTTCAGGATCCAAAAGACTCTAGATGGTCTGTTGTTCTTCCAGGTAGATGACCGGTTCTGATTGAAAATGAAAATGAGGATGATGATGAGAATGAGACAATTGAAGGAACAACATTGTTTCCTACGAGGTTGCGGGATTTAAATGATGATACCCATAACGACTTGATTTATGCACGATCAGACCATGGCGATGGGGTTTGGGTTGATAACACCAAAACATAGAAGTATTTATGTCAGGTAGCTAGTGCTAGTAGTTGTACATTTGTTTTACGTTCGATTATTTGTTGGTTTATGATAATGTTATGTTAAATATTTTCCTTGACTTGTTCAACATTTGTCTTTACATTATAAATTCATCCAATTAATTTGACTAACTTATCTTTACTGCAGTGGCTGATCACCCTATGGACCAGCCCATTGGAGAAGCTGAGCCTCATCAGAAGAGACCAGCAAAACGGGTCACAAGAGGAGGAAAGAAGGAGAAGACAGCTTAACTACCGGAGGATGAGGCTTGTCCATCACAGCAGGTGACAGAGCCAGTAGCTGCCTCCTCCTCCGGACAGAAGGTGAAGAAGAGAGGTGCCACCCGTGCACTAAAGGCTAATAAAGGCCCCCCACGAAGCCTGTGCAGTTCAATGAGTTCCACCAGCCATACGGTGATTGGAAGAAGGATTATATTGCATATGCTGGCCACCTGGTCAAGAGTTACTACGACATAAACCACAATTGGAAGCAAGTGCCACAATCATTGAAGGACACTATGTTCGAGCGTCTAAAGGTATGTTGTTTTTTGATAATATGTTATATGATTTTAGAGTTTCTCGTTACTTGTGTTACTAAATGACTAACTAATTGTTTATGTAGGCTCGTTTCTGCATTGATCCTTCTCTTAAGGAAGATGTCTTGAAAAAATGGGGCGACAGTTCCGCGACCATAGGAATTGGCTCAGTGACAAGTACATTCATGGTGCTGCATATCAAGACCCTGAATAGATGATGTAGGAGTCGATGAACTGCCACCCTGGGAGGTGTATGAGGGCATCACTAAGGAGCAGTGGATGCAGTTTGTGGAGTATCATCACACGCCGGAGTACCAGGTAGAGCTAATATTCAACGCTTTCTTTTTTACATTTTGGCGGTTTTATTTGCTTATTTGTATCTTACACGTTATATATGTATTTGTAGGTTGTTCATGCAAAATAGCAGGCAAATGCGAAGAAAAATCTATACCCACATCACTTACGTGGTAAAGGTATTGCCGAGCACGTACCAGAGTAGGAGCAAAAGGGCTTGCTTCCAATGGATGTGACTCCTAGTGACAGGAGGATGAAGGTCTAGAAGTTGAGTCGAGTGCCAAAAAACTCGACGCCGAAAAATCCTCAGTACAATGATGCCACAAGATCTATTATAAATCAAATGGTGAGTATCTAATTTCGGAACATAAGTTTAATTTTTGTTTATGTAACTGTAGATTAATGAATTATGTTATTTTTGTGTTTTATAGGAAGAGTTAAACTCTCAAGTTACTGAGGGTTCTTGGACTTCGAACAGACATTATGATCCCATTTCTCGTGCTCTTGGAAAGGTGGATCATCCTGGTCGCGCTATTGGTTTTGGTGGACAAGTTGGTGTCCACCAAGCTTTTGGCAATCCAGGGTCTAGGAAAAGCTTACAAGGAAAGATGATCAGCTATAAGGAACATTTGAAGATAACTGCTGATATTGAGCAGAGGCTTAAGCAGAATCTTCATCAGTTGGTCGTAGAGAAGATTTCCAAAATACGCTTACAGATGTGCAGTAGTCAGGAGGTGACTAGACCAGCCCCTGCACCATCAGCTGGTGGCAGGAGGGCACACCAGTACGACAGAGTAGTGCACAGTCGATAGATCCATATCCATATGCATCTATTAATGTTAGACACATTAACTTAGAAAATAAATTATTTATTACCATCTATTTACTTCGATTGTGTTAGTTTAACCCTTCTCTACTTAATGTTCAGGAACCCATTGAATGCACGTTGTTCATGCTGATGGGAGGTGAGGATATTATGGTGGCGTGAGGTAAATTGTTTCCCTTATCTCCTACAGACATCGTGCATGGTGAACCACTACGACAGGGGTATGTCTGGGTGCTTATAGATGATTATGTGGCAGAGTATGCTGATGTTGCTATATCAGTACCTCTGCCGCAGAGAAAGACACTTCGCTCTGTTCAAACAGCTACAATCCAATGGCCGGGTACATGGGTCAAAATCCTGGGCCAGGTAAACACAATGAACACTTATTCATTAATTATTATTATGCGATATTTCAATTAGTATATGGTTTAGGGTAAGTCATTTAAACTTAATTAATCAACAACTTAGGAAAATGTCAAGTCAAAAAAACTTCTAAAGGGAAAGAAAAAAGTGTTGCCGCACCAGCTCTCACGAGGGCATCCTTCAATTTCATGACGAGACCTGCTTTAGTAGAGCGGAACATATTGGATGGGTTGTCACAGAACATGAGACTTCTGCACTCCGCCTTGTTGATGACGTCACCTCAGAGTGATAGGATCCATGTGGTGGATACCTAGGGTCTTTTTCACCACCACGAACCCGAAGGGCGGACTTATACGTTCGATATATATATGTCCGACTTCGTTGATGTATTCAAGAGAGACTGGTTAAATGTGTCGATTCTGAAGTCAGCTATCATGTGAGCGATCTCATACCTTTTCCTATATTAATGAAATACTTGAATTAGTTTTTGTACTTTAACGCCATTCACTGATGTTGTTGTCTTTATGGTGCAGACATATGCATTCTAAGGCGATACGAGATCATCAGACTAACAACTTCGGATTCCTATGCCCTGCTACGTGCTGTGAAGTGACCATGTCAATGGATCCTGAAGGTCTTTTACGGTACTTGACGAATACAATATTTGAATGTGTAGACAAGTCATACATTATGTTGCCATATTATCAAGGGTAAGTCATACTTCCATATCTTATTACGTTTTATTTATAAGTTATGTTATCCCTGTTATGATTTCAATTTTATTCATTACGTGAGCAGTCGTCATTGGTCGTTGTTGGTTTTGGTCATGGAGTACCTGAGAGTCTTTCAGTTTGACTCACTTGGTATGAGTGCCAAGAAGCCAGTGATAGCACCGGCTCTAATGAAGTGAGCTATTTAAATTATACAACAATTGTCATAACTTAATAAATTGAATCGTTAAATTTGATTAATATGTGTATTACATCCAAACTATTTATTTTGTATAGTGCCTTCAAAGCTGCACTACTTTCATTGCAAAGGCAAGTGAAGCGCATCCGGTGGATTGTAGAGAAGGTAGTTTTACTTATTTTGTGTAAATAGTTAACAAGTTAATAGTAGACCTGCAAGTATAACTGATAATGTCCATGTGTGAATGTATAGTGTCCAGTACAGCCTGGTGGATCAGAATGTGGTTACTATGTTATGAGGTTTATGCAAGACTTAGTAGCATCATCCAAGTTTTTGCTAGAATACTCATTGGACAAGGTATAAGACTATCTTTGAAAGTCTTAGTTTATATGTATTTTTATTCTTTGTCATTCTTTGTGTAGTGTCTCATTAGTGTTCATTTTTGTTTGTTCAAGGCTTTCGAACAACTTGTGGGCTATGGACATTATGAAGAGATGCACATATCTAAAATCCTCAAGGATTGTGCATAATTTATCTCCATCGACATAGTTGATTCCTCTTAATTTAGTTTGCATTGAACGTTAGTTGTGTCATTATGTATTTCATTAGATTGAAATGTAGTGAATTGTATATTGTAATGGAGTGTGGTGAATTGGAGTGTGGTGTGGTGAGTGTGGAAAAGTGTACAACTTATGGTGGCAGCATTATACAATGTCTGTGGCCGCTTTATGGGTTTATAGTATGCTACCGAGGCGCCCAACTATGGTGGCAGCATTATACAATGTCTTTACAGGTTTGTTTAATTATATGGTGTATCTAGGTACGTGCATTAATAAGCTGGAAAGGAAAAACAAAAATACTATCTATTTCGGCGGTTCCTGCAAAAGAACTGCCGAAATAGGGTGTTGGGTCAACTATTTTCAGTCAAATCCCTTATTTCGGCTGTTTTTGATCCACAACCGCCGAAATAGGTTGCCAGGTCAACGTTATCCGGTCAAATGGCAGAGGTCTATTTTGGTGGTTATATATAAGCAACCGCCGAAACAGGTGTTCTACCCTATTTCAGCGGTTCTCATTTCGGTGGTTGTAAACCGCCGAAATAGGCATTTTATTACCGTGGAAAAAGACTGTTTTTCTACTAGTGGATGTGAACTTCATAGGCAACCGATCTTACAACAACAACAATGCACCTTGGAGGAATCATCTGAACTTTTCATGGAGGAATGACCAAAACCAAGGAGACCCGAACAAAAACTTCAACAACTCTCAAGGGTATAGACCTCAAGCCTAAAGCCAACCATCAAATTTTTAATCCGGTTATAGACCACAAGGGGCCCCTCCTGGATTCCAACAACAGCAACAACAAGATTCCCCCTTTTCTTCTTCAAGTGGGACTTCTAGGTTAGAGAACCTTATAGCGGATTTCATTGTCACCGCCAAGACTAAATTCTCGGAGCAAGAAGCTTTCAATGCTAATCAAATGGCATTTAATAAAAACATTGAAACTCAACTTGAAAGCATCTCCTAACAACTTGCTCAAAGACCGCCGGGTGTTCTTACAAGTCAAACCAAGCCCAACCCAAGAGAGCAAGCAAAAGCGGTGATATTATGGAGTGGGAGACTTCTTGATCCATCATGCTCACAAGAGGACACGGAGTCCCAAGAAGTTGAAGAAGAAGAGCAAGAAATTGTTGAGGAGCCCACATCTCCACCTAAGGAAGTTTCCAAGGAGAAGGAGTCTCTTGAACCCTCTACTTTTACTACTCTTGCAAAACATTCCTCCTCTTCCTTTTCCCAATAGACTCAAAAAGAAAAATTTGGATGAACAATTTGGGGAGTTTCTAAGCATTTTTAAGAAATTAACAATTAATATTCCTTTTTCTGATGCTTTGAAGCAGATGCTGATTTATGCTAAATTCATAAAGGACATCATCGCAAACAAGAGATCGTTGGAGGAAGCGGAAACCGTTCACCTCACCGAAGAAGTTTCAGTGGTTATACAAAGAAGTCTACCTCTAAAGCTTGGAGATCCCGACTTACACATCGTTCCTTGCTTTATCAGTGAAATTGATTGTAGTAGTGGGCTATGTGATTTAGGTGCTAGTATAAATCTTATGCCTCTCTCAATTTTTAATAAGCTTAGAATTGGTAAATGCACCCCCACTCCTATTCAATTGCAATTAGCGGATTGATCTTTGGTTATCCCTAAAGGAAAGGTAAAGGACTTGGTAGTGACTGTTGGCACATTTGTCTTCCCAGCTGATTTTATTGTGATAGATATGGAAGAAGACCAGAGAGTTTGACTAAATTTGGGTAGACCTTTCATGAGAACTGCTAGGGCCCTTATAGATGTGGAGAAAGGCAAAATAATTCTATGACTTCATGATGAAAAATTAGAATTCGACATGTCTTAAGTAGTAAAGAGACCTTCACAGGCTGAGGCTGTTTTTGCTGTAGATGTCATAGATTCAATTGTACAGGATCACTCACTCTCTCTCTCTCTCTCTTATCAAACGTGATGCCCTTGAATTAGCTTTGTTTGAGGCTTGTGTTGAACAGGAGTTTCATCCAGAAATGACTGAAATGGTGGTTGAGTTGAACAACAGATTTTCTGGCCATAGACTACGCTATCCGCCACCCGAGCCACTAGAACACGCTGCTTAGAAGCCGTTGCCCTCAGTTGAGAAGCCTCCCACTATGGAGATGAAACCTCTACCCTCTCATCTCAAATATGCTTATTTGACTGACCCGTGTGTTCTACCTATTATTATTTCTTCTTCTTTGACAGGTGCACAAGAGGAAAGTCTGATGAAGGTGCTTCAAAGCCATAAACGGGCTATCGGGTGGACTATAGCTGACATCAAGGGAATCAGCCCTCATTTCTGCACCCATCAGATATTCATGGAAGAGAACTACAAGTCGTTGGTCCAACCTTAGAGAAGATTAAATCCGAACATGAAGGAGGTTGTCAAGAAAGAAGTTCTCAAACTCTTGGATGCAGGGATTATCTATGCCATCTCCGACAGCAAGTGGGTGAGTCCCGTGCAAGTGGTCCCAAAGAAAGGAGGCGTTACTTTCGTCCTCAACAAAAAGGGTGAGCTGGCGTCTCAGAGGACTACCAATGGCTGGAGAGTCTACATCGACTACCGAAAGCTGAACACCGCCACCAGAAAAGGCCATTTCCCTCTCCCATTCATTGATCAAATGCTCGAGAGGTTGGCGGGGCAAGACTACTATTGCTTTTTGGATGGATATTCAGGGTATCTCCAAATCCCCATTGCTCTTGAGGATCAGGAGAAGATGACATATACATGCCCTTATGGGACGTTTGCCTACACCCGGATGCCTTTCGGGCTTTACAATACCCCGGCCACATTTCAGAGATGCATGATGTCAATCTTCTCTGACTTCCTAGAGAAGAGCATTGAGGTCTTTGTGGATGACTTCTCCGTCTTCAGCCCCTCCTTTGACACTTTCTTGAACAACCTTGAGGCTATCTTGATCCGGTGCAAAGAGATAAACCTTGTGTTAAATTGGGAGAAGTGCCATTTTATGGTAAGAGAAGGAATTGTTTTGGGGAAAAAGATCTCTTCAAGGGTTGACAAGGCTAAATTTGTAGTAATTGAAAAGCTACCTCCTCCGACATCAGTAAAAAATATTCAAAGTTTTCTGGGTCATGTCGGGTTATACAGAAGGCTCATCAAAGACTTCTTCAAAATATCAAAACCCCTCTGTGACCTCTTGGCCAAAGATGTGAAATTTGAATTCACCGATGAATGCCTTAACGCTTTCAACACTCTCAAACAATGTCTCATCTCTGCTCCCATCGTGGTATACCCTGATTGGAGTCTAATTTGAGCTCATGTGCAACGCCAGCGACTAT
Source organism: Limonium bicolor (assembly GCA_023374045.1). Lineage (NCBI taxonomy): Eukaryota > Viridiplantae > Streptophyta > Magnoliopsida > Caryophyllales > Plumbaginaceae > Limonium > Limonium bicolor. The sequence goes on from CM041780.1 coordinate 115,146,610, forward strand.
GTGTGGGGGTGGTCCTTTGTCAAAAGAAGGAGAAGATATTGAGGAGTATCTACTATGCTAGTAGAACTCTTAATGATGCCCAAAAGAGCTACGCCACCACCGAGGAGCTGTTAGCAGTGGTTTTCGCCCTCGACAAATTCCGATCCTACCTCTTGGGCAGCAAGGTTATAGTGCACACCGACCATTCAGCACTTAAATATTTATTCAACAAGGGTGATGCAAAACCTATACTTCTCCGATGGATTCTTCTCCTTCAAGAATTCGAGATAGAGATCCAGGACAAACCGGGTGTGCAAAACATTATAGCTGATCATCTCTCTCGAATGGAGGCTCCTAATGATGGTGTGCCAATCAATGAATTCTTCCTTGACGAGAGCATCTTCATGATTGCAGAGACCTGAGACCCTTGGTATGTGGACTTTGAGAATTATTTGGCAATGGGGGTGATCCCACCAGAGATGACTTATTAGCAGAGAAAGAAATTCTTCTTGGACATCAAGAGGTATTTCTGGGAGGACCCTCTTCTTTTCAAAATCTGTGCTGATGGGGTGATTCGAAGATGTGTGCCCATGAGTGAAGTGCAGGAATTTTTAATTCACTGTCACTTGAGTGAAGCCGGTGGACACCATGGTCTGGCACGAACAACGGCCACTGTTCTTCAAGCCGGGTTTCTTTGGAAAACCCTCCATAAGGATTGCCACTCGTTCATCGCCTCCTGTGATCAATGTTAGAGGCTCGGGAACACTTCACGCAAGCATGAGATTCCTCTCAACATAATGATTGAGGTCAAGCCATTTGATTTGTGGGGTGTTAATTTCATGGGGCCCTTCCCAACTTCTTGCTCCAACTTGTTTATCCTTGTGGCGGTCGATCATGTGACCAAGTGGGTTGAAGCATTTGTGACCCCGACAAATGACGCCAAGGTGGTAATCAAATTCTTGAAGAAAAACATTTTCACATGGTTCGGGGGTGCCGAGAGCCACATTGAGTGATGGAGGGTCTCATTTCTGCAACAAATAGTTTGAAGCCCTAATGAATAAGTATGGGGTGAGATACAAGGTTACCCTTCCGTATCACCCACAATGTAATGGACAAGCTGAGGTCACCAACCGAGAGCTTAAATGGATCCTTCAAAAGACGGTTAAATCTTTATGGAAAGATTGGTTCATGAAGCTCGACGACGCATTGTGGGCATATCGAACCGCTTACAAAACTCTTATCGGTATGTCTCCGTTCCGTCTCGTCTGTGGGAAGGCTTGTCACTTGCCGGTTGAATTAGCGTATAAATCATATTGGGCGGTAAAGGCCCTTAAATATGACCTCAAGAGCGCTGGTGACAAGATACAGTTCCAACTGACCGAGTTAGAAGATTCGGGAGGAAGCCTACGAAAATAACCGTACTACAAGGAAAAGGCCAAGAAATGGTATGATAATATGATTGTGAAGTGGGAGTTTCACGAAGGAGATCGGGTTCTTCTTTATAACTCAAGGTTGAACTCATTCCCCGGGAAATTGAAGTCTCATTGGGCTGGCCCTTTCACTGTCACAAGGGTCACCCCTTATGGAGCTTTTGAGCTGAAGAACGTCAAGGGGGAAACTTTCATGGTCAATGGTTCCTGGCTGAAGCACTACCAAGGAGGAGACGTTCAAAAGGTTGAAGCTTGGGCTCTTTACTTAAGAGACCCTCCAGGTTCCCTAACCTTCACTATGGTCTAGCCAAAGAGCTTAAAAAGACAGGAGCTTTCTGGGAGGCAACCCGGACTACTTCTCTCTTTACCTTGCATTATTTCCGTAGTTTAGTTATGTTATTTAGTTTTCTTGTTTCATGCTTTCATTGTTGTGTGTTTCTGGTTATTTTTGTTTGTTGGAGCTTCTTGTGAATGATTTTAAGTGTTTTGGGCAAGAAAGCAAAAATTTTGGGGAGATTCGGGTCTGGACCGACCTTAGGACCGGTCAGTCCAAATTTCTGCAAACCAGTAGCTACTAACTTCGACCGACCATAGGACCGAGCTTATCAAGGTTAGTCGAGTCCAAAGTTTTAAATCGTTAAGCAACTGACTTGGACCGACCTTGCGACTGATCTTGGCAAGGTCGGTCGAGTCCAAAACTTCAGAAACTCCACCTACTGACTTTCACCGACCTTGCGACCTATCTTGGCAAGGTCGGTTGGGTCCAATTTTTCCAAAATGCTGCCTAATGACTTGGACCGACCTTGCGACCGGTCTTGGCAAGGTCGGTCGGGTCAAAAATTGTGAATAAACAAAAGACGAAACGAAGCATTTTAAACAATCATTTACCCTTTCTTCCTCGACCCCGAATTCCTCCTACCCCTAACCCAGTCATAAACCCAGTCCAGCCTTCCCTCCCTGCGGTCTCCTTGCGCGACTACCACCCCGCACCAGCAAGCTCCGGCGCCGCCACACTTCAACGATGTAACACCCCTCTCAATAATCACGATATAATCTCTCACGTAGCAATAAATAAAACATCTCGCAGCGGAAAAACAAATAACAATTACAAAACTCACTCGGGTGTCACCGGCCGTTACTTGCCCATGCGAGCAACGTAGCCAAACTACATCCAACTTCCAATACAAATAAACTGCTAACCGCAGTGATAACGAGAAACTCCTATACATCATACTAAATTCATAAACCATAAACATCGACAAGTGAGCGTCTACCCAATCCTGAATACACAACCTTACCATAATACAATTCACCATCTTCATTGCTATACAACATCTCCAAGTGTGGTGACAAAAGTAACACTCCAATTACCCTGTTCCTGCTCTTCAGCTCCGACAATGATCAACAACCTGTAATGGTGTAGTATCAGCGATAGAAGCTGAGTATGCCGGGCCTGGACCCTAAAGATCACTTGTCATTTTAACCATCTTATTATTAGATTGGTTTCATGCTTTTCCCTTTTACAGTTATAATCAAAACTGAAGCATAAATGTATAATATACATAATCAACCATCCAAATATCTATAAACATTTAACCATCCATCCAATCCACACATTCATTTATTATTCCATACAACATTTATATATCGAACGTATCGAGTAATAACAATATAATGTACAATGTACATTCGCCGTAGCGTACAGTTTTCATATTTAATTTACCTTAGCCTTGTAGGCTCCATCCAACCATCAACACACAATAAAATAACCACAAGTATAACCAATGAACAACAAAGCGAAACAACGAGAATAATAAACAAGTATTAAGTCTCGTCCATGGTATTGTTCGCCACTGTATAAGTCTCAATTGTTTTAGTTGTTCAGTTATACCTAGTGACAATGTCTCGTTAAAACGACATGTCTCTAGTTACCCATATATTATGGCGGGTCACCCACGGCAGTAGCCACTCCAACGGTAGAGTCTCCGACCAACGAGCCATTCTAGCTCACGGGAAATTTTCTTGTTACTTACGGACCCGTACGCGGACATCCTGGTATCGTTTTTGTGATCACAGCGCGCACCAAGAGCCACATCCTCTTGGCTTTACTTCCATTCCATTAATTAATTAATTATACCATCGTATCGCATTACCAAATTTTCTAACACAGCATACTAAGGTCATTAGTCCAATCCGGAGTTTGTAAACTCGGGATCCAGTGTTAGATACGAGAGCGGCGTATAGAAAGGCCAATGCTCCGTATAAAAGTCTCAGATAATATGTATATGTTATTATCATAGTGCTACAACGTTTTACTTACGATCCTTATATTTCATATAAGATAGCACCATAGCCGCTAGTTCGTTTTATATATATAGGTTCATATATACGAACCAATACTGTTAACTCAACAATAGTAAATAATAAGCAGCTATAAATATACAGTTCATGCATATTAATTATCACATTCAGACAAACAATCTTATCACAGATCACACAGAAGTCTGAACTGAGGAAGCCCTCAGGGACAATCAGAGACACATAACAACATACAAGTTATATCAACCAAATCCGAGCCCAAGGAGCAACCTTAGGACAACTCGGATCAAACCCCTTTACATACCGTTCACCCTGATCGTATTACGGTGGAATATGAATCAGCAAGATCCTATGCTCCGTGTAGTCCGCTAGCTTGTCAAGCGTCCTTGTCAGAAGCATAATCTAAACGGTATTAAACTATAAGTCAGTCTCCATGACTAACTACATCCGGTATTTCCGAATAATAAGTAACCTCGACAGTTCACCCCTGTTTTCTACAGTTGTTTGTTACAGGTTTCTCTAAAACAGTCGGCTTTGTTACTTAAAACGTGTACGTCAAAACATTCAACTGTTAAGTTTAATTCCTATATTTCTTCTAATCTTATCCACATCTAGTTTAGGTATGTAACCTATAGTTGCATGTATGCATGCATCCTTATATTATATTGCATTCTAAAATTCATAACTCATAGTTCGTAACAATTATTTTTTTCAAATAACCACCACCACTGAATCATATGGTTTTCAACCAAAATATATATATCCGCCTTATATACATTATTCTTGTGTATGTATATATTTTACCACGTAGGTAATTCTCATGAGTTTCATAAACTCTTATATTTTATGTTACATTTGATCATCTTCTTTTAGACGATTATTCCCATTAGTTGTATTATATCATACAACTTGCATTAAGATTATTATCCTAACATTATGTAACATTTTATGTTGTATAATTTCAACTCCTAAGGTTTATTCAATAAATACCTTAGTTTATAAATTCCCTTTATTTATAGTTTGTCACATTCTTTAATGTGAATACCCCTTCCTTATATTAATTCCATCTAAACCATATAATTGTTATAACATTTATAACATTATAGACCTTAGTCTAAAATTCATTTTCCAACTCCTATTAACTCGGTCTAGCCCTTAACTTCATTTAAATCCCTTTTTGACCTCATAACATTATTTAATGTTATACCATATACTAATATCATACTATGTGATATTTTTATTCCCTTTAACTTATAACCCATAGTTCTTATACAAAACTATTTTATATTGCCTCTTAGGCACCATAAGAAAATCTTATTCTTTTCCATAAACCATAGTTTCCTTAATTTACAAAATCACCCCTTAAATCATACCATGTTATATATTCTGTTTAATATAACATTTCTAACTTATAAAAGAGTATAACCTATGGTTATTTTTTGTAAATTCCGAACAGCCCTTGTGCTATTCTATAATTGCCATTTGGCCCTATTTATAACATATAGTTTTACCATACCATTAAAACCATATATTATACACATATCTTAGTAAATACTCTTATATAATTCTAAAAATCTCCAAATTCCACCAAAGGGTTATAAATATCCTTATTAACCCATATACTTTCGATATTTACCATTCCACCATCTATTTTTCTCCAAAGTGTCATAATGACATAATAACTATATATTGTACATATAGTTCATTTTAATTCCAAAATCCACCAAATAAATTCCTAAAAATTCCTAATAGCCCATGGGTGTTTAAAATACCATTTTACACCCTTAATTTTCGTAATAACATATTCACCATACATGTCATAAAAAATATTACCATAAGATACTTATCTTATTATACAACCTTAAATAAGTTATTTAACTTATCTAATTTGGTCAAAACCTATCATATGGTCAATGTTGACCACCTTAATATTTCCTTGATCATTAATCTCCTTTATTCACGGTTTGTACCCATACTTTTCAAAAATTACCATTTAACCCCAAAACTTTATAAAATCTTATAAACTTTATTTTAACTCCTTTTTAACTCTAATTTTCGGCCTTATTATTCTAAAGCCCCTAAATTTAATTTAATTACACCTAATACCCCATTTATTTTCGGTAATGCATTTATACTACTTAAACTTAATTAAGAGCTTGTAAATGCATAAATAAAATGGCCTAAAATACATGGCCTAATTACAAACATTGTCTTGCAAAATAAATTACACATAAATGTCCCAAAATACATATAAATTTTTGGCCTCACCATATATTCTTCATTTATTTACCAAACTTCCACATAATGTCTTAAATTTGACAATTATGCTTGTTTAATTAGTTATAAAATTTATTAAACCATTTCTTAACCATTTTAAGGCCAAACATGACCTTATTTTACTTCTTCACTCACGGCAATAACTATAGAAATAGCTTAGAACATTTTAACTTAGCAAAGTTAATGTTTAAGTGATTTATACCTTGATTTAGCTTAGGTAAATCCTTGTTTGGATTCGCCACCTTAAGGAGAATTTCTCCAAGCTTCTCTTACATGTTTTCAAACAGAAAACAAGGCCTAGTTAGTCTCCAAAAAAGATCTAACCATAAGAAGTAATTTAAGTCATGAAAATCATGGATTTTTACCTTAGATCTTCAAGCTTGGTATAGATCTACTTCGGCCCTACTTTTCCAGAAGAGAAAGAGTATCAAAACACTCTCAAGAACAAGGTAAACCGTGGCTGAATTAGCTTGGAAGATAGTTAAGTTTTACCTTGTTTAAGATGCCAAAAATGGTGTTTTTGGCTTGGATCTAGCTACTCCTTGTAGATCTTGGTATACCAACTGAATCTACATGAAAAGGAGAAGAAAATAAGGCTAGGAACAAAGTTTCACAGCCGAATTTGAAGGGAATCAAAAGATATGAGCTTAAAGCACATTTTTGTACCTTAAGAACAAGTTTGAGTTTCTCAACCTTCTTCCCTTGTTATGGCCGAGATTCTTCCTTCATTTAACTTCCAAAACAACCTAGATTCATGGATGGAAGTGGTTGGAGCTTAGATCAATCGAAAAAGGAAAGAAAGATGAAGAAAATGGGCATTTTCATGCCTTAGGAGCTTACCTAGAGCTTGAGCTCTCTCCAATGGAGCTTGGAGACTTACCTACGGTGGAAGAGGAGCCAAGGAGAGAGTTTGGCCAGGAGTCCCACGTTTGGAATGGGACTAATGAGAAAGAATGACCTAATTTGCTTAAAACACCTTTTTTTGCATTTTTTATGACTTTAGTGAATTGATGACTCATCATGTCTGATTGGGGTTGAATAATTGGAGCTAATTCAGTGGAGACACACAAGAGGACAGCCGGCCATGATAAGAGGGAGTGGGTGAATTATTTGATTCCAATTTGAATGAATAATGGACTAATATGTTACTTTAATTCATAAGTGAAGGATGACTCATCACTCTTGTCTTGCTAGCTTGCTTGGAGCACCGAAATACAAGGGAAAAGAGGAGCAAATGGAGGCTCCAAATCGGCTGGCTCACATGGGTAAGGTAAGTGGAGCCCACCTTTTTTGTTTTATAAGGTAAAGTATGTCTTTTGTTATTTTATGCAAAAGTAAAGGACTATATTTAATTGTCACATGGGACTTGTCTCTTGGTCTGTTAAGAGACTTAATTATCTGATTTTATGTAGTCTATTTCGTGGTCAATGGTCAACATTGACCAACTTAGTCAATGTTGACCCAAACGGGCCCCACATTAGGGTTTTATTAATATTTTAATATTAAATTTGTAAAAATTCGTAAATGAAATACCCCAAACCTTAATATATGGTATAAACACTTAAATATGGTGTATTAAGACTAAAAAGAGTCTTAGAAACATTAGTAAACAAGTTTAAACAAAAGAAACACAAAATGTGCTTTAAAGTCAATAAGAGCCAAAATGTGCTCTAAGCTTGGGATAAACTTGGTTAAGACTTAATGAACTTACCAAGACCTCATTTATACACTAATGAACATATTAAATCAATTACCAAAGAAAACCAAGCTTGAAAACAAGTTTAAACACAAAATGTGCTTTAAGGAGTCTTAAAGCACATTTTTGAAAAATTGTCTTGTAATGAGTTTTGAGTGGCTAGATGTCCATCATTACTCTTAAATATATGTGTACTATATAATATCACATTTGGATGTCTATATCAATGGGAAATCAAAAATTTCACTTCTATGTGCCTTGTTTTCATGAATAGTGATTTTTTATAAGCTATTTTGTAACATATGTTGTATAAGTAATTAAATTGACAAATTAAGACTATAATACCCTCACATTACTATTGGGGGCCGGTTTTTAAGGTTGGTGACACACCACCTTTGTTAGCTTGTTAAGAAAATAAATAAGACTACTTAAGTACCTTTTTACTTTATTAAGTATAAATATCTTCAAAAGCAAATTCTATCTCATTCTCTCATTTCTTTCTTTCATTTCCCACGGTCCCAAACACTCTCTTCAACCTCTCTTCTTCATTCTCTCACGGTTTGCAATAGTACTCATCACCATTTCCATCTTTGATCTCTTGTAAAACCTTGCTCACTTGTCCAAATCAAAAACAAACACCACCAATCTCTTCCTCTCATCAAGCTCTTCATTTCTATCTTCTCAAAAGTCCAAGACCACCATTTCGGTGCCATGGAGTCCCTCCATTGAAGGAGCTTGAGCTTGTATTTTTACATATTGTTACTCTCCTTTGCTTCTAGGTAAGGAATCTTAAATAAAAACTTCATTTCCTTCATGTTTTTGTGGTAACCGAAAATACATATTGAAGGAGCTCTTTGTGTGACCTTGTTCTAGCTTCATTCCAACTCTTCATGGACTAGGTGGAGTCCTCTCTTGCTAGATATTCAAACTCTCTTCAAAGAGCAAGGTAAAACACTACATTAATGTTTTTGAAACAATGTAAAATTAGGGTTTACAATGAGATGGAGCTTATAGCTTGAATACTCATTATAATGTTTGTATATTGTTTAGAACTTGTCAAAGAATCAAATACCCTACCGGTTTTCTAAAGGAAACAAGAAAGAAGTTGTTTGGAAAAGAGGTAAATCTACTAACCAAATGTTTTTTAATGCCTTAGGAGAAATGAGCTTATAAATGCTTATTAAAACTACCTAAAGAGCAAATGGTGAATGACTTAGTAAAGTGTTCTCAAGAGCTTAGTAAAAGGCATATGTGTTGTTGAGTGTATTTGCAGGTTAAAGGCAAATATATTGTGGAAATTCAGTGTTTATGATTAATGCATCTTAAGGGCCTAAGAGCCATGTCATTTAAGGGCCTAAGTGCCATGCAATTTAAATTATGCACTATATTGTGATGTAGTGCTTTGTGAGTGGAGTTTGTGTATAATAAGTACTTGATGGATTTTTAGTGTTCTTGGTTGTTTGTTTGTGAAAACAATGTGTTTTGGGTTTAGTAATGTTCTAGGAGAACCTATGTTGAAATTTAGGTAATAAATGTGAAGTTCTAGGAGTTTAAAATGAGTTTGATAAGTTATGAGGTGTTTAGGTTGGTTAAGTGTTGTTCTTGTGTAAGAAACATGCATTGAGGTGATTTAGGATGTAACAAGGACTTAGGCATGAGCTTGAGGTTTTAGTATGTACCAAAGTCATTTTGGACTTAGCTAAAGACTTAGGCAAACTTTGGTAAAATAAGGAGAAAGTGTAAACTTGGAAAAGAATTTCAAGAGTGACATAAGGAGTTGGTTGTGAGAAATAATGCTTGGGAGATGATGTTAAAACAAGGAGAAAGCATTTTGGGATGGTAGTTATCATAGGTGAGAAACACCATCTAGGAACCTAGTATAAAATAACATAAGTGTTAAGGAATTTTACAAGGAAATAAGTAAAGGCTTAAGGAATTAGAAAATGAGTTTCATGGATGTTGTATGTGGATATAAGGGTACCAAATGTTGTTAGGAATCATAAAGAGGCTTTAGGAGAAGCTTGGTGAAGATTTGACAAAATTTGGGTAAGTTTAGAAGACGTCCGACCCAGGGGTCCGACCCAGTTTTGGGTCGGACAGCCTCTGTTAGACGTTTGGAAAAGTGTTCTGTAATGGTCCGACCCAAAAGGGTGGGTCGGACATGGGTCGGACGGTCATATTTCAAAGGAGGAAAATGTTTCTGGAATGGTCCGACCCAGTCGAATGAGTCGGACGTGGGTCGGACAGGCATGTTTGTAAGGCGGTGAAAGGTTCTGTAATGGTCCGACCCAGAAGGGTGGGTCGGACATGGGTCGGACATGGTAAGGTTTTTCAGACCCGAAAACCACTAGAAGGGTCCGACCCAGTTGTGGGTCGGACGGTGGGTCGGACATACCAAAACTTGTAAAAAAAAACAGAAAAGAATGTGACTTATGTAGTTAACACTAGGGTGTATAATGAAGGTAACCTAGGGTAAAGTTAGACATTAAACATGTCAAATAATTATGTTAAACACTTAGTAAATTTGGAAGTTAAATAAGTTAATTAACCGACATTCTTGAATCATGTATAGGAGTGACCTACGGTGGAAACAAATCAAGGCAAGGACCAAGGTATGGTTTTCTTGCAGTCTGTTGTCTAGCGGTTTACACCGGTTTGTGTGTTGTATGTTTTTCTGTGTGTTTATGATGTTATAAGATTTAAACATGTAATGAGTTTATAGTTGCTCATATTATTGTTATGTTATGTTGTGACTCATTTCCCTTGTGTGTGTCTAACATGACTTACCACCTATGGTGTATTGATTGTTAAGTTCCACTATGAACTTCTAACAAGTGTTAACTGGAAAGTGAGGAATCCGGTTGTCCGGTCATGCATGTAAGTTAAGAGTGGATATCTGAATCAGATTCGACTCTTATGTTGTTAAGATTGTTCACCTTAATTTGGCGTTCGATCTCCCGCTAGCTTCTTCCAAAGCTTACCTATTCTGACTTATGATCGGTTTAGTGGGAACCTGTGTTTGTGTGGTGTGTTCGGGTCACTAAATCCGAACCATCTGTGACTTAAGTTACTCGTTCGTCTAACAGAACGGTAATGAGTGTGTTTAACGAGCTTAACATGAGGGTGAATCACTCTCTAGGCTCTTATGTTATTTGACCCTTGTGGTTTGTTATTGTGGAACGAAGATCCACCGTGTATGTGATGATGAGCTGTGCACTATTGATGCTATGCTCCATGTTATGTTATGTTATGTATGTAAATGAATGCCCTGTTATCATGACAATTAGCTGCGCGTATCCCGGTAGCCGATGGGCTGCGCGTTAGCCATACCAGCCAAGGGTTGCTGACCCCCTCGGGGATCCATATTTTCTTATACTGCAGGATGAGGATCGAGGAAGCGGAGTGGCTTTAGATCCTAGGATGCAAGTTTACTTTTGTATACGTTTGGATGTTGGCCCGGGATGCGCCTGTGCTCCTGTGGTGTTACATACTTTTGGTTGTTGCAGTTTACAGTGATGTTATACAGTGAAGGATATGTAAACACTCGGTATTGTATATAATGTATTTATGGTTTAGTTTTATGCTCGGGAGTCTGATCATCAGACCGGTACACTTGTATTTATTCTGCCTTGTCAACCACGTGGGTGGTTGATGGCGTTGTAGCACCGAAGCGTTAGTTACTGTTTAGTTATTTAATCCCGCTGCGATTTCATTTAGTATCATGTGCGTATTAGGGGTGTTACAGTAAATTTCTGGAATTAAATTCCTAATATCATATAATATGATATTTTATCATCTTTAAAGGTATTTATAACCTTTTAGCTCATTTAAAACCAATTTAGAAGGCGATTACACAAAAACGTGCTTTAAGGAGTTTTAGTGCACATTTTGTGTCGGAAGGTGTTTCTGAGCTCTATTTTCTTTGACAACGGTTTTTTTGTGTTCCTTAAACGATATTTGATCATGGTATTCAATTTTATATCATTTAGAGGTCATTTGATTTTTAAGGTTTTCCTAGAGCACCTTTTTGCCCTTTTTGACCTTGAAGCATGTAAATGCTTTTTCTTTGTGTTGGAGTGTTGTCCAACGGTTATAATATATTTAGTAATGTGTTAATATGCTTAGGACAAAATTTTAGGTCCTAAGTAGTTCATTTGGGTATTTGTTTACCCTAAACAGTCAAAGGGTGCAACATCTTGTTTTATGTTGACCACTGTTGTTCTCAGTTGACTTTCAAGGCATGTTTAGGCCTTAATTAATGTAATTAAATATTTAATCCATATTTAATAAGTTTGGGGTATTTCAATCTACCCCCCTTAAAAAGACTTTGTCCCAAAGTCTCTTAATCAAATAGGTAAGTATATAAATGTATAACTACCCATTATTCCCATAATGTATATCTATGTGATATATCATTTACACACATTGTATTGCGCTTATACAGCACATAGCCATCACATTGTGGCGTTAGTTCAATCATATATGGATATAGGTGATCCATCAGCACCATCATTTCCTATCAGTTCTACAAACCCTGACAACCTTCTTGAGGTGTCCATAACCTATCATCGTTCCACATTCCATATCTAATGATTCATTTCGTATCTAGGCGATACCATAAGTAATCATTCTATAAAGCAATATGAATATATATCACAAATAGCATAAGAAAAGTACTACACACATGGTGTACATACAATCATTCAAACAAGTATCTCGTGAGATACGTACATACCAGTGCATATCACACATCAAATAAACCAAACAACGCACGCCCCGCGTACCAACCATAGCCAACAAAACCAATTCACTGTATGCCATGCATACGAAACAATTTACTGTATGCCATGCATACTAAACAAACAAACCTCGTATGCCCCACACACCACCAATTCTTTGTATGCAATGCATACTAAACAACCAAAACTTAGTGCACACATGTGCACAGCCAAGAGGCTCTACCCCCCTTAAAAAGGGTTACGCCCCCGTACCCCACAAGTATACAATAGCCGCTCAACAAGGAGCGCTGGATACTTGGCTCTCAAAGAGTTCCCCAACTTGTGGATTATCCTCATATCAGAGAGACGGGTATAACTCTAGCCCTTCAGGGTTCCACAATATATAAAGGGTGAGGCGTTGATCTTTTTGTGCTCTCTCCCAAGTTCATTCTTATGGGCCCACTCGCTCCGTATGAGGTGTAGGCCCATGAACAAAGGCTCAATTTGCCTCTTTTTTTTTTCATTGCTGTGAATCCACTGGTTTGGATCACTAGCATATATGCGTGTGTCTTCTCTCACTGACATTCAGTTTGAGATGTAATGACATTGGCTACTGTTAGTACTTAGTGCTCTTTGCACTTGTCTTTGTAATACTAAGACGTACCAGCCTATATGTCCACAAGATGATGTTTGTCATCCATGTCTCCTGGTGATTTTTTTTTCCGGAGTAACACACCGTTGTAGTTCTCTTTTTTTTATAATATACACTCGTGTTGATATCCACTTTATCTTTCTACATTCCCATTAGATTAATAACTGCACACGTGCAATACCAAAACACTCAGTCATACAGAGTGCAGAGGCGTAAACACTCAACTGCTAATATCCCATGAGTCAAACAGATAAGATGTGCGAATTATCCTGTGAGTGGTACATTCCAAATCCACTGTTCCTTGCTTAAGGTCTCTGCTATTATATAGCTTTGTCTTTTCTCCTCGCGTAGCCACGCGTTATGTCCATATCATTTGGTAGATTTCCTCTCGATTACAAGAATTTACTGGATCCTTATGAGGATTCTACATATTTTCGTCCATAATAGGTTTTCCTGTTTCCTTTTTTTTTGGGTTCCTGTCCTTGAACTGATTCCCTTTCTTCACTGTACACTGTCTACTGCTCTCTTGTGTTGAAAGTTCCTGATTTCTTTAGCCCGTTGTTTTAACTGCGGCTCTTCTCGTCCATCTTCGAGGTAATCCGTCTTACTGTCCGTAGTATGGAGTTGACTACTTCTCGTGTTCCTAACACTACTTGTCTACTTGCATGGGGTACCGTACTGATACATTACTACTTACCCGACTAACTCATAAGTAAGTCTGTCAGGCCCACATGCTCCTAACGGAGTGCGTCGTCCCATGCTCGTTTAGTAAACTGGTAATGTCTGTCACACGGTTGTTGTGAAGTATTCTTTTGTCAATCTCCCTTTGATGGATATCCTTTTTTTTTTCTTCTCTTCTTCTTCCTTCTTCCTTTTTTTTGTCTTCTCTTTGCTTGTTTTTTTTGTGTAATAGTTCATGTTATCAGTTATCCTGTAATAAGTGTATTGCCTTTGTGGCATCCGTGGTAATTTGTGCCATAGACTGGTATTATTCAACTCGGTGTAAGTAAAATCCGTGCTATATTAGCAAACTTGTTTCTCCTTTTTTTTGATCTCGTTGAGTACAACACATTTTCCTTTTTCTCCTTGTTTTTTTATCATATCTCATCTATTTCATATTCGTCCCCTCATCCATGTAATTGGATGTATTGCAGATTGCATAATAGCTTGAGCAACTTGGCTCTTCACTTCCCAACCATCCTCACAGACGGTGGTGCATCTACAAAGGGTATGCTTGTCCATGAGGACTAAACATTCATCACTAGTAGTGACTAGCATCAAATGCGGGTATACACTGATGGTATTTGGCTAATAAGCTCTGTCTGAAAATTCCCAACAATTTAAACTGGTGTGGTTTACAGTCATAGTGGCTGTATAGTTTCCCCAGTTGCAGTGGTTGGACTAACGGTCCTTCCAACGTTGCATGGGTTTCTAATCTCAAGGTTTGTATGAAAAAGTTTGAAAAACAGTTTTTTTTTTATAAAAGGTTAAAAAGTAGTAGTTGTTGCAGTTGCATTTGCAGTAGCTGTTACTGTTGCTGTCGCTGCACTTGCTGTAGCAAGTGCGCAAGGCAGATGGAAATTTCAGTAGTTTATTGTCATAGCGCTTGCAATAGCAAGTGCGCCATGCAGGTGGAAATTCTGGTTCAGTAATTCCCGGTCTCATTGACTCTTCGTCATTTGAGTATTGCTACATGATAATGTAAGCATTAACATTCTGTTCATATATATATTTTCCGTCAAGGTTTAAAGCTTACTGGTACTGAGTACACATAATCTCAGAAGTCATACACAAATGGCGAGTGGTCCCCGACACACTCCCATATACTAATAACATAAGTCTGTTTAACATTCAAGGTAAGTACATAACAAAGTAAGTAAACAAAGTCTTCCACCAGCGGTCTCATGGAGTTAGGGTACTCATGCCCTATCTACTCCCTTGCCTTTATAGGCTCCAGCATCAGTAGATGTCTGGCCATCCTGACCGCCTCGTGGTACTCCAGATCCTCCAGCTGAGGTCTTCTGAGTATTCTTGGTGGCCTGTAATTACGGCTCTCTGGATTCATCCAGCACTCGAATTCCCTATGGCCCTCTTTGTGGCAGCACCGACACTCGACTTTGCGGCCTTCGCAGTCGACCCCAGGATGGTCTTTCCCACAACGCTTACAGTAAAAGTGGCGCTGGGGCTGTCCGGTGCCTGATGGTAGTATTTAAGTTTAAGTTAAAATCTGGCGGTATAAAGGTTAAGGTTACAATTTAATTTAAGAGGTAGGTGTTCTCACCCTTAGGAGGTGCGGATCTCAGAGGCTTAGCATCTATAGCTGGGCCGGTCAACCGAAGGACGGGCTCTTTTCCCTTTGTTCCCTGGTGACCCTGCTGCCCTTTCTTTTTAAAGAATTTCCTGTTCAAGATTTCGGGTCAGCATTCTTAAGGTATTTAATATGATAAATAATCTGAAATGGAATAAGTCCTTACTTTCCCTTCTTTTGGCTTTCGCCTGGAGATGCTCCTCCACCCTCAGACTCTCCCTCAGGGTTCTTCCTTTTCTTGGCCCCGAGAGTCTCTTCCCGATTCTGGAGCATTAGCTCCGTCCTCGAGGCAGCCTCATAACACTCCTGGAATCTCCTTGGTAAGTTCTCACAAAGTTAATTGGTAATGTAGTAAGTAAAGAATTTTATGGCTTTCATGTTAGCACCCTAATGGTAATGTAGGGGGTAGCACCCATCGCCATCTGGATGCGAAATTATAGTCCTCCCCGAAACTTCTCGACCTTAACGGTCTCTGAGTAATCCACACCGGGGATGAAGTCTAGTAGACCAATGAATCGAGTGTAATACTCATCCACGGTCAGACCTCCTTGGGTCAATGTTTCGAACTCATGGCGCTTCTTCTGTTTAAGATGAGCTGGGTAGTACTTCCCTCTCAGTAACTCGACAAAGGCAGCCCACGAAAAGTCGGGCGTAGCCAGGTGCTGGTCCTTGACCAACCTCCACCAGGTGCTGGCTGCGTCCTTCAGGTGGAAAGCAGCAATGGCGACCTTCTTGTCGTCAGGTACTTGTAAGGCTTCAAATGCTTTCTCGTGTTCAACAATGTAACGCTCCAAAGCTACAGGGTCTGGTTCCCCTGAATACGTAGGTGGTCGGGTCTCGCTAACTGACTTCAGTCAGTTCGTTTCCCTGGGCTGTGGCGGGTGGGCTGGTGCTCCTCCAATCTGAGTACCCAGCTGTGCAAGAACGGCTGCAACTGTCTCAGCAACTCCTGGAATGCCGGGGTCACCGCCTCCACCTCTTCCAGTACCACGCCCTCTAGTTCCACCAGACATCCGTAGTACAGTATGTCACTTAATACTCGGTAAATTACCGTACACAACCTGAAATACCCCAAACCTTGATATGTTGGTTAAACATTAAAACATGATTTATTAAGACTAAAAAGAGCCTTAGAAACATTAGTAAACAAATTTAAACAAAAGAAAACACAAAATGTGCTTTAAAGTCAATAAGAGCTAAAATGTGCTCTAAGCTTGGGATAAGCTTGGTTAAGACCTAATGAACTTACCAAGACCTCATTTATATACTAATGAACTTATTAAACCAATTACCAAAGAAAACCAGGCTTGAAAACAAGTTAAAACACAAAATGTGCTTTAAGAAGTCTTAAAGCACATTTTTGAAAAATTGTCTTGTAAATGAGTTTTGAGTGGCTAAATGTCCATCATTACTCTTAAATATATGTGTACTATAGTATCACATTTGGGTGGCTATATTAATGGGAAATCAAAAATTTCACTTCTAAGTGCCTTGTTTTGGTGAATAGTGCTTTTTATAAGCTAGTTTATAACATATGTTGTATTAAGTAATTAAATTGACAAACAAAGACTAAAGTACCCTCATATTAATAAAGGGGGCCGGTTCTTAAGTGTGGTGACTCACCACTCACTTGTTATTTTGTTAAACAAGTAAAGAGAACTAATTAAAACTACTTTTACTTTATAAGCATAAATATCTCCTTAAAGCAATCTTATCTCATTCTCTCTTTTCCTTCCTTCATTTCCTACGGTTCCAAACACCATCTTCCTCCCTTCTTTCTGTTCTCTCACGGTAATACCACCACCACCATTAAAACTCTAGCTTTGACCACTTGCTAAATCAAGCTCACTTGTCCAAATCAAATTCTAAGACCCCAATCTCTTCCTCTCATCAAGCTCTTCATTTCCATCTTCTCAAAGCTTCAAGAGCCCCATTTCGGTGCCATGGAGTTCCACCATTGAAGGAGCTTGGGCTTGTCTTTTTACATATTGTTGATCTCCTTTGCTCCTAGGTAAGCAATCTCATAGAAAAATCATGTTTCCTCCATGTTTTTACCTTGACCGAAAATACACATTGATATAGCTCTTTGTGTGACTTTGTTCTAGCTTCATTTCAACTCTTCATGGACTAGGTGGAGTCCTCCCTTGTTATATATCCAAACTCTCTTCAAAGATCAAGGTAAAACAACTACATTAATGTTTTTGAAACAATGTAAAATTAGGGTTTACAATGAGATGAAGCTTAAAGCTTGAATACTCATTATAATGTTTGTATATTGTTTAGAACTTGTCAAAGAATCAAATACCTTACCGATTTTTAAAGGAGACAAGAAAGAAGTGGTTTGGAAAAGAGGTAAATCTACTAACCTAATGTGGTTTAATGCCTTAGGAGAAATGAGCTTATAAATGCTTATTAAAACTACCTAAAGAGCAAATGGTGAATGACCTAGTAATGTCTTCAAGGAGACTAGTAAAAGAACATATGTCTTGTTGTATGTAATTGCAGGTCAAAGGCATATATATTGTGGAAATTCAGTGTTTATGATTTAAGCACCTTAAGGGCCTAAGAGCCATGCATTTTAAGGGCCTAAGTGCCATGCAATTTAAGTTATGCTTTATATTGTAATGTGGTGTGATTTGAGTAAAGTTTTGTGTGGGAGAGTGTTCTTGGTGATTCTAGATGTTCTTGTGTGTTTAATGGAGAAAACAAAGTGTTTAGGCTTAGTAATGTTCTAGGGGAATCCATGTCAAAATTTAGGTAAGAAGCAAGAAGTTCTAAGTGTTACATAAGGTTTGGTGAGTTAGAAGTGTTAGGAAATGACTAGGTGTTTTACAAGTGAAGGTATAATGACTTAAGTGCTCTAGAGTGTAACAAGGACTTAGGCATGAGCTTGAGGTTTCATTATGTACCAAAGTCATTTTGGACTTAGGTAAAGACTTAGGCAAACTTTGGTAAAATAAGGAGAAAGTGTACACTTGGAAAAGAATTTCATGAATGATAAAAAGGAGTTAGTTGTGAGAACTAATGCTTAAGAGATGAAGTAAAGAGGAGGAGAAAGCATTTTGGGATAGTAGTTATCATAGGTGAGAAACACCATTTAGAAACCTAGTGTAAAATGTTATAAGTGTTAAGAATTTCACAAGGAAATAAGTAAAGGCTTAAGGACTTAGAAAATGAGTTTCATGAATGTTGTAGGTGGATATAAGGTTACCAAATGTTGTTAGGAAACATTAGGAGGCTTTAGGAAAAGTTTGGTGATGATTTGACAAAGTTTGGGTAAATTTAGAGGGCGTCCGACCCAGGGGTCCGACCCAAGTTTGGGTCGGACAGCCTCTGTTAGACGTCTGGAAATTGTTCTGGAATGGTCCGACCCAGAAGGGTGGGTCGGACATGGGTCGGACGGGCTTGTTTGATAAGGCGGTAAGATGTTCTGTAATGGTCCGACCCAGTCTGGTGAGTCGGACGTGGGTCGGACATGTCTCTGGAATGGTCCGACCCAGAAGGTTGGGTCGGACATGGGTCGGACAAGGTAAGGTTCTTCAGACCCGAAAACCACTGGAAGGGTCCGACCCAGTTGTGGGTCGGACGGTGGGTCGGACATACCAAGATATAAAAAAAAAACAGAAAACAATGTGACTTATATAGTAAACCCTAGGGTGTATAATGAAGGTAACCTAGGGTAAGATGGACATTAAAACATGTCATACAATCATGTTAAATACTTAGCAAGTTGAATTGAATAAATAATTAACCGACATTATTAATTATGTATAGGAGTGACCTACGGAGGAAACCAATCGAGGCAAGGACCAAGGTATGGTTTTCTTGCAGTCTGTTGTCTACCGGTTTACACCGGCTTGGGTGTTGTTTGTTTTCCTGTGTGTTACGACCTTATAAGATTAAGGCATGAAAAGAGTTTACAGTTGTTATACATTATGATGTTGTAGTGTTGTGACTCTTTCCCCTTGGTTGTCTAACAAGACCTAGATATTTGCTTGTATGTGACCTAACAAAACATTGTGTGATCACTAACAAGTGCTAATCGGGGGAGTGAGGAGTCCGGTTGTTCCGGCCACGCGTGTGATGGATGGGGGTCGATGTCTATCCGGTTCGACTCTCTTGGTGTATGTATAGGTGGTATTCCAATTTGGTTTCTACCTTCCCTTAGCTTATCCAAAGCTAGTTACTGACTCACGTCGGGCCACAGGGGCATACGTATGTTATTTCGGTGTGCTTGGGATTACTATATCCGACACACCTTGGGTATAAGTTCCGTTCGATATAACTGGACGGTAACGAGGTTGGTAACGAGCTTAACATGGGATTGGCAAAAATCTCTAGGCTCACATTGTGTACTAACTATGGTGGAAGGTTCCTTGTGAGAACCGAATTTATAGTGTTGTGTATTGTTATGGTGCTATGCAATTTCCCTTGCTATGCTATGGTATGTATATATATATATGTTGGATGTTTTAAAATGAATGCCATGTTATCATGACAATTGGTTTGCGCGTATCCCGGTAGCCGATGGGCTGCGCGTTAGCCATACCAGCAAAGGTTGCTGACCCCCTCGGGGGCTCCATATTTTATTGCAGGATGAGGATCGAAGAAGCGGAGTGGCTCTAGATCCTAGGTCGATGATGTACTTTTTGGTTTTTGGATGTTGAGCCCGGGATGCGCCTGTGCTCCGTGGCGTTATATTTTGGTACCGTTCGTCAAACAGTGGTGGAGGTTACAGTTGGTAGTGGTGATGTAAATTAAATACTCGGTATGGTTGGTTATGTTTATATATGGATGTTAGATTCTATGCTCGGGAGTCTGATCATCAGACCGATACACTGTATTTATTCTGCCTAGTTAACCACGTGGGTGGTTAACGGCGTTGTAACACCAAAGCGTTTAGTTATTGTTGGGTTGGTTATTTCCGCTGCGATTTCGGTAGTTGGTAGGGGCGTTGTAGGGGTGTTACACACCAATAGATATTAAATTGCCTTAAGGCTAACCTGTCACGCAATTTGCGTTACTAGACACAATATCTTTCTAAGACGAATCGTCTCATACTTCCCAAATGTTTCCCGTAATTTCCCAAGTCCTAAGCTCACTGTCTTAACCTATCATCTCGTCATCAGAGCGGTACTCCGCTCTGATACCACTTTGTAACACCCCTCAATAATCACGATATAATCTCTCACGTAGCAATAAATAAAACGTCTCGCAACGAAAAACAAATAACAATTACAAAACTCACTCGGGTGTCACCGGCCGTTACTCGCCCATGCGAGCAACGCAGCCAAACTACATCCAACTTCCAATACAATAAACTGCTAACCGCAGTGATAACGAGAAACTCTAACTCCTATACATCATACTAAGTCCATAAACCATAAACATCGACAAGTGAGCGTCTACCCAATCCTGAATACACAACCTTACCATAATACAATTCACCATCTCATTTGCTATACAACATCTCCAAGTGTGGTGACAAAAGTAACACTCCAATTACCCTGTTCCTGCTCTTCAGCTCCGACAATGATCAACAACCTGTAATGGTGTAGTATCAGCGATAGACGCTGAGTATGCCGGGCCTGGACCCTAATGGTCACTTGTCATTTTAACCATCTTATTATTAGATTGGTTTCATGTTTTCCCTTTTACAGTTATAATCAAAACTGAAGCATAAATGTATAATACATAATCAACCATCCAAATATCCATAAACATTTAACCATCCATCCAATCCACACATTCATTTATTATTCCATACAACATTATATATCGAACGTATCGAGTAATAACATATAATGTACAATGTACATTCGCCGTAGCGTACAGTTTTCATATTTAATTTACCTTAGCCTTGTAGGCTCCATCCAACCATCAACACACAATAAAATAACCACAAGTATAACCAATGAACAACAAAGTGAAACAACGAGAATAATAAACAAGTATTAAGTCTCGTCCATGGTATTGTTCGCCACTGTATAAGTCTCAATTGTTTTAGTTGTTTAGTTATACCTAGTGACAATGTCTCGTTTAAACGACATGTCTCTAGTTACCCATATATTATGGCGGGTCACCCACGGCAGTAGCCACTCCAACGGTAGAGTCTCCGACCAACGAGCCATTCTAGCTCACGGGAAATTTTCTTGATACTTACGGACCCGTACGCGGACATCCTGGTATCGTTTTTGTGATCACAGCGCGCACCAAGAGCCACATCCTCTTGGCTTTACTTCCATTCCATTAATTAATTAATTATACCATCGTATCGCATTACCAAATTTTCTAACACAGCAGACTAAGGTCATTAGTCCAATCCGGAGTTTGTAAACTCGGGATCCAGTGTTAGATACGAGAGCGGCGTATAGAAAGGCCAATGCTCCGTATAAAAGTCTCAGATAATATGTATATGTTATTATCATAGTGCTACAACATTTTACTTACGATCCTTATATTTCATATAAGATAGCACCATAGCCGCTAGTTAGTTTTATATATATAGGTTCATATATACGAACCAATACTGTTAACTCAACAATAGTAAATAATAAGCAGCTATAAATATACAGTTCATGCATATTAATTATCACATTCAGACAAACAATCTTATCACAGATCACACATAAGTCTGAACTGAGGAAGCCCTCAGGGACAATCAGAGACACTAACAACATACAAGTTATATCAACCAAACGAGCCCAATGAGCAACCTTAGGACAACTCGGATCAAACCCCTTTACACATACCGTTCACCCTGATCGTATACGGTGGATATGAATCAGCAAGATCCTATGCTCCGTGTAGTCCGCTAGCTTGTCAAGCGTCCTTGTCAGAAGCATAATCTAAACGGTATGAAAACTATAAGTCAGTCTCCATGACTAACTACATCCGGTATTTCCAAATAATAAGTAACCCCGACAGTTCACCCCTGTTTTCTACAGTTGTTTGTTACAGGTTTCTCTAAAACAGTCGGCTTTGTTACTTAAAACGTGTACGTCAAAAACATTCAACTGTTAAGTTTAATTCCTTATATTTCTTCTAATCTTATCCACATCTAGTTTAGGTACGTAACCTATAGTTGCATGTATGCATGCATCCTTATATTATATTGCATTCTAAAATTCATAACTCATAGTTCGTAACTATATTTTTTTTTTCAAATAACCACACCACTGAATCATATGGTTTTCAACCAAAATATATATCCGCCTTATATACATTATTCTTGTGTATGTATATATTTTTACCACGTAGGTAATTCTCATGAGTTTCATAAACTCTTATATTTTATGTTACATTGATCATCTTCTTTTAGACGATTATTCCCATTAGTTGTATTATATCATACAACTTGCATTAAGATTATTATCCTAACATTATGTAACATTTTTGTTGTATAATTTCAACTCCTAAGGTTTATTCAATAAATACCTTAGTTTATAAATTCCCTTTATTTTAGTTTGTCACATTCTTTAATGTGAATACCTTCCTTATATTAATTCCATCTAAACCATATAATTGTTATAACATATATAACATTATAGACCTTAGTCCTAAAATTCATTTTCCAACTCCTATTAACTCGGTCTAGCCTTAACTTCATTTAAATCCCTTTTGACCATAACATTATTTAATGTTATACCATATACTAATATCATACTATGTGATATTTTTATTCCCTTTAACTTATAACCCATAGTTCTTATACAAAACTATTTTATATTGCCTCTTAGGCACCATAAGAAAATCTTATTCTTTCCATAACCATAGTTTCCTTAATTTACAAAATCACCCCTTAAATCATACCATGTTATATTCTGTTTAATATACATTTCTAACTTATAAAAGAGTATAACCTATGGTTATTTTTGTAAATTCCGAACAGCCCTTGTGCTATTCTATAATTGCCATTGGCCCTATTTATACATATAGTTTTACCATCCATTAAAACCATATATTATACACATATCTTAGTAAATACTCTTAGATAATTCTAAAAATCTCCAAATTCCACCAAAGGGTTATAAATATCCTTATTAACCCATATACTTTCGATATTTACATTCCACCACTATTTTTCTCCAAAGTGTCATAATGACATAATAACTATATATGTACATATATAGTTCATTTTAATTCCAAATCCACCAAATAAATTCCTAAAAATTCCTAATAGCCCATGGGTGTTTAAAATACCATTTTACCCTTAATTTTCGGTAATAACATATTCACCATATATGTCAAAAAATATTACCATAAGATACTTATCTTATTATACAACCTTAAATAAGTTATTTAACTTATCTAATTTGGTCAAAACCTATCATATGGTCAGGTTGACCACCTTAATATTTCCTTGATCATTAATCTCCTTTATTCACGGTTTGTACCCATACTTTTCAAAAATTACCATTTAACCCCAAAACTTTATAAAATCTTTAAAACTTTATTTTAACTCCTTTTTAACTCTAATTTTCGGCCTTATTATTCTAAAGCCCCTAATTTAATTTAATTCACCTAATACCCCATTTATTTTCGGTAATGCATTTATACTACTTAAACTTAATTAAGAGCTTGTAAATGCATAAATAAAATGGCCTAAAATACATGGCCTTATTACAAACATTGTCTTGCAAAATAAATTACACATAAATGTCCCAAAATACATATAAATTTTCGGCCTCACCATATATTCTTCATTTATTTACCAAACTTCCACATAATGTCTTAAATTTGACAATTATGCTTGTTTAATTAGTTATAAAATTTATTAAACCATTTCTTAACCATTTTAAGGCCAAACATGACCTTATTTTACTTCTTCACTCACGGCAATAACTATAGAAATAGCTTAGAACATTTTAACTTAGCAAAGTTAATGTTTAAGTGATTTATACCTTGATTTAGCTTAGGTAAATCCTTGTTTGGATTCGCCACCTTAAGGAGAATTTCTCCAAGCTTCTCTTACATGTTTTCAAACAGAAAACAAGGCCTAGTTAGTCCCCAAAAAGATCTAACCATAAGAAGTAATTTAAGTCATGAAAATCATGGATTTTTACCTTAGATCTTCAAGCTTGGTATAGATCTACTTCGGCCCTACTTTTCCAGAAGAGAAAGAGTATCAAAACACTCTCAAGAACAAGGTATAAACCGTGGGTGAATTAGCTTGGAAGATAGTTAAGTTTTACCTTGTTTAAGATGCCAAAAATGGTGTTTTTGGCTTGGATCTAGCTACTCCTTGTAGATCTTGGTATACCAACTGAATCTACATGAAAAGGAGAATAAAATAAGGCTAGGAACAAAGTTTCACAGCCGAATTTGAAGGGAATCAAAAGATATGAGCTTAAAGCACATTTTTGTACCTTAAGAACAAGTTTGAGTTTCTCAACCTTCTTCCCTTGTTATGGCCGAGATTCTTCCTTCATTTAACTTCCAAAACAACCTAGATTCATGGATGGAAGTGGTTGGAGCTTAGATCAATCGAAAAAGGAAAGAAAGATGAAGAAAATGGGCATTTTCATGCCTTAGGAGCTTACCTAGAGCTTGAGCTCTCTCCAATGGAGCTTGGAGACTTACCTACGGTGGAAGAGGATCCAAGGAGAGAGTTTGGCCAGGAGTCCCACATTTGGAATGGGACTAATGAGAAAGAATGACCTAATTTGCTTAAAACACCTTTTTTTGCATTTTTTATGACTTTAGTGAATTGATGACTCATCATGTCTGATTGGGGTTGAACAATTGGAGCTAATTCAGTGGAGACACACAAGAGGACAGCCGGCCATGATAAGAGGGAGTGGGTGAATTATTTGATTCCAATTTGAATGAATAATGGACTAATATGTTACTTTAATTCATAAGTGAAGGATGACTCATCACTCTTGTCTTGCTAGCTTGCTTGGAGCACCGAAATACAAGGGAAAATAGGAGCAAATGGAGGCTCCAAATCGGCTGGCTCACATGGGTAAGGTAAGTGGAGCCCACCTTTTTTGTTTTATAAGGTAAAGTATGTCTTTTTGTTATTTTATGCAAAAGTAAAGGACTATATTTAATTGTCACATGGGACTTGTCTCTTGGTCTGTTAAGAGACTTAATTATCTGATTTTATGTAGTCCATTTCGTGGTCAATGGTCAACATTGACCAACTTAGTCAATGTTGACCCAAACGGGCCCCACATTAGGGTTTTATTAATATTTTAATATTAAATTTGTAAAAATTCGTAAATTTCTGGAATTAAATTCCTAATATCATATAATATGATATTTTATCATATTTAAAGGTATTTATAACCTTTTAGCTCATTTAAAACCAATTTAGAAGGCGATTACACAAAAACGTGCTTTAAGGAGTTTTAGTGCAAATTTTGTGTCGCAAGGTGTTTCTGAGCTCTGTTTTCTTTGACAACGGTTTTTTTGTGTTCCTTAAATGATATTTGATCATGGTATTCAATTTTATATCAGTTAGAGGTCATTTGATTTTTAAGGTTTTCCTAGAGCACCTTTTTGCCCTTTTTGACCTTGAAGCATGTAAATGCTTTTTCTTTGTGTTGGAGTGTTGTCCAACGGTTATAATATGTTTAGTAATGTGTTAATATGCTTAGGACAAATTTTTAGGTCCTAAGTAGTTCATTTGGGTATTTGTTTACCCTAAACAGTCAAAGGGTGCAACATCTTGTTTTATGTTGACCACTATTGTTCTCAGTTGAGTTTCAAGGCATGTTTAGGCCTTAATTAATGTAATTAAATATTTAATCCATATTTAATAAGTTTGGGGTATTTCAAACGACCTCCGACCACCACCGAACACCACCGCGTGCCTCCAGCCCGTGCCCGACCGCAGCTGCGACGCCCCCAGCCACCCACAACTCCCAAATTTCTAATTTTTCCTTAAATCCCCAAATCCAATTTAGTCCGATTTTCACTCAAATTTTGTCACATTTTTGCTCCCAATCACCTAGAAAACAGTACGGTATGATTTTCTAGCCCACTCTTGTCAATAATTGCAATTTTGGTGAAAGTTACAAGTTGGGCTGATTTACCTGCAAACCAAACATGGCCTAAATTGAGAATTCTGGATTTTGGTGATTTTTGGTAATGGAAATATGCTTCATTGTTATTATTTGGTGTTGTGTGGGGAGTTAGGCTGGAAATGGTGGTCGTGTGATAGTTTTAAGCTAATATTGTTCTTTATACCTTAAATCTACTGCTGCTTAATCTATCATGCTTTATCTTTGATTATTGGTGCTTGTATCTTATAAGGTGTAGTGATCTGATTTAAGAACATATTTTAGTCCAATTTATCTAAAGTCATACACCAATATTGTTAGGGTGTAGTGGCTCCACACATGCTTAATTGGATAAATTGTTAATTTGCTAAGTATGGCTTGCATTGTTCTGGCTGCAATGTATTAATGGGTCAGGGGCAGTATTAACTAACAACCTTTTGGTTGAAATTTAGGAGTTTCTTAGAACCGGGAAAGGATAGAAAAACAGGGGAGACTATGCTAAAAAGTTTCCAAACAAATGTCGTTTCTTTTGGTCTTCAGTGTGCTTAATGCTTAATGTTTTGCCCAATTACTTATTGTCATCCTATTTATGCTCTAACGCTTCACTTTCTGCTATTTGTTTCTTCTTTTGTTTGGTTTTATTTTTTTTCCTTTTACTTTTTGCAGAACAATGGCACACTGACAACGTCACGCCAGGAGAAACACCGCCGCACCCAACCAAGAGCTAGAACACCCCAACAGCCTTATAGATGGCATCTTCGTCAGCAAAGATGCCCGCAACTGGTTCAACTCTCCCCGAAGCAGGGAGATTGTTAGGGAGCACACCGTGGATCCGGCGCTCGTTGAAGACCTGCAGCTCCGGCCATATCTCGACACCATCGGGTGGAGCTGCCTGCTCACCATGGGAGGGAAATACTACCCCCGTCTCATCAAGGAGTTCTATGCCAATGCTTCGGCAGATTGGAGGTGGGGAGAGGTCACTTTCATCGTCAGTGGTGAGCCTGTCATCATTCGAAAGGTGGACGTCCATGCATTCTTCCACCTAGCCCGTGACGAGCTCTAGCATTCAAACTACATCCATCCCAGCAACCTCAATGACCACCGGCACCACTATCTCAGCACTCTCCCGATCCAGAGGTGTCATAAGAACCAGGAAGGGACCGATGTCAGGGTCACCATGACCCAGAACTTGGTGGGAGATCCGGTGAAGCGGAGCATGCTTGCTCTTATCTGCCACAATCTTCTTCCCAGAGATAGCAAAGGTTTAAACGCTACCAACTGCTACTTGATGGACTAGATGGTGGCGCCGGATCCGGACAAACCTCTCTCTCTCTCTCTCAAATATTATTATCAGCCACCTCTGCCACATCATTGAGAAGAAGGATACCCAGCACTTGGGTTTTCCTTACTTTTTGTAGAGGCAATTTGCTCACTTCGGAGTTCAGTCCAGAGAGGGTGAGGTGGCCAGCCTACCCATGGACCCTATCACCGCCACCTCTCTACGCAAGATGGGCTTCACCTGTACTGACCTTAGATGGGAGAAGAACGACACTGCACCGTGCCAGAGTAGTGGCGCATCCTCCTTTTCTGGTGCCTCCACTTCCAGCGCCGTGCCCGGTTCATCCCTCGCCCTGCCTCCTCCACCGCCGACTAGCGTCGTGGCCCCAGAGCAGCTCGCGGAGTTTCAGTGACAGATGGCTAAGCACCAGCACCTCATGATGGAGCACCAGCGATAGATGGACACCCACAAGTAGTTCGTTCATGAGCAGATGGAGCGTGGTGGTCCCCCTTGAAACTAGCAAGCTCTCCTAATGCGTCCCCGATGTGTCGTGGACGTATCGTGGACTTTAATAAGGCTTGATTGTGTAGTAATAGACGCGAGATAAACTTAAACTGGAAAACCCATTTCGATTGAGAACTTAGACACACAAAATTCACTCAATCTCCCTTACCCCACATGCGGACTCCCAGGACAGTTTCGACTTTACCCCTAAAGTCCTTAACCCTCTCCTGACTCTCGGCCTACGGTTCACCGACCATTCCCCGACATGTCGTTCTATCAAATACCCAATGTATTGATACTCTAACCCAGTCCATCTAGCTCACCAACTCTCTAGCATTTACACAAACTCCTAAGTTTGATCCACACTTGCCTAGATTATCTATATCTTTTCTCTCGTACAGGCTTGCTTACATATGGAATAAATGTAAGTATATATACACGGTTGCTAGGATGTAACTATCATCCTACTAAACCCTAGACTTCTAGGAGTTGACTACAGCTTCAATTATTCACATTACAACCACACTAGACTTGCAGAGATTCTTTAACTTGATCTGGAGGCGTGGACTATGTGTCGCCTCATGGTTGGTCAAGTTTGCGACAGCCCTCTTGATAGGTTGATCACCACTTATGTGCCCCACTTGCCTGATTCTGTCTGACTCATTAAATGCTCATAAATGCCCTTTTCTGAATTCATTATGGCTATGTAATAATGTTCATTTATAGCCTTGTTATCTTGTGCATTAATGAAATTCTCCTTTTATCGTGAGCTTGTCGTGAACAAGTTGCTTATGTGGATGTATGTGTCTTATCTGAATGTCTCGATCCTTTGCAGTCTTTAGTTTCTGTTTTGCATCTTTAAGCATGAGAGATATCTTTATGCGGTGTCTGACTGGTTATCTGTGCTAGAAGTCCTATGGAGCTCTCGTAAACAAGTGCCCGACTGGTTGGGCACATGTCATGAATTGAGCGCGCTTGCAACCTTACGTGCTAAGCCACTCATTTACCTATCTATCTGAATCATGAATCTTGACAAACACATTAGATAGACAATACAAGGTTTGCTATCGTCAAAACTAAAGGATCTTGTCTAAACACCCCTCCTCAGCAGCCAGCCTCTAATGCCATTGTTTTTCTGCTTGTTCATCTAGCTTTTGACTCTCTTTTTAACTTATTTATTCAGTTTGTATATTTGTTATGTTTGTCCTTTAAACTTCATTTACTTTAGCATTGGCATACTTACATTTTGCACTATGGTGTTTTTATCATCTTTTTGAATACTCTGCTATGGGACTCATTTATGAGCACCCTTTTGGTTGTCAAACTATAGCATTCTTGCGAATTCTTCAGAATCCATTTTGTGCCTAGTTTCTTTTTGGTTTTGTATTGTAGATATTTATCAATTGAACTTAAGAACACCCCAAAGTGAGCTAGGAGAAATTCAAGAGTAACTCTTACCCATTTTTCCTAGGATCTCCGACTCTTCCTGTCTGAGCTAGTGCTTCAATGACCCTAGACACTAGCAAGTGTGGGGGAACACTGCCAACAACTCATCTTTATCAGGGGGAACTAGTTCTCAAACCTTTTAACATTTATACAATGCAATAAACTTTTTGCTTACTCCATGCTTAGTGCTTCGAAAAGGTCTTCTGCTTGTTTTTCCTTGAGCTTTTCTTTGAACAATGAGGACATTGTCCCATTCAAGTGTGGGGAAACGACCTTTTCATTTTGGTGCACTGCTCAATTTCCTCATGTATATCTATAGCTTCCATGTAGGAGTTATATTTATAGTAAGCAAGTTTTTGCATGAATTCTTGGAATTTTCCACTGAATTATTTATCAAAAGTTCTCTCTTGAGGAGCATTTATATGCGGTGCAATCATGAATTCATATCTTGGTGATTTTGTATTGCTTAGGGGTTCTTTCTATCTTCTCATCTAGGGATTTCTACAGGGGTGTGCCGGGTGCTTCTTGTGAAAAATTTAAAAAGGAACTTGAGAGACACCATATGTAACCAACAAATGAGATTTGAGTGTTCACTGAAGCAAGGAAAAATGCCAAATTCTCTATCCTTATCTCTTGTTGCAAAAGTGAATCAAATGCAAATCTCTATTTTTCCTTTTGCTTTTACTCAATGCCCATTCTTGAGAGAAGTTAGCCACGGTAAAAGTTCTCCAAGTTCCATAATCCGTAAGAACTTGGAAGCACTCTAGATCATACCCCAAAACTCTATATTTTTATTTGCCCTAAGCACACCCATGTCACCAAGAGAAGATTGGTTGCACTCCTCTTGAGGTTTTTCACAAATTTTGCTCACTTGAATTCAACAATTCATCTAAACACTTGCTTGCTTTAAATGTTCCATCTTTTTGTGGGTCTTTAGCTAATTTTTCTTAAGGACAAGCAAATAGATAAGTTTAGGGGGGGGGGGTGATAAGTGGTGAAATAGTGCTATCTCAAGGTCTTTATTCACCGTCATTTTATTCGGTGCATGACTTATTTCACCACTTTATGGAGTACTTTTGTGATTATTAGTGATCTTATACTTTTGACATATTCAAGTAGGTAAATACTTATATTAGTACATTTTGAAAGCTTAATTTGAGGATGCATCCATGTTCGAGCACTTCGGGAAGGATGCCAAGCCAACGAGAAGCATCGGGAGAATTTCTGGCATAAAAGAAAAACTTTCTGCTCTCGACCTACCTTGGGACCAACCTTGGGAAGGTCGGTCTGACCTTGTCCAGCTCTTCGGCAATATACTGTAATAGACCGACCTTGGGACCGACCTTTTCCAAGGTCAGTCGAACTTAAAAATCTGTCACGTGCCTCGTTCAATGAGAGTCTGACCGACCCCAAGACCGACCGTGGCAAGGTCGGTCGAATGGAAATTTTGCCCAGATTCATTATTCAACACCCACGGTTCCAGCTAGAAAATAGAGAGAGAGGCGGAAATAAGGGAGAAAAGAAGAGAAGAAGAGGAGGAAGAAGACATTGAAGATTCTACCTTCATTGAAACTTGGAAGCTCCTTTAACGGCTATTTCTCCCTTCTTCCTTCTCTTTCCTTTATTTATGGCTGAGTAGTTCCATTTGTATCCTAAGATGGGGCTTGACCCTCTTTTTGCTCATTGAATGCCAGAAACCTAACTCATTTAATACTCTTGTTTTATTCCCTTAAATATCAATTAATGCTTTAAATTGATCTCTTATTGCATTTTTGGTGGTTTCATTCAATAGTTGAGCTTGAGTTTGGAACTATACCAAAAGGGGGATAAACCCTAACTTTTGCTCTCTTGATTTTAAGTGTAAAATCTTAGGCGATTATTTAAGAGTTTTTACTTAATGCTACTTAGTGACTTAAACCTCCTTTGATTAAGGGGTTTGACTAATTAGGTAAGAATTGGGTATCCCATGATTTGGGGATTCATGAATTGAACTCTAATAGACAATGAGATAATGAGTTATGATTTTGAGATTCTTTGGGTGAACTAGGTGATTCCCCACTATCCTAGGGTACTTTTCCACCCATTTCCATCAAACAAACATTTTACTATTTTATTGCTTTTTCATTGACAAACAACCAAGCTTGCCTCTAGCTAAACCCCCAATTTACTGTTTTTAATTATGTTTTCCAAAAATACCGAAGCTTAGGATTTAGAAACCAATTTCCTTGTGGATACGACACTTGTTATATTGCAATGAATTAGGTGCACTTGCCTGTTTAGCTAGGTTTAATTACTATGTTTGTAATTTTCCCAACATGACTCTCCTTTCGTATATTCTGTGTGATCTTGTCTAAGGAGATCAAATCCAAGAGCTTTATCCTCTTCAGTTTCTGTGTTCTTATGGTTTCAGCCTTATTAAAGACCACATGTACACTCTCTTCTACTTTCAGTGTCCTTTTGTTGTAGATTTTGTATGCCTTGCTTCTTTCTAAATACCTAAGAAATATATCCAGATCACCCATAGCATCAAACTTTCGTAGGGAAATCTTTCCATTGACATGAACGTAGCACTTACTACCAAAGATTTTGAGATGGCTTATGCTTGGTTTTCTACCCTTGAGCAGCTCATAGGGTGTTTTGTTGAGGATTGGTCGGATGTGTTCTATTAGTGATGTAACAGGCAGTTACTACAGCTTCAGCCTAAAAGACTTGAGGAAGATTACTCCCCAATAGCTTGAATGTAGCTACTTCTTCTAATGTACTGTTCTTGTGCTCAACCACCCCATTTTGCTGAGGTGTTCTTGGTGCTGAATATGTGTGATTGGTTCCATGGTTGTCACACATTTCCATGAATTGTTGATTCTCAAACTCTGACCCATGATTAGACCGTAGGGCCTTGATTATGAGGTTGAGTTGTACTTGGATTTGTCCTGCAAATGCTTGAAATTTCTCAATGACCTCGTATTTGGAAGCAACAAAGATTGTCCATACAAATCACGAGTAATCATCAACAATAACAAACATAAACCAATTTCTTCCGAAACTTCTAACCCTCATTGGTCCGGTTAAGTCCATATAAAGTAGTTCGAGTGGCTTAGACGTATATCCCATGTTCTTTGATTTAAAAGAAGTTTTAATTTGTTTACTTATCACAGAGGCATCACAAAGATTGGTCTCAGATTTCTTAATTTCAGGAGACCTCTAACTAATTGATGTTTGACTAATTTTCTTAGTAAGGAAATACTGACATGCCCTAGTCTTTTGTGCCATAATGTGAAGTCATCTATTGACGCAGTTAAGCATGGAAGGTTCAGACCGTCAATATCCTCCAGACTGGTTACGCATACATTTTTCCATCTTTTACCCCTTAACAACTCCTTTCCATCACTTAAACTTACTATACTACAATGTGTAGAATAGAACTGGACTGAGTTACCTTTTTCACAAATTTGAGATACATCGAGCAAATTAAATTTTAATCCATGAACTAAATTGACATTATCAATGACATAATTTGAAGTAAAACCAACCTTACCTACACCAATGATTTTTCCCCTTTTGTTGTCACCAAAGGAAATGGTTCCTTGGCTCTTTCCTTGGCTATTTGGTTCGAGTGAAAAGAATTTCCACTTGTCTCCTGTCATATGTTTAGAGCACCCACTATTGATGTACCAGTAGGGATCCCTTCCCACCTGATTCTGCGCTTAACAAGTTAGTAGTGTGGGGTTAGGGTCCTAAGAATGTTTGGACCCATCATCACCAAGTGACATTGTTCTATGATCATCCTTGACTACCCATCACAGCCTGATTTTCTTTAGTTGCCAATGTTTCATAAATCGTGTCCTACGGCATTGGGCTTCGTGATGACCAAATTGTCTGCATAGGTGGCAGACACCTCTTTGACAGGTTCCCGATGGGAACACAACCGGTCATTTATTCTTCCAATGGGTGTCCTAGCATTATTTTCTAGTTTTGCATGTTTTTTAATGGATGCTAGTTCATTTTCTTTCTTGTCAAGTGCAGCAATCAGTTCATCAATTTCAGATTATTTTCCTAGCTTCATTTTTTCATGAACAGCAAGAATTTCACAATAGTCAGTTTGTAATTTCTTAAGTGCATTCATAAGTTTTACTACCTTATCCTTATCTGAACTTTTCTCTACCTTTTCATTTTCTTTCAAGAGCTCCTTATTTTCATTTTCTAGTGCCTCTAGTTGATCAACAAATATAAGGGAAAACGTTCTGAGTCCTAGAAGTTTAGCTTTTTGAACTTTCCTTCTAAGTCTAGAGTAGTTTACCTCAGCTTGTTCCTCTTTCTCCTCTGATTCTGACATTTCCCTGTCTTGAGCCATCAAGAAAACTTGTTATAACCCGGTTTCATTTCAGATTTGCTAATGTTTTGGTTTTACAGGTTTTACTTCTTACGTGGTTTATTTTGCTATTGGGACCCTGGAGTCATTGAATTAAAAGTGAGGGACAAGGAGGTCATTTCTCCCTCTTTTATATTTGGTAAGTGATTTAATAAGGAAAAGCATTTCCTTATTTTTTCTTTCCCCGTTCAATTTCTTCATCCCGAAGTCTTTTCATCGCGATAGTTTTGAAGCGTTTTCGCTCTCCTTCTTCATTGGTGTGTGTTTGATTTTCGGTGTGGATTTCTGCTGCATTTTGGTCGATCCCTCTGCTGTTGTTGTGTGTTTCTCCTCTACTGTGTGTTCAGTTTGATCTCTTATGATTTGATGGATGTTCGTTGTTATTTGGGGAGAACAGTTTTATGATTTTGGGTTACCATTGTTGCTGAATTTAGTGTCGAATTGTGCATCTCCTCTGTTGCGTTCGGTCCAGTTGCTTGTTGGCGTTGTCTGAGTGGATTCTGCTCTTCAATTTGAAGTAAGTGGGGGATGGAATCTTGGTGGTTTACTCACCCATGGGTGTTGGTTTCGGATTGCGATTTGCTTGGAAATTTAGATTGTATTTGGAAAATTCTTCTTGCTTTGATGTTGTTCAATTGATGTTAAACCCCCATGGGAACTGATTTGATGATTCTAAGACTTTTGATGGGATTTGCTTGGAAATTTTCTGTTCTTCGATTTGCACATTTCGCAATGTCCGGACGTCTGTCCGAACATTGATGTTTGGACAGTTCGTTTGGCCGCCTGTGATTTCCAAATTTTCGAAGCGTCCGAACTTTGAAGTTCGGACAGTGTGCGAGAACAATTCTGGTTTTAGCTTCGACATGTGTCCGAACTTGCATGTTCGGACACAAGTTCGGACATGATGAATGTTTTGCTTTTCAAACTCTCACTTACATCCGAACTTTGACGTTTAGATGTAAGTTCGGACAATGTGCTTTTCGTAGGTTTTGAACTCCCAGCCACTGTCCGAACATGCATGTTCGGATGCATGTTCGGACATGCCCCTGTTTTCGCCTAACTTTTCCGTTTCAGCTCCGTTTTGAATTCTGTTTGTAGGGTTATATTCCCCTATCAGTGTATAAGCTTTCTATGTTGTTTATATGCATCTTTATGCACTTGAAATCAGTATTTATGAACTTATGATTTTGGGACCTAGTTACATTCCTTTTGAGCCTTGGATAGTCGGGTTGGGCTGTCCTGTAGCATGCTGAGTAGGAATTCCTTCTGTATAAGTTCCTTAGGGTATCCCTTAGGACATTTATGACCGATGGGTCTATTAGTTATCTCTACGGCTTCTGATGTGGGATCTTTGGATCCATAGGACATTATTTAGTCCTTCTGATGTGTTAGCGAGTTTTTAGTGTCCCACCCTTTGTTTCTGGTTCTGAAAGTCCGACTTATGTTCTGGTGCGATGTTCTGTTCTGATCTGAAATTTGATTTACTCTGCTCTATCTATTTGGAAAGTGACACTTTCACCTTCTATTTTGTATAAACTTCTGCTTCTGTTTTGAGTGGGCTTCCTTGAGGAAGTCTTTCTGCTTACTGGGCTGTTGAGCTCACCCTTTTACTCATCATGCAGATTGAGCTTGGAGATATCTTCTTCCTCCTCTTTGGGATCTAATCTGGATTTGGATACTTTGGGCTATGTTATGTATTTGACCTTTGTGCTTAGACGCTTTAGTGCTTTTGTAGCATACGGGCTTGCTTTGTATTTGACATTTGATATTTGGCTTTCATCATTTGATTTGAATGTTGTAAACTATTTCACGTTATTACAATGGTTATGCTTTCGGATTTGCGTATGTGTATGTCAGAGCCTTGCTATGTCAGGTAGTAGACTCGCGGCGTGTCACAGTCCTAACTCCTAGGCCGGTTTCAGGGTCATTACGTTTAGTGGTATCAGAGCCAGGTTTGGCTTTCTCTGGTGTTTGTGGGGTCTATCTGCATGTCTGAATGTCAGGAATATCTGCTATGTGGTGTTTGATGGATTCTGATAAGTTTTGGTGTCTATTTCTTCAGTATAGCTCCCCGATGTGCAGTGACTTCTCAGGGCAGGACTCCATAGGGAGACATCGCCGACTTAGTGCAGCAGGTAGTGTCCCAAGTGCTGCAGGCGGTAGGGACCTCTGATGGGCCAGCAGCTGGAGCTGGTAGTTCGGGGGGCAGCAATGTGAAGGCGCTTCAGGAGTTCCTGAAGCTGAAGCCATCATTGTTTGATGCCAGTGGTGACCCACAAGAGGTGAGCCACTGTATCACTGCTATTGAGGACCATCTGAGGGTTATGGGATGTGAGGAGGACCAGAAGCACGGGTTCGCCACTTTCATATTCCAGAGTGAAACGAAGAGTGGTGGAAGTCGGTTGAGGGGAAGTACCCCCACCCATGGACATGAGAGTAGTTCAAGGGCTGCTTTAACCAGTAGTTCTATCCCGATGTCTTCCGGGATCAGAAGATTGTTGAGTATGGGAGACTTCACTAGACGAAAGAGATGTCCGTCGACGACTATGTGTGTAAGTTCATATCCCTCTCTAAGTTTGTGCCTGAGCCTGACGATAACCAGAAGACGAGGAAGTTCGAGGCTGGTCTAAGAGGGGACATCCAAGCAGTTGTGGCACCTTTCCGCCACAAGACATTTAGGGAGGTGGCAGATGTTGCCATGGTAGTAGAGACTGAGCTGCAGGCTAGGCAGCGTTATGAGAAGAGGGACTAGAGGCCAGATAAGGGCAAGGATCAGAAGAGGAAGAGCCGTATGGATGAGCCTGAGAGGCAGGACCAGACTTCTTCTCAGAAGAAGAAGTTCAGAGGAGATCGAGGAGCTTCATCTTCTGTTTCGCCTGCTGTGGTGAAGTGTGTTGAGTGTGACCGTTTTCATCTGGGCCGAGAGTGCTACAGGAAGTCCGGGGCATGCTTCAAGTGTGGTTCATAGATCACCGCATTGCCCAGTGTCCACAGGTTAGAGGTGGAGGTAGCAGTGGCGGTTCAGAGGGTCGAGGTGCCACTTCAGGGTCCGGGCATAAGACTGACTAGAAGAAGCCCCAGACCTAGGCA
Organism: Limonium bicolor; assembly: GCA_023374045.1. Lineage (NCBI taxonomy): Eukaryota > Viridiplantae > Streptophyta > Magnoliopsida > Caryophyllales > Plumbaginaceae > Limonium > Limonium bicolor. The sequence goes on from CM041780.1 coordinate 115,183,686, forward strand.
CGGGTGTACACGTTAGCCAGTGAGCGTGACCGTGGCTCACACAAAGTAGTGTCAGGTATCCTTTAGATCTCTTCTCAGCTAGTTTTCTGTTTGTTTGATTTAGGACCTACCCACTCCTTTGTGTTTGCTAATTTAGTGGGTAGTCTCGGGTTGCCTGCTGTGCCTTGTGATGTTGATCTGTGCATTTCTAGCCCGTTGAGTGGCGTGCCTGCTTGTGTGCTTAGTTCTGTGTGCAAGTCTATCTGGTAGTGATTATGGATAGGATTTTGCCTGCTGATATGATTCCTATACGTATCTCCTGTTTTGATGTGATCTTGGGCATGGATTGGCTAGCAGAGCACCATGCCTATATAGATTATGTGGCTAAGAATGTTGTGTTTGATAGGCCAGGCGAGACCCATTTTACTTTTATGGGGAACTCCATCCCTTGTGCACCTGTGTTAGTGTCTACAATGCAGGCAGTCCACTCCCTGAGGAAGGCTGTCAGGGATATCTCTGTTTTGTGCCTGAGGTTCGAGTGGGATCCCGTCTGGAGGATATTCCCATTGTGTGTGAGTTCCCAGAGGTGTTCCAGGATGATGTGTCAAGGCTACCACCTGATCGTGAGGTGGAGCTTTCGATTGAGTTAGCTTTAGGGACCCAGCCTATTTTGAAGGCTCCCTATCGCATGAGTCCGGCTGAGTTGAAGGAATTGAAGGTGCAGCTGCAAGACCTTTTGGACAAGGGCTTCATTCGCCCTAGTGTGTCTCCGTGGGGAGCACCGGTTCTATTCGTGAAGAAGAAAGATGGCTCTTTTAGATTGTGCATTGATTATAGGGAATTGAATAAGGTTACTATCAAGAATAGGTATCCTCTTCCCCGTATTGATGATCTTTTCGATCAGCTAGCAAGAGCGACAGTGTTCTCGAAGATTGATTTGCATTCTGGTTATCATCAGTTGAAGATTAAGGCCAAGGATGTGCCTACTTTGCTTTTAGGACTCGGTATGGGCATTATGAGTTCTTGGTCATGCCTTTTGGCTTGACCAATGCCCCTTCGTTCTTCATGGATATGATGAACCGTGTCTTTAAACCCTTCTTGGATTCTTTTGTGGTTGTTTTCATTGATGATATCTCGGTGTACTCCAAGAGTGCTGAGGAGCATGTGGAGCATCTGAGGATGGTTCTGTAGACGTTGAAGGAGAAGGAGTTGTATGCGAAATTGAAGAAATGTGAGTTTTGGTTAGAGAGAGTTATTTTCCTTGGTCATGTGGTTCTGAAGGATGGCGTTTCAGTGGACCCAGAGAAGATCAGGGCGATCATGGAGTGGGCAAGCCCACTAGTGTGTCTGAGGTGCGTAGTTTCTTAGGGTTGGCTGGATATAGGAAGTTTATGGAGGGATTCTCTAAGATCGTGTCTCCTTTGACTCGCCTTCTTAGGAAGGATGTGAAGTTTGAGTGGAGCGAGGCGTATGAGGAGAGCTTCTAGGAGTTGAAGAAGAGGTTGACTTCAGCTTCGATTTTGGCGTTACCTTCAGGGTCGGATGGCTTTGAGGTGTTTTGTGATGCTTCCCACAAAGGGTGAGGATGTGTGCTGATGCAGGAGCGTATGGTTCACGTCAGCTGAAGCCGTACGAGAAGAATTACCCTACCCATAATTTGGAGTTAGCTGCGGTGGTCTTCGCTTTGAAAATCTGGTGGCACTATCTGTATGGGGTGACGTGTAAGGTCTACACGGATCACAAGAATCTCAAGTACCTATTCACGTAGAAGGAATTGAACTTGAGACAGCGGCGTTGGGTGGAGCTTCTACAGGATTATGATCTGGAGATCCTTTACCATCCGGGTAGGGCGAATGTGGTGGCAGATGCGCTGAGTCGTAGAGGTGCTCCGGGGCTTGCTTGTTTTATGACAGGGATTCAGAGGTCCGCTTATGAGCTCCAGCGCATGGGAGTCTGGGTTGTTTGGTCTGACAGAGCTGGGATGATTGCTTCCCTACAGGTTCAGTCTACCTTGATAGATCGGATCAGGGATGGTCAGTTAGTAGACTTTGAGTTGTGTAGGATTCGTGTAACACCACCAAACACTGGCCTAGGAGTTAGGGGTATTACACGCCGCGTATTATTACATAATAACGCAAGGCTCTAATAAACAAACTTAAACAGATAATCAATAAGGCCCAAACGAATACTTGCATAAAAAGCGTTACCAAAGAGATGTG